>JAKOOJ010000002.1:207375955-207978455 GCA_022577455.1 Arizona elegans
GTAAGCTGACGGCTATCCATAGTATATTAATTTCAATATAGATGGAATCAGTGGTGAAATGTAAAATTTGTTACTACTGGTTCTGTGGGCGTGGCTTGGTGGTGGGGATAATATGACTGAGTGGGCGTGGCCAACCTTTTTTTTTTTTACTTTTAAAACCATTTTTTCTACAACCTCTTAGGTTGTAGAAAAAATGCGTTTAAAAGCCTCTGACAATCCCAGCTGAGTTGCCTGATTGGCAAAAGCTTTTTTTTAAAAAAAAAAAAAGCCTCTGATGATCCCATCTGACTTGCCTGATCAGCCGAGGCTTTTAAAAACATTTTCTTCTATAACCTCTTCAGCCGAAGAGGTTGTAGAAAAAATGCTTTTAAAAGCCTCTGACGATCCCAGCTGAGCCACGTTATCATCAGAGGCTTTTTTTTTTTTTTTACTTTTAAAAGCATTTTTTTGGCCAAAGAGGTTGAGAAAGAATTTTATGCAAGTTTTGGTGCTAATTGTCTCTTCCTCATCAACCTTAGGTGGTTCCTGACAGGCATAAGCCGAAAGGATGCTGAGCGTCATTTATTGGCTCCGGGAAATTTTATCGGCTCGTTCATGATCCGAGACAGTGAAACAAGCAAAGGTAGGAGCCAAAAACACGAAGAATGGCTGCAAGGAACTGGGTTTGGCTAGTCTAGAGAAAAGAAGGACTAGGGGGGACATGATAGCAGGGTTCCAGTATTTGAGGGGCTGCCCCAAAAAAGAGGGGGTCAAGCTATTCTCCAAAGCACCAGAAGGCAGGACAAGAAGCAATGGATGGAAGCTTATCAAGGAGAGAAGCAACCAGGAATTAAGGAGACATTTCCTGACAGTTTGAACAATTAACCAGTGGAACTGCTTGCCACTCACTTGCTTAGCTACCGACATTTTGGTCTCAATTGTGGTCGCAGGAATAGAATACAGCTGGAAAGGGACCTTGGAGGTCTTCTAGTCCAGCCCCCTGCTGAGGCAGGAGAACCTATAACCATTTCAAAGTTGAAGACTCTGCATATTTAGTCAGGGTGCAAAATGCTTGTGTGAGTGACACTTTGCATCTGTCCACATCAGTGATGAAATCTAAAATTTGTTACTACTGGTTCTGTGGACGTAGCTTGGGGGGGGGCGGTAATGTGACTGGGTGGGCATGGGCATTTTTTTTTATTATTTTTAAAACCATTTTTTCTACAACCTCTTCAGCGAAGAGGTTGTAAAAAAAATGCTTTCAAAAGGCTCTGACGATCCAAGCTGAGTTGCCTGATCGGCAGAGGCAATTATAAGAAAAAAAAGCCTCTGCCGATCAGGCAACTCAGCTTGGATTGTCAGAGACTCTTAAAAGCATTCTGAAGAGGTTGTAGAAAAAATGCTTTTAAAAGCCTCTGACGATCCCAGCTGAGCCGCGCGATCATCAGAGGCTTTTTTTTTTTTTTACTTTTAAAAGCATTTTTTCGGCTGAAGAGGTTGTAGAAAAAATGCTTTTAAAAGTTAAAAAAAAAAGCCTCTCATGATTGCATGGCTCAGCTGGGCATGGGGGGGGGCAGGGATTTTTGCTACCGGATCTCTGAACCACCCGCCTCCATCGCTACCGGATCGTACGATCCGGTCCGAACCGGGAGCATTTCACCCCTGGTCCACATGTACTTCCCTTTTGAGAGGTAGATATAAAAATAATTGTCCTCACTTCTCGTTCCTCTTTCTCTCTATCCTGCTCCAGGGAGTTACTCCCTCTCCATCCGAGACTTTGATTCCCAAGCCAAAATGGATGTGGTGAAACACTACAAGATTCGAACCCTGGACAACGGGGGCTTCTACATCTCTACCCGGAGCAACTTCAGCACTTTGCAGGAACTGGTCAGCCATTATAAAGGTGAGCCCTGCAAATCTGGCAGCTGCTGAGCCAGTTTCCGTCCGTCCGTTGGCTCCAAAAGGGGTTAAAAAAAATCAGCCCCTTTTGACAGACGAGGAACTGGGGTCGGAAGAGGGTGACACGGCCTCTTGGCAAGGGTGTGTGGGAATGGCCTTGGGAGACAGGAGGAAGAGCTGCAGACTATGCAGCAAACAGACAAGACAGGGGTCTCCAACAGGGGGCAGCTTTAAAACTTGTGGACTTCAACTCCCCGAATTCCTCTGCCAGAATGCTAACAAACTTTAAGATGGGTGGACTTCAACTCCCAGAGTTCCCTAGCCAGCACATCTTAAAGTACCCCCCCCCATCTTAAATGTTTTATTAGCATGCTGGCTGAGGAATTGTGGGTGTGACAAGTTTTAAAAGTGGCCACGTTTGCAGACCTGCTGGCTGGGGAATTCTGGGAGTTGGTCCACAAGTCTTAAAGTGGCCACGTTTGGAGACCCCTGAGATAAGAGGCTGCTGAGCCCACGGCAGGAAAGGGTCATGGCCAGCATCTGATAAAGGACCCTCCCTAGTTTCTTCGGCTGTAAAGGTGACAAGGCAAATTTCTCTCTCTCTCTCCCTCCCTCTCTTGCTCTCTTTCCTCTTTTCTTTCTCTCCCACTTTTTCTCTGTCTCTCGCTCTTTCTCTGTTCCTCTCTATTTTTCTTTTCCTCTCTCTCTTTCTCTGTTCCTGTCTCTTTCTTTCTGCCTCACCTTCTCTCTGTTTTTCTCTTCTCTCTGTCTCTGTCTCTGTCTGTCTGTCTCTTTCTCTCTGTCTCACTTTTTCTGTTTTTCTCTTTTCTCTCTCTCTCCCTCTCTTGCTCTCTTGCTTCTTTTCTTTCTTCCCACTTTCTCTGTGTCTCTCGCTCTTTCTCTGTTCCTCTCTTTCTCTGTTCCTCTCTCTCTTTCTCTGTTCCTGTCTCTTTCTCTCTGCCTCACTTTCTCTCTGTTTTTCTCTTCTCTTCTCTCTCTGTCTCTGTCTCTCTCTCTCTTGTATCTCTGGGTGTGCCCTTTGACTCAGCTATTTCCCAGTGAACTTCAACTCCCAGAATCCCCCAGCCAGCATGTTAATAAAGTTTAAGGTGGGTGGACTTTAAGATTTGCTGGCTGGGGAATTGTGGGAGTTGAAGTCCACCCATTTTAAAGTTGCCAAGTTGAGAAACACAAGTTTAGAAAAATGTCATCCCCACTCTCCTCTGGGCTCTCTTTCAGGAAAAGCCGATGGATTATGCCAGAAGCTGACCCACCCCTGCGTGTTGCCGAAGCCCGAAAAGCCCTGGGAGAAGGATGCCTGGGAAATCCCCAGGAGCTCCCTGAAACTGGAGAAGAAGTTGGGCGCCGGACAGTTTGGAGAAGTCTGGATGGGTAAGGTCACCTTTGATTGAATAAGACCGACCTTCTCAACTAGGCAATTTTGATTTTTCCATATGTCCTTTTGATTGCAAAGGCTACATACACACTTAAAACCCCCACCACAATTCCCAGGGGAGATCTTTCTTTTTCATCATTCATTCATTCATTCATTTCATTCACTCACTCACTCATTCATTCATTCATTCATTCATTCATTCATTCATTCATTTACTCACGCATTCATTCATTCATTCATTCATTCACTCACGCATTCATTCATTCATTCATTCACACATTCATTCATTCATTCACTTACGCATTCATTCATTCATTCATTCATTCATTCACACATTCATTCATTCATTCATTCATTCATTCAATTCAATTCAATTCACATGGTTGCCCATCTCAAATGGGAGACTCAGGGCAGTCCTTGGTGTCTCTGGACTTAGTGATTTTCTTGCAGATATTTCACGATGATGGAGGAGGAGGAGGAGGAGGTGGAGGAGGAGGAAGGAAAGAAGGAAGGAAGGAAGGAAGGAAGGAAGGAAGGAAGGAGGAGGACTGAAGGGTATTTGGTGCTCTCTGAGCTTGGTTCTTTTCTTGCAGCCATTTCATGACCCATCTAAGTAACATCATCAGTGCTAGAAGAGAATGGGCTTTGTTGCTACCTAGTTGGAGAATAAAACATCTGGAAAAAATCAACCATGCTCAGAGAGCACCAAGGACTCCTCAATTCCTTAAGAGCCTTGGTAGTACAGGGGTTTAAGGCACCCTGTTATTAAGCTGGTTATTAAGACCAGCTGCCTGCAATTACTGCAGGGTTCGAATCTCGCCAAGGCTCAAGGTTGACTCAGCCTTCCATCCTTTCTAAGGTAGGTGAAATGAGGACCCAGTTGTGGGGGCAATAAGCTGACTTTGTATAATACAAAAGGATGAAGGCTATTGCTGAGCACATTGTAAGCCGCCCTGAGTCTCCGGAGAAGGGCGGCATATAAATCAAATTAAAAAAAAAAAAAAATTCAACCCCCAGCCACAAATATTCTCCTCTGTTGGAGGACCCAGCCTTTGACACATCACCATATTTGCCTTTCCTTCTGGACTTGAGGGGAATTGCAAATCACCCTCTCGTTCTGCTCTAGGGCAGGTTAAGACCAGATTGCAAATCTGTCCTTCTAAACCAGAGGTGGGGAGCTATGTCCCCTTAAAGACTTGTGGACTTCAACTCCCAGAATTCCTGAGCTAGCATGGCAACATGGCTGGCTGAGGAATTCTGGGAGTTGAAGTCTAGAAGTCATGAAAGGGGCCATAGGCAGCATGGCTGGCTGAGGAATTCTGGGAGTTGAAGTCCGCAAGTCATAAAGGGGCCATAGCTTGCATGGCTGGCTGAGGAATTCTGGTAGCTGAAGTCCAGAAGTCATGAAAGGGGCCATCGTTCCCCACCTGTGTTCTAATGCATGGCTTTCCCGCTTCCACAGCCACTTATAACGCCCACACCAAAGTGGCGGTGAAGACCATGAAGCCGGGCAGTATGACGGTGACGGCCTTCCTTGAAGAGGCCAACATCATGAAGACCCTGCAGCATGACAAGCTGGTCAGACTCCATGCAGTGGTGACCAAGGAAGAGCCCATTTTCATCATCACCGAATTCATGGAGAAAGGTGAGAACCAGCGTTCCGCATCGTGGCCTGGCTTGGCTTGGCGCCCTCCAGATCTGTTGGGACTACAGGTTGTCCTCGATTTATGACCACAACCGAGCCCGAAATGTCTCAGCTTTCTTGTCACATCTCTGAACTGAATCTTAATCTCTCTAAAAATATCACTCAGTTACATTTCTGTGAATTACAGGTAGTCCTCGGCTTACGACCACAGTCGAGGCCAAAATCTCTGTCACTGAGCGAGACAGTTGTCAAAGTGAGTTATGCCCCATTTTGCGACTTGTCTCGCCACAGTTGCTCAGGGAATCACTGCTGGGGTGAAGTTAGTTAGACGGTCGTTAAGTGAATCTGGCTTCCTCATGGACTTGGCTTGTCAGAAGGTTGCAAAAGGGGATCATGTGATCCGGGACACTACGACCGTCATAAATATGAGTCAGCCAAGAGTCTGAATTTTGATCATGTGAGGATACTGCAGTGGTCGCAAGTGTGAAAAATGAGTCACTTTTTTTAGTGGCATTGTAACTTTGAACGGTCACTAAATGAATGATCGTAAGTCGAGGACTACCGTGTTTCCCCGAAAACATGACCCTGTCTTATATTTTTTGAACCCCAAAATAAGCGCTTGGCCTTATTTTCGGGGAGGTCTTATTATTTTGGGGTGCATGGAGCAAGATGGGGCTCCTCTTGCCGTCTTACCTGATTTCCAGCTCTGCGTTTATATATTTTCGGGGAGGGCTTATTTTTGGGTGGAGGCTTATTTTAGCGCATGCACTCAAAATCCCGATTGGACTTATTATCAGGGGATGTCTTATTTTCGGGGAAAGAGGGTACCTGTAGAATTAGAATTAGAATAAGAATAGAATGTAGGATAGAATAGAGTAGAATAGAAAATAGAAAATAATACAAAATAGAAAATAATACAAAATGGAATGGAATGGAATGGAATGGAATGGATAAATCATACTAGGATGCTAATTAGATAAAACAATATAAACCATAAGAATCAAGCGACAAAGTTAGAGTCTTAAGGAGAGAAGGAGACAGGTGAGAAAAAATAGGGAAGATGAGAAGAATAATAGTAATACAGTTTTACTAGATAGTTCAACGGTGTTGTGGGAATGAGTTGTTTAACAAAGTGATGGCGTTGTGTGTGGGGGGGGGGGAACTGTCCTTGTGGAAGGCAGGAGAAAAAGACAGACACTTCCACTATCGTGTTTCCCTGAAAATAAGACCCTGTCTTATATTTTTTTGAATCACGAAATAAGCGCTTGGCCTTATTTTTGGGGAGGTCTTATTATTTTGGGGAATGTGGAGCAAGACGGGGCTCCTCTTGCCGTCTTACCTGATTTCCAGCTCTGGCTCCCTACCCCTAACCAGCGGAAATGGTGGGGATCAGCTGTGCATGCAGTTAAATATTTTCGGGGAGGGCTTATTTTATTACATGCGCTCAAAAGTCCAATTGGGCTTATTATCAGGGGATGTCATATTTTCGGGCAAACACAGTATTTCCAAGCTGGAGACACATTCCTGGGGAGCCTTACCTGACAGCCCCAGTAAGCTTAGATTCTTGAAAAAGAGAAAGTTTTTTTGGGGAGGTTGTCCCAGAAATGTCCCCCTTAACAGGTCTCCTCTGTCTCCACAGGCAGTTTGCTGGATTTCTTAAAAAGTGAGGAAGGCCAGAAGCAGCCCTTCCCCAAACTGATCGACTTCTCTGCCCAGGTGAGTGTTTGGAATAACGGAATAACAAGAGTTGGACGGCACCTTGAAGGTCATCTAGTCGAACCCCCTGCTTGAGCAGGAGTCCCTATGCTGTTCAACGCAGGACCCCCAACACCGATAATCAAGGCTCAATGCAGTATTTATTTAAACATACCGAAGGAATTCCCCTCCAGAAAATTATGGGAGGGACTCCTACAGCCAAAAATCATATTTACACAATTCAGCAAAGAAGGAGAAAATGATACAATCATACATATGCATGGGGAATAGAGGATATAAGCATATATATTCATAATTGGCAAACCTCGGGTAATTTTCTGGCCCTTCTGCTACCCCGTTTCCCCCCAAAATAAGACGTCCCCTGATAATAAGCCCAATCGGGATTTTGAGCGCATGGCAATAAGGCCAAGCGCTTATTTCAGGGTTCAAAAAAATATAAGACAGGGTCTTATTTTCAGGGGAACACGGTAGATAGATAGATAGATAGATAGGTAGGTAGGTAGGTAGGTAGGTAGGTAGGTGGATGGATGGATGGATGGATGGATGGATGGATGGGTGGGTGGGTGGATGGATGGATGGATGGATGGATGGATAGATAGATATAGAAATAAATATCACATATATATGATAGATAGATAGATAGATAGATAGATAGATAGATAGATAGATAGATAGATAGGTAGATGGGTGGGTGGGTGGGTGGGTGGGTGGATGGATGGATGGGTGGGTGGGTGGGTGGATGGATGGATGGATGGATGGATGGATGGATAGATAGATATAGAAATAAATATCGCATATATATGATAGATAGATAGATAGATAGATAAATAGATAGATAGATAGATAGATAGATAGATAGATATAGAAATAAATATCGCATATATATGAGATAGATAGATAGATGGATGGATGGATATAGAAATAAATATCACATATATATGATAGATGGATGGATGGATATAGAAATAAATATCGCATATATATGATGGATGAATGGATGGATATAGAAATAAATATCGCATATATATGATAGATAGATAGATAGATAGATAGATAGATAGATAGATAAATAAATATCGCATATATATGAGATAGATAGATAGATGGATGGATGGATGAATGGATATAGAAATAAATATCACATCTATATGATAGATGGATGGATGGATGGATGGATGGATGGATATAGAAATAAATATCGCATATATATGATAGATAGATAGATAGATAGATATAGAAATAAATATCGCATATATATGAGATAGATAGATAGACGGATGGATGGATATAGAAATAAATATCACATATATATGATAGATGGATGGATGGATATAGAAATAAATATCGCATATATATGATGGATGGATGGATGGATATAGAAATAAATATCGCATATATATGATAGATAGATAGATAGATAGATAGACAGACAGACAGACAGACAGACAGACACCCTGTTTCCCCCAAAATAAGACATTCCCCTGATAATAAGCCCAATCGGGCTTTTGAGCACATGGCAATAAGGCTTATTTCAGGGTTCAAAAAAATATAAGACAGGGTCTTATTTTTGGGGAAACATGGTATTACATTTTCAAGAAAGAATTGCAGGTAATCCTTGATTTATGGCCACAACTGAGCCCAAAATTTCCATGGCTAAGCAAGACAGCTATTAGGCAAGTTTTGCCTGTTTGTACAGCCTTTCTTGCCATGGTTGTTAAGTGAGTAACATGGTCATTAAGGTCGCAAAAGGGGATCACGTGACCCCGGGACGCTGCGACCGTCATAACTTCTCAACTTTTTACGATGTTTGTTAAGTGAATCAGTGCAGTCGTGAAGTGAGTAACCTGGTCGTTCAGCGAATCTGGTTTCCCCCGTGGACTTTGCTCGTTGCAAGGTCTCCAAAGGACTCTGGGCCACTCCAACCGTCATAACTATGAGTCGGTGGCCAAGCATCTGAATTTCGATCAGGCGACTGCATGGAGAGAATGCAACGGCCACAAGTGGCTTTTTTTCAGTGCCGTTGCAATTTCGGTCACTAAATGACTCATCGTAAGTCGAGGACTAGCTGTAGAGGACTCTGGTAAAATCAGTCCTAAAAGAGGTGGGGGGTTTTTTATTCCAGATTTTTTTCCCCTTTAATGGAACTGTCCCTCCCACTTGCAGGTGGCCGAAGGCATGGCGTTCATCGAGCAGAGGAACTATATCCATCGTGACCTCAGAGCTGCCAACATTTTGGTCTCGGCCCTCCTGGTGTGCAAGATTGCGGATTTCGGCCTGGCCCGAGTGATAGACGACAACGAATACACCGCACGGGAAGGTACAAAGCCCACACGACAATAGAATAGAATAGAATAGAAAATATGGAATGGAATGGAATAGAAAATGGAATAGAATAGAATAGAATAGAATAGAATAGAATAGAATAGAATAGAATAGAATAGAATAGAATAGAAAATAAAATATGGAATGGAATGGAATGGAATGGAATAGAAAATGGAATAGAATAGAATAGAATAGAATAGAATAGAATAGAATAGAATAGAATAGAATAGAATAGAAAATAAAATATGGAATGGAATGGAATGGAATGGAATAGAAAATGGAATAGAATAGAATAGAAAATATGGAATGGAATGGAATAGAAAATGGAATAGAATAGAATAGAATAGAATAGAATAGAATAGAATAGAATAGAATAGAATAGAATAGAATAGAAAATAAAATATGGAATGGAATGGAATGGAATGGAATAGAAAATGGAATAGAATAGAATAGAATAGAATAGAATAGAATAGAATAGAATAGAATAGAAAATAAAATATGGAATGGAATGGAATGGAATGGAATAGAAAATGGAATAGAATAGAATAGAAAATATGGAATGGAATGGAATAGAAAATGGAATAGAATAGAATAGAATAGAATAGAATAGAATAGAATAGAATAGAATAGAATAGAATAGAATAGAATAGAAAATAAAATATGGAATGGAATGGAATGGAATGGAATAGAAAATGGAATAGAATAGAATAGAATAGAATAGAATAGAATAGAATAGAAAATAAAATATGGAATGGAATGGAATGGAATGGAATAGAAAATGGAATAGAATAGAATAGAAAATATGGAATGGAATGGAATAGAAAATGGAATAGAATAGAATAGAATAGAATAGAATAGAATAGAATAGAATAGAATAGAAAATAAAATATGGAATGGAATGGAATGGAATGGAATAGAAAATGGAATAGAATAGAATAGAATAGAACAGAATAGAACAGAACAGAACAGAATATTGGAATGAAGAATAGAATAGAGTACAATAGAGTACAATAGAGTAGAAAAGAGTAGAAAAGAAAATGGAATGGAATGGAAGAATAGAGTAGAGTAGAATAGATAAGGATAGAGTAGAATAGAATAGAGAATGGAATGGAATGGAAGAATAGAACAGAACAGAACAGAACAGAATATTGGAATGAAGAATACAATAGAGTAGAGTATTATTATTATTTATTATTATTCATATTTCTATGCCGCCCACTCTTCGAGGACTCTGGGCGGCTTACAACAATCGACAGTATACTAAATAGCATATTGCCCCCTAACAATCTGGGTCCTCATTTTACCCACCTCGGAAGGATGGAAGGCTGAGTCAACCTTGAGCCTGGTGAGATTTGATCCGCTGATCTGCTGAACTAGCAGTCAGCTGAAGTAGCTGCAGTACTGCACTCTAACCACTGCGCCACCTCAGCTCATAATAGTAGAGTAGAGTAGAGTAGAGTAGAGTAGGGTAGAATAGGGTACAGAATACAGAATGGAATGGAAGAATAGAATAGAATAGAATAGAATAGAATAGAATAGAATAGAATAGAATAGAATAGAATAGAATAGAATAGAATAGAATAGAATAGAATAGAACAGAATAGAATTCTTTATTGGCCAAGTGTGATTGTATAGCCTGGGAGATGACCTTGGGGTCCCTGTGGGATGGGAGTGAGTCTCCAGCATTTCCAAAGAAGTGACAATTGGAACAATTGGGGAGGTGGGATCTGTAGGATGTGGTCGAAAAAGTCAAGATGGCGGCCACAGGATGCAATCAAAGCAGGGGTGAAATGCTCCCGGTTCGGACCGGATCGCCCGATCCAGTAGCGATGGCGGCAGGTGATTCGGAGAACCGGTAGCAAAAATCTCTGCGCCCCCCCCGCCCCATGCCCAGCTGAGCCGCGCAAACATCAGAGGCTGTTTTTTTTTACTTTTAAAAGCATTTTTTCTACAACCTCTGAAGAGGTTGTAGAAAAAATGCTTTTAAAAGCCTCTGACGATCCCAGCTGAGTTGCCTGATCGTCAGAAGCTTCTAAAAGGGGGGGGGGGGAGAAATATGGCCCCTTTATGACCTGTGGACTTCAACTCCCAGAATTCCTGAGACAGTTGCCCACCCCTGTTCTAAAAGCATTTTTTTCTGCAACCTCTTAAGGTTGTAGAAAAAATGCTTTTAAAAGTAAAAAAAAAGAAAAAAAGTTGGCCACGCCCACCCAGTCACATTAACCCCCCCCTAACCAAGCCACGCCCACAGAACCGGTAGTAACAAATTTTGGATTTCAACCCTGAATCAAAGGTCTGTCCTTTGCCGTCCCTAGAGGATTTTAAGAAGAGACTGGACGGCCATTTGTTAAATGGTTTAGGGGGTTGGACTAGAAGACCTCCAGGGTCCCTCTCAACTCTATTCTTCTGTTATTCTGCCCAACTAAATATGGAGAAAGGGAAGATATTTGCAGGGAAAGGAAAGCCACTTTTTTATTCAAGCGTTTTATTTTTTTAAGATTTGATAATTCATCTTCCTATCCCCTGCCCCCCACCCCTGAGCGGGGCAAGGAGAAAAATGCCATACAGGATTAAAAGGATCAGGGAACATATCTCGCAAACCTCCTTCTTCTTATTTTCCTCACAACAACAATCCTGTGAAGTAGGTTGGTCTGAGAAAGAGTGGCCCAAAGTCACCAAGTTGGCTATTGTGCATATGGCAGGACTAGAACTCACCGTCTCCTGGTGATTGGCCCAAAGTCACCCAGCTGGCTTTGGTGCCTAAGGCAGGACTAGAATTCACCGTCTCCTGGTGATTGGCCCAAAGTCACCCAGCTGGCTTTCATACCTAAGGCGGGACTAGAACTCACCATCTCCTGGTGATTGGCCCAAAGTCACCCAGTCACCTTTCATGCCTAAGGCGGGACTAGAACTCACCGTCTCCTGGTGATTGGCCCAAAGTCACCCAGCCACCTTTCATGCCTAAGGCAGAACTAGAACTCACCTTCTCCTGGTGATTGGCCCAAAGTCACCCAGCCACCTTTCATGCCTAAGGCGGGACTAGAACTCACCGTCTCCTGGTGATTGGCCCAAAGTCATCCAGCTGGCTTTCATGCCTAAGGCGGGACTAGAACTCACCATCTCCTTGTGATTGGCCCAAAGTCACCCAGCCACCTTTCATGCCTAAGGCAGGACTAGAACTCACCTTCTCCTGGTGATTGGCCCAAAGTCACCCAGTCACCTTTCATGCCTAAGGCAGGACTAGAACTCACCTTCTCCTGGTGATTGGCCCAAAGTCACCCAGCTGGCTCTCATGACTAAAGTAGGACTAGAACTCACTGTCCCTGTCTTTCTCTCTGGTACCTTCCTCATTAAACTAACTAAGATAACATTATCCAGCTGCCGTTTTCAGGCTAAATCTAACTATCTTGGTTTGGACTTTTTGGCAGGTGCCAAGTTCCCTATCAAGTGGACTGCCCCCGAAGCGATCAATTACGGCTCCTTCACCATAAAGTCGGACGTGTGGTCCTTCGGGATCTTGCTGATGGAGATCATCACCTACGGGCAGACTCCGTATCCAGGTGTGTAGCCAGAAAGGTTGCTCCCCACCCCCCGAAAACTCTTACGATAGCAATAGCAATTGCACTTAGACTTATATACCGATTCACAGTGGTTTACAGCTCTCTCTAAGCCAGTGTTTCTCAACCTTGGAAGCTTGAAGATGGGTGGACTTCAACTCCCAGAATCCCCCAGCCAGCGCTGCTGGCTGGGGGATTCTGGGAGTTGAAGTCCACCCATCTTCAAGCTTCCAAGGTTGAGAAACACTGCTCTAAGCGGTTTACAGAGTCAGCATCATTGCCCCCAACAATCTGGGTCCTCATTTTATCCACCTCGGAAGAACAGAAGGCTGAGTCAACCTTGAGCCTGGTGAGATTCGAACTGCCAAATTGCAGGCAGCCGGCACTCAGCAGAAGTAGCCTGCAGTACCGCACTCTAACCACTGCGCCACCGCAGCTCAAAAAGGCTTGTCGGTAGCCCCTTAGTAGATAGTCCTCGATTTACGACCGTATGGAAGCCTGTACATCCTGCTGGTCGTTAAGGGAGTCGCAATGTGACCACGCCCAATTTTTTTAAAAAACCTCTTTTTTTTTGTGGTGGTGGTCAGTAAGTGAATGTGGTGGTCGCTAAGCCAACGCCGTGGTCATTAAATTAACCTCTTTTAGCCAATGAACGTGTTTTGCCAGAAACTGGAAATAATTGCCCGTTTTGGGCAAGAAACATTATAAATAGTTAATCAGGTGATCGCAGGAGGCCCGGTAAATGGCCAAGGGCCCAAAATGCCATCTTGTGGCCGAAGGGAAGGGGGTGGGAGGCTGTCGGAACTTCGAATCCCAGTTGTCAGTAGCTCTGGAAAGATCCATTGTAACTTTGAACGGTCAATGAGGTGGCCGGTCGTAAACCGAGGACTACAGTTTACCGTAGCACAGTGTTTCTGAATCCGAGCAAATTTAAGATGTGTGGGCTTCAGCTTGTCTTAAGGACCAAGAGATGCTGGGGTTTCCCAGCCTTCGTTAGGACTTGTGGACTTCAACTCCCAGAATTCATTACTGGCTGGGGAATTCTGGGAGATGTGGGGAACGCACGCACACATGCACGGAAAGGCGGGGCGCGTGGGCGGCAGAGACCCGAAGACCAGCTGGCTGGCGGGAGGGGCGCACGCATGCATGCCCCATTTTGGGCCTGGTAAAGCCTCCTGCACCACCTGAAAGCTAAAACAGCGGGGACTGCACACATATGCGCAGGGGGCGGGGGGGGCTCACATAGCATTTTGGGGGTTCGGGCATGCATAAGTGCATTTGCGTCTCTGCGCTTTGGGCACTCGGCACTAAAAAGGTTAACTATCACTGATATAATGTGTCCTGCTTCAGCAGGGGGCTGGACTAGAAGACCTCCAAGGTCCCTTCCAGCTGTATTCTGATTCCGGTAGACAAGTTAGCAACTCTTTGGTGTGAATGGTGATGGAGCCCTGGGACCATTTGTGGCCAACAGCAGGGTGCATGAAGCAATGGGAGAAGAAGAAGAAGGCAAAGGAGGAGAAGAAAAGGAGGAGGAGGAGGAAGAGAAGAAAGGAAGGAAGGAGAGGAAGGAAAAAGGAAGGAGGGAGGAAAGGAAAGAGAAGAAAGAAGAGAGGAAGGGAGAGAGAAAGGAAGGAAGGAAGGAAGGAGAGGAAAGAAAAAGGAAGGAGAGGAAAGAGAAGAAAGAGAAGAAAGGAAGGAAGGAAGGAAGGAAGGAGGAAGGAAAAAGGAAGGAGGGAGGAGAGAAAAGAAGATAGAAGAGAGGAAGGGAGAGAGAAAGAAAGGGAGGAAGGAGAGGAAAGAAAAATGAAGGAAAGGAAGGAGGGAGGAGAGGAAAGAGAAGAAAGAAAGAAAGAAAGAAAGAGAAAGAAAGAAAGAGAAAGAAAGGAGAGGAAGGAAAAAGGAAGGAGGGAGGAGAGGAAAGAAGAAAGAGAGGAAGGGAGAGAGAGAAAGAAAGGAAGGAAGGAAAGAGAAGAAAGAAAAAGGAAGGAAAGGAAGGAGGGAGGAGAGGAAAGAGAAGAAAGAAAGAAAGAAAGAAAGAAAGAAAGAAAGAAAGAAAGAAAGAAAGAAAAGAAAAAGAAAGAAAGGCCTTTTTTGCAAAGGTGTCCAATCTTGGCAACTTTAAGATTTGTGGACTTGTGGCTGGCTGGGGGAATTCTGGGAGATGAAGTCCACAAGTCTTAAAGTGACCAAGGTTGGAGACCGCTGTTTTGTCAGCCTTCTCTCCCCAGCATCTCTTGGTCCTTAAGACAAAACTGCCCTTCTTGGGAAGAACTGTCGCAGGCCAAAGAATCTGGGGAGGGGGGGTGTCAGGGCTAAGTCACAGCTCAAGGAATTTGGGGTTCAACTTTCAGCAAAGAGAGGAGGAGGGGGATGTGTCTGGGGTCACTGACGGACTTTACAGGGCTGGTCTGCAATGGTGGGTTGTGGCTCGGTCTGGTTTTTAGCAAGAAAGCTAAAAAAAAAAACCAAAACCCTTGATTAAACAACGCATGTTGTGTCCCTCGGAGAGGAAGCAGGTGTCAAAACACGCCTTGCGACCCAATGTGGACACAATGAGGTGTGATAACGCAACGCACACATTTCCCCATTTTGCTAAGTTTGCTTAGGAACGCACACTTGTGATCCTCGCGTTCAAGACGGAAAGACCCGCTATAAAAAAAATTATTATGAATTTTTAACATTTGAATGGAAAAAGGATTTGTGGGCGAGTCTTTTCCCACACCAAGTGGACGACACCATAGCGTGTCGAAGGAAACACATCATTGCAACACACAATTTGCACAACTACATGCTAATGCTGTGGGCCAACGCTTCCGGGGGTTGCAAGACGACGGTGGCCACGTAAAGCTTTAATATGCTGTTCCTTAATGCTTCTTCTCATTCTCATCTCAAAACGAAATCTCTAGAACAGTGTTTCTCAACCTTGGTAGCTTGAAGATGGGTGGACTTCAACTCCCAGAATCCCCCAGCCAGTCCACCCATCTTCAAGCTACCAAGGTTGAGAAACACTGCTCTAAAGTAACATGCAACCTTGACCTTTCCCCAAACATTTCTTGTGCTTCGGTCCTTGAATTATGACCATAAGGGGGTGGCCTGCCCAACATAGTCATACTCATGATGGTCGTAGAGCGGGTTGATCATCTTTAGAAGGGTGTGGGGTTTGCAGAGAGGAGGAGGAGGAGGAGCAGGAGGAGAATTGTGGGGTCCTTGGAGTTCTCTGCGAATGGTTGTTTTCTGGCAGACGTTTCATGACCAAACTAGGGAACGTCATCAGGGCTAGAAGGGTGTGGGGTTTTGGAGAGCTCTGTAAACCCCACTCCCTTCTATTACTGGGGATGTTACATAGTTGGGTAATGAAATGTCTGGAAAAATTCAACCGAGCTCAGACAGCAACAAAGATCCAACAGTCCTCCTCCTCCTCTCTGTAAACTACACTCCCTTCTAGAACTGATGGTATTACCTAGTTAGGTAATGAAATGTCTGCAAAAAAAACAACAAAACACAGCACCAGATCCAACAGTTCTTCTCCTCCTCCTCCTCCTCTTCCTCCTCGTCCTGTCCTCAGATTCTCACTCCCTTCTAGCATTGATGACATTACTTATCTCGGTAATGAAATTTCTGCAAAACAACCACCAAGCTCAGAGGGCACTAAAGATCCCACAGCCCTCCTCCTCCTCTCCCCTTTCCTCTCATGTCTTCCTCCTCCTCCTCCTCCCTTCTAGCATTGATGATGTTACCTAGTTGGGTCATGAAATGTCCACAAGAAAACAACCCAGCTCAGAGAGCACTCAGGGGCCCACAAGGTCATGCCAGCCTGACTGTGCCAATGATTTTACTGATTTTTGGACCACCCTAGGACAGAGGCACCATTTATTTATTTATTTATTTATTTATTTATTTATTTATTTATTTATTTATTTATTTATTTATTTTATTTTTGAATTTATATACCGCCCTTCTCCCTAAGGACTCAGGGCAGTGTACAGCCATGTAAAAGCATAGACTACAAATATTAAAATACCATTAAAAGATATATATAAATTTGGCCCCATAATTAAAAACAGTAACAAACCAATTAAAACTTTTAAAAAGTGTTAGGCCAGCCCGGCTTGCTCGAAAAAGAAAGTTTTAAGGGCATGGCAGAAGGCACCGAGGTCCTAGATTCTCCTTATCTCTGGGGGCAGCTGATTCCATGACCTGCAGGAACCCCCTTTTCTCTTCTCTGATAGGTTCCGAGTTATGTTTCACGTCAGGATGTTCAACCCGTCTCTTTCTTTGTCTATAATGCAGGGAGGACAAATTTGGAAGTGATGCGTGCGCTCGAGCGTGGCTACCGGATGCCACGTCCCCAAGACTGCCCGCAGGAGCTCTACGAGATTATGATGAGGTGTTGGAAGCAGAAACCAGAGGATCGTCCCACCTTTGAGTACATCCAGAGCATCCTGGAGGATTTTTTCACCGGCACGGAAAAGCAGTACCAGCAACAGCCTTAGAAGGGATGCCTCGTGGCCACACCGGTGTTGCCGGACTCCTGCAGCACTGTGAGGCCCCAGAGGTGGAAGGTTTTGGCTTGGAGAATCTGTGGTTTAGAGGGAAGAGACTTTTTCCTTCGGGCCAACATGGCTGGTTTGCAAACCCGGTTGGATTAAGGAACTGAATTAAACAAACACTTTGGTCTACGCAACCAATCGGACTGCCGTCGGCAGAAACCGCTTCAAAGATGGAAGGCATTTTTATCTTTGACGGCGGTTGTGAAGCCACAATGTTCTGGTGGAAGTTCCCGGAGGGATGTGTGTGAACAGAAAGCGTGTGTCCGTATGAGAGAAATTGTGCGTGTACGTATAAGGGAGGGAGGGAAGGAGGGAGGGGGAGAGAGAGAGAGAGGAGGGAGAGAAAGAGAAAAGAGGTAAACAGAGAGAATGTGAGACAGCAAGAGAAAAAGAGAGAGGAAAAGAAAAAGAAGAGAAAGAGAGAGAGAGAAATAAATAAATATATGGTGTACTTTGGATCAGGGGTCTCCAACTTTGGCAACTTTTAAGACTTGTGCACTTCAACTCCCAGAATTCCCCAGCCAGCTTTGACTGCAGGTAGTCCTCGACTTATGACCACAATTGAGCCCGTAATTTCTGTTGCTGAGCGAGACCGTTGTTAAGGGAGCGCTGTCCCACTTTACGACCTTTCGTGGCACGGTTGTTAAGCAAATCAGTTCAGTTAGTGACACGTTCGTTCCATGAATCCGGCTTCCCCATTGACTGCTTGTGATGACCCCGGGACACTGCAACCGTCGTCAAGTCCATGCCAGTTGCCAAGCCTTTGAATTTTGATCACGGGACCATGAGGAATGCCGCGACAGTCGTTAAGTGTGAAAAACAGTCACGAGTCACTTTTTTCAGTGCCTTTGAAGGAATAAGGTTGTATGTCGAGGACTGCCTGTATATATTTTGATTCATGAGTGGCCTTCGAAAAGCTTTTCCGACTGATTCTTAATGCTAGTTTCTCATTTCAAGACTACTAAACGTGGGAGGAACGTTCCTTGAAATACGCCTGCATTTAACGAAGATTCGATTCACTGCCCAAGATCCAAATTAGGGAGGATGATGAGACAATGGCACATTTGAAATCATTGTAAGATACAAATAATAATTATTCTAATAGAATGAAAAGATAACTATTTTCAATAAAAATTGAAATTCAAAAAAAAAAGGAAAGTATTCTTGGCTTTTGCGTGGAATTGTCGTTTTTTATCATTGTTTCGTACACGATGCAACAATTATCACTGTTGTTGTGTCTTATGATTTATGGTGATTGTATTTTATGATTGCGATCATGATTTATCACTTGTTGCTTGCATGCACACTGAGAGGTTAAGCGTCAGAGACAAATTCCTTGTGTGTCCAGTCACACTTGGCCAATAAATAATTCTGTTCTGTTCTGTTCTGTTCTGTTCTGTTGTTCTGTTCTGTTCTGTTCTGTTCTATTCTATTCCATTCCATTCCATTCCATTCTCTATTCCATTCCATTCCATTCCGTTCTTCATTCCAATATTTATTCTATTCTATTCTATTCTATTCTATTCTATTCTATTCTATTCTATTCTATTCTATTCTATTCTATTCTATTCCATTCCATTCCATTCCATTCCATTCTTCATTCCAATATTTATTCTATTCCATTCCGTTCTGTTCCGTTCCATTCCATTCTTATTTAAGGTGTTACTGATCTTAGCAACCGGATAGATATATTTTCTCCATGAAAATCTGTCCCTAACCTATCCTGGCTACTTGGAACTATCTAGCTCAAATGTATGTACGTGAAACACATCAACAGTTATTTCAAACACATGAGTGGCTTCAGGGAGGTTGACGGAGATCACACTTTTTTTTTTTTTTAATTTGATTTATATGCCGCCCTTCTCCGGAGACTCAGGGCGGCTTACAATGTGCTCAGCAATAGCCTTCATCCTTTTGTATATTTATACAAAGTCAGCTTATTGCCCCCACAACTGGGTCCTCATTTCACCTACCTTAGAAAGGATGGAAGGCTGAGTCAACCTTGAGCCTTGGCGAGATTCGAACCCTGCAGTAATTGCAGGCAGCTGGTCTTAATAACCAGCTTAATAACAGGGTGCCTTAAACCCCTGTACTACCAAGGCTCATGACACTAAAGCATAATTGTATAGGTTCTGTTATAATCTATTTGAAGATATAAACCCCATACATCAAGCCACAAACTTTGGTTTAGATTTACAGATAACCCTCAGCTTACATCCACAACTGAGTCCAAAATTTCTGCTGCTAAGCAAAACCGTTGTTAAGTGAGTTTTTCCCCATTTTACGACCTTTCTTGCCAGGATTGTTAAGTGAATCATAGCAGATGTTAAGTTAGTAACATGGATGTAAAGTGGATCTGGCTTCCCCCTTGACTTTGTTTATCAGGAGGTTGTAAAAGGGGATCACACGTGACCCCGGGACTCTGCAACTGTCATCAGTACATGCCAGTTGCCAAGCATCTAAATCATGTGACCATGGGGAATGCGGCAATGGTCGTAAGTGTGAAAAACGGACGTGAGTCACTTTTTTTCAATGCCATTGTAACTTTGAACAGTCACTAATCCAATGGTTGTAAATCAAGGAATACCTATATTAAGATCTCTTCAGATGTTATATTATTTTTTTCCTAAGGATTGGATTTTTAATGATTCATTGATATGGCTGAAGATTATGTTTTTGTTTCATGCTTACCCAAATCCTTTTGCAAACCACGGAAGTTTTCAGACTTCATTTTTCTTTAATAACTCCTTATTTTCCATGACAACCATTTTTTCTCCTCCAAACATCTCCCTTATTTTTAGCTCTTTTAAGAGAAAACAGCTCATCCCATTTTACCTGGGGAGAAAATCTTGAAAGGATTGATGTGAATCTATCTATCTATCAAAAGCTAAACTCTAAATCTTGCAATTAAAAAAACTTCAGTGGGAAAGGCGTCCGAGTTCACACATTACATTAACCCATGATCTGGATTGATTTGGGCATAGTGTACCAGGTCTACTCCAACCACTGTACGGGTTGTCCTCGACTTAGAACCATTTGTCTAGTGACCAAAGTTACAACGACACTTTTTTAAAATGGTCATTGCAACATCCTCATGGTCAGTGAACAGAATTTGAATGCTTATCAACCAGCATGTATTTAATCATATGATCCCAGTTGCAATGTCCCGGGATCATATGATTGCCTTTTGTAACCTTCCCTCCGACTTCTGACAATGAGAGAAGCCATGTTCACTTAATGACATGACTCACTTGATAAAAAGGTCATAACATGGGGCAAAACTCACTAAACAATTGATAAGGCAGGGTGGCCGAGTTCATACAAAATACTAAATCTGGGGTCTCCGACCTTGGCAATTTTAAGACTTGTGGGACTTCAACTTGCAGAATTGGCTCACTTAACGACCGAGTGCTTGCTTAATGACTGCAGCAGTTACTTAAAGTCGTTTAATCAAGAAAGGGCATCCTGGGAATCTAAAATGGGTATAGAAAAATATATGTCTGCTGTAGAAGACATCCCTTAAAGCCTGATTCTGATGATTTGTGCCTTTTAAGCCAATGTTGGCTTTGCACACAAACAAACTGTCTCCTTTTAAAGCCCTTTAAAAATCATCTAGGCATCCCAGCACTGCCCTTAAAAAAGATGGCGCCCGCTCCCAACATCCAATCACGTAGAGGGCGCCTTGCTATCCTGCCCACGATAGACATGGCCGCCGCCTCCACACAGGAACGCGCCCGCACCAAAGATGGCGGAAAGAGCCCCGCTCCCGCCAGCAGCCAAGATGGCCAAAGGCGGAAAAGGCCTAACCAACGCTTCCTTTCCACCAAACCTCCCCGTTCCTTCCGCGAAGGGTTTGCAACTACCAGCCCGGGCATGGTTGGTGGTGGGGACGAGGAAGCGTCCGTAAAAAACCAGGCCAAAGTCGGGCTGGGCCTTCCAAACTAGCCATGGCCGCCGTCTCCATGGCGACCGGCGGCCTCGGCCAATGGCAAGCCACTTCCGGCGACGTCACCGACGACACGTGGATCCAAGATGGCGGCCCCGGGGGCTCTGGTGAGTGGGGCGCCGGCGCTGGGGCCCTGCGGGAGAGGTCGGGGGACGGACCGGGGGTCTCTGAGGGGTCTCTGGGGCGGCGGGGCCCTTCGGAGGGGGGCGAGGAAGAGCCTGGAGCCCCCTGTGGGGGAGGGGCATCTCCCCCCGCGACCTCCCCCCCAAATTCCTTCCCTTCCGAAGCCAAGAGGGTCGCCTCAGGGGGGTCTCCTGAGGGGGTAAAAAGCCCCCCCCTTGACAGGGGCCCCCAAATGTCTCCTGAGGGGGCTCTTGGGGGTCTATCCACACACGGGGAAGGGGCTGAACTCTTTTGACGGGCTCCCTTCTGAGACGGGCAGGCGGTCCTCGACTTACAACCGTCCCGTTTAGTGGCCGTTCGAAGTTACAGCGGCGCTGAAGGGGGGGGACACACAGATTTATTTTTTAAAAAAGTGCTCCTTGCTGGAGATTTACTTAAAAATTTTTTGGGGGGTGGGGTTCCCCATGCTTGGGGGTCAAACTGGGTCTCCCCCCCCATCAACCACCACCAGGGAGGGTCCAGATGGTTTCTCACCTCCTTTATTAGCACTTTTTTGTAGATTTGGATGTCAGGTTTCGATACTCTCTCAAGATAAATGAATTTCCAAACTGCCGATCTTTGAGGAAATTTTCTCTTTATTGAGCATAGTGATCTGTTCCTGGCTCTTTCGCGGTCAGCACTGACCTTTGCCCCCCAATCCCTTCCTTTCTGATCCCCAATTCTCTGCGTCTCATTGGCTATCTTCCAAGCCACTCTCCTCATCCCATCTCTGTCAGATCACAGGAGTGACCCCCCCCTCCTCCCATCTCCGAGGAAACAGAATCTTCAAAGGAATTAAGTAGGCAAAAGTTCAAGCTTCTCTCCTTTCAATATGTCAGCGCTGGAACGCTGACATTGGATGGATGGATTGATGGGCCATCATGTCATAGTTGGCTCTTGGGGACCCATATGTAGATTTTTCTCCATATATGACCTTCCTCCAACTTGGTTCTTCAGGTCTTCCAATAGTGCCTTCGCCACCACTGTAACTGAGTCCGCCTCCTTGCTGATGGTCTTCTCCTTCTCTTTTTTTTTCTCCTTCCCCTTTTCCAAGCAGTATGGACTTCTCAAAAGAACTTGGTCCTGATTTATTTATTTATTTATAATGCAATTTATATGCCGCCCTATCTCCAAGGACTCAGGGCAGCTCACAACGATAAAGATGCATAGTTTCTCATTAAAAGACAATATAAAATTGAAATTCCAATTTAAAACAATTTAAAATTCATTAAGAAACTCCCCCCACCCCCAATCAGTCCAGGCTGTGGAACAACCAGGTCTTCAAATCGCGGCGGAACGAGCGAAGGTCAGGGGCCATCCGGAGCGCCAAAGGAAGTTGGTTCCAGAGGGTGGGAGCGCCCACAGAGAAAGCTCTCCCCCTGGGGGTTGCCAGCCGACACTGTCTGGCCGACGGCACCCTGAGGAGGCCCTGTCTGTGGGAACGCACCGGGCGATTGGGAATTGTCACTGGCTGCAGGGGGTCCGATAAATATCCCAGGCCTAGGCCATGAAGGGCTTTGTAGGTAATAACCAGCACCTTGAACCTCACCCGAAGGGCAACCGGTAACCAACGCAAGTCGCGAAGGAGGGGTGTAACATGGGAGTGTCGGGACGCTCCCATCACAACCCGCGCGGCCGCATTCTGCACCAGCTGAAGCCTTCGAGTGGTTTTCAAGGGCAGCCCTAGGTAGAGACCGTTGCAGTAGTCAAGACAGGAGGTGACCAGCGCATGAGTAATGGTGCGTAGGGCATCTTGGTCCAAGTAAGGGCGCAACTGGCGCACAAGGCGGACTGGGCAAATGCCCCCCTGGTCATGGTCGTTACATGATTGTAACAATTGATGTGCCATCAAGTCAGTGTCACCTTTTTAGGAACCATATGGATTGATCTTCTCTGAGGTGAACTGTCCTTCAAATCTCCAAATGGTGCTTCCCCCCACTACTTCTTCATCTTATATACTGTTACCCTTGATAATATGCCATCAAGTATGAAGTCATAGTTGACTCTTGGGGACCCATAGATAGATTTTTCTCCAGGATGATCTTCCTCCAACTTGGTTCTTCAGGTCTTCCAATGGTGCCTTCACCACCATTGTAACTGAGTCAACCTCCTTGTTCTTCCTCTTCTTCTCTTCCCACTTTTCCCAGCATTATTGGACCTCTCAAAGGAACTTGGTCCTGACATGGGTTGATTGATGTGCCATTAAGTCAGTGTCACCTTTTTAGGAACCATATGGATTGATCTTCTCTGAGGTGAACTGTCCCCAACCAGCTCCTTCAAATCTCCAAATGGTGCTTCCCCCCACTACTTCTTCATCTTATATACTGTTACTCTTGATAATATGCCATCAAGTATGAAGTCATAGTTGACTCTTGGTGAACACATATATAGATTTTCTCTAGGATGATCTGTCTCCAATCTGGTCCTTCAAGTCTTTGAATGATGTCCTCACCACCACTGTAACGGAGACCGGAGACCATCCACCTTGGTCTTCCTCTAATTCTTCTCTTCCCTTCCACTGTTCCCAGCATTATGGACCTCTCAAAGGAACTTGGTCCTGACATGGGTGGATTCATGTGCCATCAAGTCAGTGTCAGCTTCTAGGAACCATATGGATTGATCTTCTCTGAGGTGAACTATGCCCAACCAGGTCCTTCAGATCTCCAAATGGTGCCCCCACTACCACTGCATGCCCTTATATACTGTCACCCTTGATTATGTGCCATCAGGTATGAAGTCAATTGACTCTTGGTGACACATAAATAGATTTTATCCAGGATGATCTGTCTCCAACCTGGTTCTTCAGGTCTTCCAGTGGTGCCCTTACTTAGCCCATCCATCTTTGTTGTCTTCTTCTTCTCTTCCCTTCCACCTTATCCAACATTATGGATTTATCAAAGCATCTTGGTCTTGACATTGCCATCAAGTCACTCTTCTCTTAGCAACCATATGGCTTGACCTTCTCCATGATGATCTGTCCCCAGCCAGCTCCTTCAGATCTTCTAATGGTGCCCTCACCACCAAGGTGTCAATCCGCCTTGGTCAGCATCATCATCTTCTCTTTTCTTCCACCTTTCTCAACATTATGGACTTCTCAAATACCATAGTCTCTTGAGACTGAAGGATGCCATTGATGGACTTCTCAAAGCAACTTGGTCTTGACATTGCCATCAAGTCACTGTTGACTCCATATGGATCAACTTCCAGAATGATCTGTATCCAACCTGATCCTTCAGGTCTCCTAATGTGCCCTTGCCCACATTGCATGCTCTTATATACTGTCACCCTTGATGATGTGCCATCAAGTATGAAGTCATAGTTGAGTCTTGGTAGCCACATAGATTTTTTTTCCCCAAGTGAAAGTGAAAAATTCATTTTCACCAACTGGTCCATCAGATGATCTAATGGTGTCCCCGTTACCACAACTCCACTTGCTACTGGTCAACCTCTTCTTCTCTTTCCTACCACCTTTCTCAACATTACGGACTTCTCAAAGCACCTTGGTCTTGATACTGATTGATGGATTATGTGCCATCAATTCAATGTCACCTCTTAGCAACCATATGGATCAATGTTCATATTGCTCTTCTCCAGAGAGAAGGGTTTTCATACGGATTGATACTTTTCCACTGTTGACTCTTAGCAACCACATAGATAGATCTTCTCAAAGACAGATTCTCCAAGACAATCTGTCTTCAATCTGTCATTTAGGTCAGAGGTCTCCAACCTTGGCAACTTTAAAACTTATGGACTTCAACTCTCAGAACTCTGGGAGCTGAAGTCCACAAGTCTTAAAGTTACCAAGGTTGGAGACCCCTGCTTTAGGTCTTCCAACAGGGCCATTGTAACAGAGTCCCTCCATCTCGCTGCTGGTCATCCTCTTCTTCTCTTTCCTTCCACCTTTTCCAACATTATGGACTTCTCCAGAGAGCAGGGTCTTTTCTCTGATTGATTCTTCTCTTTCCTTTCACTTTCCCCAACATTATGGACTTCTCCAGAGACTGAAGCCTTCTGAAACTTCACATGGGAACAGCAAACAATGCTTTCCTTATTAAAGATTTAACCTTGTTAAAATAGGTTATTTTTGATGTATGTTTCCAGTTATCTGTGATGATGATATTATGGTTACCTATCAGCATATATATTGGATTGCTTCTGGTACATTATTTACATTACCTGTTTGAAAGTTCATTTTAATATTTTCAGCACTATCTTTTATTATCTTTTAAATTGTCATACCTTTTAGAGCTTTGAAGGGAGATAGAATAGATAGAATAACAGGGGCCTTGGAGGTCTTCTAGTCCAACCCCCTGCTTAGGCAGGAAACCCTACACCAGTTCAGACAAATGGGTATCCAACCTCTTCTTAAAAACTTCCAGTGTTGGAGCATTTACAACTTCTGGTAGCAAGTTCTTCCACTGGTTAATTGTCCTCACTGTTAAGAAGTTTCTCCTCAATTCCAGGTTGCTTCTCTCCTTGATTAGTTTCCACCCATTGCTTCTTGTCCTGCCTTAAGGTGCTTTGGAGAATAGCTTGACTCCCTCTTCTTTGGGGCAGCCCCCTGAGATATTGGAAGACTGCTATCCTGTCTCCCCTGGTCCTTCTTTTCATCAAACTAGACATACCCAGTTCCTGCAACCGTTCTTCATAAACGATCATTTATAAAGATGAATGATTGGGATTCCCTAGACTTTATCCTTATAAATTGGACTTATCCAAAAGTGGCTGATTATTACATTGGTTCCCCCATCCCTTATTTTGTACAAATTTATTGTGAATATATTAAGATGTTCTTTTCTGACTTTTACGTCTGTAGTGGATAGAATGTGTGAGGAACTTTTCGCAGAGTCCTGTTAAAATAATTGGCCTTTCAGCAAGATTAAATAGCAGTGGCTTTTATATGAAAGGTGTGTCATAACCCTCACCCACTGCAAGTTGCAACTACTTAAAATATCCAAATTCAGTTTGAATAGAGTCATATTATCTTATAACTGGGATGGGCCGTCTTTTAGGAGTTGCTAAGGGAAGAAATCTCCTCATTTTTCCTCTTCTCCAAGTCACAGAGGATGTGGTGGAGACAGGATAGAAAAAGTGGTTTAAAAAAAAATTGATCTTTGAACATTTTGGTGGCATGGGAAAGCTGCATCCTACCACAGATTGCTCCGTGCAGTCTGGAGCTTCCCACTTGGAATAAAAATTTTTACAGGAACAGGAATGAAGAAGTACATATTAAAAATGTGGAAGTTTTGTAAAATCAAATCACCCAAATTTATTTTATGAAGAGTTCTGGTCTGGAGAGTCACAAAAAAAGCTGAAAGCAGACATATATCAATTTCTATATTAAATTGCTCAGCTCAACCTTTGAATTGGTTCTTCATGGATGGAAGGAAAAACTACAGGTAGTCCTTGACTTATAACTGTTCGTTTAATGGCCATTCAAAGTTACCCCAGCACTGAAAAAAAGTGACGACCAATTTAAAAAAAGTGACGACCAATATTAAAAATGTGGAAGTTTTGTAAAATCAAATCACCCAAATTTATTTTATGAAGAGTTCTGGTCTGGAGAATCACAAAAAAAGCTGAAAGCAAACATATATCAATTTCTATATTAAATTGCTCAGCTCAACCTTTGAATTGGTTCTTCATAGATGGAAGGAAAAACTACAGGTAGTCCTTGACTTATAACTCTTCGTTTAATGGCCATTCAAAGTTACCCCAGCACTGAAAAAAAGTGACGACCAATTTTTCACACTTATGACCGTTGCATCACCCCCCCCCCCCGGTCACATGGTCAAAATTCCGACACTTGGCAGCTGGCTCGTATTTATGACGGTCGCAGTTTCCCGGGGTCACGTGATCCCCTTTTGCGACCTTCTGACAAGCCAAGTCGATGGGGAAGCCATGTTACTCACTTAACAGCCATGTTACTCACTTAAGTGCAGGGATTCACTTAATCATGTTACTAATTTAACAACGGCAGTATTTCACTTATCAGTTGGCAAGGAAGGTCATAAAATGGGCCAAATCTCCACTTAACGACTGTCTTGCTTAGCAATGGAAATTTTGGGCTTAATTGTGGTCATAATTTGAGGACTACCTGCGTTCTTCTTGGGTTCTGCACTGGTTACTCTGAAGTAGGCGGTTCCAGTTTGAATGAGTGGGAAGAGCAATCAAAGACAGTAATAGCCCCTGAGGTGTTTTACTATCAGGTTGAGGTATCAACAGTAGCCCAATGATGCAGGTAGTCCTAGAGTTACAACCACAATTGAGCCCAAAATTTATATTTCTAAGTGAGACATTTGTTAAGTGGAGTTCGTCCCATTTTAGGACTTCTCTTGGCACACTTGTTAAGCGAATCATTGGGTGTGTGTTAAATGAGTCACACAGTTGTTAAGTGAAATTGGTTTCCTCATCGACTTTGCTGGTCAGAAGGTCGCAAAAACGGATCGCGTCATCCCGGGACGCTGCATCCGTCGTAAGTATGAACCACTTGCCAAGCATCCGAATTTTGATCACGTTAACCATGGTGACGCTGCGTGAAAAACGGACGTTAAGCCATCTCAGTGACGTTGCAACTTCGAATGGTCACTAAGTGGTAAGTCGAGGACTACCTGTCCTGACTTGACACCCCTGGTCAAGCCGGGGATGCTATCAAAATTGTGACCCGGTGCCTTACGACATCCCTCAGCCAGCTCCCAAGTTAATCCCTGCAAGACATAAATGTTGTTTTTCAGAGATTGTTTCTAGCCAGGATGCAAATCCGCGATTTGGGGGAATCTGTCTGGTCTCCTCAGGAAGGGAAGGGTGTCATTATCTACCACAACTGGTTTGCCCCGTTGCAGTCCTTCCCAGATCAGGAAGTGTGACTCATGCCCTTGTCACCTTGCCATGTCATCTGTCGCGGCCTGCCACTCTGCACGGGGCACCCTCTGAAACTTTTATTTCCCATGTGCCCTCTGCTCCCGAGTGGCATCAGGTCCAGCCATGTAGTCTGTAGAGAATCTCCGTCACCCAGGTCATGGCTGTCCCAAAGATGCTTTTTCCAAGAGGCAACTGGACTTCCTTTGTTTTGTTTTGTTTTTTGAAGATGTTTCGCTTTTCATCCAAGAACCTTCTTCAGATCTGACTGGATGGTGGGGAAGGGAAGGATTTATACCCCTTGCAGAGAGCTGGTCATTTGCAGCCTTTTAGAGAGTCATTGAGTAAATTGACATTTGAAATAAGAGAACAGGAAGATAAAACGATATTATTTGATATGGGATTTATTTTATCAATGGATAGATAATAAAATATGGAGATAAATTTGAAATATGAAGTGGAAGTTGAGATAAAATAAGGAAAATATTTTTTTATGAAAATAAGCTTTGGTCATATAACCAGATTTTGAGGATGGGATTGAGCACAAAAGGATGTTAACCGATCGATACACTGTCTGTGATTGTATGGAATGATATTGTTTTTATGTTTTATTTTTAATTTAAAATAAAAATTGATTCAAAAAAAAAAAGAGAGAACGAGAGAGTCATTGGAGCCATTTGGAGGTTTCTCTGTGTCCTCAGGGCACCTGAGTGGTGCAAATAGTTCCTGTAGTCTGCAATTTTCCCTCTGGAAATCCATTCCTTATTCCCACGCATTCAAAGGGTGTTCATCCCAAATTGCATAACTAAAAATCTGTAGAGATTCTCAGTCATTCAGGTCCTGGTTGTCCCAAAGGTGCTTTTTTTCAGGAGGCAACTGGACTTTCCGGTTTTTTCTTTGAAGACATTTCGCTTCTCATCCAAGAAGCTTCTTCAGCTCTGACTGGATGGTGGGGAAGGGAAGGATTTATCTTCCTTGCAGGCAGCCAGTCATTTGCATCCTTTTAGAGCAGGGGTGTTGAACTCAAGGCCCGGATGGCTGGATCTGCCCCGTAGGGTGCTTAGATCCAGCTTGCGGGGTAGATATAACAAGAATTCATTTGAAATTAAGAACAGCACTGAAACAAAAGTGACTTAGGATCGTTTTTCACACTTAAGAACCATCCCTGTGATCAAAATTTGATGCTTGGCAACCGACTCATATTTATGACGGTTCCATGTGATCCCTCTTTCTTTCTTTCTTTCTTTCTTTCTTTCTTTCTTTCTTTCTTTCTTTCTTTCTTTCTTTCTTTCTTTCTTTCTTTCTTTCTTTCTTTCTTTCTTGGTTCGATTTATATGCCGCCCTTTTCCGGAGATTCAGGGCGGCTTACAATGCGTTAAGCAATAGCCTTCATACTTTTGTATATACCTGCTTAGTAGGGCTTTTGCCCCCCCACCCCAAGTCATCTTATTGCCCCCACAATCCGGGTCCTCATTTTACCTACCTTGGAAGGATGGAAGGCTGAGTCAACCTTGAGCCTGGTGAGATTCGAACTTGCAGTAATTGCAGGCAGCTGGTGTTACTTAACATGCTTTAGTCTGCTGCGCCACCAAGGCTCTTTTGTGACCTTCTGACAAGCAAAGCTGATGGGGAAGCCAGGTTGACTTAACAGCCATGTTCCTAACAGAACAACTTCAGCTTAGCAACTGTGGCAAGAAATGTCGTAAAGTGGAACACAACTCACTTAACAACTGAATTGCTTAGCAACGGAAGTTTTGAGTTCCATTGGGGCCATAAGTCGAGGTCTACCTGTAATAAGTCATCCTACCTACAGTTAACCTTGATCTGATCCTAAAGGGCCTTTGAAATAAAGAGTGAGGTATGCAGATTTGTTGCCTTCAAATCTTTCTCCTGGGTGCCCCACTATTTATTTTTGTTATATACTGAACCCACAAATACGTTTTTTTGAGAGGGTTTGCAAAAGTCCCTGCCTTGCATGAGCTGGTGGCACCAACCTACCTATTAATATATAAAAATTCTATTCTATTCTATTCTATTCTATTCTATTCTATTCTATTCTATTCTATTCTATTCTATTCTTATTGTGAGGGGTCCTCGGGGCTCTCTGAGCTTGCTTGTTTTCTTGCAGAAGGTTCATTGCTAGCACTGATGATGTTACCTAGTTGGATAATGAAACGTCTTCAAGCAAACAAACCACGTTCTGAGCACCAGGGATTGCACAGTCCTCCTCCTCCTCTTCCTCTTATACTCCTCCTCGTTGAAGTCCACCCATCTAACCGCTGCTGAGGTTGAAAACCCCTACTCTGAAGTGGACAAACACTTTAGAAATCTATCTCTGCAACATTGCTCGGCCCATGTTTCTACTCTGGGCCTACACAGAATATGTTCTCCCCTCCAGTTCCCCAAGCTAACAAAGGCTCCTCCTCTCTGCAAACCCTCCTCCCTCCTATCACTGATGATGTTCCCTAGTTGGGTAATGAAACGCCTGCAAGAAAACTACCGAACTCAAAGAGCACCAAGGACTCCACAGTCCCTTCTCCTCCTCTTCCTGCAGCCTCACTTCCTTCTATCACTGAGGATGTTCCTTAATTTGGGTAATGAAACAACTTCAAGAAAACAAGCTTAGAGATCACCAAGGACCCCTCATGTCAACCCTGAGCTACAAAGATTCTCCTTTATTAGATCTTGTTGTGTTTTCATGAATCAATGTATTTTAAAATGTAACCTGTAACTGATAGATGAGGTTGTTTTTTTTTTAATTTGATTTATATGCCGCCCTTCTCCGGAGACTCAGGGCGGTTTACAATGTGTTAAGCAATAGCCTTCATCCTTTTGTATATTTATACAAAGTCAGCTTATTGCCCCCACAAACTGGGTCCTCAATTTACCTACCTTAGAAAGGATGGAAGGCTGAGTCAATCTTGAGCCTGGCAAGATTCGAACTTACTTTAATTGCAGACAGCTGGTGTTAAATTACAGTGTCTTGTCTGCAGAGCTATCCAGGCTCCTCATACCTTACAAAATTGGGTACGTACTCTCATCATACATGTACCATAGTATTACGTGTGCCTTCTGTATAATTTTATTAATGTTACCCATGCGCTTTATGCCGTGCGTTGAATAAATAAATAAACTGGGCGGTCGTTCTTGAGTCTGTCCTATTCTGAACAGAGATCACCTTGATGACAGGCCTCTCATTTTTGTCTTGGCAGAGGCTTACGTGCCCATTCTTCCTCTTGTGGCATGGGGTGAGTTGCTTCTACGTGCCAGGAGTGGCTCCTATCAATTTTCACCGGAATGCTCCTGTAGAAATCAAGGTAAGATGGCCCTGAGTTTCATGCCCTCCAGAATTTGACCCAGAATCCCGCCCAGGTCTGATTATGCAAGTTTGTCATCACCCCGAGAAAGAAAGAAAAAATTAAAAGTTTCTCCCTGCAGAGGACTACAGTTCTTAAAATGCCCGTACTAGATACCGTATTTTCCGGCATATAAGACAACTTTTTAATACATGAAAATCTTCTCAAAAGTCAGGGGTCGTCTTATACGCCGGGTGTCGTTCTCCTGTAACCAGGCAGACCTGCCGGAAAGGCTCTGACGATCCAAGCTCTGACGATCTGCTAATCAAGCAACTCATCTGGGATCGCCAGAGCCATAGAGAAGGAAAAGTTTTCCCCCTCCAGCTTGCTTACCTTAGCTTCGCTTGCCTGATCCCATTCCATCAGCAAGCCACGCCCTGCCTGCAATCAAGCAGGCAGGGAGTTGTGGACTTCAACTCCCAGAATTCCTCAGCCAGCAAAACAAAGCTGGCTGAGGAATTCTGGGAGTTGAAATGTACAAGTCTTAATGTTGCCAAGGTTGGAGACCCCTGTTCTATTGGGTAAGTTTTTTTCCCCTTTGGGAGCTTTAAAAAAAAAAAGTTAATTGGGGTTTTTTTTTAGTTGTTCTTTTTTAGACCTAGCCATTTAAAGTTTAGGAAGTTTTAAATTTAGCTTTCATATAAAAATAAAAATAAAATAAAATAATATTTGTGCAGCTTTCTGAGATTTAGTGTGTTTCTGTAGTGTTTCACTCTAACTACACAAACACACAAAATCTCACAAAGCTGCATGTGGAATTTTGTGTGTGTAAAGTGTGAAAGTTGGGTTTTTGTGGCTGTGTGAGGTTCCTGCTTGTTGCAGGGGCCATTTGGGGTCTAGCACAGCTGCTTTTACATTGTGGGTGAGCCAGTTGATGTTTTTTAATTTTTATTTGGTGTGGGTTGGAAGAGGGGTAGTCTTATTCGGCGAGTGCAGCCCAAACCCTATATTTTAACAGGAAAAGTCGGGGGTCGTCTTATACGCCGGAAAATACGGTACTGGCTTGTGGGTAGATACTGGAAAATACTGGGAGTAACTGTCCTGATAGATCCACATAAGTCCTCACAGGGATGGGCTGTTCTCACTGTCAGGAAATTTCTCCTTAGTTTTAAGTTGCTTCTCTCCTTGATTCGTTTCCACCCGTTGCTTCTTGTCCTGCCTTCAGGGGCTTTGGAGAATAGCTTGACTCCCTCTTCTTTGGGGCAGCCCCTCAAATATTGGAAGACTGCTATCATGTCTCTCCTAGTCCTTCTCTTCACTAGACTAGCCAGGCCCAGTTACTACAACTGTTCTTCATGTTTTAGCCTCCAGTCCCCTAATCATCTTTGTTGCTCTTCTCTGTGCTCTTTCTAGAGCAGTGTTTCTCAACCTTGGTAGCTTGAAGATGGGTGGACTTCAACTCCCAGAATCCCCCAGCCAGCGCTGCTGGCTGGGGGATTCTGGGAGTTGAAATCCACCCATCTTCAAGCTTCCAAGGTTGAGAAACACTGTTCTAGAGTCTCAACACCTTTTTTTTGTAATGTGGTGACCAAAACTGCATGCCATATTCCAGGTGTGGCCTTACTAAGGCTTTACAAAGCGGTTCTAATACTGCAGGTTGATTTTGATTCTGTGCCTCTGATTATGCAACCCAAAGCGCCATCGATCGCTTTGTCTGGATTTCTGACTCATGACAAGCAGCCTCACCTGTTAAGTCCCGTTAAATCCTTTTAATTGCTGTGGGAAAAGATTTCTTCACCTGATGACACTTTTCACCTGCGTAGTTTTACCTTTGCTGAGCCCCCCCCAGGGGAATTTATAGGTTTTCATGTGAAACTATTTCTGTCTTGACTCACTGTGGTTGTAAGGCTGGTTGGGAAAAGGAATCTAGAATGTAAAGAATCCCGGATCATTGTAAGAGATACAGAATCACAGAGTTGGAAGGGACTTTGGAGGACTTCTGGTCTGTAAGTTACCTTACAGGGATGGTGTTGTAAAATATGTGAAGGGTTTTGAGTGAGTTTTCTTCAATCCGGCATCAGATAGGCTAGACCAGGGGTGCCGACCTATTTCAAGGTTGTGTTTGACCTTTGGGTGGGGGGGCAAGTTTCCAGCTTGACATCACTCATGTCGGGGACACTTGTGGTGGCCAAATGCTAAGGCAGGACTTCCCTCAGATCCTCCCTCAGTTATAATCTTCCTTCCCTCCCTCCCTTCCCTCCCTCCCTTCCTCCCATCTCCTTCCTTCCCTCCATTCCTCTTTCCTTTCTTCCTTCCCTCCCTCCCTCCTTCCCTCCCTTTCTTCCTTCCCTCCCTCCTCCCATCTCCTTCCTTCCCTCCATTCCTCTTTCCTTTCTTCCTTCCCTCCCTCCCTCCTTCCCTCCCTTTCTTCCTTCCCTCCCTCCTCCCATCTCCTTCCCTCCCTCCTTCCCTCCCTTCTCCCATCTCCTTCCTTCCCTCCTCCTATCTCTTTCCTTCCTTCCCACCTTCCCTCCTCCCATCTCCCTCCCTCCCTCCTCCCACCTTTCCTTCCCTCCCTCCCTCCTTCCCTCCCTTTCTTCATTCATTCCCTGCCTTTTCTCATCTCCTTCCTTCCCTCCTCCTACCTCTTAACTTCCTTCCCACCCTCCCTTCTCCCATCTCCCTCCTTGCCTCCTCCCTCCTTTCCCTCCCTCCCTCCTTCCCTCCCTTTCTTCCTTCATTCCCTGCCTTCTCCCATCTCCTTCCTTCCCTCCTCCTACCTCTTAACTTCCTTCCCACCCTCCTCCCATCTCCCTCCTTGCCTCCTCCCTCCTTTCCCTCCCTCCCTCCTTCCCTCCCTTTCTTCCTTCATTCCCTCCCTTCTCCCTTCTCCTTCCTTCCCTCCATTCCACTTTCCTTCCTTCCTTCCTTCCCTCCCTCCTTCCTTCCCTCCCTCCCTTTCTTCCTTCCCTCCCTCCTCCCATCTCCTTCCCTCCCTCCTTCCCTCCCTTCTCCCATTTCCTTCCTTCCCTCCTCCTATCTCTTTCCTTCCTTCCCACTCTCCCTCCTCCCATCTCCTTTCTTTCCTTCCTTCTGTCAGGGTTCCAAGCAACACCCCCAACGAAAAAAGAATCCGAGGCTTGAAGTTCCTCAAAGTTCCATTTTATTAGAGATGTCTTATTGGCACATCTGAGAAAACCTGAATCTGAAAGCTTCCAGGTTTTCCCCACCCAAAGGAAAGTCCAAGTCCCTGCCCAACACCCACAAATCCATCATATGGTCCAATCAAAGCACCATCCCAACTGGAGATGCCTCCCAGTTCCAGCCGTCCAGGTGCAGGGCAAGATGTCCTTGACTCTCAGAGAAAGGAATGTTGTTATGACTACATGTCATCCTTTCTCCATACAATCCTCCCTCCCAATTTCCCACAGTAGTAAATGTGGCAGGCCTGAAGGCCCAATGCAAAAGTTGGCTTCCAGGCCTGACACCTTCCTTCCTTCCTTCCTCCCACCCTCCCTCCCTTCCTCCCTCCCTCCATTTTTCCTTCCTTCCTTCCTTCCTTCCTTCCTTCCTTCCTTCCCTCTTCCTTCCTTCCTTCCTTCCTTCCTTTCGTTGGCAGAGGCATTGTGGGCCAGATCTAAGCATCCTGTGGGCCAGATCCAGCCTGCAGGCTTGAGTTTGACACCCCTGTGCTAGATTATATAACCTGTCAATCAAGTTGATTTTTTTCTTGTTATAGATGCTGGATCTTTTTACGATGTGAGTAGTTCTGTTCTCAGAATGTGTTTCCTCATACCCACTATAAACCCTTTCAGCGTTTGAGCATTTTTGAATATATGAGACCAAATACCGCAGGAAGTTTGTCTTCTCTACAGCCACAAATGCCCGGAATTTGGGGTGATTAGTAGCCTCTTAGATTGTGCTTATGAGTGAATATATGAGATAGACAATAATAGCATTGCCAGCTAATTGTCTGTAAGCTTTTGTCTATAAACAGCAGACTTTATTTTGAGGGCAAAAGGAGGAGGATCAGGGCATGATGTCGCCTTTGTCATGAATCCACTGGGATCTACTCACATGCAGGGATTTGGGACAGACGGTGTCTCTTTCTCTCACTCTTTTTCCAGGCTGTGAAACTCACCAGTTCGCGGACGCAGTTACCTTACGAGTATTACTCCTTGCCCTTCTGCCGGCCGGAGACCATCAAATATAAAGCTGAAAATTTAGGTAACGTCCCAGTCCTCCTTCCCCTAGCATAACATTCCACCTTCCCTATTGTACATGTCCTGGCACCTCTGGTTTGGCAGTCCTGAAGATTGACACCTCCGTGAGTCTGACCTCCAGCACCTCTTAGCAATACGGCAGCCCTTAGGCTTATATACCGCTTCCCAGTGCTTTACAGCCCTCTCTAAGCGGTTTACAGAGTCAGCTTCTTGCCCCCAACAATCTGGGTCCTCATTTTATCCACCTCGGAAGGATGGAAGGCTGAGTCGACATTGAGCAGGTCAGGATCGAACTGCTGGCAGCGGGCAGTGTGTTAGCCTGCAATTGTGCACATTAAGCTCTCCAGGGCTCTCTAGAGGCTACTTACGGTTTCATGGGGGGGGGGGGGGGGGGGGGTGTCTTGCAAAATCATTTAAAGGTCAGATGCTTTAAGGGTTTCCAAAGTTGCAAGAAAATATTGCCCGAGGATAGAATTTGGCCGGGTCAGGTGTCACTATTTCAAACCAGACAGTCCCATCAAACACAGGTGTACTCCCCAAGTGACGACCACAATTGAGCCCGAAATTTATGTTGCTAAGTGAAACATTCGTTAAGCGAGTTTTGCCCCATTTTACAACTTTTCCTGCCGGAGTTATTATATGAATCATCGCATTTATTAAGTTAGTCACACAGTTGTTAAGCAAGTCTGGCTCCCCCCGTCCCCCCATTGATTTTGCTTGTCAGATGGTCGCAAAAAACAGATCATGTGATCCTGGGAACACTGCCACCGTCATAAATACGAGCCAGTTGCCAAGTGTCTGAATTTTTATCATATGACCATGGGGCTACTATAGTGGTTGCAAGTGTGAAAAACAGTCACTCTTTTTCAGGGCTGTGGTACCTTTGAATGGTCACTAAATGAACTGTTGTAAGTCAAGGACCACCTGTAAACAGTTTTGAGCAAGGAGCAAAATTTCATTTCATTTCATTTCATTTTATTAAATTTGTATACCGCCCTACTCCCGAAGGACTCAGGGCGGTGAACAGGCACAAAATAAAACGCATAAATACAAAAGTTAAAAAACGTAATTAAAACCAAATTAAATAATTTTGCCCGAGACAATTAAAATTCCCAATAATTTAAAACAAATTAAAATTTCAATTTAAAAATTTAAAAGAAGGGGAGAAAATTAGGCTAGAAAATTAGAAAAATGCTGTGCTTTGAGGAATTTTAGCTCCTATGGGGGTTTAGAGATCCTGTGGGAGGGAGTCAGCCTAGCCTGCCACAGGAATCTCCTGCCCAGGTAAAATTTCTGTCTTTTCTCTGCACCAATCAGGGCCCCAGAAATATTGGTTTGGCTTTAAACAGATATATAAATGCATTTTTATTTATTTACTTACTTACTGTTCTGCCCCAGCTACGGACCCCACAGAACGCAGCACACACAAACTCTATACAAAGTTTATTTTACTCAAATAACTTAGTTTTTATCAACCAAAGGCTGTTAATAAACTGTCTTAATAGCCTACAAGAATTATGAGATAAGGTAATCACAGACCTTATCTGGCAGAAAGCCCAGAAACAATTTTGCAAAGAATCCAGGCGCGAAGGAGATGGAACTAAAGTTATTCCCTACAGTTTGCTGCAAGCGGCATTCCTCCTTAAATAGGCTAAGGGAGTGGCCAATTAGCCCCAAGCCTTACTCTCGAGGAGACCTCCTCCTGAGGAGCCACTCCGGCCTTTTGGCAGCTCTGCACGCCCGTGCATTGAGAAGAGGCTCCTCCTCCTCTTCCTCTTCACTTATGGGAGCTTCTGGAGGTTCTGAAGGCCCTGGCTGAATCCCCGCCTCTGGCACCACATCTTCTGCAGCCTCCTCATTGTCCGACTCGAGTGCCAGCTGCACAGGCTGCTGGCGCAGCACCACACCAGCCTCCTCGCTGTCCGAATCAGCTACTAGCTGCACAGGCCGCTGACGGGCCACAACACTTACAAAATGTATTTATATATTGATACATATGTTAAATATATTTGCATTTATAGCTGAACGGCACGGTGGCCTAGAGGTGAAGACATTCGCCTCCCACTTAGGAGGTTGAGAGTTCAATCCTAACCAGCGGCAGATGTTTCCCTATCAGGTCGCAAAGCGAAAATATCTGCTGTGAACTTTGTGTAGGCATCAGGAAGGGCATCTGGCCAGTAAACGCTCAGCTCCATTCAGTCACCCTTGACTCCAATCTCATAAAAAAGGGATTACAGGTAGTCCTCGACTTCCACCAGTTCGTTTAATGACCATTCAAAGTTACAACGGCACCTTAAAAATGTGACTTTGGACCGTTTTTCACAGTTACAAATTTTGTAGCATCATGTGATCAAAATTCGGACGAAACTGGTTCATATTTATGACCGTTGCTGTGTCCCAAAGTCACGTGATCCCCTTTTGCGACCTTCTGACCAGCAAAGTCCATGGAGAAGCCAGATTCACTTAACAACCAGGTTACTAACTTAACAACTGCAGCGATTCACTTAACGACTGTGGCAAGGAAAGTCGTAAAACGGGGCAGAACTCACTTAACAAACGTCTCACTTCAGAACAGAAATTTTGGGCTCCATTGTGGTCGTACGTCGAGGACTACCTGTACAGGGTTATTAAAGGAAAAATGATAGAATGTATAAATTTATTTCTAATTTATTTATGCGCTTATAAACATGCTAAATATATTTGCGTTGATAACGCTTTGTTTTGCTCCTAATCCTTACGTCTCTGAATAGTTTTCTTCTTCCTCCCCTCAATGCTGCCCTGCTCACAGGTGAGGTCCTGAGAGGGGACCGCATTGTCAACACGCCTTTCCAAGTTTCCATGAACGTAGAAAAGAAGTGTGAGGTGTTGTGTGATGCCCCGAACAAGCCCATTGTGTTGACGAAGGAGAAAAGCCAACTGGTGGTGGAACGGATCCAGGAGGAATACTACATTCACCTGTGAGTCCTCTTGACCTCCGAAGGAGCAGGGGTCTGCCTGCCTTGCCTTCAGTGAGGCCGGGGGAGGTCCTTGGGAGAGAAGGGAAGGCGGTGGGTCTGACCCCCCCAGGATTTGTCCCTGCAGCATTGCCGACAACTTGCCGGTGGCCACGAGGCTGGAATTCTACTCCAACCGTGAAGAGGAGGAGAAGAACAAGGAGCGGGACCTTCAGTTCGAACATGGCTACCGACTTGGATTCATGGAGAAGAACAGGGTAGGGGTACCAGGGATCATTGTGAGGGGTGGGAGGCATTCACGGACGCCTGATGGGGCCTTTCGCTCTATTCCTTGATTCGCGGTCGTCCTCGACTTACGACCACAAATTTTGGTCCCAAATTCCAGGACCAGAATTTCTGTTCTCAGCAAGGAGGTTATTGAGTGAATTGTGCCTGTTTTTACGCCTGTTTTGCCATGGTTGTTAAGTGAATCACTGCAGTCATTAAGAGACTCATGTTAAGTGAATCTGGCTTCCCCCGTTGAGTTTGCTTGTTTGGAAGCTGGCTAGGAAGGTTGCAAAAAGGGATTACATGATCTCAAGATCCTGCAGCCGTATTAAGTACCTGTGTATTAAGACCAAGTGCCTGAGTTTTGATCACGCGACCATGGAGGCTGTAGTGAAAGTCATAAGTACGAGAACCAGTCGTAAATCACTTTTTTTCCAGTTCCGTTGCAGCCTTGAACGGTCACTAAATGAATTGTTGTAAGTCGAGGACTCCCTGTAACTGGTGGGTTGCTCAGAAGGAGCCCAGTTTTTAGCTCAATGTTTGCCAGCGTGGAAAATGGGTGGACTTCAACTCCCAGAATTCCCCAGCCAACCAAACTGGTTTACGACTGCAATTGAGCCCAGAATTTACATGGCTAAGTGAGAAATTTGTTAACTGAGTTTTGCCCCTTTTTGCAACTTTCCTTGCCGCATTTGTTAAGCGAATCACTTCAATTGTTAAATTAGTCACACGGTTGTTAAGTGAATCTGGTTTCCCCCAATGACTTTGTCACAAAAGTTGATCACGTGATCCCCGGGACATGGCAACCGTCATAAATGTGAATCAATTGTCAAGCGTCCGAATGTAAATCACGTGACCATGGGGATGCTGCCAGCGGTCGTAAGTGTGAAAAAGGGCCTTGAGTCACTTTTTTCAGCGCCATTGTAACTTCGAACGGTCCCTAAATGAGCGGTTGTAAGTCAAGGACTACCTGTATTTGCTTTTAAGATATTTAAAAAAAGGAATCTGAGTCTTGCTCAAACCATAGTTAAAAAATAACAATGCAGCCTCATGCATTGTGCTCCAGAAGGGCGTGTCTCCTCTGGTCGCACAATGGATTAGTGTTATCTTTACTGCATGCCAGAGATCAGTGCAAGGAGATGGAAGGACGGGTAATTCTCCCTTGGGGTACGTGGCAGAATGAGGAAATACTTGAGTTCAGCAGGGCGGAAACAAAGATGAATAGAATAGAATAACAGAGTTGGAAGGGACCTTGGAGGTCTTCTAGTCCAACCCCCTGCTTAGGCAGGAAACCCTATACTCGTGATGGTGAACCTATGGCACGCATAGCCATATTGGTGGGCACACAAACTCAGCTCTGGCGCATCTGCACACTCTGGCCAGCTGATTTTTGGGCCTTCTGGGCCCACCAGAAGTAGGGAAACAGGCTGTTTCCTGCCTCCGGAGGACCTCGGGGGATGGTGGGGAAGGCCCGTTTTTCTCTCTCCGCAGCCTCCAGAGCCTTTCTAGGAGTCTGGGGAGGGCGAAAATGGCCTTCCCCATCCCCCCATCCCAGAGGCCCTCCAGAGGCTGGAAACGGCCCGTTTGCCAACTTTCGGTGGGGAAAAAAATAAGCCCCCCCCCCCCCCAATAAATAAATAAATAAATAAATAAGCCCTAGTGTTTATTTTGGAACCCAAAACAAAATAAGACCCAGTTTTATTTTCAGGGAAACACGGGTATCAAAGAACTGGTGGAATAGATTCATTAAAGGGAGGATGCAAAAGGAAGGACAGAATGAAATGGGAACGACAGAAATTAAAACAAGTTATTCCACAGTGAATTAGCTGCTCTTGTGTTGGCCTCGGCGAGTTGGCCACACCAAGTTGCCCCATTCCGACACATTTTGGGGTGGGCATCTTGGGATGAAGTCCCAAAGTAGGAAATTACATAAATCACGGTGGGAAAGCTGGATTCGTTCACACGGGACGTGCCGACGGAAGAGGGAACGTTCATGGACCAGCTGTGAGCCTATCACACAGGCAGAGAATTTGGGTTGTTTTTCAGGATTCTTAACTGCCATAAGGGGACAATGGGGTCTGTCATCCAAAATAAATCCAATATTCCCAATACTATAAAATGCAGAAAGTCTTCAAACAAAGCAGAATGACCGGTGTGTGTGTGTCGAATAAAATAAGTCTTGAGAACAAATAACAGAGAAAAAGTTGGTCTCTTCTTGCATTATTTATTTCAAATAATTACCTTGAATTGTTAAATTGTCCCGCCGTGAGTTCTCCCATTCCACTTCCCCTGTTCCGGCCTCCCTCATACGTATCTCTCTGTCGTCTGCTCCAGTTCTTCCTACACAACCACCTTTCCTTCATCCTGTACTACCACCGAGAGGAGGTGGAGGAGAACCAGGAGCCCACCTACCGGGTGGTTCGCTTCGAGGTCATCCCGCAGAGCATTGCGCTGGCAGGTAAGAAGGCTGCGGCTGGTTTTTTTTTATTATTATTATTTTATTTTACTTTATTTGCTTTAATTTATATTCCTCCTCCTCCTCCTCCTCCTCCTCCTCCTCCTCTTCTTTTTTTAAATTTGATTTATATGCCGCCCTTCTCTGGAGACTCAGGGCGGCTTACAATGCACTAAGCAATAGCCTTCATACTTTTGTATATTTTATACAATGTCAGCTTATTGCCCCCACAATCCGGGTCCTCATTTCACCTACCTTAGAAAGGATGGAAGGCTGAGTCAACCTTGAGCGTGGTGAGATTTGAACTTACAGTAATTGCAGACAGCTGGTGTTAATCACAATGCTATCAGTCTGCTGAGCCACCAGGCGCTCCCTCTTTCCCTCCCTCCTTTTTCTTTCTTTCTTTCCTTCTTTCTTTTTCTTCCCTCCTTCTCTCCCTTCTTTTTCTTTCTTTCTTTTTCTTTTTCTTTCTTTTCCTTTCTTTCCCTCCCTCCCTCCCTTCTTTCTCTTTCCTTCTTTCTTTTTCCTCCCTCCCTCCCTTCTTTTTCTTTCTCTCTTTCTCTCTCTCTTTCTTTTTTTTTTTTTTAAATTTGATTTATATGCCGCCCTTCTCCGGAGACTCAGGGCGGCTTACAGTGCGTTAAGCAATAGCCTTCATACTTTTGTATATTTATACAAAGTCAGCTTATTGCCCCCACAATCTGGGTCCTCATTTTACCTACCTTAGAAAGGATGGAAGGCTGAGTCAACCTTGAGCCTGGCGAGATTCGAACTTACAGTAATTGCAGGCAGCTGGAAGCTAAAACTACCTTTAACAGTAGCATTAGTCTGCTGCGCCACTCACTTGGGTCTGAGCTTTAAGCACCCTGTGGGCCGGATCTGGCCCACAGGCCTTGAGTTTAACACCCCTGTACTAGCAGAAAGTCAGGCATTTGCCGAATTTTGGACACTCTGAGCCCAAATGTTTTACCATCAGTGGCCCATAGCAACCGGGCAGCGTTGCCTGTTGGGCGGGATGCTTTGAGGAAGTCTTGGATCATCCTGGATAGGATCCTTTGGCACAAGAACCCCGGGCCACCCCAACAATGCCCTTGAAGTGATGTCCCGGTGCCTGGAGGCCGTGCCGATCTGGATGGGGAGGAACAGACTCAGGCTCAACCCATCCAAGACCGAGTGGCTGTGATTCCCGGCATCCCGATATAGTCAGTTGACTCCATCACTGACTATTGGGGGCGAGTCCTTGGCCCCCACAGAGAGGGCTCGCAATCTGGGAGTCCTCCTGGATACGCAGCTGTCCTTGGAGGAACATCTGACGGCTGTAACCAGGGGGACCTTTTATCAGGTTCGCCTGATTCGCCAGTTGCGGCCCTTTCTTGATCGGGATTCCCTGTGCACAGTCACTCATGCCCTCGTGACCTCTTGCCTTGATTACTGTAACGCTCTCTACATGGGGCTCCCCTTGAAGAGCACCCGGAGGCTCCAGCTGATCCAGAATGTGGCTGTGCGGGTAGTTACGGGAGCCACATGGCGCTCCCACATAACACCTCTCCTGCGCGAGCTGCACTGGCTTCCAGTGGTCTTCTGGGTGCACTTCAAGGTGTTGGTTATCACTTTTAAAATGCTCCATGGCATAGGGCCTAGCTATCTTCGAGACCACCTGCTGCTACCAACAACCTCCCACCGACCTGTGTGCTCCCACAGAGAGGGCCTCCTCGGGGTGCCATCGGCCAAGCAATGTAGACTGGTGGCCCCCAGGGGGAGGGCCTTTTCTGTGGGGGCACCTGCTCTCTGGAATCAACTGCCCCCCGAGATATGAAGAATTCAAGACCTCGGTGCCTTCAACCGTGCCCTGAAGACCTTCCTTTTTCAGCAAACCGGGCTGGCTTAATACATTTTTAAAATGTTTTTAATAGGTTTGTTATTGTTCTTTTAATTATGGGGCCAAACGCATATATATCTTTTTAACTGTATTTTAATGTTTGTATTTATGTTTTTACTTCGGCTGTGCACCGCCCTGAGTCCTCCGGGAGAAGGGCGGTTTATAAATCTGATAATAAAGAAAGAAAGAAAGATTAGCGGTCCTGACCTCCTTCTTTGGCCCACAGATATGAAGGCGGACGAGAAGGGCGTTTGTGTCCTGCCCGAAGCTGCCAGCACCTCCGCTCAAGAAATTGACCCCAATAAGCCCAATGAGCTTTTTTTCACCTATTCTGTGCACTGGGAGGTGAGTACTGGAGCTGCGAAGAGATTTTCATCCTGCCTTTATTACTCTAAAATTAACTCCAGGCAGCAAACGTAGCTGATACTCCTCCTTCCTCCTATTTTCCTCATGACAACACCCCTGTGAGGTGGGTTGGGCTGAGAGAGAGTGTGATTGGCCCAAAAAGTCATCCAGCCAACTTTCATGCCTAATGTAGGACTGGAACTCACCATCTCCTAGTGATTGGCCCACAGTCACTCAGCTGGCTTTCATGCCTACAACAGGACTAGAATTCATCGTCTCCTAGTGATCGGCCGAAAGTCACCCAGTCAGCTTTCATGCCTAAGGTGGGACCAAAACTTTCAGTCTTCTCAGGACTGATCCAAAGTCACCCACTTAGGCTTTTGTGCCTAAGGCAGAACTAGAACTCACCGTCTCCTGATGATTGGCCCACAGTCACCCAGCCAGCTTTTATGCCTAAAATGGGATTAGAATCTCCTGATTTCCAAGTCAGCACCTTAACCACTACAGCAAACGGGTTGTCTGCTTTAAATATTTTCTCCAAAGCTGGTCTCTTAAAATGCCCCCCACAGGATGAGACATTCTACTCTAGTTTTGCCCTGGGTAAAACACCATTCTTCAAAGGAAGATGTGGTTAGAGCTCTGTGTTGGGGCCAGGGTGGATTTGATTTAAATCAACTCGATTTAAATCATGATTTAAATCACTAGTAAAAAGGCTTGATTTAAATCAACTCGATTTAAATCATAATTTTTAAAGAGCAACTGTCATCTCTGCTACTCCTTTGACCCACTGTTGACTCACCGATAGTCCCAGTGTTGCAGAATATACAGCCTCGTGCTACCTAACTAAGCTCCATTTCATGCTGAATAGACTAAATTATTTATGTATCTTAAATAGAAAACTATCTTATGATAGATTTTTACCCCAAAAGTTTTTTATTAAAATAAATTCAATAAAAATCAAAAAAATCTGATTTAAATCAAAAAATCCAATTTAAATCAAAAAAATCCAATTTAAATAAAAAAATCTGATTTTTTTTATTTTTTTTTAAAAAATCATCGATTTTTATCCACCCTGGTTGGGGCAGAGACCTGTCCTGGAGCAACCAGAGAAGATGTGGTCAGTTGTCCTGGACAACTAAGCTGAAATGGGCTACTCCCAGCCTTTGGACTAACGGATTTTACAAACTGACAACCCAATTGCATTCCTTCCATGCCCGCAAAGACTCATCTTGTAGTTCCTTGGGGGTGAAGGAGGAATTTCAGCACCATCAGCCACTGCTATGACCGTTGGTTTTAGAACAGAGGAACCGAGAGAAACACGTCTCCACTTAACTTTCACCTTCTTCTTCTGTCTTGTTTATTGATCAAATTTTAAAACTGCCCCTCTCCTTCCCGGAGTGACTCTGGATGAATTCTAGAACATAAAAACAGTACATAACATTTAAAATGAGGCAAGGGTGATTAAAATTCAGTTAAAAAGTCAAGGATTACCTATATTTTGTTTACACCGCCCAGAGTCCCTCTGTGAGGGAGATGAGTGGTTCAGTATAAGTATTAGTACTGCTTTATAAAGCCTTTTTAAGGTCACACCTGGAATATTGCATCCAGTTTTGGTCCCCACATTACAAAAAAGAGTTGAGACTTTGGAAAAAGTGCAGAGAAGAGCAACTAAGAGGATCAAAGGCCTGGGGACTAAAACATATGATGAACGGTTGCAGGAATTGGGGTTTGGCCAGTCTAGAGAAGAGAAGGACTAAGGGGGACATGAGAGCAGCATCCCAGTATTTGAGGGGCTGCCACAAAGAAGAGGGGGGTCAAATTATTCTCCAAAGCCCCTGAAGGCAGGACAAGAAACAACGGATGGAAACTCATCAAAGAGAGAAGCAACCTGAAATTAAGGAGAAACTTCCTAACAGTGAAGACAATTAACCAGTGGAACTGCTTGCCACCAGAAATTGTGGGTGCGCCATCACTGAGGTTTTAAGAAGAGACTGAACAGCCGTTTGTCTGAAATGGTCTCTAGGGTCTCCTGCTTGAGAAGGGGGTTGGGATTAGAAGACCTCCAAGGTCTCTTCCATTCTGATTCTGATTCAGAAATGTGAATAATAAATAAAACGAACCCACCTGAATCCCATGCAACCTGGGGCCTGGAAGGATGCTGAAAGGAGCTTTGAGGGCCCTTGTTAAAGCAGCCGTCCCTGAATCGGGAAAGACGGCTAGCCCAGCCTTTAGCAGAGCCCCTTCCCATCCATCTCTCCCTTCCCCTCCCTCTTTGTTTTGCAGGAGAGTGATATCAAGTGGGCCTCCCGTTGGGACACTTACCTCACCATGAGTGACGTGCAGATACATTGGTTTTCCATTGTGAACTCCGTGGTGGTGGTTTTCTTCCTTTCAGGTGAGAAGGAAATCAGGGGCAGGTGAACTCGATTGATTTGAACTCGGTACTTTTATTCGGCCCAGGGAATTTGTCTCTGGCAAAAGAAGCAAATTGTGAACACACAGAACGACAGAGAGAATAATATTATTAATCATCAACTAGCAGCATTGACGAATTCGCCATCAGTCAATTGCAGAAGGCAGTTTTACTCGGAACTGCTGACATCCTGAGACGAGACCTTTTAACCCCATCAAACCTCCCACATCTGCCTCTCCCAGGTCCCCAGGAAGGACTCGATAGTAGACAAAAATGCCAAATCCAGTCCGAACATCTGGCTGACCGGGTGACAGACCATAATAATACCAATAAAGGGAGGATAAAGAGGGTAATAAGACTCCTTGCACGTAGGCAGTGCGGCTGGAAGATGCCAGCAGAATTTCTGAATCACCTTTGCTTTTTTAATAACGTATTTTTCTATGTTGACACTTCCCGTTTGTTTGTTTGTTTAACAAATTTATTTAAACCTCTAAAACTCGCCAGGCCAATTTACAAGGTGTGTATGTGTGTTTTTAAAGAATTGATATAATTTACAACTTAACTGATTTAACAATTCAGAGGAAGAACAGTAACTGATTTTTGAAATTAAAAACAGACCAAGAACCTTCCAGTTTAACTTTTGGGAAGCTTATCAGTTCTGAGCCAGTTCGGCTCCCTTCCTCATTTTTTCCATATCTTTTTTTTTATTGATCAATATATTGATTGAATCTGAAAACCTCCTGTCTCCCTCACAGAGAGACTCCAGACAGCGTGCCAATAAAACATTAACACATACACAAAGTGTAAAGATCCAAAAAGGCAAAAGTGAATTAGAAACCAGCGTGAAAGTGAATTTAAAGGCGGAGGGAGGGAGGGATTTCAGGATTTGGGATCCGTTTACCTTTCTTTGTGTTGCGTTGGCATATATTTATTTAGCTGGACAGGGCCCACTTTATAGGCTTTAGCAGGTCCTTACCTGCCCAAAACAACCTACCTAAGACACAATGCAGTGGTGGGATTCAAATAATTTAACAACAGGTTCTCTGCCCTAATGACCAGATGGGTGGGCGTGGCCAGGAGGTGTGACAGGCAGCACTCAGCCTCTTGCACTGCCCTGGGAGCAAAAATGGGGTGCAGGGGGACTCCTGGAAGGGGTGGGCGGGGCCAGCCAGCAATTTAACAACCAATTCGCCCGAATCGGCTGAATCCCACCACTGACGATAGTCCATGACAGGCATCTCCAAACTTGGAGGTGGACTTCAACTCCCAGATTTCCCCAACCAGCTTTGCTGGGGAATTGCTGGGAATTGAAATCCACCTGTCTTAAAGTTGCCAAGTTTGGAGATGCCTGTCATGGACTATCGTCAGTAGTGGGATTCAGCTGGTTTGGGTGAATTGGTTGTTAAAGGAGTTGGAGACTCCTAATCTAAGAGAATTAAAAAGCCTGGGGATCTTTCATTAAGACAAAAAAAAAAAAAAAAGGACCCAAGCATCAGTGAGGAAGTTAGTGGTTTACATAGGAGTAAATCCTCCCCTTCCCCCCCCCCCCGCTGAAAAAAACCAGGAAGCAGCCCCTGAGATGTAGGAAGCATCTCTTCGTTAGCAGAGCGTTTTCCTTTCACTCAGAGCAGACGAGTGCCAATTAATTAACCAATGAGTTCATTGATGGGGTTCCCTACTGAAGGCGGTTAAGGGATTGAGAGAGGATTCTTACCTCCATCCTGTCGACGTGTGTCATCGCTTCCTTCGTTAGCCGTCTCCGTTGAGTTTCATGCTTATTGTGTAATATTTTAATGTTCATTGAGAGGAGATTTGAAGCTCAGGGTTCAACTCCGGGGTCCTTGGTGGTCTCTTGAGCTTGTTGCTCACACGGATGATATTCTCTAGTTGGATCATGAAAAGTCTGTGAGAGTTGCTCCAAGCTCAGAGAGCACCAAGGACCCTACAGCTTCCTCCTCCTCCTCCTCCTCCTCCTCCTCTTCACAAACCCCACTCCCTTCTAGCACAGATGGTGTTCCCTAGTTGGGTCATGAAACATCTGCAAGGAAACCACCAAACTTAGACAGCACCAAGGACCCCAGAATCCTCCTTTTCCTCTTCCTCCTCCTCCTCCTCCTCCTCCCTACAAACCCCACTCCCTTCTAGCATTGATGATGCTACCTAGTTGGGTCATGAAACATCTGCAAGAAAACCACCAAGCTCAGAGAGAATCAAGGACTCCACAGTTCTCCTCCTCCTCCTCCTCCTCTTCTCCTCCATAAACCCCAGTCCCTTCTAACCTAATGTTTACTTACTGTGTTTCCCTGAAAATAAGACCCTGTCTTATAGTTTTTTTGAACCCCGAAATAAGCGCTTGGCCTTATTTTCAGGGAGGTCTTATTATTTTGGGGCTCGGGGAGCAAGACGGGGCTCCTCTTGCCGTCTTAACCTGATTTCCAGCTCTGCGTTTAAATATTTTCGGGGGATGTCTTATTTTAGCACACGCACTTCAAAAGCCCGATTGGGCTTATTATCAGGGGAGGTCTTATATTTGGGGAAAGAGGGTAGTTGTATGCAAGAAAACCTGCAAGCTTAGAGAACTCCAATAACCGCCCTCCTCCTCCTCCTCCTCCTCCTCCTCCTCCTCCTCCTCCTTCTTCTTCCTCCTCCTCCTCTTCCTCCTCCTCCTCCTCCTCTTCTTCTTCTTCTTCTTCTTCTTCTTCTTCTTCTTCTTCTTCTTCTTCTTCTTCTTCTTCTTCTTCTTCTTCTTCTTCTTCTTCTTCTTCTTCTCCTCCTCCTCCTCCTCCTCCTTCTCCTCCTTCTCCTCCTCCTCCTTCTTCTTCTTCTTCTTTCTTCTTTCTTCTTCTTCGTCTTCTTCTATATCCGTCATCAGTCGTTGACGATCATGTTGGCAATCCTATTTTTGTTAACAGCCGTATGTAAAAGTGCTGCTGAGTTTTGTCCAAACCGGTCCCTTAGATTTTGAAGCCATGATGTTCTTCTGCCTGGACCTCGTTTGCCTTCAATCTTTCCTTGGAGGATTAAGTGAAGTGTGCCATATTTTTCTGGGTGTCGCATCACATGTCCAAAATATTCTAACTTTCGCTTTTTAATGGCTTTGATTATTTCCCTTTGCGTTCCCAGGCGGCTTATCACCTCCTCCTTATATGTAACAGCTGTCTGTAAATCTACATTTCAAATGCTTCTAGTTACTTCGAGTGGTTTTCTGTCAGAGACCAATTCTCCGCTCCGTAGAGCAGGATAGAAAAGATGGAACATCTGCCTAGAGCTGCCTAGAGTCCCCAAATGGCATATACATTTAATTAATTAACCCAGTTGTGTGAGAGAGGGGCCTTCGGGATCGACTGTTAAGCTGCAGAATTGCCCCCCACCCCCACCTCACACACACACACACATTGCTGCTGAACCATGGAAGCTCGGATGGGGATCAAACCGGCTTCTTCCCTCGGTTTCTCTTTTGCAGGCATTCTCAGCATGATCATCATCCGGACTCTCCGCAAAGATATTGCCAACTACAACAAGGAAGACGACATTGTACGTTCACCTTTGTGTTCCAGCAGGGATTTTGGGCTCCTTCTCGGGGGTTCTGAAAGTGCTTTGAGGGGGGTGGGTGTGCTGGGGGAGGCCGCCCCGGAAAACTGGCGTCTCTTGAATTCGAGACCATCTCCTGGAGGCAGCAGCGGAAGGATTTTCCTGCTTCCCGGCTTTGGTTTTAAAGCCACCTAAGGTGAAAAGAGCTTGTGTCTTGTAGCAGCGAGTTCTTTAGGTTAATGACCAGCACCATGATGGAGGGGGGGGGAGAGAGAGAGAGAGAAAGAAAGAAGAGAGATAGAGGAAGAGAAAGAAGGAAAGAGAAGGAAAGAGGGAGAGAGAGAAAGAGAGAGAAGACGGAGATAAAAACAGTGAGAAAGAGAACGAGAGGAAAAGAAGACGAGAAAGAAAGGAACAGAGATGGAGAGACTGTTAGTTTGGAATGAATGAATGTGCAGGTAGTCCTCAACTTATGACGGTAATCGTCATATCGTGACAGTCATAAAAGGGGGTCACCTATATGACTGATCCATTTTTACAGCCTATTAGCGGCAGCCATTAAATGAACACTGCTGTCATTAAGCAGCTCATGGTTCGCCACATGGGGGGGGGTGTTGCTAATAACTGGAAGTACAGGCAGTCCTCGGTCTGCAACATTTCATTTAGTGACTGTTTGAAATGAACAAAGGCACTGAAAAAAAACCTGATTTATGACCGATTTTCGCACTTGCAACCATTGCCCGCAGTCATGTCATCCAAATCTGGCTACTTAGCAACTGACTCATATCTGTGACAGTTGCAGCATCCCGGGGATCACGCGATCCCCATTTGTGACTTTCCCAGCCAGCTTCCGACAATGTTCTGCCCCAGCTATGGACCCCAAAGAACGCAGCACACACAAAGTCTATACAAAGCTTATTTTAGTCAAATAACTCAGTCTTTATCAACCAAAGGCTGTTAATAAACAGCCTACAAGAATTCTGAGATAAGGTAATCACAGTCTTACTAGAGTTGGCAGAAAGCCCAGAAGCTATTTTACAGAGAATCCAGACGCGAAGGAGAGTGAACTAAAGTTGTTCCCTGCAAATTGCTTCAGTCGGTGTTCCTCCTTAAATAGGCTAAGGGAGTGGCCAATTAGCCCCAAGCCTTACTCTCGAGGAGACTCCTCCGGAGGAGCCACTCCTGCCTTTTGGCAGCTCTGCGCGCCCGTGCATCGAGAAGAGGCTCCTCCTCTTCGTCCTCTTCACTTATGGGAGCTTCTGGAGGTTTTGAAGGCCCTGGCTGAATCCTCGCCTCTTCTCCAGCCTCCTCACTGTCCGACTCGAGTGGCAGCTGCACAGGCTGCCGGCACAGCACCACACCAGCCTCCTCGCTGTCGGAATCAGCTACTAGCTGCACAGGCCGCTGATGGGCCACAACAGACAAGCAAAAGCCAACAGGAGAAGCTGGATTCACTTAACGACCAAATGATTTCCTTAACAACTGAACAGTGATTTGCTTTAGAACTGTGGCAAGAAAAGTTGTAACATGGGGCAGAGGTCACTTTACTTCTGTTTCGCTTAGCGACAGAAACATTGGGGTCTGTTGCGATTCTATGTTGAGGACTACCTATGAACAGTTTTTGGTGAAAACATCATAAATCTCTCGGTCACATAACAGTGAGACGCTGCAAATGGACACGAAAGCGGGGCTGGTTGCCATGCGCCTGAAAAGCAACCCATGGGCAGTTGTTGGAAACTTCAGAACTAAAGTTGGGCCCTAAAGTCCTCAGTTTACAACCACAATCGAGCCCAGAATTCATGTCGCTAAGTGAGACATTTCTTCAGTGAGTTTTGCCCCATTTTACGGCTTTTCTCATCACTGCAGTTGTCAAATTCGTCACGCGGTTGTTAAGTGAATCGGGCTTCCCCCCCCCCCCATGGACTTGACTTGTCAGAAGATTGCAAAAGGGGATCACGTCACACACACACACACACACACACGGGACACTGCGACCGTCATAAATACGAGTCAGTTACCAAGCGCCGGTCATCAGTGTGAAAAATGGTTGTCAGTCCCTTTTCAGTGCCATTTGTAACTTTGAACCGTCACTGAGCGGAACTGTTGTAAGATGAGGACTACCTGTACTGTTGTACTTTCCGTGGTCACTATGTGAGTGGCTGTAAGTCGAGGACTGCGTGCCTTAGGTTTTACAGGTTAACAGAAGTTGGAAGGGACCTTGTAGGTCATCTAGTCCAACCTCCCCCCACCCCACCCGAGATTCTAATCCAGCTCGGAAGTCTCCCTGTTTCTTGCAAGAAAGGGTTGCTTCAGGTGCAGGCAGGTGGACCGCCACAGAAGTGTGTGTTGTTGTGTGTGTGTGTTGTGTAAAAAGGGGGAGATTTGTCGTGGGCTGCTGTCTCACCGTGTGGCCCCCTTCGCCCCCTGCAGGAGGACACCATGGAGGAGTCGGGATGGAAGCTGGTGCACGGGGACGTCTTCCGGCCGCCGCAGTATCCCATGATCCTCAGCTCCCTACTGGGCTCCGGCATCCAGCTCTTTTGCATGATCCTGATCGTTATTTGTGAGTAGGGCCCAGCGGGCGCCAGCATTTTCCCCCGCACGGAAAGCCAAGAGGGGACCTCCAAACCCGGGCAGGGAGGGTCTGGATGCACAGCCTCTCCCGGTGGCACAAAATGGCCTGACTCCGACTCCTCCTCCTCCTCCTCCTCCTCCTCCTCCTCCTCCTCCTCCTCCTCCAGCCGCCCTGGCTGCTCTCCCTTAACCAAAGGATGCACTGGCACTGCTTCTAGGAATACAAGCATGATGCGCCTTCGCCTCCTTTCTCTAAATCCCAGCTCAAGCCTTCCTCTCCCCCACCACCCACCTCCTCTGGTGGCCCTCTGGCCCGGTCTCTAGGCTCCCAGGCCCCACTCTGAGCCTATGCGTCCTCCTTCTCCTTTCTTTTTCTCCTTCCATCTTCCAACTTCCTCTTTTTTCTCCTCTTCCTCCTTTCCGTTTCCATTCCCTCCCCTCCCCTCTACTTCTCTTCTTCCTTCCCCCTCCCCTCCATTTCCTTCCCCATTAAAATATCCATCTCCCCTTCCCTCCTCTGCCATTCCTATTCCTACCCTATTCTATTCTTATTCTTATTCCATTCCATTCCATTCTCCTATTCTATTCTATTCTATTCTATTCTATTCTATTCTGCATTCTATTCTGCATTCTATTCTATTCTATTCTATTCTATTCTATTCTTACTCTATTCTATTCTATTATTTAATTCTATTATTATTCTATTCTCCTATTCTATTCTACTCTACTCTACTCTACTCTATTCTATTCTATTCTATTCTTATTCTATTCTATTCTTATTCTATTCCATTCTATTCCATTCTGCATTCTATTCTATTCTACAATCTGTTCATTCTTTCTGTCCTGTCCTGTCCTATTCAGTATATTCTCTTCAATTATTTCTTATTCTATTCTACTCTACTCTATTCAACTCTACTCTCTGTTCTATTCTCTTCTATATTCCTAATCTCTTCTATATTTCTATCCTATCCTATTCCTATTCCCTTCTATTCTATTTCTATTCTATTCTGTTCTCTTCTGGGCAGGGGTACGTGTCCTCCTCTTAGCAGGCCTTGAAAATCAGGCAGTAGCTCCAAATACCTTTAAACGCAGTTATTTCTTTATTAAATTTTTATTCTGCTTTTATTACTTTTATAAGTAAATCAAGGCTGGGAACATACCTAATATTCCCCTCCCTCTCCTCCTCCTCCTGCTGTTTTCTCTACAACCACCGTCCTGTGAGGTGGGAGTGACTGGCTCAAAGTCAACCTGAACTTTATGCCTGAGGCAGGACTAGGACTCTCCATCTCCTAGTTTCTACGCCAGCACCTTCGCCTCTACACCAGACGGGCTCCCATATAAATCCCTTAAACTTTTCTGCACCTCTTTCGGCCCTGCCCTTCTCCTTTGCCATCCTCTGCGCAATGCCTCGGCTGCTGTGCCAACTTCCCTCCCCTCTCTTTCCCTCGGATTTCTGGGCTCTTTAGCAGGCTGCAGCATTCCACCTTAATGGGTTTAGAACTCTCTCTCTTCAGGATTGGCCCAAAGTCACCCAGCTGGCTTTCATGCCTAAAGCCGGACTAGAATTCCCAGTCACCTGGTTTCTAAAGCAGCACCTTCACCGCTAGCTACATCAAATGGGCTACTGTATAAATCCCTGCCCTTTTCTGCACCTCTTTTGGTGCTGCCCTTCGCCTTGGGATTTGCCCGTTTCCCTCTCTTTCCCTTGGATTCCTGGCCCAATTCTTTCTCAGGTATGTGGCATGCCAGCTTCGTGCTCCAGGGACTGGCAAACCTTCCAGAAATATGTCCCAAAGGTGTTTGTTTTTTTTCCCGAGAGGCAACTGGACTTTCTTATTTTTTCTTTTGAAGATGTTTCACTTCTCATCCAAGAAGCTTTTTCAGCTCTTGACTGGATGCTGAGGAAGGGAAGGATTTATACCCCTTGCAGACAGCTGGTCATTTCTATCCTTTGCGTCCAAGTGGCTTCAACGACTCTCTAAAAGGATGCAAATGAGCAGCCAGCTCTGTCTGCAAGGAATATAAATCCTTCCCTTCCCCACCATCCAGTCAGAGCTGAGGAAGCTTCTTGGATGAGAAGTGAAACGTCTTCAAAAGAAAAAGTCCAGTTGCCTCTTGGAAAAAGCACCTTTGGGGACAACCATGACCTGGAGGACGGAGAATCTCTACAGACATCCAGAAATATCCTGAAACGCCAGCTTCTCCATGCCGTGTCTGAACTGCGGGTGGTTTGCTAGTAGGATTAAAACCATAGGAACAGATTCTGGTGCCAGGGTTCCAAGGAACACCCCCAACGAAATAAAACTCCGAGGCCTGAGGTTCCTCAAAGTTCCAATTTATTAGAGATGTCATGTTGGCACATCTGGGAAAACACGAATCTGAAAGCTTCCAGGTTTTCCACACCCAGCTAAAACTTCACAGCCCTGTCCCACACCCACAAGTTCATCACATTGTCCAATCAACTCTTCACACTCCACCGGATAGAATCTTCCGGCAGTCTCCATCAGACGCAGGCAAAGGTCCTTGAATACGGAATGTTGTGATGACCAACTTTCTATCGCTCCAACAACAACCCACTCCCAACTTTCCCAGCTAAAATATGTGGCAGTTAAGAAGCAAAAAAAGAAAACTGTCTTCCAAAACTGACATCTGGCCTGCCAGTGGCTTTATGCAACCCCCAGGACAGCAGCCTTTGTGTCCTGACCCTTCCCTCTTGCGTTCCAGTTGTGGCCATGCTGGGGATGCTGTCTCCTTCCAGCCGGGGGGCTCTGATGACCACCGCCTGCTTCCTCTTCATGTTCATGGGGTGAGTATGCAGTTGCTGCCTGGCGCCTCTTCTTTTGGGACGGAAGGTGGGGGGATGGGTGTCTGGAAAGGGACAGGAGATAACCCTGCTGTCTTCTTTCCCCTGCGCGACACACAGGGTCTTCGGGGGCTTCTCGGCCGGCCGCTTGTACCGCACACTCAAAGGCCATCGGTGGAAAAAAGGCGCTTTCTGTGTGAGTGGAGCTGCTGCCTGTCGGCGGGGAGGGGAAGGGGGCTTTTGGGGGGCACAGGGGGGCTCTCGATTAGGACAGAAAGATGGGGTCTAACTGGACTTGGACAGGGAGAGAAAATCTCTTGGGGAAAGCTTGTTGCAAGTGATGGTAGGTTAAGTGTCAGGTTTCGGTGTCGTCTCAAATAAATTGCATTTCCAAACAAATAGTCTTTGATGAAATCTTTCATTTATTAAGCACGACAATCTGTCCCCGATTATGTTGTAGCCAACATTGACTTCCTGACCCCAAACCTTCCCTTTCCGTTCCCCAATTCTCTGCGTCTCATTGGCCATCTTCCAAATCACTCTCCCTATATCTACTACTTCAGCTCCCAGGAATGTCCCCCCCTCCCATCCCATCTCCTAGGGGATATTATCTTCAGGGAAAATAAGTAGGTGAAAAGTCAAGCGTCCTCTTGCCAGCTGCCCCCTCTCCTCCTCCTTATGTCAGCACTGGAATGAATGTAGTTTGGAGTGCTGACATTAAGATTATTTCAACCAAAACAGAAATAAGGCTCCAATAGAAAAGAATATTTGCAAGGTTTCAAGTGTGCTCTCTGAGTTTGGTGGTTTTCTTGCAGACGTTTCATGGCCCAACTAGGGAACATCATCAGTACTACTGTAGAAGGGAGTGGGGGTTTGCAGAGAGGAGGAAGAGGAGGAAGCGCAGAAAAAGGGGAGGAGGAGAATTGATGGTCTCTGAGCTTCTTTGTTTTCTTACAGACGTTTCATGACCCAACTAGGTAATCTCATCAGTGCTAGAAGGGAGTGGGATGAAGAGGTAGTAGAGCAGGAGGAGGTCTTGTGGGGTCCTGGCCAGATTCCCTTAACACCTTTGTTACACCTTTAACAACCGTGGTGATCCGCTTAAAAACTGTGAAAGGGGGCAAAGCTCACTTAACAAATGTCTTGCTTAACAACAGATGTTTGGGGCTCAGTTGAGGTCGTAAGCCGAGGACTACCTGTATTGGGGGAAGAAGAATTGGAGCCGTTTATAGCTGCCTGGTACAGAAACAGGGGTAGCACCAGAGGATCTCAGCAGCTGGAGCCCACTAAACCTGGTTTATTCTTTTCCCTTGCAGACGGCCATGCTGTATCCCGGGGTCGTCTTTGGGATATGCTTCGTCCTGAATTGTTTCATCTGGGGCAAACACTCCTCGGGGGCGGTAAGTCTCTCCTTGGCTACTCCCTGTGGGGTTTACTCCTCCGAATGGTTTGGGTCTGACAGAGAAATCTCAAAAATGCTTTCTCAAAAGGCAACTGGACTTTCTTGGTTTTTCCTTCAAGACATGTCGCTTCTCACCCAAGGAGCTTCATCGGTTCTGGCAGGATGGATCCTATTTCTTTGTGGTCATCTGGTCGTTCGCACTCTCTCTGAGAGCTCTTGAGGCCATGTAGGTTCAAATTGAGCAGAGCTCTCTCAATAGAGGGGGAGGGATACAACATCATCTATCTGTTCTGCCCCAGCTCCGGATTTCCGAGGATATTGACACACATCAATGGTCCTTATCAAATTTATTAAGTAGCAAGAATAAACAACACCAGCAAAAATTGGCAACCAGCCCAGAAAACAAGATATGATAAACCAAAATACTCTGATAATAAATACTAGTTGTTTCCAGCAAGAAAGCACTAGCTGCGTGCGACTTAAATAGGCTAAGGGAGTGGCCAATTATCCTCAAACTTTACTCTCGAGGAGACCTCCTCCTTCTGAGTAGCCACTCCTGCCTTTTGGCAGCCCTGCGTGCTCGAGCATTGAGGAGAGGCTCCTCCACTTCGCTCTCTCCACTGGAAGGAGCCTCTGGAGCTTCTGAAGGCCCTGGCTGAGTCTCTGCCTCTGGCACCACATCCTCTTCAGCCTCCTCGCTGTCCGACGCGAGCACTGGCTGTGCAGGCTGCTGGCATGACACCACACCAGCCTCGTCGTAGGGATCAGCCACGATCCGCGCAGGCCGCTGGCGGGCCACAACACTATCTCCAGTCTACAACACAGTCCTTTCAGCAGTTCCAAGAAGCCCCCACAGCCATTTCCACCACTCAGGTGACCCTGAGAGCACAGATAAACCTCCCAAGTGGCCTCAACGACTCTCTTAAGAGGATGCAAATGACCAGCCGTCTGCATAAATCAAGACATTTCGCTTCTCACCCAAGAAGCTTCTTCAGTTCTGACTGAAATGGTAGAGGATGGATAGATTTATATTCCTTGCAGTCCTCTGGTCGTTTGCGCTCTCTCTGAGAGTCGTTGAGGCTACTTGGAGGTTTATCTGTGTTTAAGGTCATCAGAATAGTGCAAATGGGTGTGGAATCTTGAAACTGCTGAAAAGGAGTTCATTTACACCCATTTGCACTATTCAGCTGACTCCGAGGGCATAGATAAGCCTCCAAGTGGCCTCAATGATTCTCAGAGAGAGTGCAAACGACCAGAGGACTGCAAAGAATATAAATCTTTCCCTTCCCCACCGTCCAGTCAGAGCTGAAGAAGCTTCTTGGATAGGAAGCAAAACATCTTGAAAGAAAAAAACAAGAAAGTCCAGTTGCCTCTTGAAAAAGCCACCTTGGAGATAGAAAGTACCCAAAAAAGTGTATCTTAGTTGAGTTGAGCTATGGTGTGCCATAGCTAAGGTGGTGAGTTGATGGTTCGGTGTGCCAAGGAAACCACAGTCTGAGCCAGTGGTGAAATCCCAATTTTTTTTACTACCGGTTCTGTGGGCGTGGCTTGGTGGGCGTGGCAGGGGGAGGATATTGCAAAATCCCCATTCCCACCTCACTCTAAGACCAGCCAGAGGTGGTATTTGCTGGTTCTCTGAACTGCTCAAAATTTCCGCTACCAGTTCGCCAGAACCTGTCAGAACCTGCTGGATTTCACCCCTGGTCTGAGCCGTTCCTAGCAGTGTGGTGGGTGGGGTGAGGGTAAGTTACACATACCTGTAACTTACTGGGGAGACTTTGCGTGGCCACTGTCTGAGAATCGGCGTCTCGTTTTCCAGGTCCCGTTTCCCACCATGCTGGCGCTGCTCTGCATGTGGTTCGGCATTTCCCTGCCCTTGGTGTACCTGGGCTACTACTTCGGCTTTCGCAAGCAGCCCTACGACAATCCCGTCCGGACCAATCAGATCCCAAGGCAGATCCCGGAACAGAGGTGGTACATGAACCGGTTCGTTGGGTGAGTCTTCCGGGCCGACTTCGTTGTAAGTTGGGGACAGGAACTAGAATAGCTGTCAGAACAGAGCCAGCTTGGGATAGTGGTGCAGGGAACAGCCTAAGAGCCAGGAGGCTGTGAGTTCTAGTTCCAGTTTAGGCATGAAAGCCGCCTGGGTGATTTGGGGCCAATCACCAGGAGACGGTGAGTTCTAGTCCTGTTTTAGGCATGAAAGATAGTTGGGTGACTTTCGCTCAATCACCAGGAGACGGTGAGTTCTAGTCCTGTTTTAGGCATGAAAGATAGTTGGGTGACTTTCGCTCAATCACCAGGAGACGGTGAGTTCTAGTCCTGCCTTAGGCATGAAAGCCACTTGGGTGACTTTGAGACAATCACCAGGAGATGGGGAGTTCTAGTCCTGTTTTAGGCATGAAAGATAGTTGGGTGATTTTGGGCCAATCACCAGGAGACGGGGAGTTCTAGTCCCGCCTTAGGCATGAAAGATAGTTGGGTGATTTTGGGCCAATCACCAGGAGACGGGGAGTTCTAGTCCCGCCTTAGGCATGAAAGATAATTGGGTGACTTTGGGCCAATCACCAGGAGACGGGGAGTTCTAGTCCTGTTTTAGGCATGAAAGATAGTTGGGTGATTTTGGGCCAATCACCAGGAGACGGGGAGTTCTAGTCCCGCCTTAGGCATGAAAAATGTTTGGGTGACTTTGAGCCAATCACCAGGAGACAGTGAGTTCTAGTCCTTCCATAGGCATGAAAGCCCACTGGGTGACCTTGGGCCATTTACAAGTTTTAGTGAATTCTAGCCCCACCTTAGGCACAGAAACCTGACTTTCACCAGGAGACTGTGAGTTCTAGTTCTACTTTAGGAATAAAAGCTGGCTGGATGTTTGGGCCAATTACCAGGAGATGGGGAGTTCTAGTCCTGCTGTAGTCTTGAAAGCTGAGTGACTTCGGGCCAATCACTCTCTCTCTCTCTCTCTCAGCCCAGCCCACCTCACAGGGTTGTCGTCGCGGGGAAAACAGGAGGAGGAAGGCATATTATAGATATTCTTGCCGCCTTGACGTACACTCGAGAAGGCGGGATAAAAATCTTAACAATTAACAATAATAACAACAGTGAATTCATCAGAGTGGAAAGGATTGCTTTTATATCCTGACTCTACCTAGCTGGGTGCTGAGTTCAAGAAAGCCTCCTGCACTTGAAACAATAGAATAAAATAGTGCTTGGCGCAGTTGAGGAATCTGTTCGAACCAGATTCCCTTGTTTCCATAATGACCCTTTTCTCCTGCCTTCCTTCGTAGGATCCTCATGGCTGGAATCCTGCCTTTTGGAGCCATGTTTATTGAACTTTTCTTCATTTTCAGCGTAAGTCCTGTGGACCCCACCCCACCCAATCCCACCTGGCCCCCTGTAACACCTGTGTTTCTCAACCTTGGAAGCTTGAAGATGGGTGGACTTCAACTCCCAGAATGGCTGGGGGATTCTGGGAGTTGAGGTCCACCCATCTTCAAGCTTCCAAGGTTGAGAAACACTGTGAAACACCCTTTGCAAAGGTAGCTTCAGACATCCTATAGCTTCCAACAGTTCGCTTAGTGACCAAGGACCCATTTTTCACACTTAACGACCATTGCAGCAATCCCCAGGATCACGTCATTTACTTTCGGATGCTTGACAAGTGACTCACACTTAATGACGGTCGCAGTGTCCCTTTCGCGACCCTTCTGACAAGCAAAGTCCGTGGGCAAGCCAGATTCATTTAACGACCATGTGACTCGGTTAACGACGGCAGTGATTCACTTAACAACCGTGGCAAGAAAAGTCATGGGATGGGTCGAAGGTCACTTGCTAACAAACGTCTCACTTAAGAACATAAATGTTGGGCTCAATTGTGGTCGTAAGTCGAGGACAACTGTACAAGTTCTTCTCTATTTTAATCAGTTAATTATTTAAATTTATATAGCGACCGTCTCGCTATCAAGAGACTGGCTTACACCATGACAAAAACAATTCAAAACACGAAGTACAGGCAGTTCTCGACTTACGACCACAATGGAGCCCAACATTGATGCTGCTAAGCGAGACAATTGTTAAGTGAATTTTGCCCCGTCTTACGATCTTCCTTGCTGTAGTTAAGCGATTCACAACAGTGGTCAAGTTAAGTCACATGGTTGTTAAGTGAATCATTGGCGTTGCTTGTCGGAAGGGGATCACGTGACTCCGGGATGCTGCGACCGTCATAAATATGAGTCTGAATTTTGATTTCATCACCAAGGGGATGCTGCAATGGTCATTAAGTGTGGAAAAACAGTCAGTCACTTTTTGCAGTGCTGTTTGTAACTTTGAACCGTCACTAAATGGATGGCTCTAAATCGAGGACCACCTGTATTAACATTAAAATTAATAAAATTAGCTGAGAGAGGAACCAGCTTGCAGTGGGATGATTTAATCCACTAACTACCTCCAGCATGGAACTGCCCCATCAGGACCCCAGGCCAACCAGGAGAGCCAGGGTTTAAGGTCCTTCCTGGAGGCCAAAGTGGTGGGTGCGGATCTCGCCTTGAGGGGCACAGTGTGTTCCGATATCTCAGAGGTTGCCACCAAAAAGAGGGGCTCAACCTTTTCTCCAAAGCACCAGAAGGCAGGGCAAGGAGCAACGGATGGAAACTAAGGATGGAATTAAAGGAGAAAGTTCCTGGCGATGAGAGCAATTAACCAGTGGAACCGCTTGCCACCAGAAGCTGTGGGTGCCCCATCACTGGAGGCTTTCAAAAAGAGACTGGACAATCATCTGAAAAGGATACAAGATCTCCTGCTCAAGCAGAGGGTTGGACTAGAAGACCTCTGAGGTCCCTTCCAACTCTACTATTGTAGTCTATGTAGTCCATGATTAGGGGGCTGGATACTAAAAACTAAGAAGAATGGTTGCAGGAATCGGGTGTGTCTAGTCTAATGAAGAGAAAAGACTAGAGGTAACATGATAGCAAGAGCTCCAATATTTGAGGGGCTGCCACAAAGAAATGGGGGTCAAGCCATTCTCCAAAACACCAGAAGACAGGACAGGAAGCAACAGATGAAAACTAATCAAGGAGAGAAGCAACCTGGAATTAAGGAGAAACTTCCTGACAGTTAGAACAATTAACCACTGGAACAACTTGCCTCCAGAAGTTGCGAATGCTCCAACACTGAAAGTTTTCAAGAAGATGTTGGATAACAATTCGTTTGAAGGGGTGTATGGTTTCCTGCCTAAGCAGTGTTGTGGCCCGTCAGTGGCCTGTGCAGCTAGTAGCTAATTCAGACAGCGAGGAGGCTGGTGTGGTGCTGCGCCAGCAGCCTGTGCAGCTGGCGCTCGAGTCGGACAGTGAGAAGGCTGGAGAAGATGTGGTGCCAGAGGCGGGGATTCAGCCAGGGCCTTCAGAACCTCCAGAAGCTTCCATGGGTGAAGAGGAAGAGGAGGAGGAGCCTCTTCTCGATGCACGGGCGCGCAGAGCTGCCAAAAGGCAAGAGTGGCTCCTCAGGAGAAGGTCTCCTCGAGAGTAAGGCTTGGGGCTAATTGGCCATTCCCTTAGCCTATTTAAGGAGGAATGCCGACTGAGGCAATTTGCAGGGAACAACTTTGTTCACTCTCCTTCGCGTCTTGATTCCAGAAACGTTTGATTCAGCTCTTGTTTCTCTCTCGTCAGTTTTCCTGCAAATTGCTTCTGGGCATTCTGCCAACCACAGTAAGATTACGGTTATCTGAAATACTGTGCCTCAGAACTGAGTTGTTATTCTTTGGATTCTTGTCGGCTGTTAACGAAGTTAAATTAACAGCCCTTGTTCCGAAAAGACTGATTTAAACTGTACTTGTGTTCGAACAACTACTAAGAAAGCTCATTAGCAGTCCTTAATTAGTAAACTAAGGTTTGTACGGACTTTGTGTGTGCTGCGTTCTTTGGGGTCCGTAGCTGGGGCAGAAAAAAAGCAGGGTTGGACTAGAAGACCTCCAAGATCCCTTCCAAGTCTCCCATTCTGTTCCAGAGGCCAGGGGCTACAGCAGAAAAGTCCCTTCCAGAATCCCTTGGCCTGCTGGGACCTCATCAGGTTCCTTCTTCTAGAGTGGGGCGTGTGTGTGTTTGTGTGTGTGTGTGTGTGTGTGAGATGGTTCCTCAGGTAGCCCAGTTCCATGCCACGAAGGGCTTTGGAGATGATGACCAAGACTTTTAAATGTCTGTTCGCCTTTCTTCGATTCAGGCCATCTGGGAGAATCAATTCTACTACCTTTTTGGCTTCTTATTCTTGGTGTTTATCATCCTGGTGGTCTCCTGTTCCCAGATCAGCATCGTCATGGTTTACTTCCAGCTCTGTGCCGAGGTAAGGGGGGAGAAGGTGGGAAGTGGGGGTGTCGCAGGACTGGGGAACCCAGGTCTATCACGGACCCCAGAATCTCGGGCCTCTGAGGGGCAGGGATGGTTCTGGGTCTCGCAGAGCTGGGTAAAACTCTCGTTTTAATGTAGGCCGATTAGTGCATTGAAAGTAAAAATAAAGTTATCCTCTAAGTCAAAGTCCTATGGATTGGGATCCAGAGAAGGAACTTGGGCAGAAAATCTTTACCATAACAGTGGGAGAAGGGGTAGTAGAGACACTCTGAGGCTCATAGAAGAAATTTGGTGAGAGACAGAGCCTTGGTGGCGCAGCAGACTAAAGCACTGTTAAGATAACACCAGCTGCCTGCAATTACTGCAAGTTCAAATCTCACCAGGCTCAAGGTTGACTCAGCCTTCCGTCCTTCCGAGGTGGGTAAAATGAGGACCCAGACTGTTGGGGGCAAGAGGCTGACTCTGTAAACTGCTTAGGGAGGGCTGTAAAGCACTGTGAAGTGGTATATAAGTGCTACTGCAATATTTTCCTCCCTCCTTTCTTTCCTTCCTTCCCTCCTTCCTTCCTTCCTTTCCTCTTTTTCCTTCCTATGCGCCCTAGTGGCACAGTGCTTAAAGTGCAGCATTGCGCCTCAATTATGACCATTTTTTTTGCTACAGTTGTTAAGCGAATCACTGCCGTTTTTAAGTAAATTGTGAGATCATGATGTGAATCTGTCTTTAGCAATAGCAACAGCCCTTAGACCAGTGTTTCTCAACTGTGGAAGCTTGAAGATGGGTGAAGTTCAACTCCCAGAATCCCCCAGCAAGTACTGCTGGCTGGGGGATTCTGGGAGTTGAAGTCCACCCATCTTCAAGCTATCAAGGTTGAGAAACACTGCCTTAGATTTATATACCGCTTCCCAGTGCTTTCCAGCCCTCTCTAAGCGGTTTACAGAGTCAGCATAATTGCCCCCAACAATCTAGGTCCTCATTTAACTGACTTCGGAAGGACGGAAGGCTGAGTCAACCTTGACCCTGGTGAGATTTCAATTGCCAAATTTCAGGCAGCCGGCAGGCAGCAGAAGTAGCCTGCAGTACCGCACTCTAACCACTGCGCCACCGTGGCTCTTTACCTATTGACTTTGGTCGTCAGAAGCCATGCTGCAACCCTCATAAAGACATACCAGTTGCCAAGTGCCCGAATTGAGATCCTGTGACCCATGGGGACGCAGCAGCGGTCGTAACTGCAAGGACCGTTGGCAAGTCCCTTTTTCAATAACCTTCGTAACGTCGAACGGTCACTAAGCGAATGGTTGTAACTTGAGGACTAGCTGTAACCCAAGGTGGTTCTGCTCATTTTGGCAGGATTATCGGTGGTGGTGGAGAACCTTCCTGGTGTCCGGAGGATCTGCCTTCTACGTGCTCATCTACGCAATCTTCTACTTCGTGAATAAGGTCCTCTTTCCTTCTGCTTTGTCTTGTCTTACGTTTTATGTTATGGTGTTGTTATGTCATGTTGTTTTATGGTATGTTGTCACATGACTGCAGGGGCGGATGTCGGGACTTTGAATCTGGGTCACAAGTTCCTTTTTTGAGGGGTGGGTCCGTCGCAACTTTGAACTTTGGGGCCGGTCATAAATTGAGGACTACCCTTTAGAAGCCGAGGAGAGTGTTATGCGATGGCAAAAGTATCAATAGGCGGCCACATTCTTCAAGGTGGACAATATTTCTGGCTTGCTGAGGGCATCAGAATAACAGAGCTCTAAGGGACCCTGGAGGTCATCTAGTCCAACCCCCTGCTCAAGCAGGAGACCCTATCCCATTCTCTGACAAACGGCTGTCCAGTCTCTTCTTAAAAACCTCCAATGATGGAGCGTCCACATTTTCTTAGTGGCAAGCAGTTCCACCGGTTGGTTGGTCTGACTGTCAGGAAGTTTTTCCTTAATTCCAGGTTGCTTCTCACCTTGAATTAGTTTCCAACCATCATTTCTTGTCCTGCCTTCAGGTGCTTTGGAGAATAGCTTGACTCCCTCTTCTTTGGGGCAGCCCCTCAAATACTGGAAGACTGCTATCCTGTCCCCCCTAGTCCTCCTTTGTGTCCCTGAAGGGGAGCTAATGGGGTTCAGCTCTCCTGACCCCCCCCCCCCCAATTTCTCCTCCTCTAAACTCCATTTTTCTTCTCTTCCAGCTGGACATCGTGGAATTCATCCCCTCCTTGCTGTATTTTGGCTACACCGCCCTCATGGTACTTTCTTTCTGGCTCCTGACGGGGACTATTGGCTTCTATGCAGCCTACATGTTTGTCCGTAAAATCTACGCCGCGGTGAAAATAGACTGAAGGCGCCGGCACACCCAATGGCACAGATTCACCGCCAGGCTTTGGTTTCCTCCTAGGAAGGAATCTGAGAAACTTTTTCCTGTTTCTCCCAGGGGGAAAAAAAAAAAAGATCCTTCGGGAGCAGGACGCAGGAAATTAAAACGAAAACAAAAGTTGAACTCTTGGAATGTAATTTTTGGCACAATATCCATGGAATCGGGGAATCTCCTGGAGGGAAGGGTGTATAGATTCTTTACTTTTTAATTCTACGCTATTCTGGATCTAAGGGATTTTTTTTAAAAAAAAACAACAACAAAAAACATGCCAGTCCATCTCTCACAATGAATATCCCTCTGTCTACTTTTCGACCGTCGCTCACGATTGCAGCGGTCGTTCTGGAATTCAGGAGGAGAGATTCTCCCATCGCTTTTCGATAGGCCTGTGCTGAAGATGGCGGGCCAGGAGGATGCCGAAAAGTGGTTTGCTGGCGTTTTCTCGGGTTAAACCAGCAACCCTCTATCCGGAGCTGCAGACGTGCTATTTCCGCGCGAGATAAGTGCAATTTTTTCAGAAGGGACATTCAAACTCTATAAAACTTCTCATGTGCCCGTCTCGGGACTCTGTTTGTGCCGAAACGGCAACGGCATTCTCAAGTTTTAACAGGAAGAACGATAAGGGATGTGGGACTGTTGCTTTTGAAAACGTCAGCACATCGGAGGACGCAGCTCTGGGGAGATTTTTTTTTTTGGACCCTTCCTCCCCAAAAGGTCTGGATGATGAGATGGGAGACCCTGAGCCAAAAAAAAAACAAAACAAAAACCAGACGAGTGACATTGCCATGTTCATGTGCCAAGGAGTCCGTGGCTCAAGAGAAAACTCTGGCAATCGGGGGGAACGAGGGAAGGACTTGAGCCAGCCCTGCATTTCCGAAAGGAATCGCTGCCCTCGGTTCTCCAGGTATTCATAAAACCATGCTCCCCTCCCCTGCACCCTCCTCTCCAGCCAGCCCGGGCAAAGAGCCACGTCCTTTCCCCCGTTCAGCCTCTGTCCCTCGTCTCTTTTTATCGGTCTCTGTGCAAACGCCGTTTTTGGAACGCGACTTGGGAATGAATTCACCCACCCACCGATTTTTATCCTGACACTGAACGGTGACAAAAAAAAATTCAATATGGGAAACTCGAAATTTTGCTTGTGCTGCAGTTTTGCAAAAAGAAAAAAAATCACCCCAAATCGCTGGAATTGCTGGAAAAAAAAAACCACTAAAGACTTTTCTGTGTGAACAAGAATGTGGGTTTTTCTTTTCTTTTTTTTTTAATTTTAACACTGCTGGGGGAAAAAGAAAATAAAAGCAAGTTGGGGTAAGATTTGCCCCCACCCCCACCGAGACCTAGAGCACTTCACACAGTATTTTCATCCGAGGATTTTTTTTTTAGAAAAAAAAAAACTCAATTTTTTGGGGGGGCCTGGATCCTACTTGTGTTACGTGGAAGGAAAGGCTTCCATTATCTGTGAGCATATCTTAAAAAGAAGTTTAAAAAATGTAATTTCTCACCAGTGACCATCTCGTTCGCATCCCTTCCCTTCCTCTGCCCCCCTCCCCAGCTTTTGCCCTGCCTAGATGGATGCAGGGTCTCCCAAAGGCTCAAGCAAGGAAATCTGGACCGGCTTTATTGGCCTCGTCCATCCTCTCGCTGACCACCCCGAGGTCACATCAGCCGGAACCGAGGTTGGGCCAAGGGATTCCTTGTATGTGTGTGTGTGGGAGGGTGAACTTCAGTTTGACTTGAGTGGGTCGTTTTCCCCCCTGCCCCACTGGACCTGCTCCAGCCACGCTGTATTTTTAACTGTACTGTTTTTGAGCCCAAATGTAAATAAACCCACCGTTGTCCGAGGCGCCTTCGTTAGATATTTTCAAACCCTCCTGCCATGGTCCGACTTCAAGAAACGGTTCACGTCACCTTTGGAAAGTTTTTAGTCTTTGTGACAGAATGCAGAAACGGGGGAGCGCGTATCCTGGTTTTTGTAAAACGGGAGATTTTGCTTAAATCGGGGGAATGCTAACGGGTAAATTAATTGATAAATGACATTTCCATCTTGGAGTAGGGTGGAGATGATGCTTTTCCTAGGGGTACGTACCAGGTGGTTTAAGCCAGGGGTCTCCAACCTTGGCAACTTTTAAGACTTGTGGACTCCAACTCCCAGAGTTCCTCAGCCAGCTTTGCTGAGGAGCTTTGCTGGCTGAGGAACTCTGGGACTTGAAGTCCACAAGTCTTAAAAGTTGCCAAGGTTGGAGACCCCTGATCTAAGCCAGGATTCCTGAACTGTTCCGGTTTGGCCTGGTACTAGGAGGTGGGGAGGGAGATGGGATGGTTTTATGTGAACGTTGGGGACCTCTGCTCTAAGCAGCCCCCCTGTATTTTTAGAACATTGCCACCTTATCATATTGAGGAGAAATGCTTGTTTTGGGAAATGCTGAATCCTTCCTATTATTTTATTTTATTTTTTTAAAATTTGATTTATATGCTGCCCTTCTCCAGAGACTCAGGGCGGCTTACAGTGCGTTAAGCAATAGCCTTCATCCTTTTGTATATTTTATACAAAGTCAGCTTATTGCCCCCACAAACTGGGTCCTCAGGAGTAAATTCGGGCTGCAAAAGGATTTGGATCCTTCCAACTCAAGAGGTGAAATGTTCCCAGTTCGGACCGGGTCGCCCGATCCAGTAGCGATGGAGGCAGGTGGTTCCGAGAACCGGTAGCAAAAATCCCTGCCCGCCCCCACTCCCCCATTGCCCAGCTGAGCCGTGCAATCATCAGAGGCTTTTATTTTTAAAAGCATTTTTTTCTACAACCTTTTTGGCTGAAAAAATGCTTTTAAAATTTAAAAAAAAAAAGCCTCTGATGATTGCGCAGCTCAGCTGGGATCGTCAAAGGCTTTTAAAAGCATTTTTTCTACAACTTCTTCAGCCGAAGAGGTGGTAGAAAAAATGGTTTTAAAAGTAAAAACAAAGCCTCTGCCGATCAGGCAAGTCAGCTGGGATCATCAGAGGCTTTTAAAAGCATTTTTTAAACAACCTCTTCAGCCGAAGAGGTTGTAGAAAAAATGGTTTTAAAAGTTAAAAAAAAAAAAAAAGGTTGGCCACGCCCATTCAGTCATATTAAACCCACCACCCCCGACAAGCCACGCCCACAGAACCGGTAGTAACAAATTTTACATTTCACCACTGTTCCAACTGCCTTCCTTGGCTTCACCCTGTTTCTCAACCTGAGCAACTTGGAGCTGTATGGACTGTATGGATTCCCCAGCCAGCACAGGTAAAAGTCGCTCAAGGTGAGAAACGCTTATCCTGGGGTCTGTAGAGATTCTCAGTCTTCCATAATTGTCCCAAAAGTGCTTTTCTTCCAAGAGGCAACTGGACTTCCTTTCTTTTTTTTTCCTTTTCTTTTGAAGACGTTTCGCTTCTCAGCCAAAAAGCTTCTTCAGCTCTGACGTTCCCCACTATCCTGTCAGAGCTGAAGAAGCTTCTTGGATGAAAAGCGAAACGTCTTCAAACGAAAAAAAAAAGTCAAAAGTCCAATTGCCTCCTGAAAAGAAAATAGCACCTTTGGGACTATATTAGCAATAGCACTTAAATTTATGTACTGCTTCCCAGTGCTTCACAAGCTTCTGGCCCCCAACAATTGGGGTCCTCATTGTACCCACCTCGGAAAGATGGAAGGCTGAGTCATCCTTGAGCCTGGTGAGATTTGAACTGCCAAATTTCAGGCAGCCGGCAGTCAGCAGAATTAGGCTGCAGTACTGCATTCTAACCACTGCGCCATCCTGGAAGGCTGAGTCAACCTTGAGTCAGTCAAGATCGAACTGCTGGCAGTTGGCAGAGTTAACCTGTAATATGGCATTCTAACCACTGGGTCACCATGCCTTCCTTCCTTCCTTCCTTCCGTCCTTCCTTCCTTCCTTCCTTCCTTCCTTTCCTTTTTCTTTCCTTCCTTTCCTTTTTCTTTCCTTCACAAGCAATAGCCCTTGCACTTATATACCGCTTCATATATACCTTATATACCCTCCCTAAGCAGTTTACAGAGTCAACCTCTTTCCCCCAACAATCTGGCTCCTCATTTTACCGACCTCGGAAGGACAGAAGGCTGACTCAACCTTGAGTCAGTCAAGATCGAACTGCTGGCAGTCGGCAGAGTTAACCTGCAATACGGCATTCTAACCACTGGGTCACCATGCCTTCCTTCCTTCGCAATAGCCCTTAGACTTATATACTGCTTCGCAGTGTTTTATAGCCCTCTCTAAGCAGTTTACAGAGTCACCCCAACAATCTGGATCCTCATTTTACCCACTTTGGAGGACGGAAGGCTGAGTCAACCTTGAGCCTGGTGAGATTCGAACTGCCAAATTGCAGGCTGTCGGCAGAAGTAGGCTGCAGTACTGCCCTCTAACCACTGCGCCACCGTGGGTCATTGGCATAAACAGGCTTCCTGGAGTACAAGTGATTTATGCTGGTTTAAGAAGGAAATGATCATCCTAGAATTTCTCCAGCAGATTGGGATAATATCTAGACTGCTTTGGGCAATCAGAATGATACTCAACTCATGCTGTCTTTCCAAATGGTCCTTGGCTAACGACTATATTTGGCCCAAAAATTCTCACTACTAAGCGAGACAGTGGTTCAGTGGGTTTTGCTCCACAGTACGACCTTTCTCGCCACAGAATGACCTGCGGTTTCTTAAGCGAAGAATGTGGTTGTTAAGTGAATTTTGTTTCCCCCCATTGCCTCGGCTTGTCAGGAGGTCGCAAAAGGGGATCACGTGACCCACCCACCCCACGGTCAGATACTACGACCGTCATAAATATGGACCAGTTGCCAAGCGTCTAGATTTTATGTGACCACGGGGATGCCGCCATGGTCGTAAGTGTGAAAAACGCTCCTAAGTCACTTTTTTTCAGAGCCGTTGTAACTTCAAGCAGTCACTAAACGAATGTCTGTGTTTGACTTGCACGAAGGAAGATGAGGATGCAGACTTTGGTTCTCATAAATGTGCCCATGGCAAACAAACCCTTACTGGCAGTCCTCAACTTACAACAGTTCATTTAGTGACCATCTGAAGTTGCAACAGCACTGAAAAAAGTGACTTACGATCGTTTTCCACACTTACAGCCATTGCAGGATCCCAAGTTCGTGTGATTTACTTTCAGGTGCTTGACAACTGGTTCCTATTTAGGACGGTCACGCGATCCCCTTTTGCGACCTGACAAGCAAAGTCAATGAGATTCATTTAACGACCGGGTTACTAATGTAACTGCAGCCATTCACTTAACAACTGTGGCAAGAAAGGTGGTAAAATGGGGGGAAACTCGCCTAACAAATGTTTCACTTAGCAAGATATAGGCTCAACTGCGGTCGTAAGTCAAGGACTTACCTGCGTTTGCCTGTGGTGAACGCTTTGATTGGAAATACAGGGCTCCAAAGCCTGTTATCACCCCTTCCCCTTAACAAGGACACCACAACCTTAACACCCGGTGTGATTGGGCAGCCGAGAAAAATGTGTGTCCCTGATGCAGCTGAAACAGCCATTCCATTCCTGGCCGGCTGGTTCCGTTTGTGCAAATGCCAGCCTGGTGTTCGTTTCGATTCATTTTCATTGGCTTCCACACTGCCCGTTATTTCGATCTGCAAAAGTTGCTTTATTGAAAATCAGCACTTTTACTAGTGCGCCACTGGCACTGTTCTATTATTTGTTCTGTTCTGTTCTGTGGTATTACTTCTTATTCTAGTCTATTATTTCTTGTTCTGTTCTGTTTTGTTCTATTCTTTTTTATTCTATACTTTCTTATTCTGTTCTATTCTTTGTTTTGTTCTGTTTATTCTATTCTATTCCCCAGCAGCACACTGAGAAGAGACATGTCAGGTAAGATCAACATCCTTTCTATTCTGTTCTGTTCGGTTCTATTCTATTCTAATTCTATTCTATCCATTCCAATTCTATTCTATTCTATTCTATTCTATTCTTATTCTATTCTATTCTATCCATTCCAATTCTGTTCTGTTCTATTCTGTTCTGTTCTATTCTATCCTAATTCTATTCTATTCTATTCTATCCTATCCATTCCAATTCTATTCTGTTCTATTCTATTCTAATTCTATTCTATCCATTCCAATTCTGTTGTTCTATTCTATTCTATTCTATTCTGTTCTGTTCTATCCTATCCATTCCAATTCTGTTCTGTTCTATTCTATTCTATTCTAATTCTATTCTATCCATTCCAATTCTGTTCTGTTCTGTTCTATTCTATTATTCTATTCTGTTCTGTTCTGTTCTTCTATTCTATTCTATTATTCTATTCTATTCTATTCTATTCTATTCTTCTATTCTGTTCTATTCTATTCTAATTCTATTCTAATTCTATCCATTCCAATTCTATTCTGTTCTGTTCTGTTCTATTCTATTCCATGTCTTCTTTCCCTGAGATGGCAAACCTATGGCACGCATCCCACAGGTGGCACGCAGAGCCCTATCTGCGGGCACGCAAACTGTTGCCCTAGCTCAGGTTCAGCGCGCAGGCGCACACTGGCCAGCTGATTTTCGGCTGGCCCCACCCACGCCTCCCCTCCCCTCCCCGGAGTCTCCACGGGGCCCGTTTTGGATGTCAGATAAGTACAGGGCTTGTGCGGAGGCTCTGGGAGGGCATTTTTGCCCTTTGGGGGAGTGGGGAGAGGCCATTTTCACCCTCCCCAGGCTCCAGGAAAGCAGTGGGGGGGTGTCACCACACGCCCCACAGGCCATTTTTGGTCCCAGGAGGCTTTTGGTCTCAAAACGGGCCGCAAGGGGGAGGTGCCCTGTCCCCCGTGCTCCCGCCATCTCCCGCATGTGCGCGCGACCCTCCCCCTCCGCGTGGCAGAGAGCTGAAAATCAGCTGGCCGGCAGTAGGCCAGCGTGCATGTGGGGTGGAGCTGAGCTGGGCGATGGCTCGCGTGCCCGCAGAGGCTCCGCATGGCACCTGTGCCATAGGTTCTCCATCACGGATTCTATACCCGTGCATTTGGTTTTTCTTGCCTAAATGTAGAACCTTAACCGTAGCCCATTCCGGTTGCCGTATGGATGGGTGGATGCTACTTAACGCGGCTGAGTAACTCCTCGAACTGCCCGACTCCAGGAAAAAAAAAAAAAAAACCCACACAAGGCGTCATACTTCAAACGTTTTAATAAGCAATTTCATTTTAAAAAACAATAACAAAGACACCCTCTTTCATTTTAAAACTTAATTCTGTAAGACCAAAAAAAAAAAAAGAAGAAAAGAAATCCCAAACTGAACAGTGATGAGCTGTTATATTTCCTAATGGCACTTCAAAATCTTTTTTTTTTTTTTTTCTTTTCAAAACTGGGACTTGGGGGGGGGGGGGAAGTCCAGCAATATTCAGATTAAAAAAAGAGGTCATTTGCTGTGTTTAGAGGAAAAAGTGCTCGGTTGGGTAAGGAGTTCCACGTCGGGCAGGAGGGACGGAGGGTGGGTGGGCTCTGATTAAAAAGAAACACACACACACACACAGAAAATTCCTCTAAACAATAAAGCCAGCTATGTAAGCCATTGTTTCTCAACCTGAGCCACCTGGAGATGGATGGACTTCAACTCCCAAAATTCTCCCAGCTCTCCTGGCTGGGGAATTCTGGGAGTTGAAGTCCACCCATCTCCAAGAGGCCAAAAATCACAGAGAGTGACCCAATGGACTGAATTCCTAGTTCCTCTTCAAATCAAGGTGAGAACACCTGTCCTGACAGGCGCCCCCTCTTGCACAGGTAGGACCTATGATACAGGATCATCAAATCGGCAAAGGAATGCCAGAGGCCAGCTGTTCGATCCTCAAGATAGGCTGTCCCACCCCCTGCTTATCAAAAAAAATATATATTTTTTTTCATTTAAAACACAATCAGTAATTTTTTCTCTCTTTTAACCCAAACCACACAACTCTCAGAAAATTGACACGAAGTAATTTGAGAACCAACCACAAATTGGGGCAGAAAATTGGTTTTTCAATTTGTCTTTTTTAAAAGGCGGAAGAATATATACCTTATTTTTGGATGACTGCAAAACTGGGAGAACAACCCATTTGGGTCTAGGATAACTCGGTGCAACCAACTCGCCGTGGATCATGAGTTACACTTAACATTGGAGTAATTGGTGGAATAGAACCATTAAAGAAAGGATGCAAAAGGAGGGACAGAATGAAATGGGAACGACAGAAATTAAAACAAGTTATCCCACGAATTAGCTGTGCTGAGTTGGCCTCGGCGAGTTGGCCACACCAAGTTGCCCCATTCCGACACATTTTGGGGTGGGCATCTTGGGATGAAGTCCCAAAGTAGGAAATTACATAAATCACGGTGGGAAAGCTGGATTCGTTCACACGGGACGTGCCGACGGAAGAGGGAACGTTCATGGACCAGCTGTGAGCCTATCACACAGGCAGAGAATTTGGGTTGTTTTTCAGGATTCTTAACTGCCATAAGGGGACAATGGGGTCTGTCATCCAAAATAAATCCAATATTCCCAATACTATAAAATGCAGAAAGTCTTCAAACAAAGCAGAATGACCGGTGTGTGTGTGTCGAATAAAATAAGTCTTGAGAACAAATAACAGAGAGAAAGTTGGTCTCTTATTACAGAGCTCACTTAAAACACTTTCCCCTTTGTGGGGGCATTTTCCGTTTAAATTACTGATTCCCATGGATCACTCCAAAAGCATTAGGGCTACGCAGGGCCCCTTTCTTATGGGGGGGGGGGGATTCAAATTAATCCCACTGGCGGTGAGGGAAGAATTTAGAAAGTTTTTTCCTAGGATGGGCAACCCCCTGAATCCGAGGCATATTCTGAATTACAGAAGGGAAGGATGAAAATTCGGGGGGGAGAGAGAAGCACCCGGGAGGTTTTTGCTGTATAATCCTGAATAATTTGCTCTCTTCGGAGGGGGGAAAAAAACAACCACCAAAATTGCAAAATTTTAGCCAGCCGAAGGAAAGATACAAACAATTGATTAGAATTTAATATATATACTGGAAAGAAATCCTAACAGAACCACTCGGTCAGTCCGCTTGCTGCTAAGCCAAGGGAAGAAAAGACTCCGAATGAAGAGTTTGAAATGTCCTGTGATTTAGCTTTGCAAAAGGAAGAATGGTGGGGCTGGTACAGCAAAGCCAGCAACAATAAACATTTGGGGGCAAAAATAATACCAGAGACACGAGCTAAACCGGGCACCGAGAATGCAAAATAGCACTAGCGCTTACACTTCTATACCGCTTCACGGTGCTTTCACAGCCCTTTCTAAGCGGTTTACAGAGTCAGCCTCTGCCCCCCCCACCCCAAACAATCTGGGTCCTCGTTTTATCGACCTCGAAAGGAGGGAAGGCTGAGTTCGGCCTTGAGCCGGTGAGAATTGAACTGCTGGCAGATGGCAGAGTTAGCCTGCAATGCTGCATTCTGACCACTGGGCCGCCATGGTAGCAACTCTCCTTGATAAAAAGGTTGAAAGGCAGAAAGCAGATGAGATGAGATTACCAAGTAGGAAAAAAGCCCCTTGGCCAGGGTGATCAACTATGGCAACTTTACGACCTGTGGACTTCAACTCCCAGAATTCCTGAGCCAGCCAGTTCTTCCCTTGCAGAAGACCGTTCTAAGGAAAATGCAACGCTTTCTTGGATTGGCGAGGCACAAATTTATACTCGCTATACTTTAAAAGGCTACACCTGCAGCTACCTGAAGACTCTCTTAAGACTCCAAAAGACTAAGCAAGCTTCCTTTCCTTTCCCCCATCAGGCCACAGAAAAAACCACCACCTAAAATATGGCCACCGGCTCAAGAATTCTGGGAGTTGAAGTCCACAAGTTGCAAGGTTCCCATGGTTGACTGCTCCTGTCCTTGACTATGCCCTAAAATCGCCTTTTTGTTATCAGCTTTTGTGCAGCTGGCATCTGCCAACCCAGAGACCTTATCCCAAAGGTCTGATCCTATCAAATCTTCTAGGACACGGAGAGGATCCGATCACCCCATGGTGAACTATCCGTTGTAAATTCGAGGAGATTGGGGAAAATGAAGGTGCTATTTTCTTCTTCTTCAGGAGGAAGAGGAGAAGAAAACAGCCATCCCGGGCAAATAGATCAATGGCAATAAAACATATGCGAGGTAAACAAATCCTACTTAAAAGGAATGAGAGAGATTTTTGCAAACTAACATTAGGAGCAAATGCAAGGATGTAGTTTGAGGTTTTTTTTTTTTTAAAAAAAATGGCTATTTGGAATGCACAATTAACTCAAGGCCAGTTGGTTGCCAACTAACACAAAGTTTAAATAGAATTTTTCCCACTTTATGGTTTAGACCAGGGGTATCAAACTCAAGTCCCGGGGGGCCGTCCTGGAAACAGCAAAGGACCAGCCCGTGGTGGCTCTGCCAGCGAAAACGGAGCTCGGGAGGGCCGTCCCTCTCCAAGCACTGTTTTCGCTGGCAGAAGGTTGCAGGAGGCCGTCACAGCCGAAAACGGAGCTTGGGAGTCCGTTTTCGCTGGCAGAGCGCTCGATCCACCACAGGCGCCCCTGGCACGAGTGGTGTCGAGCTGGCCCACGCCCACCCTGGCCTCCCGAGGTCAAACACAACCCTGATGTGGCCGTCAAGGAAATCGAGTTTGACTGACACCCGTGGTTTAGACTTTCTTGCCAGCTGGGGAGAGCGTCTGTAGATTAACACATAAACCCATCACCAAAAGGAAAGGCTCACAAATGGCAAGGCAAGAGCTCTCCGATTTTTCCTGCGACACAAACTTCTGAGGTCAGGTACAAATGAATTTTCTGAAGATCAGAGTTTCCCTCCCTTCTACTGCAGGACTAACCCTGGCAACGGCATGGAGGCTCAATTCTCCCTTTTTAAGTGCTCATTAGCCGGCAGTGAAATTGACCAGGACATTGACTTAAAAGTCTGGTTAATTTTACTCCAGGGCGAAAATTTGTGAAGTCCTCTCTCCTTCCCCCCACCCCCCAAACCGAGAGCACTTTGGTTCAAAACTGAGAGCCACCTAAGTAGGCCAGCAACGATCTTTTCCCCCACGATAGAGAAATATTATTCTATTTTTCCCTCGTTCTGTTTTTTCCCCCCACCCCAACACCGTGATTGAAAAACAAAACCACTTTATTTTCGATAACAGAAGTTCTTCCCTCGCAGAGGTCTGGCTCTAAGCAAAATACAAGCCACAACACATTTCTTGGATTGGCGAGGCACAATTTTATACCATCTATTCTTTAAAAGGCTACACCTGTAGCTACATGGATAAAGACCCTTTTAGGTCCTTCACCTCATTAAAAGACTAAACAAGCTTCCTTTTCATTGCCCATCATGCCACACAAAATCCCAAAAAAAAAAAAAAAAAAAAAAAAAACACCCAAAAATATTTGTGGGCCACTCTTATCTTTGGAAAACTATTGCCTGGAATTGAAGAGAGTAGTTCAGTAGTACTTATGAATATTTGATCTTACAGCTCTTTTGTAAGAAAGATGATTGATGCTTGGATCTTCCCCACCTTTTCTTGTATGATTTTTTTTCATACTTAATGTCATTTTTACTGCTATACAAGCTGAGGAAGCAGCAGCAAAGAGATTCGGCTGGCAGAAAATCAGGCTGAATAAAACTCAAACCACTGCTGCCATTTTTTTCAGCATCGGTGTTGAATCTAGGGTGGAAATAAACCCATTTTCTTCTTTTTCCTAACGGGAAAGAGTCGTCTTTTGATACAGACAAGAATGCTCTGCCTTTTATTATTATTATTATTCTATCTTTGGTTGGGTAGTGAAACGAAGGAACAAGCAACCCCAGCAGAGGAGGGTTTAGGATCTGGAACGTTCTCTTGCACGCAACTTTTGCTAAAACGATCAAGCTGAAGGCCAGAGAAGAGACAGCAAGTGCCCGAAATTGCAAACTAAGCCAGCAAATAGCTTTATGTCGAAGTCCAATGCCATCCTGAAGAAACTGAAATGTGGAATATGCTTTTTTTTTTTCCTTCTTCTTCTCGTAAGTTTTGAGGTAGGGATATGAGGATTGCATAAGAGGAAAATGTGCAACTATATTTGAAAAGAGAGTAACAGGAAATGCAACCGAGGTATTTAAAAATACTGAAAACCATCAGGAGATGCCCAGGCACCCTCCAGTGCAAGGCACACGCTGAAAATCAGAAAGGCAACGTCTTACAACGAAGACCAGGAAGCAGGGCCTGTGGAACTCAGTGCCACATGCGATTGCTGAGGTAAGTCTTATACAAAACATGAAACAGATCGTGAAGAACAGGCTCCGAGAAAGGCAGAGGCTGTCGAAGCCTAACGTAGAAGGCCTACTAGGCCCAGGGCAGAAGGGATCTCGCTTATGAAGCAGCGAAGAACCGAAGCCGATGGGGATGGTGGCTAGATTTTCAAAGCAATCTGGAATTACAAGGAAGAAGCCAAGAGAAATTTTTAAAAAGCGTCTGCTATGCACAGGCATCGAGAGAGAGCAGCAAATGCAATTGGAGGCATTATTGCAGAGATCACCTTAACGTATCTAGGCAGGGAGGAGAGCCACGGCAGGCCCCCGTCGCTCTGCTCCCTGCACATGAGGTAAAAAGGAAGGGGCCTGCGGGGATACCCCGAAATGCATGGAGGTGGACCCACCCCAGAGGAGGCCTCGAGAGGCGAGAGGGTAAGAGCAGAGACCGGGTTATCATGAGGTATTCACTGTAATAGACACAATAAAGACAGTTCACTCAGGAGACGACGGGGAAGTAAGACAGAGATGGCCAACATGTAACTTGCACAAGAGCCCCCGGCTGGGGAATGGGGGGTAGAGTGAAGGGTGAGAATAGGGACACGACACCTTTGAAAGCCACTGTAGTTCCCCTATTTAATCCCCCAGGGGTTAAATTAAATTACAGGTTACATTCTGAGCGGGCTCGCCTCTCAAGGCTCGTTTTCCTGCCTAGAAAATGGAGCCAATCCTGCCACCCTTTCCGAGTGGACGTTCCGTGGGCCTTGGGAACACAGGGAGGCTGAACCGCAGGCTTCGGCCTTTCAAACATGACCCGTCTCTGAATCGAGAAGAACGGGACGTGCCAAGCAGCCTGCAAATGAACCCAGGAGAAACAGACAGGATGGCAGGGGTCCCCAACTCCTAGGCCACGGCCCGCTACCAGGCTGTGAGCCATTCAAAGCCAGGCTGCATACTTGTGGGTGTGCACACTTCATTTTTGTGACCGCCGCTTGTGCAAATGGACCTGCGCGCGCACACCAGTGGAACCATCCCCTCCTCGCCGTTCTGCAAACCCAGAAAGTTTGGAGAAATCTGCACGACAGGAAGAGCATACAGAAGACTTCGCTCTGCTGCCGTTTTTCAACTGTGTCCAAAATGGCCCATCACTTGCTTAAGGCAGGCATAAAAGCCGACCAGGAAGGGCTGCCCCTGGTCAGCCAAGAGGGCATCTCTGTGGCCTCCCTGCTTCGGTTTGCTTTGACGGAAGCAAAGGTGGTGGGCCTGCAATCCTCATTTTAGTTATGGGAGGCCAGCGCTCGGCACCTTGCAGGGAGAGAGAAGAGAGCATTGGGGCTCTGGAGCTTAGAGGAGGTGAACCAACCTTGCTGGAAGGAAAGGGGCATGAAAATAAGGGGCTGTTGGTTAGACCCTCCACCCCCCCCCACCGCTCACCCACCCCATAAAAAGGTTATTGGACTCCCCCTAAGAAGGCAGCTGAATCGGCCGAAAGCAAGGCTGCCTCACCTCTGCCGCACCCGGCGGGTTTGCCCCACAATTCCTTCCTGCGTTCTCATATTGCGGGTGGGGCTCAGCGGGCACGGGTGCTGCTGGTGAAAAGGCGACTTGCACACTCGCTGCCCAGAAACGGCCTAAAGGCAGCAGAGAAGCTGAAGGAAGCCTCTTCCTTGAGCCCCAAAGGCCAAACCCCGTCATCCCTCCATAAAGCTTGCTCGTCTCAGAATGGCCGAGGAGATTTAGGGGAAAAAAACAAAGAAACAAACAAAAAGAAACGGGGGACAGGATGATGGGCCTCGCTCCTGATCAGTCAGTCTTTAAGGAAGAGACCTTTAAGGAGGGATGGCTGCTATTGCTAGACCCCAACATCTTTTGGGAAACCCTCTCAAAAAACTCCCCCACCCCCCGAAAATCACAGCGAGCCTGTCCTGTGGGGACAGAAGGATCCTTCTGACCTGCCCAGAGATCTGGGAGAGAGAGAGAGAAAAACACACAAAACTCCAACCCTCTAGAGAGCTAAACTAAATTGGCAAACCTGAAGCTTTTTCCCAGTCAGTTTGACTTTCCCCACAGGGGAAGATATGGAAGAAGAAGAAGTTAGTAGTAGTGAGGTGGAAACCGGAGCAGGTCGGTTTCACCGGTGTAAACAGTGCCTTCGCTGTGCCCGAGACCCTTGAATGGCGTCTGGGGCTCTACCTGATTCGTAATAGTGGGAAACGGTCGAGAGGAAACGTGATCCTGCAGGAATACATTGGTCGGGAAACAGCTCCGAAGGAGAAGAAGTCTCGGTTTGCAGAGGTGGGAATCGTGACGCCGGAAGTCGCGGGTGGGGGAGAGGAGAGGAGGGGAGAGAAAAGGGAATTTCTTGCCGCACGGACCGAGGGAGACACAAAGCTGCAGTGTGGTGAGTTGGGCCCTCGTCTGGAACAGGCCTCGACTTCCAGCTCCTCCGGAGATACGTGGAGAGCAAGGCTGAGGAAACTCCCGTGAGGTTCCTGATTACCAACAACGTAGAAAGGAAAAAAAAAAATAAAATAAAAGAGAATACCTGAAATTCTATTCACTGCAACCTACTTTCCCTGTCCAGGACTGGGGCGTACACAGTTCCAATCCTCCCCTCGAGCTTTTTTTTTCCTTCTTTTTTTTTTTTTTTTTACTGGAAAGACAACGAAGCCGAGCACGTCGGACGTCCCCCCGATTCCACGTGCCCGGAGAAGCTCTGCTTTCGTCCCAGCGCTCTTTTCTCACTGGAATGCTTGGTGGAAACGTGGCAAAGTGGTGGCACCCAAGCCCGGGGAGAAGACCGAGGGCAAGGGATGCAGCGCCCCGAAGCCGAGCGAAGGCCCGGTTCCCGAGGAGGGCTCCTGGGGCGGCAGAGTGGCAAGGAGGGACTGGGCCTCTCCCTGGGAATAACCCATCACCAGCCCCCCCGAGGAGACTGGGGGGTTGCAGGAAGGGAGGTTCAAGGGCAGGAAGCCCAGGAGGTGGGAAAAATCCATGTTAGCAGCACAGAGGGCTTCCGAAAGGAGAGCTGGGCTCTTGGAGAGCAAAGTCTCCTCCAGGCTGGTGGGCTGAGGCGGGGAAGAGGAGGAGGAAGGCTCGCCGGTGATCAGCGAAAGGCCTCCGGGCAGCTCGGCCAGGCAGCTGTCCATCTCTGCTTTGGGGATTTTGTCGGGGAAGTATGAGGTAGATCCAAGCTGGTACTTCGGGGGAGGCTGGGGAGGGGAGGAGGGTTCCAGAGGGTAGCTCATCCCTATCGGGAGAGGGTTGGGGACTAATGAAGGGGGCATCCCTGAGCCGGGCATGGCCGGGACGTGCGCCCCGTACATGCCCATGGGGAGCATGCCAGGGAAGCCCTTGCCGCTCATCACCTCCCTGGAAGCCATGCACAAGACGGGGCTGAGCTCCTCCTTCACGGCCACGGCCGAGCTGCAGCTGAGCAGGCCCAGCATGTCCACGGGTTCCGCCTTGATCTTGAGCAGCTCCTGCGAGTGGCTCTTCTTCATGTGCCTGGTCAGGTGGTCCTTCCGGCCGAACCGCTGGGCGCAGTACTGGCACAGGAAGTCCTTCCGCCCCGTGTGCACCACCAGGTGGCGCCGTACGTCCTTGCGGGTGTAGAAGCGCCGGTCGCAGTGGTCGCAGGGGTGCTTCTTCTCCTTGGCGCTGCCCGAGGGCCTGCGCGAGTGGGCCTTGAGGTGCTCCAGCAGCGCCTGGGTGCTCTCGAACATCTGCAGGCAGACTTTGCAGCTGAGGTCGCCGCTGGCCGCCGCGTGCATGGCCAGGTGGCGCCGGTAGCCCAGCTTGGTGTTGTAGTTTTTGCCGCACTCAGGGCAGTGGAGAGCTTCTTTGTTGGGGTCGTGGGTCTGGAGGTGGTTGCGCAGGTGGTCCTTCCGGTGGAACATTTTCTCACAGTACATGCATTGGTGGGGCTTCTGGGCAGAGTGGGTGGCCAGGTGCCTATTCGGGGGGGGAGGGGGGAGGGGAGGAGAAAGGAGAGAATATTTTGAGAGTGGAGTGGAGGAGAATAAGAAGGGGAGGGTGGGATAAAGTTAAATAAGCTAAGAAGAGGATTGTTAGAATAGTAGGTATGTTAGGTATTAGAATTAAGAATAGACAAAAATATTAAATAGGGCTGTAAATCTTAATTGTTACTGCACAAATTATTTGTGCCCAGACGACACACTGTTTAATGAAAGATGAAATGTCTGTATTAAAATAAAATAAAAATAAATTATAATAAAAAAAAAGAAGGGGAGGGGGGGAGGAAGAGGTTGGAGGAGGAGGAGGGGGAGGAAAAGGAGGAGGAAGAAGAGGAGGAAGTTTGAGGGGTCCTGTCTGAAATGGAACAAGGTCTCCTGTCAGAGCAGGGGGCTGGATAAAAGACCTCCAAGATCCCTTCCAGCTCTATTCTAAATGAAAAAGAGGAGGAGGAGGAGGAAAAGGAGAAAGAAGAGGAGGAGGAAGAGGAGGGGGAGGGGGGAAGAGGAGGAGGAGGAGGAAAAGGAGAAAGAAGAGGAGGAAGAAGAGGACTGAGGGGTCCTTAATGATCTCTTAGCTTGGCTGTTTTCTTACAGACATTTCATGACCCAACTAGAGAACATCATCAGTGCTAGAAGGGAGTGGGGTTTGATCTCTCACATCATCTAGAGCTGATGTTGTTATCTAGTTGGGTCATGAAATATCTACCGATACAAGAAATCAACCATGCTCAGAGAACACCAAGGACCCCACAAAAAGAAACAAAGATTGCAACTGTTTATTGCTCTGCTCCTAACCATACACTTCATTCATTCATTCATTCATTCATTCATTCATTTTCTATACCCGCCCAAGTCAATGGGGAAAGCCAGATTCACTTAATAACCGGGTTACAAACTAATCAACTGCAGTGATTCACTTAACCGCGGCAAGGAAAGTTGTAAAATGGGGCAAAATTCCCTTAACAAAACATCTCGCTTAACCACAGAAATTTTGGGCTCCATTATGTGGTTGTAAGTCAAGGACGTATCTGTATAACAGAAGTGTCCAACCTTGCCAATTGAAGACCTGGCTGGCTGAGGAACTCCACGAGTCTTAAAAGTTGCTAACATTGGAGACCTCTGCTCCAGAATCCCCCAAAGTATGAGTACCAAATGCTGCCACCAGCCAAACCAAAACAGGCAAGCTCTAACTGACTAAAGGCAGTCCTCCATTTATGACTGGCTGCTTGGAAGCTGTTCAAAGTTACAACGGACTTCCCACCTATTTACAACCTGGTGGTGAAGCTCCGATGTCACCTTCCTTCGTGGTCAAAGGTGACTTGCATTTGGGGTGCTCAGCAGCCCACGCTGATTGCTCTTTGCAGTGCCCCGCGGTCACGTGACTGCGATTTTAAGACACTTTTGCGGGAAACCGGCATTTATTTCCGCTTTCTGGCCAAAAACCAGTCCCTATGGAACAGTGGATTTGCTTAAGGACTGCGGCATCTGCTCAGTGATCACAACATTCACTTAACGACTGCTGCAAAAAAAAAAAGCCATAAAATCAGTCCAGTCACAAGGTGACCTGCTTTACAACCATCGTGACTTACAATCTTAATTGTGGGGCTCAATTACGGTCATAACTCAAGGACCACCTGTGGTTATTAAAGAAATATAACTTATTATTTTTATTTTATTTTAATCCACCTGGAAGCTGACTCCGGGCAGCTTAGCCTACCTGCCAATATAGGTGGGCATTAATTTACGACCACAACTGAGTTCAAAAACTCTGTTGTTAAGTGAGACATTGGTTAAGTGAGTATTGCCTCATTTTAAGACCCTTCTTACTGCAGTTGGTAAGTGAATCATTGCGGTTGATACGTTGGTAAGACGGCTGGTAAGTGAGTCTGGCTCCCCCATTTACTTGGCTTGTCAAAAAGGGGATCACGTGACCCCGGAGACACTGCGACCGTCGTAAATATGAGTCAGTTGCCAAGCGTCTGATCATGGGGATGTCACGAAGGTCGTAAGTGTGCAAAAAACACTCCTCAGTTCCTTTTTTCAATGCCATTGTAACTGGTCACTAAACGAACGGTTGTAAATCGAGAACTACCTGTATTCCCCCATTAGGGCATTTGCTCAATGGCACTACGTTCGCTTAACAACCGCTGCACAAACAACCAAGGTCATAAGGGCTGTCAATATAATCATTTTAAATTGGGGTATTTTAATTTTTAGAGTTTTAAATCAGCCAAATCTATTTAATTATTTTAATTTTTAATTATTGTTGTGTCTTGTGTTTTTAAACTGGCTGTACACCGCCCTGAGTCCTTCGGGAGAAGGGCGGTATAGAAATAAAATTATTATTATTATTATTATAAGGTTGGGCCCAGTCACATTGTGACCCTGTTACAACCATAACTGCAGGATTCAATTACAGTCGTAACTTGAGGACTACCTAGTGTCATAAAATAATTATGTATTCTTTCAGTTATTAATTTTTTGTATTCCAACCATCTCCCCTGCAAGCTGACTCTGGGCAGCTCAGTCTACCTGCCAATATTCACTCCCCACCTCAAAGCAGGTGAGGATTTGAACCCAGGGCCCGGCCGGTCCGAAGCTCCCCAGCCATGGCAAGGGCTTTACCTGTAGAGCTTGTACTTGGAGGCGAAGGCCTTGCCGCAGTGCAGCTGAGGGCAGCAGTACGGTCTCGCTTCCGGGCTGGCTCTCAACTTCTCCACGCCAGGGAAGGCTGCTTGGGACAGCTCATACTGGCAGTTCCCTGGGCACTCGCTCTCTCGGGCTTTGGGTCTGGCCACTAGTTTCCAGCCCACCTCCTCCTCCTCCTCCTCTTCCTGCTTGACATCTTGAATCCAATTGGGAACACTGGTGAAGAACGCTGTCATGGCAGGCCTGACATCAGAGGAGGGCCACACCGAGGAGAAGGGCTGCCCATGGGCATCTCACTGGTCCAGTTGCATCCACCAAGACTTTGCATTAAAAAAAATAAAATAAATCTCAGTAGAGATCCTGCAAGGAGCAAAGGGGGAGAAAAAAATGACGTACAATCTACACAGGGGTACCCATCTTATACAGGCAGTCCGCGACTGATGGCCATGAGCCCAAACATTTCCATTGCTAAGCGAGACGGTTGTTAAGGGAGTGTTGGCACATTTTATGACCTTTCTTACCATAGTTGTTAAATGAATCAATGCAGCTGTTAATAGCAATAGGTCACCTCACAGTGCTTTCCAGCCCCCTCTAAGCGATTTACAGAGTCCCCAGGGGGGGCATATGGCCCCCCAACAATTGGGGCCCTCATTTTACCCACCTCGGAAGGATGGAAGGCTGAGTCAACCTTAAGCCTGGTGAGATTTGAACTGCCAAACTGCAGGCACCTGGCAGTCAGCAGAAGTAGCCTGCAGTACTGCACTCTATAACCATTGCGCCACCATGGCTCATAACTTAGTAACCCGGTTATTAAGTGAATTCTACTTTATGAATGGCGGTGGCGCAGTGGTTAGAATGTTGGGCTCAGTTGGGGTCGTAAGTTGAGGACTTCCTGTACTTAGCTTCTTGCAACAGGACATGCCCTCTTCTGTTGTCTGAATACAGTCAAATCTGCTATACTTTAAAAGAACAGCCAAAATCTCTAAAATATACTCAGACATTTCAAAAACTGCAGTACAGGTAGTCCTCAACTTACGACCACAATTGAGCCCCAAATTTATGTTGCCAAGTGAGGAATTAGGTGAGTCTTGCCCCATTTTACACCTTTTCTTGCCACGTTTGTTAAGCGATTCACTGCAGTTGTTAAATTAGTAACACTGCCATTAACATTTTATTTCATTTCATTTCATTTATTTAAATTTCTATACCGCCCTTCTCCAATATAGGACTCAGGGCGGTGCACAGCCAAAGTAAAAACCAGACATAGAAAATCTAAAAACTGATTAAAATAATTAAATAATTTGGCCATAATTAAAAACAATTCCAGTTTAAAATAGTTTAAAAATTTGACTCAAGCCAGCCCAGCTAGTTGAAATAAATGGGTTTTCAGGGCCCGACGAAAAATCCGGAGGTCTGTTATTGTACGTATCTCTGGGGGGAGGTTGTTCCAGAGGGTGGGCGCCGTCACAGAGAAGGCTCTCCCTCTGGGGGTCGCCAGCCGACATTGTCTGGCAGACGGCACCCTGAGGAGGCCCACTCTGTGCGAGCGTACTGGCCGGTGGGAGGCTATTGGTGGCAGAAGGCGGTCTCGTAAGTACCCCGGCCCTAAGCCATGGAGCGCTTTAAAGGTGGTCACCAACACCTTGAAGCGCACCCGGAAGACCACCGGGAGCCAGTGCAGCTCGCGCAGGAGGGGTGTCACATGGGAGCGCCTCGTCGCCCCCATAATCCCCCGCGCGGCCGCGTTCTGGACCAGCTGGAGCCTCCGGGTGCACCCCAGGGGGAGCCCCATGTAGAGAGCGTTACAGTAGTCCAGGCGGGAGGTGACGAGTGCCTGAGTGACTGTGCGTAGGGAGTCCCGATCTAGAAAGGGGCGTAACTGGCGTATCAGGCGAACCTGATAAAAAGCCCCCCTGGCCACGGCCGTCAAATGATCTTCTAAAGACAGCCGTGCGTCCAGGAGGATGCCCAAGTTACGAGCCCTCTCCGTGGGGGCGAGTGATTCACCCCCAATAGCCAACGATGGCATCAGCAGAATCTGGCTTCCCAATTTAAGGTCGCAAAAGGGGATCACATGACCCCGGGACACTGCAACGGTCATAAATGCGAGTCAGCCTCCAAGCATTTGAAGGTAAATCTCATGACCATGGAGATGCTGCAACGGTCGTAAGTGTGAAAAGTGGTCATAACTCATTTTTTTCAGCATCATCGCAACTTCAAACGGTCATTAAGCGAACTGTTGTAAGTTGAGGACTACCTGTACTTATTGAAAGGAAGAGGACTGGCTCAACTTTATTCTAATTCCTAGCTAGGCACGCAGGTGGCACACACACAGAAACCCGCAATGTTTGTGTACCTGCTTAGGAATTTGGTGAGCAAACATGCCAGGTTTCCATTCAGCTGCACCCGGTCCAAGTAAGTCAAACACGACAAGGTCACCTAACCTCAAAGAGGTGAGCCCTGAGCTCCAGTAATTTTCCTCATAGCTTCCGTTATCCCCGAACGGGAGGGGAACTCCCCTCATTTAAAAGGTGGTAAGTGTATATAGAGGTAGTCCTCGACTTACGACCCTAATTGAGCCCAAAATTCTGTTGCTAAGCGAGACATTTGTTAGTGAGCTTTGCCCCCAATTTACCACCTTTCTTGCCAGGGTTGTTAAGTGAATTGTTAAGTTAGTGGCTTTACAATTGTAAAGTGACTCTGGCTTCCCCACTGGCTTTGCCTATCAGGAGGCCGCAAAAGGGGATCACATGACCACGACCGTCATAACTACGAGTCAGTTGCTGAGCGTCTGAATTTTGCTCGCGTGATCATGTCACAAAGGTCGTAACTGTGAAAAATAGTCCTAGGTCACTTTTTTCCCGTGTCGTTGTAACTTTGAAGAGTTGTAAGTCAAGGACTATCTGTACTATCCCTTTTGCAGATTTGTTAAGTTTTGTTTACGTGACATAATCAAAGACAAACTAGCCAACTGTGCGTTGGGTGAACCCCAGGAAACTGAGCCGAGCATCCTACGATCCAATTTACTCTAGAGAAGCACGTGGGATGAATGAAAAAGGCCAACTGAATCGTGAAAGGAATTAATCTCAACCGGTATTCTGTCTCTCATAAAATCTCCTTTGCGGCAAACACGTTTCCTTTGTGGAAACGTTTGTGGGCACTTGTGCATCTGTAGCTAATTTTCATCATTCGGCTACCTGCCACATACAAAAGGTAACAGAAGCACAGAAGAAGTCTTTAGGTCAGGAAACAGGAACATCAAGATGTCATAGGGGGAGAGAGAAAGTATTAGATTTCTACATAGCCATTTTTGGGGGGAAGAAGTTAAATGTCCTGTTTCTGTTAGAAGAGAATATTTGTAGCTCAGTGTTGAACTGTGGGGTCCTTGGCGCTCTCTGAACTTGGTGCTTTTCTTGCAGACGTTTCATGACCCAATTGGGCAACATCTTCAGTGTTAGGAGGGAGGGAGGTTTGTAGAGAGGGAGAGGAGGAGGACTGTGGGGGGGTTGTCTTTGCTGCTCTCTGAGCTTATTTATTTTCTCGTAGATGCTTCACAATCCAACTCAGTAACATCATCAGTGCCAGAAGGGTATGGAGTTTGCGAGGGGAGGAGGACTGTGGGGTTCTTGAGGCTCTTTGAGTTGGTTTGTATTTTTGCAGACAGTTTATGACCCAAATAGGGAACATCTTCAGTGCTGGAAAGGGAACAGAACAGGGAGCAAATCCCACTCCCTTGTAGTACTGGTTACCTAGTTGGGTCATGTAATTTCAAGGAAACAACCAAGCTCAGAGAGCACCAAGGGCCCCACAGCAGCCATTCTCTTCCTTCTCCTCCTCCTCTCCACACTCCCACTTCACTTCTAGCATTGATGGTGTTCCCTAGTTGGGTTATGACACATCCGTAACAAAACCACCAAGCCCCACAGTCCCATTTCTCTTCTTCTTTTGTGGCAGGAAAACCAAATGAACGGGTGCCATTGACCTCAAGAGACCAAGCAAGGCGTCTGCACCGATCAAGAGGAAGAGAAGAGGCCTTCCTGATGCTGCTGGATGCAACCTGAACCATCCCAGGCCTGAGATGTGCCCTCCATCCAGGGCAGCTTTCCTCAACCTTGGCCACTGTGGACTCCAACTCCCATAATTCCCTAGCCGGCATGGTTTAAGATGGGTGGACTCCAACTCCCATAATTCCCCAGCCGGCATGGTTTAAGATGGGTGGACTCCAACTCCCATAATTCCCCAGCCACCATGCTTTAAGATGGGTGGACTCCAATTCCCATAATCCCCCAGCCGGCATGCTTTAAGATGGGTGGACTCCAACTCCCATAATTCCCCACCTAGTCTGCTTTATGGGTGTACTTCAACTCCCAAAATTCCCCACCCAGCATGCTTTAAGACGGGTGGACTTCAACTCCCATAATTCCCCACCCAGCATGCTTTAAAATGGGTGGATCCCAACTCCCATAATTCCCCAGCCGGAATGCTTTAAGATGGGTGGACTCCAACTCCCATAATTCCCCAGCCATTAAGATGGGTGGACTTCAACTCCCATAATCCCCCAGCCAGCATGATTTAAGATGGCTGGATCCCAGCTCCCAGAATTCCCCACCCAGCCTGCTTTATGGGTGGACTTCCACTCCCATAATCCCCCAGCCATCATGCTTTAAAATGGGTGGACTCCAACTCCCATAATCCCTTAGCCAGCATGGTTTAAGACAGGTGGACTCCCAACTCCCATAATCCCCCAGCCAGGATGCTTTAAAATGGGTGGACTCCAACTCCTATAATCCCCCAGCCAGGATGCTTTTAACATGGCTGGACTTCAATTCCCAGAATCCCGCAGGCGGCATGCTTTGAGACGGAGGTGGGCTTCTCCCGCTCTGGGAATTCTGGGAATTGAAGTTCCAGCATCCTGGAGAGGTTGAGGGAGGGAGAGAGACGGGTCCAGTCAGAGGAAGGCCAAAGAGCTCTACACCCAGAACGCCACCAGAGGCCAAAGTAAACCGACCCTAACAGGAAATTAAAAATAATCCAAAGACCCTTCATAGTTTTTGGTTCACCACCATTGGTCTTAGAAAGGCGGGAGCCGCCCCCCCCCCTCAATTCGCGGCCACCCAAAATGTCCCGCCGAGCCGTTCACGCAGCGCGCATGCGTACTTGAGCGCGTATCCTTCTCTCTCTCCCTCTTCCCCCCCCCCCACCCCGCCGCTTTCCCGCTTCGTTTCCGAGCTCACCGCTGCCGCCGCCGTGGCTCCCCTCCTGGCGACTCGAGAGCCCGGAGGGAAGGGAGGAAAGCCCGAAGGTTGCCGTAGGAGCCGGGGGCGAGGCAGAGGCCCCATGGCGGGGTGGAGCCACAGGGAGGGAAGGAGGCGACCAGGCCTCTGGGCCAGCAAAGCCTCGGCTTTTCCCTCAGGCGGGCTGGCTCGCGCCGCCGCTCAAGGCCTCCATGGCGCCACTTCCGGCCCGGACCGGAAGTCACCCCGTCCTGCCCTCCCTGACGCGCGGGGAGGGGCGGGGCCGGGCGAGGTGGTTGCTATGGAGACGGCCCAAGAGGCCTAAATAGGCCTCGGGCCTCTTCTGTGGGCCAAGGCGGCGATGGGGCTTGAAACAGTCGTCGGCGTCCTCCTGCTCTGCTTGGCCCTCCCGAGCCTGGGATGCGCAGACGACGATGGCTGGGACCCGTCCGGATACCTGCTTTACTGCCCCTGCATGGGTGAGGCCCGGTTCAGCCGCTTCGCTCCCTTCGGGGCTGCCGTTCCCGGGGCTCCGCCGGCGGGTTGAGTGGAACGGCATGGAGCGGGTGGGGAATTTGCCCCGGCTCCCCTCGCCTTGCCCGCCAGCCCTGCACCGCCGGCCTCAGACGGGACGCCTTCTTTTGGGGCTGGACTACAACTCCCATCACCCCTGGGAGTCCTGACAAGGGGGGAGTCAAGCCAGTATTTAATGCATGGGTGGGGAACCATGGGCCTTTTACGACTTGTGGACTACAACTCCCATCGTCCCTGGGAGTCCTGCTGGCAAGGGAAAGCAGTTAAGCCATTCTTTAGTGCATGGGTGGGGAACCATGGGCCTTTATACTTGTGGACTACAACTCCCATCATCCCTGGGAGTCCTGCTGGCAAGGAGGGGTGGTTAAGCCAGACTTTAGTGCAGGGGTGGGGAACCATGGGCCTTTTATGACCTGTGGACTTCAACTCCCAGAATTCCTGAGCCAGTGGCTCAGGAATTCTGGGAGTTGAAGTCCACAAGTCATAAAAGGCCCATGGTTCCCCACCCCTGCTTTAGGGTGAAAGAGACCCCAGAGAAGGGTCTGGTTCCTTGTGGTCTTCTAGCTCCGTTTGTTTGTATTTTATTTAATTTGGTGAAAGAATGAAATATGTGGGGCTGCCCCTCTTGTGGACTATGGGGGCTCCTTTCCCCACTTTCCCACTGAGAAAGGCTTTCCTTATTGATTGATTTGTTAAATTTATTTGCTTCCTATCTCACCCCGAGGCTGCTCTAGGCGGCTTTTTTATTTACACATAGTCCTCCACTTACAACAGTTCACTTAATGACCATTCAGAATAACAATCGCACCGGAAAAAGTGACTTAGGACTCTTTGTCACACGACCGTTGCAGCATCCGCATGGTCAGGTGATCAAAATTCAAATGCTTGGAAACTGGCTCAGTTTATGACGGTTGCAGTGTTCCTGGGATGATGTGATTATCTTTTGTGCCTTGACAGGCAGAGCACTCACTTAACAACGTGTTACTAACTAAATAACTGCAGTGATTCACTTAAGAACTCAGGCAAGGAAGGTTCTGAAATGCGGCAAAACTCATTTAATAACCGTCTCACTTAGCGGCAGAAATGTTGGGCTCCATTGCGGCCGTAAATCGAGGATTACCTGTATCTGTAATTTCAGCCTCAAAGTTGGACTCGAAATGAGGAAGCTCTTCATAAAAGCCTGTCTAGACTTAATGATGCCCTTTCCTTGCCCAGCGAGTAAGAAACGGTCCTTTATGTTCTGTTCCAAGGGAGATTTGGGAATCAAGCAGATCACTTCCTCGGGTCTTTGGCGTTCGCTAAGATAATGAATCGGACATTAGCTGTGCCTCCGTGGATTGAGTACCGACATCACAGACCGCCCTACACGAATGTATGTTATGTTATTAAATTTATATGTTGCCCATCTCATTGCAAAGTGACTCGGTTGGATTGGTTCAGAGCTTTTGATATATTATTTATTTATATATTATATATATTTAATTTAATTTAATTTAATTTCCAATTTATATACCGCCCTTCTCCCTGAGGACTCAGGGCGGTGTACAGCCAAGATAAAAAACATAGAATATAAATAAAATACATAGAATGCTGGAAAAGATGGGTTTTCAGGGAACGACGGAAGGCATTGAGGTCATGGATTCTCCTTATCTCTGGGGGCAACTGATTCCAGAGGGTGGGAGCCCCCACAGAGAAGGCCCTCCCCCTGGGGTCACCAGCCTACATTGTTTGGCTGATGGCACCCCGAGGAGGCCCTCTCTGTGGGAGCGCACAGGTCGATGGGAGGTCGTCAGTAGCAGCAGGCGGTCTCGAAGATAGCTAGGCCCTATGCCATGGAGTGCTTTAAAGGTGATAACCAACACCTTGAAGCGCACCCGGAAGACCACTGGGAGCCAGTGCAGCTCGCACAGGAGCGGTGTTACATGGGAGCGCCAAGCTGCTCCCATCACTACCCGCGCTGCTGCGTTCTGGACCAGTTGGAGCCTCCGGGTGCTCTTCAAGGGGAGCCCCATGTAGAGAGCGTTGCAGTAGTCAAGGCGAGAGGTGACGAGGGCGTGAGTGACTGTGCACAAGGAATCCCGATCAAGAAAGGGCCGCAACTGGCGGATCAGGCGAACCTGATAAAAGGTCCCCCTGGTTACAGCCGTCAGATGTTCCTCCAAAGACAGCTGCCTATCCAGGATGACTCGATTTTATATATTATTTATGCTTTCTACATTGAGGAGCACCCGGAGGCTCCAACTGGTCCGGAATGCGGCCGCGCAGGTGGTGATGGGAGCGACGTGGCGCTCCCATGTGACTCCCCTCCTGCGCGAGCTGGACTGGCTCCCAGTGGTCTTCCGGGTGCGCTTCAAGGTTCTGGTTACCACCTTTAGAGCGCTCCATGGCTCAGGACCAGGGTACTTACGAGATCGCCTCCTGCCACCAGTAGCCTCTCGCCGACCAGTTCGCTCCCACAGAGAGGGGCTCCTCAGGGTGCCGTCAGCCAAACAATGTCGACTGGCGGCCCCCAGGGGGAGAGCCTTCTCTGTGGGGGCACCTGCCATCTGGAACGAGCTCCCCCCCGGAGATACAGAGGATCCAAGACTTACGCACCTTCCGCCGCATCCTAAAAACGTTTTTATTCCAACAGGCTGGTCTGGCCTAACTCTCCCTTTTAAATTGGGTTTTAAATGTTTTATATAAATTGGATGTTTTAAATTTGTTTCTTGAGCCCAAATTATTTAACCTATTTTGAATAGCTTTTAATTTTTGTATGTTTTTTGTATTTTTATCTTGGCTGCTCACCGCCCTGAGTCCTCCGGGAGTAGGGCGGTATACAAATATGATAAAATAAATAAATAAATAAATTTATTTGATTTTTATCCCACCTTAATTATTCCTCCTCCTATTTTCTTCGCAACAACCACCCTGTGAGATGAGTTGGGCTGAGAGAGTGACTGGTCCATCACCCAACTGGCTTTCACACCTAAGGCGGGACTACAACTCACCGTCTCCTGGTGATTGGCCCAAAATCACACAGTGGGTTTTTGTGCCTAATGTGAGACTAGAATTCACCATCTCCTAGTGATTGGCAGAAAGTCACCCAGCTGGCTTTCGTGCCCAAGGCAGGACTACAACTCCCTGTCTCCTGATGACTGGCCCAAAGTCACCCACTCCGCTTTTGTACCTAAGGCAGGACTAGAACTCCCGACTCCTGGTTCCCAGCTCAGTACCCGAAGTGGCTGTGATCTACCTGTGAAGTGCATTGCAAGCTTACTTTTTTTAAAGACCCACTACTCATTTCAAGACTGTATCCAACCTGCCCATTTGTCCTCCAAATAGCTAGTGGTCAGCTGTTTTATTTAACCACACTGTATGTTTAATATTGTTAAGTAATTATGTCTTCAGTGTATTTGTGTAAATGTGGGTTCCTTTTTATTGCAGCTACATGTTCCCTACCAAGAATACTTCAAGCTGGCCCCCCTGCTAGAATACCACCGCGTCATTAGCTTGGAGGAGTTTATGGAAAAACTGGCACCCACCCACTGGCCGCCTGGCAAGAGAGTGGCCTATTGCTTCGAAGCGGCAGCTCAGAGAAGCCCTGACAAAAAAACCTGTCCTATGAAGGTAGGAAGATCTGGGAGAATTCAAGAACTTTTCTACTTAGAAACAAAGATAAAGACAGGTAATCCTCGACTTACGATCACAATTTACCCCAAAATTTATGTCGCCAAGTGAGATGCTTGTTGATTGAGTTTTGCCCCTTTTTTACAACTTTCCTTGCCACCGTTGTTAAGTGAGTCACTGCGATTGATAAGTAAGTAAGCCGGTTGTTAAGTGAATCTGGCTTCCCCCTTGACTTTGCTTGTCGGAAGGTCGCAGAAGGGGATCACATGACCACGGGACATTGCGACCGTCATAAATACGAGTCAGTGGCTGTCTGAATTTTGATCACGTGACCCTGGGGATGCTGCAAATGTGACGGTGGAAAAGGGTCACGAGTCCCTTTTTTTTCAGTGCGGTTGTAACTTTGGTCGCTAAATGAACTGTTGTAAGTTGAGGACTACCTGTAATTCTTGATTTTTCCCATTCCGTTGGCCATTGTGTTCCAAACCATATGAGTGGTTCCTCGATTTACGACCACAGTCGAGCCCAAAATTTCCTAAACGACGGAGTTGTTGAGCGAGCCGTGCCCCGGATTACGACCTTTACTGCCGCAGTTGTTAAGTGAATCATGCAGTTGTTAAGTGGCTTCTCCTATTGATTTCGCTGGTTAGAAGCCGGCTGGGAAAGTTATAGATCAGTGTTTCTCAACCTTGGAAGCTTGAAGATGGGTGGACTTCAACTCCCAGAATCCCCCAGCCAGCAGCGCTGGCTGGGGGATTCTGGGAGTTGAAGTCCACCCATCTTCAAGTTACCAAGGTTGAGAAACACTGTTATAGATGATGATCACATGACCACAGGATGCTGCAACTGTCACAAGTACATGCCAGTTGCCAAGCTCCTGAATCATATGACCATAGAAATGCTACAATGCTTGTAAGTATGAGAACTTGTACTCAATGAATGGTTGTAAGTTAAGGACTATCTTATGTGCTTTGTGAATTATTACTGCCACTTCTCTCCCCCCCTCCCTTCCATATATCTATTCTGAGTTTAGCTATCCCGTTGGTACAGGTAGTCCTCGACTTACAACGGTTCCATTTAGTGACCGTTCGAAGTTACAACAGCACTGAAAAAAGGTGACTGAGTACCATTTTTCACCCTTGCAACTGCTGCAGAATCCCCACAGTTTGTGTGATCACAATTCAACCGCTTGGCAACTGACTCAACGTTTATGACGGTCGCAGTGTCCCCAGGGTTATGTGACTTCGGACCACTCTCTTTCCCTCAGCCCGACCCACCTCACAGGGTTGTTGTGGGGAAAATAGGATGAGGAAGCTGTGTTGGATCTGTTCGCTGCTGTTGTGGCTCCGTTACCGGAGCCTGTGTCATCGGCAGGAGAGGACTCCGAGAGTGAAGGAGAGGAGTTGGCAAGGCGTCCCTCTCCAGGACCCTCCTCTCTGGCAATGCCTTCGGTGTCCGCCAAAGGGCAAGAGATAGGGCCGGGGCCAAGCACGTCCACGCAGCCACAGGTGGACAGTGATGAGGGTAATGAGTCTTGGCTGGATCCACGCCAGCGTCGCAGAGATAAGCACGCGCAACAGAAGAAAAGGCATGCCCGAGATTAGGCTGAGTCACTGGACCACACCCCACAGGATATAAAAGGGAGCGTGGTGGCCAGTCAAATCTTGTGATGAACAAAGCTGAAAGCTTCCACGCCATTCTGCATTGCCGGACTTTTTGCTATAGACTTTGCTGGATTATCTCTGGACTTGATTGACTCTGTAATTATTGAGCTGTTTCTTTTGATGTACCAGAAGTGGGGAGAAGTTATCTCTCCTCTTCGTAAATAATAAACTCTTGGCAGGCAGCCACTAGGTTGTTGCCAAGTTCCGTTATCATAAGGAAAAGGATTTTGCCGGCTGGTTTGGTCTTTAACTCTTGAACGTCTGTTGGTGTGTGTGTGTGTGGTTGGGGACAGAACAGCTGCCTTGAGTTATTTGTAAAATAATAAAGGTGGGATGCGAAGAAATAAATAAACTGGTTAAAATAAAGCTATATTGCCACCTTATACAGAGACTCCTCGACTTACAACAGTTTGTTTAGTGACGGTTCAAAGATACAATGGCACTGAAGAATTTGACTTACGACTGTTCTTCACAGTTACGACCTTTGCAGCATCCCCATGATCACATGCTCAAAACACAGATGCTCGGCAACTGGTTCCTATTTATGACAGACGGTGGCAGTGTCCCAAGATCAGGCAATCCCCTTTTGCAAAATTCTCACAAGCAAAAGTCAGTGGAGAAGCCAGATTCACTTAACAACTGGGTTACTTACTAAACAACCGCCGTGATTTGTTGAACAGTTGTGGCAAGAGAGGTCGTAAAACGGGTCAAAGCTCATTTAACCAATGTCTCGCTTAGCAACAGAAGTTTTGGGCTCAATTGTGGTCGTAAAGCGAGGACTACCTGTATGGATTTTCAGGAACGGTCCTGCCTTCCTTTTTCAACCTCCACTTGTTTCTTTTTGCAGGACGGGAATCCCTTTGGGCCTTTCTGGGATCAATTTGGAGTGGAGTTTGATATGTCGGAGATATTCGGAGGCCTCTCCTTCAGCGCCTTTTACAAAGACAAATGGAACCAAAGGTAGCAAAGTTGGAAATTGCTCACGGGGCAGGACAATCACATTTAAGTGAGATTAGAGAGGGGCAAATCCTGCCTTCTCCCCCGCCACCCCCTGAATAAATAAAATATAGCAATTTTTAAACAATGAGGTACCTTAATGCAACATTATGTGATCACTGAGGCTAGGAGAAGAAAGGCCAGGTTTAACTAGGATTCTTATTGATTTCAACTAAAAGGTAAGCCATAAAAAAAGCAGAATCGTTTTTAGGATGTTGATTGTTTGCAAAGTTTTCAGCTCCTGGTCAAATCACAAGGAAGTCTCTTTTTAACGGTGGTGTCTTAACAATGTCCCTTATTTATTTATTTATTTGTTTGTTTCCTACATTTATTATTTTTACAAATAATTCAATGCAACGAACACATCCAATATAATTTCCTCCTCCTATAAGTCTGTAGAGATTCTCAGTCATCCAGGTTGTCCCAGAGGTGCTTTTTCAGTCCAGTTGCCTCCTGAAAAAGCACCTTTGGGTTCTTCCTCCTATATTCCCCAGAATAACAACCCTGTGAGGTGGGTTGGGCTGAGGGAGAGGGAGAGGGAGTGGTCCAAAGTCACCCAGCTGGTTTTCATCATCCCTAAGGTGGAGCTAGAACTCACTGTCTCCTGGTGATTGGTCCAGAGTCACCCAGTTGGATCTCATGCCTCTGGTGGGACTAGAACTCACGGTCTCCCGCTTTCTAAACTGGTGCTTTAACCCCTAGAACAAAGTGGCTCTCAGAGTTCCTTGTTTGAGATCTTTAGAGCAAGACAGTTTATTCATTTCTCTCTGTGTGGTGACAGTTCCCCGACGTGATTTTTTTTTTTTTTTTGATTGCAAACATTTTATTATCCTTAGTAACATTGCCAATCTAGGAAGTGGGATGGGATTTATCTATCCTCCCTGGCTGCTCATTTCCTGAAGGCTCAAAATGGCTTATCTCCACTAAAACCAAGAACAGGCTCTTAACAATGAGCCCAGGAACCAAAAGGGATGTTTCACGTTAGAGGAGGTGAGTGGACTAGGAGTAGGAAAAAGAGCCAACCTCCATCCCATAGTATCCTGGTTTTTCACTGATTTAACTCTGATTTATTTAATGTTTTAATCTTTGTACCTCTCTTTTAAGCCACCTAGAATTGCTTTTTAGTGAGATGGATGACCTATATATTTAATACTGCATGGTCAAAAAAGGGGCTGAGAAAATATCTACGGACCCTTCACATCCTTGATGGGCTGTATGCTAAAATAAAGCCAGGTCATGACACACACTTGAAAGTAAATCAGGAAGCCTGTAATTGTGGAGTGTGTCTGGCAAGAACAAAGAATGTTTATCTACAGGAAATATGCATGTGTAAATCTTGTAACAATTCTGGGTAGTTAGAAAGCTGATAAAAGTAACAAAGAGTTAGACAAGTTGCAGGCCTCAGCTAACAATTAGGAGTACAGATGGCCTGCAGCCAATTAAATGTGTATTAGATAGCTCCTGGGGCAGTCATTAACCAAGGCTTAGGAATAGGGACAACTAGAGACCAACAGAACAAATTGTAGAATTATTACTAAAATGTTTATTAGATGATATTTCATATTGTCTCGCCTTGTCCCGCCTTCTCTTTTAGTGAAAAGGTATAAAGCTTTCTTAATCCTTTGTTCTTGGCTGTCTTGGCCAGGAGCCCTTTTCCTTGGAGTACTCCAATAAAAAGCAATCAGAAAACCTGCACCTTGTGTCTGGCATCCATCATTGGCTTCGGCACCAGGCTCAGACCCGAATTGGGGACAACATCTGGGGATAAACTGTTTCAATTCCCCCCACCCACTCTTGGGATGGCACTAGAGGGCATTGCCTGCCAAAACAATTAGACACAAAGACATTTTTTCCCCTGTGCCATCACTCTTCTGAACACTTAATGCTCACACTATTTTTTTATGTGTAAGTATGTCTAACCATGTTGTATGGTTGTATTATCATCATCATCATCATCCTTCTCTTCTATCCCCTCTTATTGGTATCTTTATTATGATTATTATTACTCTGGTGCTGTGCATGTACACTGGGGAACAATTTCCTTGTGTGTCCAATCACGGCCAATAAAGTATTCTGTATATATATATTAAAGGTAAACAGATTTCCCTGCTTCAGAGATCTCTCGTCCACTTGATTCAGACTTTCAATCAGGCTGGCAGGTCTTTTTTCCTTTGGTCACCAAGAGAAAGGACGAATAATTACGTTTTTCTTTCTCCTCTGTTTTCTCCTAGGTTTCCACCCTCTGAACATCCCATTCTCGCCCTCCCGGGTGCTCCGGCACAGTTTCCTGTCCTGGAAGAGAACCGGCCCCTGCAGCGTTACGTGGTTTGGTCCGATGAGATGGTGGAGAAAGGAGAGTTCTATATTAAGTCACTCCTGATCAGACCCTACGTGGGAATTCATCTGCGGGTGGGCTCAGACTGGGTACGTACCTGATACAGAGGTTTGGTTCCCTCCCCACAATTGTGTTGGTCTTTGGCTGCCACACCAATTTCAAAGCCAAAAGATTGAATCAATAAGAAAGAGACCGGACAGCCGCTTGTCCGGAATAGTATAGGGCAGTGATACCTTTTCCAGACCGAGTGCCCAAAGCAAGCACGGGCCCGAACCCCCAAAACGCAATGCACACGTGGCCTCCTGCCCCCCACAGCAGAGACCCAAAGACCATGCATGGCGGAGCCAAGATGGGGCGACAGCTTGAGCACCCACAGAGAGGGTGCTGCTTGCCACCTCTGGCACGTGTGCCATAGATTCGCCATCACGGGTATAGGGTCTTATGCCTGAGCAGGGGGCTGGACTAGATCAGCAGCCCCCAACCTTTTGGGCACCAGGGACCAGTTCCGTGGAGAGCGGTTTTTCCGTGGACCGGAGGCGGTGTGGTTTCGTGTGCTGCCTGCATCCCAGGGATGGGGCTTCACTTGTTTGAGCGGGCCAGTGACTCACTCTCAGCCCAACTCACCTCGCAGGGTTGTTGTGGGGGAAAATAGGAGGAGGAAAGAGGATTTATTATTATTATTATTTATTGAATTTGTATACCGCCCTACTCCCGTAGGACTCAGGGCGGTGAACAGCCAAATAAAATACATATAATACAAATGTTAAAAAAACATTAAAATACAATTAAATAATTGACCCGGAAACAAAATTTAAAACACCCCAAATTTATAAGACAAATTTAAAATTTAAAAATTTAAAAAGTTATTTAAAAAGTTTAAAAGAGAGGATTAGCCAGGCTGGCCTGCTGAAAAAGAAATGTTTTGATGGCACGGCGGAAAGCGCGCAGGTCCGGGATCCTCCGTATCTCCGGGGGGAGCTCGTTCCAGATGGAGGGTGCCCCCACAGAGAAGGCTCTCCCCCTGGGGGCCGCCAGTCCACATTGTTTGGCCAACGGCACCCTTAGATATATTCTCTTCCTTTTTATGTATAAAAATAATAAAGACGGGGTACAAAAGACTTACGACATAATGATCCAGGCAAGAGCTTTGCAAAGGCATAAACCCAGTAGCTTTTGCTAGCCGCAAGTATATAATGGCAAAAGCAATACCAATAGCACTTAGACATATATTACTTCATAGTGCTTTCCAGCCCTCTCTAAGTGGTTTACAGAATCAGCCTATTGCCCCCAATAATCTGGGTCCTCATTTTACCCACCTCAGAAGGACGGAAGGCTGAGTCAACCTTGAGTTGGTGAGATTTGAACTGCCGAACTGCAACTAGCAGTCAGCTGAAGTAGCCTGCAGTACTACTCTCTAACCACTGTGCCACCCAGGCTCTATAACAAATGAAATACTTTCTAAGAATATAATTTAGATCAGCGGCCCCCAACCCTTTGGACAGGGACCGGTTCTGTGGGGAGCACTTTTCCACGGACCGGAGGGGCCCTGGTTTCGCATGGTGCCTACATTCTGCGGACGGGGATTCACTTCTTTACGCGGCCTGGTTGCTGGTATGACACGACCCATTGCCGGTCGGTGGACTGGGTGTCAGAGTTCCAGCTAACACACCAATGGAATCAAAACTCCAAGGCAGACGTTGTCCTCAAAGTATAGATTTATTAGGCATGTCATTTTGCCACATCTGGAGGACCTGAGGTTTTCCCCACCCAAATCAAACCCCAAAGTTCTTCCCCTCAGATCACATGGTCCAACCAGGTTGCAGCCACCATCTTGGCTGGCTTTGGTCCATGCCTCTCCAACACCTGGTAGAACGTCCTTGGCTTCCACGGGAAAGAATGTTGTTTTGGCTACACAGTCCCCCAGCTATCTCTGTCTCCCCCCTTAAGTTCTTACAGCTCCAACTGGCCTGGCTGTGGCAGCCCTGAAGATGCTGCAAAAGATGGCTCCAGCTTAAAAAATGGCTTTAGGGCTGACATCGGGCATTGGGGACCCCTGGACTAGATGACCTCCAAGTTCCCTTCCAACTCTGTAATTCTGTACAGGTAGTCCTTGACTTGTGACCACAATTAACCCCTCCAATTTTTGTTGCTAAATGAGGCAATTGTTAAGTGAATTTTGCCCCATATTACAACCTTTCTTGCCACAGTTGTTCAGTGAATCACATTTTTTTTTTTTTTGCTTTAATTTGTATGCCGCCCTTCTCCGGAGACTCAGGGCGGCTTACAATAGCCTTCATCCTTTTGTATATATTTTATACAAAGTCAGCTTATTGCCCCCACAAACCACGTCCTCATTTTACCTATCTTAGAAAGGATGGAAGGCTGAGTCAACCTTGAGCCTGGTGGGATTTGAACTTGCAGTAACTGCAGGCAGCAGATGTTAATCTGTTAATAACAGTGCTTTACTCCACTGTACTACAGGCTCTATTCACTGTAGTAGTTAAGATAGTAACACGGTTGCTAAGTGAGTCTGACTCCCCCATTGACGTTGATGGCGAGAAGGTCGCAAAAGGGGATCACGTGACCAGGGGACACTGCAACCATCATAAAATACATACCAGTTGCCAAGCCTCTGAATGTGGATCATGTGACCACGTGGATGCAGCAACGGTTGTAAGTGTGGAAAAAACGGTCATAAGTGACTGTGGAGATTCTCTATCATCCAGGTCAGGGTTGTCCCAAAGGTGCTTTTTCAAGAGGCAACTGGACTTTCTTGTTTTTTTCTTTCAAGATGTTTTGCTTCCTATCCAAGAAGCTTCTTCAGCTCTGACTGGATGATGGGGAAGGGAAGGATTTATATTCCTTGCAGTCATCTGGTCATTTGCACTCTCTCTGAGAGTCATTGAGGCCACTTGGAGGTTTATCTATGCCCTCGGAGTCAGCTGAATAGTGCAAATGGGTGTAAATGAACTCCTTTTCAGCAGTTCTAAGGTTCCACACCCATTTGCACTATTCAGATGACCTTAAACACAGATAAACCTCCAAGTAGCCTCAACGACTCTCAGAGAGAGCGCAAACGACCAGAGGACTGCAAGGAATATAAATCTATCCATCCTCTACCATTTCAGTCAGAACTGAAGAAGCTTCTTCGATGAGAAGCGAAATGTCTTGATTTATGCAGACGGCTGGTTCATTTGCATCCTTTTAGAGAGTTGTTGAGGCCACTTGGAGGTTTATCTGTGCTCTCAGGATCCCCCCCGAGTGGTGCAAATGGCTGTGGACCCTTCTTGGAACTGATGAAAGGACTGTTGTAGACTGGAGGTAGATGACGTCATATCCCTCCCCCTCTGTTGAGAGAGGGGCTGTTCAATTTGGACACAGGGGTCTCTTTGACCCCTCTTCCAAGCCAGCGGTCCTCTCTCTCCAAAATGTGGACTTTGCTGTCTCCAAAAGAGTGGCCTGTGTCTTTGAAATGCAGATGGACTGCTGGATCTAGCCCTGATGGAATGGAAGTATAAATCCTTCCGTTCCCCACCATCCAGGCAGAGCTGAAGAAGCTTCTTGGACGAGAAGCGAAACTTCTTCAAAGGAAAAACCAGCAAGTCCAGTTGCCTCTTTTTTTTTTTAAATTGGAAAAGTTTTACAAATACATATTTTCCCATTTCCCCCCCTCCCTCCCTAACCCTCCCCTCCTCCCATGACTTCCCCAAGGTGAAATCCAAATCCAAATCATATTATATCATGCTTTACCACCCATCTATTCTGCCCCCTGTGTACTATACATTCCTACATGACACTGAACTATTCTACCCCCTATATACTATACATTTCTACACAACATTCAACTAAAAGCTATCTGGTACTTCCTAGTTTGGTATTTATTCTGCACATAATCTATCCATTTCTTCCACTCCCATGCATAAGTCTCTTGAGTCCGGTCTTTTAAGTATGCTGATATCTTCGCCATTTCTGCAAAACTGGCCACCTTCAAAGTCCATTCTTCAATAGTAGGCAAAACATCCCTTTTCCAATATTGACCAATCAGTAACCTAGCTGCTGTCACCATATACAATATTAATTTTATTTCACCCATTGAAAAGCCCTTAACTATGCCCAATAAAAACAATTGAGGAGAAAACTGGAGTTTTTTTCTTCAAAACATTTTGCATAACCCACCAAATTTTTATCCAGAAAGCCTTCATTTTCTTGCAAGTCCACCATATATGATAGTCCAGTTGCCTCTTGAAAAATAGCACCTTTGGGACGGTCATAAGGGACTTTTATTCTGTGCTGTCGCTAAACGAGGAGTCATAAGTCGCGCAACTACGAAATCATGGATCCCCGAAGCTCATCACATCGATACGAAGACTATCAGCCAGCACTGACTGTTTTTTTTATTTTTCCCTTCTTTTTGTCTCCTGTTAGAAAAACGCCTGCAATCTGCTGAAGGAGGGCACTGCGGGGTCGCATCTGATGGCATCACCACAATGTGTGGGCTACAATCGCAACACTGCCGCCCCCCTGACCATGGATATGTGTTTGCCGGATCTGAAAGAGATCAAGCGTGCCCTGGAACTCTGGGTGGAGAAGGTGGAGGCCCAAGCCGTGTACGTGGCCACCGACTCGGAGCCCTACACCAAAGAGATACAGCAGCTTTTCGAAGGAAAGGTAATCTCCACCGCCGATCGAAGAAAATTCTGCTTCTCTCTGCCAGTGTTGACAGTGGTGTGCAGGCAGTCCTCGACTTACGACCACAATTGAGCCCAGAGTTTTATGTGGCTAAGGGAGACATTTGTTAAGGGAGTTTTGCCCCATTTTACAACCTTTCTTGCCACCGTCGTTAAGTGGATCATTGCAAATGTTCAGTGAATCTGGCTTCCCCTTCGTCAGAAGGTCGCAAAAGGGAATCACGTGACCCCTGGACACCGCCACCGTCATAAATATGAGTCAGTTGCCAAGCATCCGAATGTAAATCATGGGACCGTGGGGAACGCTGCAATGGTCATAAGTGTGAATAATGGTCATAAATCACTTGTTTTAGTGACCATTGGGACGGTCACTAAACAAACCGTTGTAAGTCGAGGTCTACCTGCACAGGTAAGAGCAAAACTCAGCATTTGGAGGCCGGATCATGCCCCAAAATTTAATTGTAATTTAATTTAGATACAGCCCAGTTCCTGACAGTGTACATAAAAACATTAAAAACAATACAATAATTATAAAAGAATTAAAAAGTAAGAACCAATGGCAAATCCAGCAACCTCAGCCACACATCATCTAGCCCATTTTGGGGCAAAATAATTGGAAAAATGACTAAGTAAAACTCCAATAGAAAAAAAAAAGCTTTCACATTTGATATTGGGAAGCCAAATAGTTACGCAAGTTAAAAAATAGTTTGGCTGTAGGAAAATGAATATTATGTCATCCTATGCAGCATCAGGGATCAGCAGATGTCAGGCATCTTGTCTCTACGGTGATAGGCACCTCCATACCTCACATTTGTGGTTTATTTGTGGCCCTTTATTTCCAATAAAAATGGTTAATGGTTCAGGCTAGAAACTAGGAGACAGCGAGTTCTTGTTCCACTTTTGGCACAAAACCCCGCTGGGTGACTTTGGACCAATCACCAGGAGATGGTGAGTTCTAGTCCTGCCTTAGGCATGAAAACCGGCTGGGTGACTTTGGGCCAATCACCAGGAGACGGTGAGTTCTAGTCCTGCCTTAGGCATGAAAACCGGCTGGGTGACTTTGGACCAATCACCAGGAGATGGTGAGTTCTAGTCCTGCCTTAGGCATGAAAACCGGCTGGGTGACTTTGGACCAATCACCAGGAGAAGGTGAGTTCTAGTTCCACCTTATGCATGAAAGCCGGCTGGGTGACTTTGGACCAATCACTAGGAGATGGTGAGTTCTAGTCCTGCCTTAGGCATGAAAACCGGCTGGGTGACTTTGGACCAATCACCAGGAGAAGGTGAGTTCTAGTTCCACCTTATGCATGAAAGCCGGCTGGGTGACTTTGGACCAATCACTAGGAGATGGTGAGTTCTAGTTACGCCTTATGCATGAAAACCGGCTGGGTGACTTTGGGCCATTCACCAGGAGATGGTGAGTTCTAGTCCTGCCTTAGGCATGAAAACCGGCTGGGTGACTTTGGGCCAATCACCAGGAGACGGTGAGTTCTAGTTCCACCTTATGCATGAAAGCCGGCTGGGTGACTTTGGACCAATCACTAGGAGATGGTGAGTTCTAGTTACGCCTTATGCATGAAAACCGGCTGGGTGACTTTGGACCAATCACTAGGAGATGGTGAGTTCTAGTTACGCCTTATGCATGAAAACTGGCTGGGTGACTTTGGGCCATTCACCAGGAGATGGTGAGTTCTAGTCCTGCCTTAGGCATGAAAACCGGCTGGGTGACTTTGGGCCAATCACCAGGAGACGGTGAGTTCTAGTTCCACCTTATGCATGAAAGCCGGCTGGGTGACTTTGGACCAATCACTAGGAGATGGTGAGTTCTAGTTACGCCTTATGCATGAAAACCGGCTGGGTGACTTTGGGCCATTCACCAGGAGATGGTGAGTTCTAGTCCTGCCTTAGGCATGAAAACCGGCTGGGTGACTTTGGGCCAATTACCAGGAGACAGTGAGTTCTAGTTACGCCTTAGGCATGAAAGGCAGCTGAGTGACTGGGCTAGTCTCTCACTCTCAGCTCAGCCTACCTCACAGGGTTGTTGTGGTTCAAATGAGAGGAGGAAATTGTCTTAGATCTATTGACCAACAAGTTACTTATAGAAAGTAAGAAAGGAGGGATATAAATAAAATAAAATAAATAAGGCATTGTGGCTGTTTTCTCATTGCAGGTAAAAGTGGTCCATTTGCAACCCGAAGTGGCCCAGATAGATCTGTATATCCTCGGCCAGTCCGACCATTTTATCGGCAACTGCGTTTCCTCCTTCACCGCCTTCGTGAAACGGGAGAGGGACGTGCACCGGAGGCCGTCTTCCTTTTTTGGCATGGACTACCCCCCTAAACTGCGGGATGAATTATAACCCACAGAGGACGATGGGCTTTGGGTCTCGGGACCAGCATCCTAGTGCTGTTTTGTTTTTTTTAAAATAGTCTGACCTGGGAGAACAGAGCAACTCCTCGGAATATCCCTCCCCCCCCACCCCCCCACCCCCGCTGTGGTTGAATCAAGGAATTCTCTGAATACATTTGACTTCCTTCGTTCCCTTTTCGCAGCCTTCTTACCTCAGAATGAATGTCTGAACTGGTGCTCCTTTAGCGCACAAGTATTTTAAGTCGGCACAGTCAGTAAAAATCACAGAAAAGTGTTCTGGAGCTCAGCAGTGGCAAACAAGACGATTTAATTCACCGTTGTAACTGATTAACATTTGGCAGGTTTTCATTTACCTTTTTCCAGAACGGATTTAATCGCCATCCCTTCCGCTTGGACTACGAAGACTAAAACTGAATTTGCCGGGATCTGTAATTTGATTTTGTATCTTCAGAACTAGTTAGCATTGAAGCCTCTAATGAGAAGCGGGCTGCCAAGTACATATATATATATTTTTTAAAACATGGTTCGGAATAAAAATGAGGTATTTTTGAAGGGTTTTGTATTTTTACAGAAATCACAGTCTAAAAGCTGAAATAAAATAGTCTTTTCTAAAATAAAACATTCTCGTTTTTTACTTTTGCTATAGATGCACCAACCCAGGTTTCCAGAGTTCTGAATACAGGTAGTCCTCGACTTATGACCACAATTGAGCCCAGAATTTCTGTTGCTAAGTGGAACACTGAGTTTTGCCCCACTTTACGACTTTACTTGCCACAGATGTTAAGTGGATCATGGCAGTCGTTAAGTCAGTAACACGGTTGTTAAGTGAATCTGGCTTCCCTCCTTGACTTTGCTTATCAGGAGGTCACAAAAGGGGATCATGTGACCCCAGGATTTTGCAACAGTCGTAAATATGAGTCAGTTGCCAAGAGTCTGAATTTTGAACACGTGATGTGTGATGGTGATACTGAAAAAGGGTCATGTCACTTTTTTCAGCAATGTAACTTTGAACTGTCACTAAATGAACTGTTGCAAGTCAAGGACTATCTGTATCTTGTTGGAGAAAACTCCTGAGAATATTGTGGACAGCTAATGAATGGATCATCAAACAAACCAATTCGGAGTCCTCACTCGAGGCACAAATCACTCTTAATTATTCTGGTTTTTTTTTAATTGAGTTTTATTGAGTTTTAACAATTAAACGATTCTTATTCAACTCTTGTGCATAACTGTATAACCATTTACATATAATCACACTTGTGTTCTCCTATACTCTATAATTTTACTAAATCTACTATCTGTTACTTCCTTTTTTTTCTATTTTCGATCCAATTATACCATTTCTCCAATATTACGTCAAAATCTGAATCCATCAGTCCTTTCAATTCAAGTGTCATTTTGTCCATCTCGGCGCAATCCAATATTTTTCTAATTATTAAATCTTCAGAGGGTATATTTGAGCTTCTCCAACATTGCGCAGATGTCAATCTTGCCCACGTTGCCATATGTAGAATAATATAGTATATATATATGTGTGTGTGTGTACAGTTAATATTTCGGGTTTCTTCCCATGTAATTGTGAACATATCCCTGAAAGGGGATATGTTCACAATTACATGGGAAGAAACCCGAAATATTAACTACACACATATATACCCGTGAAAACTTACATAGACAAGTATGTGTGTGTTTCTTCTAGCCAGGTTTTCCCTACATAACCAAGGTTTTTTGTAGCTCCAGCTCAGTAGAATCACATCTACTCGGTTCTGGGCTTTTTTCCTTTCTAACAGCTAGCCAGCTCTAACTGCTAGGTGGGAGACCTAAATAGATCCATTTCTAGCTCGTTAGCTGTCATCAGTAGGCCACACCCATATCTTATGTATCCTCCCTGTAAAGGTACAGTATCAATTTTCTTACTTTTTCGTAGGGTTTGTGTGTTTTTCTTCTAGCCAGGTTTTCCCTATGTTTTCCCTATATATATTCATATTTCCTTCTCATTATTCCTAGAAGAAACAGTTCTGGTGTATATTTTATCTGGAAGCCTGTTACTTCCTGTATCACACTGTATTTTCATCCAATATTTTTTTGTTTTGGAACATAACCACCATGTATGAAAAAAGGTGCCTTGTTTTTGTCCACATTTCCAACAATTTGCGGTTTAAATTTGGATAAATTTTTGCCAGTCTAGAAGGTGCCAAATACCAATGGTAAAACATTTTATATTGATTTTCTTTGTATTTTGCCGATCTGGTTAGTTTATAGTTTTTGTTCCAAATTATTTATTCTATTTCTATTCTAATTCAAGTGCAGGATGTGAAGGCCCAGCTCCCTGGAGGAAGCTCCGATGCTGGGAGAGAGGGAAGGAAAGGATAAAAGAGTTGGAAGGGACCTTGGAGGTCTTGTAGTCCAACCCCCTGCTCAAGCAGGAGACCCTACACCATTTCAGATAAGTGACTGTCCAGTCTCTTCTTAAAAACTTCCAGTGTTGGAGCATTCACAGGTTCCTGGTGGCAAGCAGTTCCGCTGGTTAATTGTTCTCACTGTTAGGAAATTTCTCCTTCGTTCCAGGCTCCAGTATGTTAATCAACAAATCAGTATGAAGACCTACCTCCTTTGAGAAGTCCATAATGTTGGGAAAAGTGTAAAGAAAGAGAAGAAGAGGATGATCAAGTTGGAGGGCCTTAGTTATGGTGGTCATGGAGTCATCACAGGAAAACCTGAAGGACCAGGTTGGGGACAGACCATCATGAAGAAAATCTACTTGGTCCCCAGGAGTCAACTATGACTTCATACCTGATGGCACATAATCAAGGGTGATAAGTGTATAAGAGCATGCAGTGTTTACAAGGACACCATTTGGAGATCATCTTGCAGAAGGTCAATCCATATGACCACTCAGAGGCGACATTGACGTGATGGTACATAATGTCAGAACCAAGTTTCTTTGAGAAGTCCATAATGCTTGGAAAATGGAAGAAGAGGAAGACCAACGTGGATGGACTCCGTTACAGTGGTGATAAGAGCACCATTAGAAGACCTGAAGACTATGCTGAAGACAGATTGTCTTGGAGAATCTGTCTTGGAGAAAATCTAAGTGGTTGCTAACGGTGGAAAATAATCAATATGAAGACCCAAATCTTTGGAAAAGGCTATAATGTTGGCCAAGATGAACAGAAAGAGAAGAAGAGGAAGACCAGCAGTGAGACAGAGGGATGATGGATGGATGGAGTCACCTTGCAGGACCAAGTTGGGGATGGATTACCATGGAGAAAAATCTTATCTCAAGAGTCAACTATGACTTCATACTTGAGGGCAGTTCACTAAGGGTGACAGTATATAAGAGCATACAAGGGTGGTGGGGGCACCATTAGGAGACCTGGAGGACCTGGTTGGGCACAGTTCATCTTAGAGATCAATCCATATGGTTCCCAAAAGGTGACACTAACTTGCTAGCAAATCAGTCAATCAATGTCAGGATCCAAAATTCCTTTGAGAAGTCCATAAAGTTTGGAAAAGTGGAAGGGATGACCATGATGGATGGACTCAATAGGGGTGAGGACACCATTGGAAGACCTAAAGGACCAGGTGAGGACAGAACATTCTAAAGGCAAACTATATGATCGTGAAGAATTAACACCAATTTGATGGCACATAACTATCTCTCTGAGTATCAACTATCTACTGGTTAGTACAATTTTGGTGCTAGATCAGGGTTAACAGATTTCAGTTTGGGGGGTAGGGGATCTGACTTAAAGTGTTTCTGTTTACATAGCAACTCTAGGAGAAGTCCTCTTCTCGCTTGGGCCCCAGACTCTGCCGTTCCTTCTACAACCAACGAGGGCACATTGTAACTGCTGCGTTGATCTTGGATTTGTTGCTCCTCCTTCAGTTCTGACAGGAGCATCACCACACTCTTCACTGCAAAGAGATAACAAGGTTTACTATCCATAGGAGGACGGTGGGTGTTGGGTTCAGAAGAAAACAGCAAGAATGATGGGCTCCCAATCCTGTTCCACCTGTGCCTTGTATTTCACAAAATGAAATTCAATGTAGTGGAAAGTAAAGTCTTACACTTAGGCAACAACAACCAAAAGTACACATATAGAGTGGGGGAAACCAGGCTTAGTAGCGGTAACTGTGAGGGGGATCTTGGAGTCTTAGTGGACAACCAGCTAAATGGGAGCTAGCCGTGTCCGGCGGCAGCCAAAAAAGCCAATGCAATCCTAAACTGCATGAACAGAGGGATACAATCAAGATCACGGGAGGTACAAATACCACTCTATAGAGCCTTAGTAAGGCCACACCTAGAATCCTGCATCCAGTTTTGGTCACCATACTATAAAAAAAGATGTTGAGATTCTAGAAAAAGTGCAGAGAAGAGCAACCAAGAGGATTAGGGGACTGGAGGCTAAAACATACGAAGAATGGTTGCAGGAACTGGGCCTGGCTAGTCTAGTGAAGAGAAGGATCAGGGGAGACAGGATAGCATCTTCAAATATTTGAGGGGTTGCTACAGAGAGCAGAGAGTCAAGCTATTGTCCAAGGCACCTGAAGGCCAGACAAGGAATAATGGATGGAAACTGAACAAGGAGAGATTCAACCTGGAAATAAGGATAAATTTTCTGACAGAGCAATCAACCAACGCTTGCCTTCAGAAGATGTGGGAGCTTCATCACTGGAGACTTTCAAGAAGAGACTGGACTGCCATCTGTCAGAAATGGTATAGGTAGGATCTCCTGCTTGGGGAAGTGAGGTTGGACTAGATGATCTACAAGGTCCCTTCCAACTTTCTTAATCTGTATCCGTAGCTTTCTTTAACCTTTGGTGCCCCATATCACCATTAAACCTTCAACATTTGGGACATCAACTCCCAAATTCCCCTGCCAGCACTAAAGCCCAAGAAGGTCCACGTTGGAGAAGGCTGTTATATCCTAGTTCAAATTTCATGGGGTCTTCTAAGAAAGATTCCTCAGAGGAGGAGGAAGGTCCAGGGATCCTAACAGGCTTTTTCAACCTCGGCCACTTTAAGATATGTGGATTTCAAAATGCTGGCTGGGGAATTCTGGGAGTTGAAGTCCATGCATCTTCAAATGGCTGAAGTTGAGAAATACTGTCCCATTAACCTACCAAGGTCAATCGATCAGAATAGAGCTGGAAGGAACCCTGGAGGTCCTCTAGTCCAACCCCCTGCTCAAGCAGAAGACCCTGCTGATACCATTTCACACAAGTTGGCTGTCCAGTCTTTTCTTAAAGTTGTGGGGACTTAACAATTTATGAAGGCAAACTGTTCCACTGGTTAATTGTTCTCACTGTTAGGAAGGTCTAAATTGCTTCTCTCCTTGATTAGTTTCCATCCATTGTTTCTTGTCCTGCCCTTCTGGTGCTTTGGAGAATAATTTGACCCCCTTTTCTTTGGGGCAGCCCCTCAAATACTGGACGACTGCTATCATGTCTATCCCCCCCAGTCCTTCTTTTCTCTAGACTGGCCAAACCCCAATTCCTCCAATCCCTCTTCAAATGTTTTAGTCTCCAGGCCTTTAATCAGCCTAGTTACTCTTCTCCGCACTTTTTCCAAAGTCTCAACATCTTTTTTGTAATGCGGTGACCAAAACTGGATGCAGAATTCCACACATGGTCTTATTAAGGATTCATAACATTTCATGTGAACGTAGCTACCCTGTTTCCCTGAAAATAAGACCCCCCCCTGATAATAAGTTCAATTGGGCCCTCCCCAAAAACATTTAAACGCAGAGCTGGAAATCACGTAAGATGGCAAGAGGAGCTCCATCTTGCTCCATGCACCCCAAAATAATAAGACCTCCCCGAAAATAAGGCCAAGCGCTTATTTATGTGTTCAAAAAAATATGACAGGGTCTCATTTTCGGAGAAACACAGTAGAATCAGAATGTAATGACCATTATGCCAACTTCATAAAGATATAATTGGCTGATGATGTCATCCCTGCAGATAGACAACGTTCCCAGGATCCTGTTTTTGACTTTACTTAAGTCTGATGCTTAACCCTTAAGCCTCCATCTCTTGAGGAGCTCAAAGGAAAGATACCCACCATATTCCAGTTCTTCCTGGGTTAGTCTGGGTTTCAGGATTCCTGTGAACTTCTTTTGGCTCTTGTGATATATCAGATGAGAAATGAGAATTGGCAGGAAAACAATCCACATCAACATCTTTGGGTCCAAGCAAGGCGTACAGGTCACCGAGATTCCCTAAAGTAGGACTAGAATACAGAGTGCAGGGTTTAATAGATTAACAAGAGTTGGAAGGGACCTTGTAGGTCATCTAGTCCAACCCCCCCTGCCCATGCAGGAGACCCTAAACCAGGGGTCTCCAACCTTGGCAACTTTAAGACTTGTGGACTTCAACTCCCAGCAAAGCTGGCTGGGGAATTCTGGGAATTGAAGTTCTCCAGGCTTAAAGTTGCCAAGGTTGGAGACCTCTGATCCAAAGAGATGATTTTATAGTCCTTGAAGGAAAGGAAAGAAAAACATTAAGCCATTACCTGTCTGGGCTTCTGCTTGGGCTCTGCAGGATATCTATCCAGGAAGGCTTCTTATTAACCCTAGTGTGGGAGCCATCTCAACGGAGACAGGTACAATGGATTGCTAGGTGGGAGGGAAAGTACAGTACAATCTCCTGTTACCTTTGGAGATAGACTTTTGGACCTCCTTCATCTTCCTCCAGAAAGGGTCACTTTTTTCTGTTTTCTGCTGTTTTTATTGCAAACATTTACACATGTTTACAACTTACTCTGGGACAATATGTTTGAACCCCTCCACAGATACAGAGTAGAATAGAGTAGAATAGAGTAGAATAGAGTAGAATAGAATAGAATAGAATAGAATAGAATAGAATAGAATAGAATAGAATAGAATAGAATAGAATTCTTTATTGGCCAAGTGTGATTGGACACACAAGGAATTTGTCTTGGTGCATTCGCTCTCGGTGTGCATAAAAGAAAAGATACATTCGTCAAGAATCATAAGGTACAACAATGATAGTCATAGGGAACAAATAAGTAAGTAAATCTTAAGGATACCAGCAACAAGGTTACAGTCATACAGTCATAAGTGGGAGGAGATGGGTGATGGGAACGATGAGAAGATTAATAGTAGTGCAGACTTAGTAACTAGTTTGACAGTGTTAAGGGAATTATTCCTCTGTAGAACTGGACCAGCAGCTCCTTGGGCAGTTTGTGCTTTCTGAGTTGGCGCAGAAAGAACATTCTTTGTTGTGCTTTTTTAATGATGATTTTGATGTTGGGTGTCCATTTTAGGTCGTGAGATATAGTAGAACATAGACATTTGAAGGTCTCTACCGTTGATGCTGTGTTGTCTAGTATTGTAAGAGGTGGAAGTATGGGAGGGTTTCTCCACCACCATTTCTACAGTTTTGAGTATGTTCAGCTCCAGATTGTTCCGGTCACACCACGAGGCTATTTGTTCAACTTCCCATCTGTATGCAGATTCATCGTTGTCCCAAATGAGACCAATCACTGTTGTGTCATCTGCAAACTTCAGTAGTTTAACAGATGGATGACATACAGATGTTGAGACTCTAGAAAGAGTGCAGAGAAGAGCAACAAAGTTGATTAGGGGACCGGAGGCTGAAACACATGAAGAACAGTTGCAGGAATTGAGTGTGTTTAAATTAATGAAAAGAAGGATTGGGGATGACATGATAGCAGGGTTCCAATATTTGAGGGACTTTTTTCAGTGCCATTGTTAAGTTCAGTCACTAAATGAATGCTTGTTAAGTCGAGGACTGCCAGGAGTCGATGTATCAATAAGATGGGCAGCACAGAAATGTAATAAATACAGGTAGTCCTCAATTTACAACAGCTCATTAAGTAAGGTGACCAGATTTTAACATTGGTAAAGAGGGACATTGTGGGCGTGGCTTATTTTGTGGGCGTGGCTAGCTGGTCATGTGACTAGGTGGGCGTGGCTAGCTGGTCATGTGACCGGGTGGCCATGGCTATGTGTATAGGGACTACTCAGAGGGCTGAAAAGTCATTTCTGACAGGTCCTCACACTTTTGACTGGTCCTCACACTTATGACCATCCTCACATTTATGCCCGTGCAGTATTCTTAACAACCATGTCACTCATTTCACAACTGCTTCTCTTCACCATGATGACAAGATAGGGCAAAAATGTAAAATGTGAGGACAGTCGTAAGTTCGAGGACTGGTCAAAAGTGTGAGGACCAGTCAAAAATAACTTTTTCAGCCCTCCGAGTAGTCCATATGCACAAAAGGACTAACCAGAGGGCTGAAAAAAGTCATTTCTGACAGGTCCTCGCACTTTTGATTGGTCCTCACACTTATGACCATCCTCATATTTATGCCCATGCAGCATTCTTAACAACCATGTCACTCATTTCACAACTGCTTCTCTTCACCATGATGACAAGATAGGGCAAAAATGTAAAATGTGAGGACAGTCGTAAGTTCGAGGACTGGTCAAAAGTGTGAGGACCAGTCAAAAATAACTTTTTCAGCCCTCTGAGTAGTCCATATGCACAAAAGGACTAACCAGAGGGCTGAAAAAAGTCATTTCTGACAGGTCCTCGCACTTTTGACTGGTCCTCACACTTATGACCATCCTCACATTTATGCCCGTGCAGCATTCTTAACAACCATGTCACTCATTTCACAACTGCTTCTCTTCACCATGATGACAAGATAGGGCAAAAATGTAAAATGTGAGGACAGTCATAAATTCGAGGACTGGTCAAAAGTGTGAGGACCAGTCAAAAATAACTTTTTCAGCCCTCTGAGTAGTCCATATGCATTAAAGGATACAGCAATAGAGAGGGATGAAGGAATGGAAATTAGAGTAGGAGTGAGAGTAAGAGAGGGAGGAAGAGAGGAGGAGGAGAAAGGAAGAGGAAGTAGGGAGGAGAAAAAGAGGGTGGGGGGAAGAGAAAGTAAGAAGGAAAGAAAAGAGAGTGGTGGTAGGTTTGAGGAGAAAGATTGCTGTACAATAAAAAAGATGAAAGGGAAGAAAGCCAACCCCAAGCAAATATAAAGATATTAAGATTAAGAATGAATTGTTAAACTTTAAAGAATAAAAGAGAACAAATATGAATAAATAGCAATAATTAGAAACACACATACAAACATGCAATGTATTTTCTTTGAACAGAATATTTGGCTGGTTCACAAATTTAAACAGCGTTTAGTCATTTCAATTAAATTTACAATTTCTATATTTCCTTTTTGCCATATTTATTCCTCATCTATTTTTTTAAAAAAACAATATTACCCTTCATCCTCATCTCTAATCTTTTTTTTTTTATTGAAAAAGTTTTCAAATACAAGTTTTTCCCCCTTTTCCCCCCCCCCCTCTTCCCTAACCCACCCTTTCCACCCAACCCCCCCTGTGACTTCTTCACAACAATAGGCTATTTCATAACTAGTTACATACATAATATCTTTCCTTTCCCTTAATCCCTTCTCGAAATACTGACCCTTAACATGTTAAGCTTATTGAGTATTATTACAATTTAACCTTTAGTCTTTTATATATATTAATATAACATTTTAAATCGACCTTCTCCCTGCATCCAAATTTAACATTTATTCAATTCTGTCCAATTCCTCCACTCCTCTAAATATATGACTTAAAATCTACAGTACAATACAATTCTAGATATAATCCACTACCCACTTTACTAAAATATACACATATCTATATATGCATCCCATTTTATAAAAAGAAGAAAAAAAAAAGAGAAAAAATATATCTTATTTAATATCTTTCCACTGAATTATTAGGTCCTCCACTCCCCTAAATATATGACTTAAGAATCCTTTTTCTTAGACTAATCAATCAGTAAGCTAACCTATTTCAACCCTTCAATTCCTACAAAATCATGCAGTACAATTCTAGATATAATCCACTGCCCACATTACTAAGATATACACATATCTATATATGCATTCCATTTTGTAAAAAAGGAAAAAACAATAACTTTAAATTTATAATCCATATAGTATCTTCTTTGATGTCTTTCCTCTAGATTGTTAAATCCATCACCCATAATAGGGTAAAATAACATGCTAGTGCAACAGTTTGTTCAAAATCTCCAGTCATCTTCTGCCCCCATCAGTAGTAAATATCCTCGCATCTGTATAAAAGCAAAAACAACCACCCGAGTGACATTATAATTATAATTATATCCATATGGTATAGTTGTGGTATTCATCAGGATTATTAATTCCCATCATCCTACTGAGTAACATCCAGATCTTCTGCATGCCCCGGCGAAACTCTCCTGCCTTATAACTCAAAATAGTTATAATATATTTACCAAAAAAAAAAAAAAAAATTTTTAGATGATTCAAATCCAACAAAGTGAGGCTCTTTTCACATCCCAAAACCATGGCCTTGCAGAGATCTGCCACAATCCTCAGGATAGTATCAAACAATTGTTCGCCTCCACTATCTTTTCAAATATTCATTCATTTTTTAAAGTCCCTGGCATCACTGTTGCATAGTTTAGAAATTGCTGTTTCTATGCGATCTATTTCTTTTCTTTTTCTTTTCCGGGTTGAATTTCCATCCTCGTTTCTTGCCTACCAATTGTGTGTCTGCTAGTTGATTTTCATTCTGCTTTATGTAATGTTCTTGTTGGGTTAGTTTTATCATCTCATCTTTCTTCTCTGTCACTTGTATATCAACTGATCGATTTGCGCACTTGTCTGTGACTTGATGGTTCATCACATTGGAGTCGGATGACACTGCTCTCTTATTTATAGACAGTCCAGCTGGGGTATCCAAGGAGTCCAAAGACAATTTATCCATCACAGCCTCTGTAATTTGATGTTTTCCTTTTGTTTCCAACTCCTTTTGCTTATCCTGTATTATGCCTAAAGGTGTTAAATTCATTTTTAAAATTTTTTGATAAAAATCTTCCGCTTTTTCAACAGTATGCAATTGATATCTTATTCCTTGATATCTCAATATTAGGCCAACTGGGGTGTCCCACCTGAATAGGATATTTCTTTTTTTTAATTCAGTCACTAGAAAGCCAAATTTCTTCCTCTCCATTAACATCTTGGGCGGGAGCTCCTTAAAAATCCAAATCTTTCTTCCATGAAATTGCAAGGTAGAATTAAAAGAGTTCTGCACAATATTATTCCTAATTTCTTTATCTGTAAAATAGATCACCACATCTCTAGGCAATTGCCTTTGCTTTGCCAACCAGGAGTTTATTCTGTAAATTCTATCAATCCTGCAATACACTTCATCAGGTTGAACCTTTAAGATCCCAGCCAGAATTTCAGAAGATATTTTCCTTAAATCATCTCTATTATTTTCCTGCAAACCTCTCAGTCTAATTGCATATTCTGTAAAATTATATTGAATCATTAAAACTTCTCTTTCAATCCTCTGTTGTACATTTTCTTCATTACCAATCTTTTGGTCAGTCTCCATTTTAGATTTGTCTTCCGAGCTATTATCCTGAGTGTTTATCAAATCCTTTTTAATTTTTTGAGTCATGTCATCCAAATTCTCTTCAATTTCCTTCATTTTAGACTCTAATAATTTAGTCTTTGCATCCACCCGAATCAGAAAGCCTGATAAACCATTAGTAGCTTTTAAAATCTTTTGATTCAAAAAGTCAAACTTTGATTTCACCAATTCACCAATTTCTTTAATTTCCTGCTTAAATTTTTCAAGTTGCTGGTTCACAATCTCATCCCTTCTTACAATCTCTTCAAGGATAAATTCTAATATATTAAAACCGGGTTTCTGACGCTGGAGAGTTGAAATTTGTTGGCGTAATTTCTTGAGAGGGGAAGTTCCCCCCCCCCATTTGTCCAGCTGTATAAGTCCCGATGCCATTTCCCACACAGACAAGATTTAGCAAAAAAGAGAGAATAGAAAACGAAAGGACTTTCCCTTAGAAAGAGAAAAAAAAACTTCTTTTCAATCAACAGCACAGGAGCGAGGTTTTATCTACAAATGTAGCCAGTGATATTTATTCCGCTACATTGTAGTAAGGAGAAACGGAAGGACTTTCCCTTTTAGCCCTTCTCCAGCCACAGCAGACGCCATTTTAAAAGGTTCTTTTTCCCTCTTTTCCTCTCCTCTTTTCTCTTAAATAGATTTTGGAAGGATGAAATACTTGCAGTTCAGTATTAAGGGTCCAGCTCGTCATTTCTTTAATTATTCTGTTGAATTCGCAGGCTTGCTCTTGACGCCTGGCTCTGCATAAGCAGAGGTCTCCCAAAGCCCGGAGCAGCGGCAGGGGATATGGGGCTTCTCATCCGCTCCGTCCCAAAAGTAAAAAAAAAACTTTTGGGACACTGCGGAGAGTTCTACCCACCCCTGCCGGCTCTATCTCCGTTTCCTCTTGGGAACGGAGTTTTTTCGAGCCGCCATCCGCTGTAACGGCGGCTCTATACAGGCAAAGGAAGCTGACGATCCCAAAGGAACGTCTGGCGGCGGCCAGCAGCAAACCGGAAGCCCCTCATCTCTAATCTTAATCAAATTCAATTTTTCCCTTCTATTCTATATTATACCCCTTCCCATTGTCATCTATTTTTATATCCATCCTCATATTGGTTAATTATGTAATTATGTAATACAGTTGTTTAATACAAATTCAACATTTTAATATAAATCAATTAGTTATATAACTATCTTTTTTGTATATTAATCAATATGAACATGAATATTCCAATTATTTCCATGCAATCCAATTTCTTACAAATCAATTAATTATATTTACCAATAATAATAAACCAAATAATTTCCCCCATATATTCCTCCAAACCACAACTTAACCATTTCTGCTTTCAACACAATATACAATTATTAATAGTATCTCAATTATTACAATTCCCTAGTTAAATAGAGCTTTTTTTCTTTTGTGTTTTAAAATCTTGAACTCTCCTCTTTTGCCCAAAATTTCCCATTGTTTGCAGTTTTGTACCTACCTTTTTTGGTGAGGAAAAAGAAAAAGAAAAAGAAAGAAATCTCTCTCTGCCTCATTTTGTCATGTTGCAGGTTTAGTTTCGCTTTCGCCTTTGTTTTCAGTATAGCTGGGGGGGGGGGGGAAATCTGCTCCAGGAACTTTTTGCAGCTTTTTGCAGCTAATTAACCTAGCGGAAGCTGTTAACAGGGGCTGTTTTTTCTATTTTTGCAGGCATGGGTCTATTCATTTTTTTTTTAACACTGATCAGCTGTAGGTCGGCCCTTTGAAGCCCCGCGGCAAGAGTTTAAAGAGTTTTTTTCCCCTCTAGCCATCAGCGGGGATTCAGGAGGCAGAATGAAAAATCGGGACTTTTTTAAAACGCCGCGGGACGCGGGACAAATTGCTCAAAAGCGGGACTGTCCCGCCAAAAGCGGGACGTCTGGTCACCTTATCATTAAGTGACTGTTCAAAGTTACAATGGCACTGAAAAAAGTGACTTATGACCGTTTTTCACTCTTATATCCTTTGGGGCAACTCCAGGGTCACGTGATCTAAATTCAGGCACTGGGCAACTGACTTGTATTTATGACGGTTGCAGTGTGTCCCGGGGTCACGTGATCCCCTTTTGTGACCTCCTGACAAAGTCAATGTGGGGAAGCTGGATTCACATAACAACCGTGTGACTAAGTTACCAAATGCAGTGATTCACTTAACAATCGTGGCAAGAAATGTCGTAAAATGGGGCAAAATTTCACACGTCTCACTTAACAACAGAAAGTTTGGGCTCAATGGTGCTCATAAATCGAGGACTACCTATATTAATACTAATGGCTCAGCCCTTGTACCTTATGATTCTTGATGAACGTATCTTTTATTTTATGAATACTGAGAGCATATCACAGGAAATAAAGGTTATTCTTTCTTATAAATTGTAACAAATGTAATACCAAAGTGTGAGACTATCTGTCTGCTGTTTTCTAACTATGTAAAGTGACCACAAATGGTAATCAGTGGAGACAATGTATTATGACTTGCCAAGAGCTCCCCAGGAGACAGGAATTTACGCCTTGGGCAAAAATTGCTATCAGGAGGCAGGAATATCTATTGGCCCAAGGTGAAAATTACAAGTAAAGCTATTAGCGGATGGACGGAAATTGTCAAGATGACACTTTAAAGTGTAAAACAATTTAAAGGATGATTTAAGAGAATAAGGGGGAGTTGGGAGGGCTTCTTAAGCATTGTGTGCATTGTGAAGGTGTATAAAATGTATAGCTTGAAAACTGCTTTTTGTGCTATTTGGGAAGAGTCTAAGAGGCCGCGCTTGCAACCGCTTTTCTTTCTTATTTTTATTTTGATGTTTTTCTCCAATAAATCTATGATTTTGTTAACCAGACTTGTCTTGGAGTTGTGAGTATAAAATTTTGGGAATTTTAAATCTCACAATATGCACCAAGACAAATTCCTTGTGTGTCCAATCACACTTGGCCAATAAAAATTCTATTCTATTCTATTCTATTCTATTCTATTCTATTCTATTCTATTCTATCCTATCCTATCCTATCCTATCCTATTCTTTATTCTGTTCTGTTCTGTTCTATTTTCTATTCTATTCTGTTCTATTCTTTTTTCTGTTCTATTCTATTCTATTCTCTATCCTATCCTATCCTATCCTATCCTATCCTATCCTATCCATTCCAATATTCTATTCTATTCTATTCTATTCTATTCTATTCTATTCTATTCTATTCTATTCTATTCTATTCTATTCTATTCTATTCTATTCTATTCTATTCTATTCTATTCTATGGGCTCCGTTGGGCTTTTGCAAACGCTGCAACAACCCCCAAAGGGGGCAACGCGGGTGTGGAAGGCCTCCTGGGGGGACCCAGTCGGGATTCTGAACCGACGTGAAAACAGGCCTCGCCGATCCCCGGCTTCTCAGTACCAACTCCATCCGGGCAACTGCGAAGCCAACCGGAGCCTCCTTCTCAGGCGAGCCCGGCGCGCCTTGCACGGCCTCCTTCCGGAAGTTTGGGGGGGAAGCACCCGGATGTTGCCCCTCCTCCCCGTCGCCTCGGAGAGCCGGAGGGGCGTGTCCGGGCGTGGCGCGCGTTGCTAGGCAAGGCCGCTGGTCGCTAGGGAAGTGAGGGCTTGTGGGCGGGCGGCCGCGTTGCCAAGGAAGTGAGCGGCGGCCTCAGCGGCGGCAACTAAGCCGCCACACGCCGGATCCGAGGCGGCGTGGAGGGGGGAAAGGCCCGTCTCCCCCGGGTGGGGGGGGGGAAACGCACGCGAGGGCCCCTCCCAGGCCTAGCACGGAAGGACTACAAGCCCCATCGGGCACCGCGGCGGCTCAAGGCCTACCTTCCAGGCCTCCCCCCCCCCCAACGACCCCTCTGAGGCGGCGCCGGTCATGGCCGGAGGGGCAGCTGACAGCCAGGTAAGCCTTGGCCGGGGAGGGTTTGGCGGGGAAGGGAGGCCTCGCCCTCCATCCCTATCTTGGTTTCTTTTCCTCCCCCTTTTTTCCCCCCCTTATCTGGTTCCTGATCCGGTTTTATGTTTTTTTTTTAGATTTATATAAATATAATAATAATAATATAATATAATATAATATAATATAATATAATATAATATAATATAATAAATGTAATATGTATGTATGTGTGTATGTATATGTATGTATATGTATGTATATGTATGTATGTATGTATGTGTGTGTGTGTATATATATATATATATATATATATACACAATATATATTATATATTTCCAAAAAATTAAAATTTCGGGTGTTTTCCCGTGTCATGTTAAATAAGTTAGTTAAAATGTTTAAAATTCTGGTTAAAATTTTAAACATTTTAACTAACTTATTTAACATGACGCGGGAAAACACCCGAGATTTTAATTTTTTGCATGTATATATATATATATATATATATATATATAATAAATAAATATAATATATAAATATATGTATAGAACTCCAGGCAGGGAACATACTTTTAATACTTCTTTCTTATTATTCTTATTATATTATTATTATTATTATTATTATTATTATTATTATTATTATTTCTCTTCCTCCTGTTCCCCCCAACAACAACCCTGTGAGCTAGGCCACGCAGAGAGAGAGAGTGAGTGAGAGAGTGGGGGGGGTACTTCTCTCAGCCACCTGATTTTCATTCATTTATTTATCAAAAAATAAAAATGGATGAAAAGGCCGAATCCGGTCTGAACATGGCTGGCTGGCTTGTGCGATGAGCATTGGGTGACTCTTAAGCCGGCCAGATTCCTTTCTGGGTGAGCCTACCTTGTAGGGTTGTTGTTGTTGTTGGGAAATGAGAAGGCAGGGGGATTCAGGGTGTCCTCGGCCTGAAAATATTGGTTAAATAATAAATGTGTGGTTGTATGTGTGTGTATCACAAAAACGGCAGCACAGGCCTACCTTGTGTGTGTGTATAACACACACACACACACACATACACCACACACACACACACACACACATAGACATACATACACCTACATGCATATACATACTACATACATACATAATACAATACAACACAACAATACATACAATACATACAATACAATACAATAATACAATACATATACAATACAATAATACAATACAATAATACAATACAATGCATACACAATACAATACAATAATACAATGCACACCATATATTGTGAGGGGGAAAAGAGAAGGCAGGAGGATTAGGCATCATGCTCAAGCAAAAGGGATCATGCCTAGTCCCCCTGCCTTCTCTTTTCCCCCCACAACAACAACCGTGTGAGGTGAGTTGGGCTGAGAGAAGTACTGGCCCAAAGCCAGTACATTGGCTGGCTTCCGTTCATTCATAAAAATAAAAATGGATAAAAATACCAAGTCCAGTCTGTACATCGATGGCTGGCTGTGCGATGAACAATTGAATGAATCAACGAAAGCTGGTTGGGTGTCTCTAGGAAAATCTCTTTCTGGGTGAGCTTACCTTGTAAGGTTGATGTAGGGAAATGAGAAGGCAGGGGGATTTGGGGTGTTCTCCACCTAAAAATGTGTGGTTAAAATAATAAATATTGATACGTAATTTCATCCCAGCATTTTGCATGGGGAATATGCCTAATAGAGCAATAGCACTTAGACATATACACCCCTTCACAGTCCTTTCCAGCCCTCTCTAAGCAGTTTACAGAGTCAGCCTCTTGCCCCCAACAATCTGGGTCCTCATTTTACCGACCTCAGAAGGACGGAAGGCTGAATCAACCTTGAGCCGGTGATAGTCGAGCCGTTGGCAGTTGGCAGAATTAGCCTGCAATGCTGCATTCTAACCACTGCGCCACATGGCCCTAATCCTCCTGCCTTCTCTTTTTCCCACAATAACTCTGTGAGGTGGGTTGGGCTGAGACAGGCACTGGCACAGTCACCCAGCTGACTCATTCATTCATTCATTCATTCATTCATTCATTCATTCATTCATTCATTCCCTTTGCATAGCTTCCCTTACAGGCCACCCAGAATTTGTGTAAGCCAAGATCAAAACAATATACAGCCTTAAAAAAACCCGAAGAAACAGGAAATCAGTCCTTCAGGTGAGATGGGAGATCGATCAATCGATCGATCCCAAGAAAACCTGGCAGCACCATTGCACTTTCCTGATGCCACCTCCACATTCTCACCCTGTTCTCAGCTCCCCCATCCCAATGCTTGCGGAAAGAACTGGGTTTTAAGGGTTCCCCAGAAAGTTGAAAGGTTCGAGTGGGGTTCCTGTCAGACCCTGGGAGGGGGGGGGAAGGGAATTCCATGGGGCAGGTGGGCTGGGCTGAGATACAGAGATGGACCCACTATCCTTTCTAAGGAATTGTTTTCTGTTGCTGTTTTGGGCAGATCTGATGCCTGCCTTCGCCTGGTGAATGCTTAGCGGCTGCCTGAACTGGAAATACTCCCTTTTACTAATTGGTGTTGAGTTTTATTGGGGGGGCAACGTGTTGCATTTTCAACGAGAGTAGGCTTTTCAAACGAAACCAGCTTTGTCTTGGAACAAATGGAATTTAGATGTGGGATCTTTCTACTCGGATTAATGAAAAGCTTGATATGTATGTATGTATGTATGTATGTATGTATGTATGTATGTGTATACAGACACACACACACAGACACACATACACACACACACACACACACATATATATATATATATATATATATATATATATATATATATATAAATACATACATACATACATACATACATACATACATACATATATATTAAGCGGATGTTATTCCTGCTATCAAAAGCCTTCTCTGGCGAAATTGCATTTTGCCAGTTTATTTTCTTTTTAACTGAGATGAAGTTAGCAGTTTTCAGGTCCTTGATCTCTGTCTGTCTGTCTGTCTCTCTTTCTCTATCATCTCTCTTTCTATCATCTATCCATCTCCATCCATCCATCCATCTCCATCCATCCATCCATCTCCATCCATCCATCTATTCATCCATGTCTGTCTCTGCCTATGTGTCTGTCTGTCTTTCTATCTATATCTCTATCTATGTTCTTAAGTTTTCGTGGATGTGTGTATGTAAAAAGTTAAAATCTCAGGTGATTTCCCACGTCATTATAAGTTTGTTAGTTAAAATGTTTAAAATCCTGGCTAAGGTCCCAGCTTAGCTTCTATCTATCTATCTATCTATCTATCTATCTATCTATCTATCTATCTATCTTCTCTCTCTCGTCTGTCTAATTTTTCTATCTATCTAATCTTTCTATCCATGTACCCTGTTTCCTCCAAAATAAGACACCCCCCTGATAATAAGCCCAATTGGGCTTTTGAGCGCATGGCAATAAGGCAAAGCGTTTATTTCAGGGTTCAAAAAAATATAAGACAGGGTCTTATTTTCAGGGAAACACAGGTAATAGATATACACGAGTATCTGTAACTGATTGGTTTCCATAGAAAAATAAGACTATCGGGAAGAACAGAATTTGATGGGATGGGTGGCAGCTGTTGTACTGCAAAGTTTTATTACGGCAAAATTGGCTTCTTGAAGAGAAGGCAGATGGAGATCTGGTCACCTTGCTAAGGTGTTGCCCATTTTTGTAGCATATTCAATAAAGTTTTGTTGAGGTTCATGCACCTCAACAAAACTATAACGAGACTTCCTTGATTTTGGCTTCAGTTAGTTCACTTGGAATCCAGTTAGAGCAGTTTCTCAACCTTGTCAACTTTAAGATGTGTGTCTGTGGTGATTCTCAGGTTCATGGTTGTCCCAAAGGGTTTTTTTTTTTCCAAAAGGCAACTGGACGTTCCCTGGTTTTTCCTTGAAGACGTTTCACTTCTCATCCAAGAAGCTTCTTCAGTTCTAACTTAGAACTTTTTGGATGAGAAGCAAAATGTCTTCAAGGAAAAACAAAAGAAAGTTTAAGATGTATAGATTTCAATTCCCAGAATTCCCTAGCCAACGAGACCAGCTAGGGAATTCTGGGAGTTGAAGTCCACACGTTTTAAAGTCACAAAGGTTGGGAAACCCTGATTTAGAACAAGCTATGCTTTTTGAACAAGCTATGGTGGCTTGGATGGCATAGTCTGGTAATTCAGACTATTATTTCTTCCAGTGTGATATGGATTGTAAATCTCTTGCATTTTTGAAGTACTCTGAAACCTTTTTTTACCATTTAAAAAAAAAACACTAAATAGCCAAAACATAACATTTGCCTGATGCATATCCATTATTTTTATTGCTTGGATTATTCCCTAGTTGGAAAGAATGAAATTTGAGAAAGAGTTAGATCAAATGAACAAAAATAAAGTGGAGCTGTAGGAAAACGAAATTTCATTTTAATATATGCCAATTAGTGTACCTTCAAAGTGACAAAGTTATTCTAAATTCTAAGGTTTTATTTGTGATATGTAATCCATACAAGTAAGTGGGCTATGATCAAATACCTTCAGGCCACAATTATTTAAGGACTATCTGGGTTTGTATAAGTTTCCTGGAGAGGGTGTTAAGAGCCTGTAACAGTTGTTTTGCCAGTATATAGCAGAGACAGCGATGTGTTGCGGCTCTCACTAGCTAGGACACTATATGTGGCAGATCCTATGTGCGTGGTCTTTTCTGTTTTGGCTCCTGCTTTGTGGAATATTCTTCCCCCAAATTAAAACTGGCTTCACGTCTTTTGACCTTCCGAAGGTCCCTCAGTACTAGCTGCGCTATCAGGCATGGGGACCCCAAACAGGACTGGTGAATTTTTGAGGTGGCTCCTGTAAGGTTAACATCTCCTCCTCCTTAATATTTCTTCTTTCCAACTTTGTTGTTCATAGTTTTTTCAAAAATATTTTTTATAACAATAATAACCTTTAACACCATCAAACATCAACATCCCAACTAGTCCTCTGGAAGGACTCATTAAATGGACAGAAATGCCAGATCGGGTCAGAACATCCGGCCGACTGTGTGATCAACCATAATAATGAAAATTATTTTACTATTTATTAAAGTAACTGTTTCTTAGCCTTGTTGTGCACTGCCCAAAGTCACTTGTTTGTGAGATGGACAAATAATACATTGGACAAATAAATAAATATTGCCAGTAGTGGCCCATTGGGCTTCCTCTCCTATGAAGATATTAAGATTGGTACAATAATGGAAAAACATATTTAGCTGCAGCTACCCCTGCATTTCTTTACAGAAAATATCTTTACAGGAGTACAGATAGTCCTCGAGTTACGACCACAATGGAGCCCAAAATTTAGGCTGCTGAGTGAAACACGGGTTAAGTGAGTTTGCTCCAGTTTACAACTTTCTCTAGCCACAGTTGTTAACGGAAACATTGCATGATTAAATTAGTAACATGGTTGTTAAGTGAATTTGGATTCACCATTGACTTTGCTGGTCAAAAAGGTCGCAAAAGGGGATCACGTGACCCCAGGACGCTGCGACCATCATAAATGTGAACCAGTTGCCAAGCATGTGAATTTTGGGGATGCTGCAACGGTCAGAAGTGTGAAAAACGGTCATAAGTCCATTTTTTCATTGCTGTTGTAACTTTCAATGGTCACTAAATGAACTGCTGTAAGTCGAGGACTACCTGCATTCTGAAATCTGGCAAGCAGTTTTACTTATTTATTAATCCTACTTTTGCCGCCTTGCAATCCAGAGAATTCTCAGTGGCTTATGGTGTATATATAAAGCAAAATGTACAACTTCTACAGTTAGACAATTAAGGAGAAACTTCCTAACAGTGAGGACAATTAACCAATGGAACAGCTTGCCTCATGAAGTCGTGGGCGCTCCAGCACTGGAGGTTTTCAAGAAGAGACTGGACAGTTACTTAATCTGAAATAGGTTCTCCTGCTTGATCGGGGCTGGACTAGAAGACCTCCAAGGTTCCTTCTGGCTCATTCATTCTGTTCTGTTCCTGTTCCTGTTCCTGTTCCTGTTCCTGTTCTGTTCTGTTCTGTTCTGTTCTGTTCTACTCTACTCTACTCTACTCTACTCCTCTACTCTACTCTACTCTACTCTACTCTATATTGTATTCTATTCTATTCTATATTCTCTACTCTACTCTAGACAAGGTCATTGTTATGAGAGTTCCCTGTCTTCCCACAAGAGGTGGATTAAAAGTAGTTTAAAAATAATATGGGGAATCCAATGAGAGCAGAAATAAAATGACAGTAAAGTCAATCCCGCAATGTACGCCTCCCCCCCACTTTGCCGACCAATGGAAAGAATTAACTCTCCTTTGTTTTCTCCCGCAAGCAATTAGCTGATGATTGAACTGCCCACCTTCATTTCGCTTAGACACAACGTCATCCTGTTATTCCAAGAAAGCAAGATTCGAACGACTTCCGTGTATTTTTGACTGGCGGCCAGTTGCAAATGCTTCCAGTTAATGGATTAGAATCCGTTTTGGGATCTGGCCAAATGGCGTCGGCTTTCATAAGATGAAGCGCTGTTTCTGGACAGCATTTTCTAAAACGTTTGTGGCAGGCTGGTACGGAGTTTCTGCGCAAGGCCCATTTTCAGGGATATCGGGGATGTGGGGCGGGCAGCAAGTTATCCTCCTGGACGATAGTTGCAGACCATACTCCGCAGAATATTGTAACGCTCTCTACATGGGGCTCCCCTTGGGGTGCACCCGGAGGCTCCAACTGGTGCAGAATGCGGCCGCACGGGGGATTGTGGGAGCGACGGGGTGCTCCCATGTGACTCCTTTCCTGCAGGAGCTGCATTGGCTTCCGCTGGACTTCCGGGTGCGCTTCAAGGTGTTGGTGATCACCTTTAAAGCGCTCCATGGCTTAGGGCCGGGGTACTTACGGGACCGTCTTCTGCCACCAATTGCCTCCCACCGGCCAGTTCGCTCCCACAGAGAGGGCTTCCTCAGGGTGCCGTCGGCCAGACAATGCCGGCTGGCGACCCCCAGGGGAGAACCTTTTCTGTGGTGGCACCTACCCTATGGAACAATCTACCCCCAGAGATACGAGTGATCCCAGACCTCCGGACTTTTCGTCGGGCCCTTAAAAACCTACCTCTTTCAGTTAGCCGGGCTGTCCTGATTTTATGATGGGTTTTTAAAATTTGAAATTGGTTTTAAATTGAAATGTTTTAAATTATGGGCCAAATTATTTAATTATTTTAAATCTATTTTAACTTTTGTATATAAAGTGTTTTACTTGGCTGTTCACCGCCCTGAGTCCGAAAGGAGAAGGGCGGTATAGAAATTTGAATAAATAAATAAAAAGATAAATAAATATGCTTATTTGGTACTGCAAAAAAGCATCTCCTTGTCAGCATCTGTTTCTAGAAGGGCTGTCAGGGTAAATGCGTGTCCTTCCTTTAACTTGCTGACTTCTCAACCTTTGGTTATGGCAGCTCTCTAGATTCACTTATTAAGAAAATGTACATATGGCCGCCCAATTCACTCTCGGTGACTGACGGCTTACAGAAGACAAAGCCCAGTGAACCCTCCCACCCCTGGTGACATTGATCAAAGCAATCAGTTGATGGGCGCCATATCCCCCTGGGGTCTCCAGGCCCACTGGCAAAATCAGGTCTTCATGGCCTTTTGGAAGTGTGTCAAGGTAGGAGATAAGCTTGTCTCTGCAGGGATGATGGGTTTTTTTTTTTTTTTGGTTTGATTTATATGCCGCCCTTCTCCGGAGACTCAGGGCGGCTTACAATGCGTTAAGCAATAGCCTTCATTCTTTTGTATATTTTATACAAAGTCAGCTTATTGCCCCCACAAACTGGGTCCTCAGTTTACCTACCTTAGAAAGGATGGAAGGCTGAGTCAACCTTGAGCCTTGGCGAGATTTGAACTTACTAATTGCAGACAGCTGAAGTTAAATTACAATGCATTAGTCTGCTGAGCTATCCGGGCTCCCTGTTCCACAGGGAGGGAGCCACCACGGAGAAGGCCCTTCTTGGTTTCACCAGATGGACCTCCTTAAGAGAGGGGACCCATAACTGTTCTGACCCAGCTCCCCAAACACGACAAACCCTCTGTAGTTGAATCAATGATTCCTTTATTAGGAGCACCAGCAGCCCCGACAAAAAGTTTCTCTCTCACCGCAGGCTAACAAGTCTGTCCATCAGGGAGATGAATAGTGGTCTGCCACATCTATTCATCTCTGCCCGCTGCCTTTTATCCCCAGAGCTAGGGTGGGGCTTCTCTAGCAGCAGTGGCTCTTCCGTCCCAAGGACCGGCCCATATATTTCCACTGCTCTCCTCTCCTCTGCCTTCTGAGCATCAGGCACTGGGCCCAGCTGTTCCTCCTCCTCCTCATCAGCCACCTCTGTTGACTGTTGACTCTCCATCTGAGGGCTGACGGAGGGCCCAGGCTCTGCCTCTCTCTCTCTGCCAGCTCCATTCCCTCTTTCCCCTCGGAGCTCCCAGGTTGCCTTGAGGCTGACCCTGACTCCCACTCCTCCTCCGCCTCCTCTGACTGGGCTGCTGGAGGAGCCAGCAGCCGACAGGCCACAACAATAAGATCTTCCTTCCTTCCCACCCTGGTGGGCCTGGCAGATGTTATTGAGAAAAGATGGTCCTTCAAATAACAGGGAGGGAGCCACCACGGAAAAGGCCCTTCTCCTCGGTCCCACCAGATGGACTTCCTTAAGAGAGGGGACCCATAACATCCCCTGCCTCTCCACCCTGGTAGGCCTGATAGATGTAATTGGGAAAGGATGGCCCTTTAAGTAACCTACCCCCAGGCCATGGACGGCTTTGAAGGTGACAGCCAGCACCTTGAATTAATTAATTAATTAATTGTATTTATTTATTGGTTCGATTTATATGCCGCCCTTCTCCAGAGACTCAGGGCGGCTTACAGTGCGTTAAGCAATAGCCTTCATCCTTTTGTATATACCTGCTTAGTAGGGCTTTTGGATCCCCCTAAGCGGTGTTCTTTTTTTTATACAAAGTCAGCTTATTGCCCCCACAATCCGGGTCCTCATTTTACCTACCTCAGAAGGATGGAAGGCTGAGTCAACCTAAATTGGACCCCGAAGCAAATCGGCAGCCAATGCAGCTCCCACAAGAGAGGTGACACGGGTGCAAATCCACACTTGACACAGAACTGCATTTTTAACCCATTGGCGCCTTAGCAGGGTGGATTAAAAAAATGATTTTTTAAAAAAAAATCAAAAAAATCAGATTTTTTTGATTTAAATCGGATTTTTTTTATTTAAATCGGATTTTTTTTTATTTTTATCGAATTTATTTTAATAAAAAACTTTTGGGGTAAAAATCTATCATAAGATAGTTTTCTATTTAAGATACATAAATAATTTAGTTTATTCAGCATGAAATGGAGCTTAGTTATGGAGCAGGAGGCTGTATATTCTGCAACACTGGGACTATCGGTGAGTCAACAGTGGGTCAAAGGAGTAGCAGAGATGACAGTTGCTCTTGAAAAATTATGATTTAAATCGAGTGGATTTAAATCAAGCCTTTTTACTAGTGATTTAAATCATGATTTAAATTGTGATTTAAATCAACTCGATTTAAATCAAATCCACCCTGCGCCTTACAGATTGTTTTCCAGGGCAGGCCCAGGTAGAACGCATTGCGGTAGTCAAGATGAGGACATGGGTGATGCATTGGCCATTGCTTCCATTCTGCCCCTTTATGGGAATTATGAAACACAATTCCATAAACATTTTCTGGAGAACACGAGATTGCAGAGATTTCCCACACGCCCAAGGACGAAGGTGAGTCAAGAATTGGCCAGCTTCGGGGTAGTGTCTGACTCATCTTCGCTGACTTAAGAAACCAAAAATAGGTCTGGTTTGGGCCAGAAATGCGTCCAGATGTAGGCTAGAAGTAGGAACTTGAAAGATTGTGTCCTAGGAGAACACAATAATAGCACAGCAGTTGGTTTTGCAGCCAAGAAAACTACGGGGGATGTGACAAGGTCACCCAGATGGAGTTCTGCTCCAAGGCTTCATCTTAAATCTAAAAATTGCTCAGTTTTAACACGTTCTCCTTGAAGGATGCGAGGAATCTCTAATAACTCACAAACCGCCCTCTGATCTTTCCTTTTCATCCCTGGCGGATGAGAATAGCAGGAAAGATGTCCAAGCGGGGATCAGGAGCCCCGCCGATTCCGTTACGCACCGGAATAATGAGGTTTGCGGTGCAAAAGGGCTGCCAGGATAAAAATCCTGGTGGGACCTGCCCTAAATTAAGCTCTGCGGATGACCCAATGGTAAAATGATGGCTTGACAATTTACACTTTCAGAGGAGGCTAAGGTGTGAGTCAGGGCAATTCCTCTGGCTACAACAGCCTTTGCCAGATTAGATTCAGTTGAAAGGGACATTAGAGGTTGTCTAGTCCAACCCCCCACCCAAGCAGGAGCCCTTACACCAATTCTGAAAGAGGGTAGTCCAGTCTCTTCTTGAAAGCCTCCAGTGATGAAGCTCCCACAACTTCTGAAGGCAAGCGTTGGTTGATTGCTCTCGCTGTCAGAAAATTTATCCTTATTTCCAGGTTGAATCTCTCCTTGTTCAGTTTCCATCCATTATTCCTTGTCTGGCCTTTGGATGCTTTGGAAAATAAGTTGTCCCCCTTCCTCCTCTCTGGGGCAGCCCCTCAAATATTGGAAGATTGCTATCCTGTCTCCCCTGGTCCTTCTCTTCACTAGACTAGCCAGGCCCAGTTCCTGCAACCGTTCATCGTATGTTTTAGCCTCCAATCCCCTCATCATCCTGGTTGCTCTTCTCTGCACTTTTTCTAGAGTCTCAACATTTTTATTTATAGTGTTTTTTATAGCCTGTTCTAAGCTGTTCTGTTGTGGCAGGTGTGAGTCTGGAGCCTTAGTACTTGGACTTTTTTTTTTTTTATTTGATTTATATGCCGCCCTTCTCCAGAGACTCAGGGCGGCTTACAATGCGTTAAGCAATACCCTTCATACATTTGTATATTTATACAAAGTCAGCTTATTGCCCCCACAAACTGGGTCCTCAATTTACCTACCTTAGAAAGGATGGAAGGCTGAGTCAACCTTGAGCCTGGGGAGATTTGAACTTGCAGTAATTGCAGACAGCTGGTGTTAATCACAATGCTATTAGTCTGCTGAGCCACCAGGCCCTTATATTCTGCTCCATGGTGTTTTACAGGCAGTCCTTGAGTTACGACCCTAACTGAGCCCAAACATTGTTGCTAAGTAAAACAGAATTAGTTAAGTGAATTTTGTTCCATTTTACAACCTTTCTTACCACAGTTGTTCAACCAATCACTGCAGTTGTTAAGATAGCAACACGGTTGTTAAGCGAACCTGGCTTCCCCATTGACTTAGAAGGTCGCAAAAGGGCATCACATGACCGCTGGACACTGCGACCGTCATAAATATGAATCAGTTGTCAAGCGTCTGAATTTCAATCACATGACCCCGGGGATGTTGCAACGGTCGTAAGTGTGAAGAACGGTCATAACTTTTTTTAATACCGTTGTAACTTTGAACTTTTAGTGAACTTTGAACAGTTCACTAAATGAACTGTTGTAAGTCAAGGACTACCTGTATAACACTCACCGGTCGGTTGACAATGTCAGCATCTTGCCCCCAGCAATCTGGATCCTCATTTTACCAACCTTGGAAGGTTGGAAGGGGCCGAGTCAACCTTGAGCCAGTCAGGATCGAACTCCTGGCAGGAGGCTATGACGATTTGCCACTGGCTTCAACTCGGCTGCCTAGGGAATTTGGGGAGTTGAAGTCCACAAATCTTAAAGTTGCCAAGTTGGACATCCCCGATCAAGGGTGTTAAGTGTTAATATGGTAGGATAGGAACTTCTGCTTGCTGTGCTAACCATTGTGGTATCTTACCCTTATATTCTGTTCTTGTATTACATTTTTTCTAGGATTAGAAGAATCCTTGGTCTTCCTGATTCCGTCATCCGTTCATTTGGCCCCCGTGCCAATCCGTGGTCATGTTGAAGTTAAAGTGCTCGGAGTCGGTCAGAGTTGTCGTACGATGCCGGCCCATGAACAGCAAAGAGAAAGTGGCCTCCTATGAACAGGTGGTGGAAGTGGACGTGAAATTGGGGCAGGTCTCTGTGAAGAACCCAAAGGGAACATCTCATGAACTTCCAAAGACCTTCACCTTTGATGCCGTTTATGATTGGAGCTCCAAACAGTTTGAGCTTTACGATGAGACTTTCCGGCCGTTGGTGGACTCGGTTCTCCAGGGGTTCAATGGGACCATTTTTGCTTACGGGCAAACCGGGACGGGGAAAACGTACACCATGGAAGGTGTGCGTGGAGACGTTGAGAAAAGGGGGGTCATCCCCAACTCATTTGACCACATCTTCACCCACATTTCCCGGTCTCAGAACCAGCAGTATCTGGTGAGGGCCTCCTACTTGGAGATCTACCAAGAAGAAATCAGAGACTTACTCTCCAAGGACCAATCCAAGAGGCTGGAGCTGAAGGAGAGGCCCGATACGGGAATCTACGTCAAAGACCTCTCGTCGTTTGTCACCAAAAGTGTGAAAGAAATCGAACACGTTATGAACGTCGGGAACCAGAATCGTTCGGTGGGCGCCACCAACATGAACGAGCACAGTTCCCGTTCCCATGCCATTTTTGTCATCACCATTGAATGCAGCGAGGTTGGGCTCGACGGGGAGAACCACATACGGGTCGGGAAGTTGAATCTGGTGGATCTGGCGGGCAGCGAGCGCCAGTCCAAGACCGGAGCCCAGGGGGAGAGGTTGAAAGAAGCCACTAAGATCAACCTCTCTCTCTCCGCCTTGGGCAATGTCATCTCTGCCCTCGTGGACGGCAAAAGCACCCACATTCCCTATAGGGACTCCAAGCTGACCCGGCTGCTCCAGGATTCCTTGGGGGGCAACGCCAAGACCGTGATGGTCGCCAACATTGGCCCTGCCTCCTACAACGTGGAGGAGACCTTAACCACCTTGAGATATGCTAACCGTGCCAAGAACATCAAGAACAAGCCAAGGGTCAACGAAGACCCCAAAGACGCTCTCCTGCGGGAATTCCAAGAAGAAATTGCTCGTCTGAAGGCCCAGCTGGAGAAAAGGTCCATCGTCAAGAAGAAGAAGAAGGAGAGGAGGAGAGACGGCGGCATGGGCGAGGAGGAGGAGGAGGAAGAGGAAGAAGAGGAGGAGGAAGGGGAAGGGGAAGAAGAGGAAGGGGGAGACAAAGATGACTACTGGAAAGAACAGCAAGAGAAGCTGGAGATCGAGAAGAAGGCCATCCTGGAGGACCACAGCTTGGTTGCTGAGGACAAGATGAGGCTCCTGAAGGAGAAGGAGAAGAAGATGGAAGACCTGAGGCGGGAGAAAGAGGCGGCTGAAAAGCTGGGTGCCAAAATCAAGGTAAGACGCCTTTTCTAACGAATGATGTATTTACGTTGATCATTAATCAGCAGAACATGTACAGGCAATCCTCAGAGTGGTGCAGTGGCCTGTAGGTGGAGCTCTCCCCTCACAATCAGCAGGCTGTGAGTTCGATCCTAGGTAGTGGCAGATATTTCTCTCTCTGGGCACGAGTAATTATCTGCTTTCATTACTGTCATTTATTTTTGATTAGTATCAATTTGTAAAATTATGAGGGGAAAGTCATTACGAGATTACTACTAGAGAATATTATGATGAGTATTACTCAAAAGGAGTGTAACCAGACAACACACTGTTTACATGGATATTGAATATGTTGCTTTTTCTATTTATATTAAAAAAATAAATCGAAGGTTTTTTTAAAAAAAGAGTAATTATCTGCTGTGAACCCTGCATTGGCGACAGGAAGGGCCTCCGGCCAATAAACTCTCAGCTCCATTCAGTTGCCCTGACTCCACCCTGCCGTAAGGGAATACAGGGTCATTAAAAGACAAATAAAAAATGTACAGCTAATCCTCAAATTATGATCACAATTTAGCCTAAAATTTATGTTGCCAAGTGAGATGCTAGTTGAGTGAATTTCGCCCCAATTTACGACTTTCCTTGCCACATTTGTTAAGTGATTCATTGCAGTTGTTCAGTGAGTCACATGGTTTGTTAAGTGAATCCCAGGATACTGCAACAGACGTAACTGTGAAAAATGGCTCTAACTCACTTTTTTCAGTGACGTCGTAACTTTGAACGGTCACTAAGTGAACTGTTGTAAGTGGAAGGCTACCTGTACTTTTGTGTGTATTCAGAAAATTCAGACTGGTATATGCATATGCATACAGTGTTAAGAGCAAACCCTTGAGATACGCAGAAACAAAGGTGTGAAAATTACTCTTATTATATTGAGGGGATGTTTATGACCCATCCATCAAAACATTATTGCATCTGGCCTAATAGGAATTTTTAAATTGGGTGTTTGTTAGTTTTTAATTTCGTGGGCCAAATCTTATATATTTGTTTTTAAATTGTTCTCAAATTTTGTGGTTTATATGTGTTTTAATATGGCTGTACACCGCCCTGAGTCCTTTGGGAGAAGGGCGGTAGAGAAGTTCAATAAAAACTAAATCTAAATCTGCAAAACGATAATAATAATAACAACCACAACAACTGGCTTATTTGTCCGTGTGTTGTTGTTGTGGGGTGGGTGACTGGGCGTTTCTGATTATTTTTGTTTTTTATTTTTTATTTTTTTTTCCTATTCTGTGTTTTTTATTGACTGTAAGCCGCCTAGAGTGGCTGTGAGCGAGTAAGCGGCTGTATAAACTTTCTAAATCAATAAATTAACCTGAACGCAGCGAAGGGCAAGTTACTTGCTGCATTTCCAGCAAATATCGTAATTTATTGTCAATCGATAATGGAACTCAATATGTCTGGCTTAGCGTTATTGGTTGAATCTGATTTCCTGTTTTGGCAAACTTCAACTTATGCTGCATGAAGAATATTTTTTTTTTTCTTTAAACTTTTGACTGGAATTACAGTTGTAAGGCAAGGTTGGTATCCACAGAGTTCTAATTTTATGAAATTTCTCCCCCGGCACTCCTTAATATTCTTACTTTTAAGGCAATGGAGAGCAAGCTGCTTGTTGGTGGAAAAAACATCGTGGATCACACAAACGAGCAACAGAAAATCCTGGAACAGAAGCGGCAGGAGATTGCTGAGCAGGTGAGATAAGGACAGAATTGCCCATTTTTCCATATCTTTATTTTGCTCTTCATCTGCAAATGCAACATAACCTCTTTCCTACTACCCTCTTTCCCTGAAAATAAGACCCAACCGGAAAATAAGTCCTAGCATGATTTTTCAGGATGCTCGTAATATAAGCCCTACTCCCAAAATAAGCCCCAGTTAAGATTGTCGGCCAGATGGATGCATTTAGTACCGTATTTCCACCAAAATAAAACCTAACTGGAAAATAAGTCCTAATGCACCTTTTGGAGCAAAAATTAATATAAGACCCGGTCTTATTTTGGGGAAAACACAGTACCTGGACAAAGGCCCCTAAGAACACTTCCCAAGCAAATGCTTTTCACAAGCATTGAAAAATATAGTGGTTCTCATTTTACAACCATAATGGAGCCAGAAATTATGGCCGTAAGTTATTGTGGCCGTTAAACAGATCCCCATGTGATCCTGCTGGATTTTATTGCCTTTTTTTGTGTGGTTAAATGAACACTGTGGTCATTAAGCGAAAACGGTGGTCGTTTTAAGGGAACGGGGGACGGGGTTTTTTTGGTTGGAAACTGGAAGTAAGCACCGGTTTCCATCAAAAACGGTCATAAATCACTGTCACCTGAAATAGCCATCCATTTTTGCTTCCTTCCAGTTTTTTCATCTGATTAAAATTTCTCTACTGTATAAATTCATTCATTCATTTCATTTCATTTATTTGATTTGAATACCGCACTACTCCCGAAGGACTCAGGGCGGTGAACAGCCAAACAATAAAATACATAAATACAAAAAATTTAAAAACCAGATAAAATTGAATTAAACAATTTTGGCCCAGACAAATTAAAACACTCCAATCATTTAAAAAACAGATTAAAATTTAGATATTAAAAAGAGGGAAAAGATTAGGTCAAGCCTGCCTGTTGGAATAAAAAGGTCTTCACAGCGCGGCGGAAGGTGTGCAGATCCAGGATCCTCCGTATCTCTGGGGGGAGCTCGTTCCAGATCGTAGGTGCCCCCACAGAGAAGGCTCTCCCCCTGGCGGCTGCCAGTCGACATTGTTTGGCTGACAGCACCCGGAGGAATCCCTCTCTATGAGAGCGTACCGGCCAGTGGGAGGCTATTGGTGGTAGTAGGTGGTCCCGTAGGTAACCAGGTCCTAAACCATGGAGCGCTCTAAAGGTGGTAACCAAAACCTTGAAGCGCACCCGGAAGACCACCGGGAGCCAGTGCAGCTCGTGCAGGAGAGGTGTTACATGGGAACAGTCATAAATCAGTCATTATCTTTTGAGAATCCGCTGTTATATTTTTTTAAAGTTTAGAACATGAGCCAAATATATTACATGGGTTTCTGAAGCTTTTGTGGACTTCCTAACTTTAATTCATTGGTATTTACTTTCGAATAAAGAGACAGTAAGTCCCCTCTTAGGAAATGAATTAATTCTTCAGCCGAGTTAAGTGTCCCCTCTGAATGGTTCTCTAACAAGAGCAGAAATGTAGAGATTGGTGAATTAAAAAGCTTTAAATGAATGTATGTCGTGTCCTACAGAAACGACGGGAACGAGAAATCCAACAGCAAATGGAAAGTCGGGATGAAGAGACCTTGGAGCTGAAGGAGACCTATAGCTCCTTACAGCAGGAAGTGGACATCAAAACTAAAAAACTGAAAAAGGTGACATGAATAAAAGAGAATATTTGTACGGGAGGGGGAGGGGGAGGAATACTTTGGGGTCCATGATGCTCTCTGAGCTTGTTTTCTTGCAGATATTTCATTACCCAACTATGTTACACCATCAGTGACAGAGAGTGTGGGGTTTATGTAACATCTTACCCAATCTTTTCCATCACTGATGATGTTACCTAGTTTGACAGAACACCAAGGACCCCTGAAAAAGGTGCTTTTTTTCCAAGAGGCAACAGGACTTTCTCGCTTTTTCTTTTGAAGACGTTTCACTTCTCATCCAAGAAGCTTCTTCAACTCTGACTGGATGGTGGGGAGTGGAAGGTTTTATACTCCTTGCAGACAGCTGGTCATTTGCATCCTTTTTAGAGAGAGCCGTTGAGGCTACTTGGAGATTCCTGTGTGTCCTCAGGTTCACCTGAGTAGTGCAAATGGGTGTGGCGTCTTCTTGGAAATGCTGAGAGGACCGTGTTGTAGACTGGAGATAGATTATAACAATAGACTTATATACTGCTTCTCAGTGCTTTTACAGCCCTCTCTAAGCGGTTTACAGAATCAGCCTCTTGCCCCCAACAATCGGGGTCCTCGTTTTACCGACCTCGGAAGGACGGAAGGCTGAGTCAACCTTGAGCCGGTCAGGATCGAACTGCTGGCAGCTGGCAGAATCAGCCTGCAATACTTCATTCTAACCACTGCACATACAGAGTCTTTGGTGCAAAGGTAGCCTTGTCACGCTATACAACTGTATTCCTCTCTTCCAGCTGTTTTCTAAGCTGCAAGCTGTGAAGGCCGAAATCCACGACCTGCAGGAGGAGCACATCAAAGAGAGACAAGAACTGGAACAAACCCAGAACGAGCTGACCCGGGAGCTCAAGCTGAAGTAGGTTCCAACTAACCATGTATTACTGTTTAAGTAAGGTCTAGAACAGAGGTGAGGAACTATGACCCCTTTATGACTTGTGGACTTCTGGAAATTGAAGTCCACAAGTCATAAAGGGGCCATAGGCAGCATGGCTGGCCCAGGAATTCTGGGAGTTGAGGTCCCTGTCATAAAGGGGCCATAACCAGCATGGCTGGCCCAGGAATTCTGGGAGTTGAAGTCCCTATCATAAAGGGGCCATAGGCAGCATGGTTGGTGTAGGAATTCTGGGAGTTGAAGTCCCTAAGTCATAAAGGGGCCATAGCCAGCATGGTTGGCCCAGGAATTCTGGGAATTGAAGTCTCTAAGTCATAAAGGGGCCATAGCCAGCATGGTTGGTATAGGAATTCTGGGAGTTGAAGTCCACAAGTCATAAAGGGGCCATAGCCAGCATAGCTGGCTCAGGAATTCTGGGAGTTGAAGTCCCTAATTCATAATGGGACCATAGGTAGCATGGTTGTCTCAGGAATTCTTGGAGCTGAAGTCCACAAGTCATAAAGGGGCCGTAGATCCCGTGTTCTAGAACATGGGATGGAAGGAACTTCGTGGTCAGCTGTCCCAGAGCCGAGAATGAACTTATTTACTTGAGCGACCTGAAAGATGGAGCCCAGCAAGGAAAAGATCTTCTGGATTCCCACCAGGCCACCGGATCTCACTTTGTCCTTTGCTGATCTCACACAGGCACCTGATCATCGAGAACTTCATTCCTTTGGAAGAGAAGAACAAGATCATGAATAGATCCTTCTTTGACGAGGAGGAAGACCAGTGGAAACTTCACCCCATCACCCGACTGGAGTGAGTCTTCTTTCCCTTTGAGGGTTGAGGGACACGCCCAGTTTTAGGTACTCGACTTACCGCAGTTTGTTTAATGACCGATGAAAGCTACAACGGCACTGAAAAATGTAACCTATGACCGTTTTTCACACTTAACGACCGTTGCAGCATTTCCCCACAGTCATCGTGATCAAAATTCAGACTCTTGGCAACTGACTCATATTTACGACGGTTGCAGCGTCTGAGAGGGTCACGCGATCCCCTTTTGCAACCGTCTGACAAAGAATTCACTTAACGACAGTGAAGAAAAGTGGCAAGAAAAGTCGTAAAATACGGGCAAAGCTCACTTAATAAATGTCTCACTCAGCAACATAAATGTTGTACTCAGTTGTGGTCGTAAATTAAGGATTACCTGCATTATGTCGGCTCTGTCTGATTCAATGCTAAAGACTCGAGTTAATGACAGAATGGTACATCTCCGCCAGTGTTTCTCAACCTTGACCGCTGGACGATGGGTGGACTTCAACTCCCAGAATTCCCCAGCCAGCTCTGCCTGGGGAATTCTGGGAGTTGAAGTCCACCCATCGTCCAGCGGCCAAGGTTGAGAAACACTGATCTACTACGCACAGGTGTTGTCGTCCCAACTGTCTCCAAATTGCTGCTCTCAAAGTCCTCGACTTGCGACCATTCATTTAGTGACCGTTCAAAGTTACAACGGCACTGGAAAAAGCGATTTATGGCCATTTTTCACACTTAACGACCATTGCAGCATTCCCCCCCCCCATGGTCACGTGATCAAAATCCAGACGCTTGCCAACGGACTTGCCAATTTACAACGATTGCAATGTCCCGGGGGGAGGGAGGGGGTGTCACGTGACCCTCCTTTTTATGACCTCCTGACAAGCCAAATCAGTGATGGGAAACCAGATTCACTTAACAACCATGTTAGTCGCTTCACAGCTGCAGCGTTTCGCTTAACAGCTGTGGCAAGAAAGATTGTAAAATTTGTGTGTGGGGGGGTGAGGGGGAAACTCACTTAACTATTTTGTTTTAACCATAGAAATGTTGGTCTCCATTGTGGTCATAAGCCAAGGACTATACCTGCATTATAGCTTTTAGGAAGTGAGTGACATCGCGTTGGCCACGGCCACCCAGGTTTTGTGGCTCCCGCTGTTTTCTTTTCTGTGGGATCTCCACGTTTCAGGCATGAGGTTCCTTGGCTGATTCTCTGCTTTTGAGAGCCAGCAAGGTGATTGTGCCACCCTTCGATGTTCAATAATAAGAGCCTGCCCATCCTGATCATAATTTATATGTAAATTGGATCACTTAGGGGATCCGCCTGATTTTGCAATCTGTTCTGAGGCTATTATTCAGCAAATCTCACGGTGTCAAGCTGAATACTGCAATTCCTGAGGTTTAAACTTTTATTCTTAGTGGGCTAAGATGAGGATGTTCTTTTTCCTTCTGCTGCTGGTCTGCTGATCATATCCTGAGCCCAACACAGAGGACCGCAACCTTAAATACTCAAAGAGCCATTTGGACCCGTTTCCCACAGAAAAGAAAACATCGGGAGCCACAAAACCTGGGGGGGCGTGGCCAACTCGACGTCACTCACTTCCACCAGTCACATGACACACACACCCCTAGCCACGCCTACCCAGCCGGTCATTAGGGCAGAGAACCAGTTGTTAAAAAACACCGGGAACCACAAAATCCTTTTGACACATCTCTCTCTCCCCTCCAGGGGTGAAATGATCCCGGTTCAGACCAGATCACCCGATCTGGTAGCGATGGAGGCGGGTGGTTCGGAGAACCGGTAGCAAAAATCCCTGCCCCCCCCCCATTGCCCAGCTGAGCCGCACAATCATCAGAGGCTTTTTTTTTTTTTTTTACTTTTAAAAGCATTTTTTCTACCACCTCTACCACGAAAAAATGCTTTGAAAAGTAAAAAAAAAAAAGCCTCTGATGATCACGCGGCTCAGCTGGGATCGTCAGAGGCTTTTCAAAGCATTTTTTTCTGCAACCTCTTGGCCGAAGAGGTGGTAAAAAAAATGCTTTGAAAAGCCTCTGACGATCCCAGCTGAGTTGCCTGATCGGCAGAGGCTTTTCAAAGCATTCCCCCACTCTCCCTGTATCTCTCTGTCTCTGCCCTGGCCACTTCTCCATCACCCACCATTGCCCTTACCTTCTCAGGCGAAGCAAGAAGTGACTGGGAGGGGAGGGAGAGGGGCAGGGCCAGCCAGTGGTGGGATCACCTGACAGGGAGCCAGGTGAACAGAGGGCCCAAAGAGCCACATGCGGCTCCAGAGCCGCAGGTTGCTGACCCCTCGCCTAACAGGATGCTTAAAAAGAAAAAGCACATCAAACTACAGAGGTGGCAGTTACAGGTAGTCCTCCCACTTACGACCGCAACCGAGCCAAAACTTCTGCTGCTAAGTGAAGACCGTTAAATGAGGCTTTGCCTCATTTTAGGACATTTCTTGCCGGAATTGTTAAGTGAATCACTGCCGCTATTTTGTTAGTCACAGGGTTGTTAAGCGAATCTGCCTACCCCATTGACTTTGCTGGTCAGGTGGTCGCAAAAGGGGATCACATGACAGCCCCCCTCCGGGGACACTGCATATATATGAACCGGTTTGCCAAGAGCCTGAATTTTGATCCCGTGACGGGGGGGTTACCGCAAGCGTGAAAAACAGTCACAGGTGACTTTGTTCAGTGCCATTGTAACTTCGAATGGCCACTAAATGAGTGGTTGTAAGTCGAGGACTACCTACGACAGAGATGGGGATATTGAGAGGTAGACAGTACAGAACAGAAGACCAGAGTTGGAAGGGACCTTGGAGGTCTTCTAGTCCAACCCCCTGCTCAGGCAGGAACATTTCAGACAAATAATTTTCTTCATAGTGGTCAGAGAGGCTCCCGGAATTGAGTGTGTGTTATATAAACAGAAGGAGTGTTGTGTATTTGAGCTGCTTGTTCCCTTCCCCGATCCAGGAACCAACAGATGATGAGAAGGCCGGTGTCCGCCGTGGGGTACAAGAGACCCCTGAGCCAGCACGCGAGGATGTCCATGATGGTCCGTCCAGAAGCTCGGTACAGGGTGAGCTCAGACTATTTATTTTCGGGGGCGGGGGGTGGGGGGGATCTGGAATAAAAATAAGGAGCGATGCGAAAAATAAGTACCAGAAGAGCCTCACCTGAGAAAGGTGTGCACTCAGTGGACAGACAGGCCCTCATGTCCTGTAAAAAAAAGAAAGAAAGAAAAGTAATTTATCTGTGGAAGTCACTGGTCTCCAGCATCCTCCTTGGCCTGCAACTGTGTGAGGAGTACAAGTAGTCCTCTACTTACAAAAGTTCACTTAGTGATCATTCAAAGTTACAACATCCCTGACAAAAGTGACCTAGGACCATTTTTCACATGTTTGACTGTCCCCATGGTCGCCTGATCAAGATTCAGTTAGTTGGCAACTGACTCCCATTTATGACGGTTGTGGTCCCCTCCGGGGGGAGGGGTCACGTGGTCCCCTTTTGCAACCACCTGACGAGCAAAATCAATGGGGAAACCAAATTCCCTTAACAGCCATGTTGCTAACTGCAGTGCTTCGCTTAACAACTGCGGCGAGAAAAGTCATAAAATAGGGCAAACCTCGCTTTTAGCAAATGTCTCACTTAGCAACATTAATTTTGGGCTCAGTTGGGGTCGTAATTGTTAAGAGAGTTTTGCCCCGTTTTACGACTTTTCTTGCCACATTTGTTAAGTGAATCGCTGCAGTTCTTAAATTAGTAACACTGTCGTTAAGTGAATCTGTCTTCCCCATTGATTTTGCTTGTCGGAAGATTGCAAAATATGATCTCATGATCCCAGGACACTGCAAGCATCATAACTGAACCAATTGCCAAGCATCTGAATATAACTCACGTGATGATGGGGATGCTGGAATGATTGTAAGTATGAAAAATGGTCATAAGTCACTTTTTTCATTGCCATTGTAACTTCAGTCACTAAAGGGAACTGTTGTAAGTCAAGGACTACCTGTACTGCAGACTACTTCGGCTGATCATGGGCTGACAGCAGTTTGGCAGTTCGAATCTCACCAGGCTTAAGGTCGACTCAGCCTTTCGTCGTTCTGAGATCGGTAAAATGAGGGCCCAGATTGTTGGGGGAAATACGCTGACTCTGTAAACCGCTTAGAGAGGGCTGTAAAAGCACTATGAAGTGGTATATAAGTCTAATGTTCTGCCCCAGCTACAGACCCCAAAGAACGCAGCACACACAAAGTCCGTACAAACCTTAGTTTATTAATTAAGGACTACTAATGAGTTTTCTTAGTAGTTGTTCGAACACAAGTACAGTTTAAATCAGTCTTTTCTGAACAAGGGCTGTTAATTTAACTTCATTAACAGCTGACAAGAATCCAAAGAATAATAACTCAATTTTGAGGCACAGTATTTCAGATAACCGTAATCTTACTGTGGTTGGCAGAATGCCCAGAAGCAATTTGCAGGAAAACTGACAAGAGAGAAACAAAAGCCGAATCAAACGTTTCTGGAATCAAGGAATATGAACGAAGTTTTTTCTTGCAAATTGCATCAGTTGTCTTCCTTCCTTAAATAGGCTAAGGGAGTGGCCAATTAGCCCCAAGCCTTACTCTCGAGGAGACCTCCTCCTGAGGAGCCACTCCTGCCTTTTGGCAGCTCTGTGCGCTCGTGCATCGGGAAGAGGCTCCTCCTTTTCTTCCTCTTCACTTATGGGAGCTTCTGGAGGTTCTGAAGGTCCTGGCTGAATCCTGGCCTCTGGCACCACATCTTATCCAGCCTCCTCATTGTCCGACTAGAGTTCCAACTGCACAGGCTGCTGGTGCAGCACCACACCAGCCTTCTCGCTGTCGGAATCAGCTACTAGCTGTACAGGCTGCTGACGGGCCACAACATCTAAGCGCTATTGCTATCCTTAAAATTCCCGGGATCCTTATCTAATTCCTAGCAGGTGCTAACCATGAGTCGAGAAGATTCTTGTGGGATCTTCTAAGGCCTTTATTAGTTGTCTCACATTTAATTATCAATGATAAGCCGTCCCAATGTTGCATCTTGGCATGTCTTACAATAAACCCAAAATAAAGAAAATATTTTCAAAAACAAACCTAGGGAAAAAAATCAACAAGGAGTTTAAAAAACGGGACACGACCCCGTCGAAATAATCGAGTATTGAGCTCTGCTGAATCTGGACTCTTTAGGCAGAAAACATTGTCCTGCTGGAACTGGATATGCCCAGTCGGACCACACGGGATTACGAGGGCCCGGCCATCGCCCCCAAAGTCCAGGCAGCTCTAGAAGCCGCTTTGCAAGACGAAGATGAGATCCAAGTGGATGCGTCCACTTTTGAGAGCACGTCGAACAAGAAATCTAAATCCCGGTGAGCTGGTATTTTAATCCACTATTCTTTTGTAGGTCTGAGAAGTTGGGTGGCTGAATTGGGCTGGCTTCCAGCCCTCTTAATTGCGGGGGAGATATTTCTATTAAAAAAAGTATTTGCTAGAGATGCAGGAATTTCTGAAATAGAAGACATTGAGAAAGCTTAACACATCTCTTCAGCCTCTTTAAATGTGGTCAATAAAGGAAGATTCGTGTATATGTAACCCAGTGTTACTACTCAGTCTTGGCAGCTTGAAGACGTGTGGACTTCAACTCTCAGAACTGAGAGTTGTAATTCTGGGAGTTGAAGTCCATGAGGAATTCTGGGAGTGAAATCCACACATCTTTGAATATTGGTTTAAAAAAAAAGTCAGTTTGGTCTGGTAGTTTTTGTGCTGGCCTAGAAACTGGGAGACAGTGAGTTCTAGTTTCACATTATATATAAAAGCTGGCTGGGTGACTTTGGGCCAATCACCAAGGGATGGTGCGTTGTAGTTCTGCCTTAGGCATGAAAGTCAGTTGGGTGACTTTGGGCCAATCACCAGGAGTCAGTAAGTTCTAGTCCCAGCTTAGGTAGGAAAGCCGGCTGGGTGACTTTGGGCCAATAATCAGGAGACTGTGAGTTCTAGTCCCACCTTAGGTAGGAAAGCTGGATGAGTGACATTGGGCCAATCACCAGGAGATTATGAGTTCTAATTCCGCCTTAGGCATGAAAGCCAGCTGACTTTGGGCCAGTAACTCACTCTCAGGCCAACCCGCTTCACAGGATTGTTGTAGGAAGAAATAGGAGGAGGAAGGAGGATTTAGATATATTCTCCAGCTTGCTATGTATAAAAATAATAAAGGCGGATGACGATCCAGGCAAGATCTTTGCAAAGGCACAAACCCAGTTAACTTTTGTTAGCCACACGTATACAACAAATGAAATTCTTTGCAAAATACAATTTTAGATCATTTGTCGCCTTTGTTTTGCTTTCTGCCTGTGAACGCACCGTGCTTTTTATTTATAAAGCTGCCCCTTCATGCTCCTCTATTTTGTATTCTTCAGGCCTAAAACCGGCAGGAAGTCTGGCGGCTCCCCCTCCAGCGCCTCCAGCTCTCAGCTGTACCCCCAGTCTCGTGGGCTGGTCCCCAAGTAAACCTGGTGGCTCCTGCTTGAGGGCGGGGCTCCCATTTGGCCGTCAACGCAGAGGCAAGTTAACAACCTGCAAAGGGGGTTAGGACTTTAAAAGAGGCCAGAACAGCAGCCCCCAATTCTGCACCTTGGTAAGACAGGTTTACGAGGGCTGCCTTGTCGCCTGCGCGAAGGAACGATTTGCTCCTTGGGCACTGCGGTTGAAGGCGAAGGAGCCTTTAGTTAGGAAATCAGAAATGCATGAGTTACATTAGTGTGTGTTAGAAGCCAAGAGAAGCACGGGGTGGGGTGGAGGGTATCCCCTCGTCCTTCCTCTCCCCGGTGGCCTTCTCTCTTCCTTTTACGGTCTTTCTCTCGCCTCTGGCTCTCGTCCTCGGAGCCGAAGGCAAATCTCGTTGCAGTTCACCTCGATGACGCCCGAGAACAAGGTTGAGAAGTGACCAGACGGATTTTTTTGCTAGCCATGATGACTTCCCCTCCCCACTCCCTTTTCCATCGAAGGACTGGATGGATGAGGGTCGGATTGAAAACGCCTCCAAATTGGGGAAAAGAGGCGAGATCGAAAGACAAGCCCGAAAGTGCTTTCGGTACAAATTGCAAAGAGGGGGAAGGTTTCAAAACCCGCTCTCCCGTTTTTTCTTTTGGTAATAGAAGGTAGGAAGTTCCATCAATCCTTGGCTTGTTTACAAGGAGGGATTTTTAAAAAAGGTTCCAGGTGGATTCCTGGAGACCTCAGCCACGAAGACCAGCAGAGGCTACCTGGTCTAACAGTCGCCCACATCTCACCTTCCTCTCCTCTCCATCTCATTCTCTACAACAGGGGTCCGCAAACTTGGCAGCTTTAAGACTTGTGGACTTCAACTCCCAGAATTCTCCAGCCAGCATAGCTGGAGTTGAAGTCCACAAGTCTTAAAGTTGCCAAGTTTGAAGACCTCTGCTCTACAACCTGGGAGTTTTCAGCGACCAATGCTTCTTTGTCTTCCACTGTAGCTTCCCTGACCTCGCTTCTTGTCTCCAGTTTCCCTCCCCAGGAGAAACGACACCTGGGGAGGGGGCTTCTGCTGTCCTCTCGATATTATCCTCCTCGCATTAAATCAGAGCCAAGTTTGAGAGGGGGGGGGGGACTCCCAGGGCAAGTCTCCACATCTTATTCCAACTCCTGTCCTCTTTTGCTGCAAATTTCCTAGTTAATAATAGATACCAAGCAGCGGGGGTGGAAAAGTGAAATGTTGCTGAAAGGGGCAGGGGTCCAACGGCTAAAGACTGTCTCTCCCACCACCACCACCACCACTTTGTATTGTTTTATAGTTCGGTTTGTATATTTAACATGGTTGCACATTTGCAAGTTTGGTTGTGTTTTTTTGTTTTTTTACGTCGACGGCCGTTAACTGTGAATATATTCTCATCAGATCCTTCTCCGAATGTTTTTCAACCTCCATGTTTTTCATCTGTATAAGCGTGTACGTCTAACTGATCTCAAGGCCTACTCTTAAGCGTAAAGGGTCGTCTTCGTGTCCTTGTTACATCTTGAGTCACTCCTCTTTGGGGGAAGGTGTAAGAAATCCAATCTTGTGCCCCCCCCCCCATAAGGACACCCCGAGAGGCATTTTGCTGGCATGGTGCCTCAGGAGGCCCAGCATTGCTCCCCAACCCTCCTGCTGTTGAATTTGCCAAGTACGTTTCTGGAACGGTGAGCAGCTCGATCAGCCATGAATCAGAGGGGTATTTATTTGGCGAGCTTCTTGGTCTTTTAGAATCGTACGAAACAGATGCTGTTATTCTGCCATTTCCTATTTTGTAATTAAAAATAATAATTGACTGGCTGGCGGAAGTTCAGTAATGAATCCAAAGATGACGATGATAAAAGTATGCCATGATGAAGCCACATGCCGGCAGGTTGCTTTTTATTGTGAACAGGCAGGGCAAGAGACCAAGGTCTGATCAGAGCCCCCACCGACTTGCTTGGCAAGAATTCAGCGGAAACAAGAAGCGGGGAGCATTTAACCATTCCCCTCATGGCTGCATTTCTGACTTTGAGACACTTTGAACCATTCGAGTCCCCCTGCTTTTCCCACACCTAAATCTTTTCTCCATCTTAACCTTTCACGTACTATCTTCTTAAAGAGTGTTTTCTGAAGCTGGCACCCTCCCTTTGGAAATATTTTAATAAGCCACGGCGTCATCTACTGTTGTCTTATTTAAGGCAGCCCTTCCTGACTTGGTATCCCTAAGTATGTTTGAATTGTTTCTTCATATCCCATGCCATGCTGTGAATATTAAACATTGGTACCATGCTAAACCAATAGAGCAGGGTTCTCCCAACGGTGGCAACTTTTAAGGCTTGTGGACTTCGACTCCCAGGATTCCCCAGCCGGCGGGAATCCTGGGAGTCGAAGTCCACAAGCCTTAAAAGTTGCCACGGTTGGAGAACCCTGCAATAGAGGATCTATTAAGGCCTATGGAAAATGCATTCACTGGGTTCCTTACCTGTGTGTAAGTCCCATTGTAGTGAATAATCTTCCCTTGGTTCCAGCGGGACTTGACGGGATATGAGAAGCGCTACTGTTTTCTGCAAGCAATGTTTCCTTCCTGGGATTGTACCTAACCGACTACTGTTTTATCTGTACATAAAAGAACACTTGTCAATAGTTCTTTTTCTGTCCATGGATTTAAAGCTTGTATCTCTGTAATAGCCTCTCTCGTCTAGGAATGTAAAAGTGCTCCTGCAAAAATATAATAATAATAATAAAAAAATCATCTGGATTTATTGTATGTAAAATAACACATTTCCTGGGAGTTTTGCAATGTTTTATTTAACACCAGAGGTATATGCCAGCATTATAATTTTATAATTGCATGATGCAATAAGATTTTTAAGGATAGAATAAAGAATAGAATAAACAGAGTTGGAAGGGACCTTGGAGGTCTTCTAGTCCAACTTCCTGCTGAAAAACATTAAAGGTCGAAAAACATTAAAGTTTAGAACTGTAAACCTGGAGTTTCTTTCTGGTAGCCTCAGTTCTATGCAGGGCAGGAGAATCCATGCCTATGCCTTCCTTCCTGGTGGCCTGGAGATACCTAAGAACTAGCAGAGTAGAGAATAACAGGGTTGGAAGCGACCCTGGAAGTCATCTAGTCCAACCCCCTGCTCAGGCAGGAAACCCAGACAAGTAGCTGTCCAGTCTCTTCTTAAAAACTTCCAATGTTGGAGTATTCAGAACATTTGGAGGCAAGGAGTTCCACAGGATAACTGTCCTTAGGAAGTTTCTCCTTAGTTCTAGGTTGCTTCTCTCCTTGGTTAGTTTCCGTTGTTTCTTCTCCTGCCCTCAGGGGCTTTGGAGAATAATTCGACCTCCTCTTTTTTGTGGCAGCCCCTCAAGTATTGGAAGGCTGCTATCATGTCACCCCTAGTCTTTCTCTTCATTAGATTATTCAATTTGGAATTGAGCTGGAAGGGACCTTGGAGGTTTTCTAGTCCAGCCCCCTGCTCAAACAGGAGATCCTATACTATTTCAGACAACTGTGTCCTTTTTAACAACCTCCAGCGTTGGAGCACCCACAACTTCTGGTGGCAAGCAGTTCCACTGATTAATTGTCCTCGCTGTCAGGAGGTTTCTCCTCAATTCCAGGTTGCTTCTCTCCTTGATGAGTTTCCATCCGTTGCTTCTTGTTCTACCCTCAGGGGCTTTGGAGAATAGCCTCACTCCTCCTTCTTTGTGCCAATCCCTGAGATATTGGAACACTGCTATCACGCCTCCCCTAGTCCAGAAGTGGGCAACTGTGGCCCTTTTACCACCTGTGGACTTCAACTCCCAGAATTCCTGAGCCGGCTTGGCTGGCTCAGGAATTCTGGGAGTTGAAGTCCACAGGTTATAAAAGGGCCACAGTTGCCCACCCCAGCCCTAGTCCTTCTCTTCATCCAACTAGACCCAGCCAGTTCCAGCCACCATTCTTTGTATCTTTTATCCTCCAGCTCAGTGTTTCTCAACCTTGGAAGCTTGAAGATGGGTGGACTTCAACTCCCAGAATCCCCCAGCCAGCAGCGCTGGCTGGGGGATTCTGGGAGTTGAAGTCCACCCATCTTCAAGCTTCCAAGGTTGAGAAACACTGCTCCAGCTTCCTAATCCTCTTTGTTGCTCTTCTCTGCCCTCTACTGGTTCCCATCGTCCACAGCCACCAGCAACGGTCAGGAACCTCCAGCCGGTTCCCACACCTCAGATAGGAAAAACACCCCACGCCCCACCACCGCTATGAAGGAGCGGCCCCATCTCCGTCCATCCTCCGCTTCCTCCATTCGGGCTTCCCTGCGGCCTAACTACTACTAGGGCGCCTGGGCCCGTCGCCCTTTACCCGTGATGCCCCGCGGCAAATGGGCGTGGCCAGCGACCCACCCAAGAGACCCGCATTCCGGCAGCGGCGCCACTCGTCTGTCCTCCCCGTTTCGTTTCCGGGACTGCAACTCCCGTCGTGCCCTGCGCGGGCGCGCGCGGCTGCTGGCTCGCCTTCGAACCCTCCCTCGCCCCGCTCTCGCTAAACGCGACGCGACGCAACGCAACGCAGCGCGCGCGCTCCTCTCGCAGATCGGGGCGGGCTGACCCTCCGCGGCCACCGTTCGGGCCTAGCGCGCCTCCGTCACACAGGCTCTCTTTTTCTGTCTCTCTCTCTCTCTCTCTCTCCTCAGTCGAGCGAGCGCCATCCGCCCCTCCTCCTCCTGTTCTTCATCCTCGGGCTTTTTTTTTTTTTTTAATTTTAATTTCTCTCTCTCTCTCTCTCTCTCTCTCTCTCTTCACCCCTCCCCCATCTTCCTCTTCCTCCTTTTCCCGCCCGCCTTTGCGGGAGAGACCTTTGACCTCCTTCTCTCCGGTTGTTATGTCGGGCCTCCGCCGCCGCATTCCTTGACGCGCGCGCCCGACGCCGCCTCAGCCGCCGCCGTTTTTTTTTTATTATTATAATTTATTTATTTTTTTTCCCCCTCACCTCAAAGCCGCCCGGGGGAGGTGCGCGCGCGCCCACGCCCTCCTCTTCCTCCTCCTCCTCCTCCACCCCCCGCAGCCCCGCCCGAGTAACGGTCGCCTCCTCGCGTCAGGCGCGCTCCCGTCCGCCCGCGGCCTGCTCGGGAAACACCCCCCCCCCCACACATACAGACTTTTCACGTGCGCGCGCCCGCCCGGTCAGCTCGCTCGCTCGCTCGCTCTCCCGTCCGCCCAGAGGAGGAGGAGGAGGAGGAAGATGAAGGAGATGAAGCAACGGAGGAAGAAGGAGCGCACGTGGGCCGAGGCCGCCCGCCTGGTGAGTGAGGGCGGGGGGACGGGCGGGGGGGACTGGACCGGACGGGATGGGGGCTCAGCCAGAGCCACGTGGGAAAACGGGGGGGTCTCTTGCCCCCCCCCTCCCGGGGCTCCCCATCCCCTGAGGCGGCTTTGTGGGGGTTTCCACGCTTGGGTGGGGAGTCCTCTGTGTCTCTGTGTTTATAAGTATATGTATATGTATATGCATGTATACACTTGTGTGTGTGTGTGTATATATTCCTTATATATGTGTGTGTGTATATATATATATGCCTTATATGTATATATGTGTGTGTGTATATATATGCCTTGTGTGTATGCCTTATATGAGTGTGTGTGTGTATATGCCTCATATGTATGTATCTGTGTGTGTATATATATGCCTTATGTGTGTGTGTGTATGCCTTATATGAGTGTGTGTGTGTGTGTATGCCTTATGTGTGTGTGTATATGCCTTATGTGTGTGTGTGTATGCCTTATATGAGTGTGTGTGTGTATATGCCTCATATGTATGTATCTGTGTGTGTATATATATGCCTTATGTGTGTGTGTGTGTATGCCTTATATGAGTGTGTGTGTGTGTGTGTATGCCTTATGTGTGTGTGTATATGCCTTATGTGTGTGTGTGTATGCCTTATATGAGTGTGTGTGTGTATATGCCTCATATGTATGTATCTGTGTGTGTATATATATGCCTTATGTGTGTGTGTGTATGCCTTATATGAGTGTGTGTGTGTGTGTATGCCTTATGTGTGTGTGTATATGCCTTATGTGTGTGTGTGTATGCCTTATATGAGTGTGTGTGTATATGCCTTATGTGTGTGTGTGTATATATGCCTTATGTGTGTGTATATATATGCCTTATGTGTGTGTGTGTATATATATGCCTTATATGTGTGTGTGTATGTGTTTGTGTATATATGCCTTGTGTGTGTGTGTATATATGCCTTATATGAGTGTGTGTGTGTGTATATGCCTTATGTGTGTGTGTATGCCTTATGTGTGTGTGTGTATGTGTGTATATATGCCTTATGTGTGTGTGTATATATGCCTTGTGTGTGTGTGTGTATATATGCCTTATATGTGTGTATGTATGTGTGTGTGTATATATATGCCTTGTGTGTATGCCTTATATGAGTGTGTGTGTGTATATGCCTCATATGTATGTATCTGTGTGTGTATATATATGCCTTATGTGTGTGTGTGTGTGTATGCCTTATATGAGTGTGTGTGTGTGTATATGCCTTATGTGTGTGTGTATATGCCTTATGTGTGTGTGTGTATGCCTTATATGTGTGTGTGTGTGTACACACACATATAAGTCATATACATACATACATACATACATACATATATGCCGTGTGTGTGTGTGTGTGTGTGTGTCTGTGCCTGTGTATACACATACACACATATAAGGCATATATACATATATAAAGATAAGGATAATTTTATTTCTATACCGCCCCTCTCCCAAAAGACTCAGGGCGGTGTACAGCCAGATAAAAACACAATACAAATATCACAATTTAAATTTAAAAAATTATTAAAAGTATTACATTTAAGGCCAATTAACTAAAAAACCCAAAAATTTAAGAATTCCAAATTTAAAACTCAATTTATGAAGCTAGCCCTGCCTGTCGGAAGAGCAGGGTCTTAAGAGCACAGCGGAAAACTGTATAACTATATACTATATATATATGCCTTCTTTGTGTTTGTGTGTGGTGGGGAAAGTAAGAGGAGAAAGGAGCTTTCCATATGCTCAAAGCTTTGAGAGATCAAAAAGAATCTGCATATTTTCAATGTTGGGACCAATGGTATACTTGGGTAAATAATAGAATAAAAAGAGGATAAGGTTAGCGTAGCTTTTATTTCTTATTTGTATATTTGGACTGAAGATAATGTATTGTGTAAGGTTCTCACCGCGATCTATATGTTGTTATATATTTTGCTTGCAAAGAAATAAATATTTTTTTTTAAAAAAATGCTCAAAGCTTTGAGTTGTTTGTAAAAACAATTAAGGCGGGATATACATGCCGGTGTGTTCCTATGTATGCATCTCTAGGTATCTGTCTATCTTCTGTATCTATACATCTACCTATCATCATCTATATCGCTCTATCGTCCATCTATCATTATCCGTCGGTATCTAGATAGGTATCTAGGGATGCAGTGGCTCAGTGGCTAAGACCCTGAGCTTGTTGATCGAAAGGTCGGCAGTTCAGTGGTTCGAATCCCTGGTGCCACATAACGGGGTGAGCTCCCGTGACTTGTCCCAGCTTCTGCCAACCTAGCAGTTTGAAAGCATGTTAAAAAATGCAAGTAGAAAAATAGGGTCCCCCTTTGGTGGGAAGGTAACAGCGTTCCGTGTGCCTTTGGCGTTCAGTCATGCCGGCCACATGACCGTCTTCGGATGGCGCTAGCTCTTCGGCTTTGAAATGGAGATGAGCAGCGCCCCCTAGAGTCGGGAACAACTAGCACATATGTGCGAGTGGAACTGTTACCTTTTACCTTTATCTATCTGTCTCTATCTATTTATCTATCTTTAATCTGTTGCCTGTCTGTCTGTCTGTCTATCTCCCACCTTGATTGTTTTTACAAATAACTCAAGATTTTGAGCGTATTGAACGCTCCTTTCTCCTCTTACTTTCCCCACAACAACAACCTTGTGAGAGGTCCAGCTGGCTTTCATGCCTAAAATGGGACTAGAACTCAGAACACATACACACACACATACTTGCCTTTTCTCATGCGGCATTTTCACCGCTGCTCCAACTTGGCTGTCACTGAAATTGGATTCAGAGCAGAGAAGAATTCCTTTCCTCTGCTTGGCCTGGAGGCATTTTATTTGTTTGTTTATTGATTAGATTATTATGCCACCTTTATTATTTTTACAAACGACTCATGGAGGTGGTCTTATTCAACAAATCTTCCTATTCCTGTTTTCCAACAACAACGGCCCTGTGAGGTGGGTGGAGCTGAGAGGGAGGGACTGGCCCAAAGTCACCAACCCAGCTCTCGTAACTGGGTTGTTAGTAACAGCTTTCGTACCCAGTTCTAGTAACACGGGACTAGAATTCACAAATCTCCTGGCGACTGGCCCAAAGTCACCCGGCCGGCTTTCATCCTTAAGGCAGGACTAGAATTCACCATCTCCTGGTGATTGGCCCAAAGTCACCCACCTGGCTTTCATGCGTAAGGTGGAATTAGAACTCACCGTCTCCGGGTGGTTGAACCAAATCAGCCAGCTGGCTTTGATGCCTAATGCAAGACTCGAACTCAGGTTCTCCCGCTTTCTAACCTGGTGCCTTAACCATTGGACCAGATTCTATTTATACATAGGCGAGCCAGGGTCACAGGTAGGGCCCAGCCTGCTGAATAGCTTGGGGGAGCAGCTTCTGTCCTTGGGAAGCATCCCTAAACCCCCATCCCTTGGAAACGAAGATGTTGGTGACTTCTTAGGACATGATTTAGTTGTTGCATGAATCTGGGCTAGTCGCGCGGATGATAGTTTCTGGATAGATTTCACGTGCCCTCTCGAATGGAAACCTTGCCATCTCCTCCTCTTTCATATTACACACAATGGAGCCTAGGGAGGGTTTTCCTGTGGATTTGTCAGCTTTTCTCATTTATAACTCGGTAATCGTCAGCTTCATTTTGCGGACAGAGCTTGGAGGAACGAAAACCTTAGATGCTTCTTCTGAATTTCAGTTTGTGTCTTGATTAGGGATTATGGTGAATAATTCCATGTTCGCGTGAAAGCAAGCCTCATTTGTATTTACTTCATAGTCTAAATCTTCTCCCTTTTAAGTGCAAATTTTAAATTTTAATGTGTTTTAAAATATGGGTATTTTAAATTATGGGTATTAATTCAGTCAAATTTATTTAATTCATTTTATTCGATTTTAAATTTTTATATGTATGTGTTTTATTTCGTGGCTGTTCTCCGCCCTGAGTCCTTCGGGAGTAGGGCGGTATAGAAATTCAATAAAATAAATAATAAATAAATAAATAATAGGGGTTTGCAAAATCCTTGTGTTACATAGAATGGTTGCATGGATATATTTACTATAGAGAACAAGACACCCAGATATAAACACAAGAAAGGATGTGTGGAAAATGTGTGGACTTCAATTCCCAGAATTCCCAGTCAGCTTTGCCAGGATTGAGAAAGACTGGACTAATCCATTTCTCTGTCTGGTTTTATGGGAATGGAGAAAGAGGAAGGATGAGATGGAATAAAGAAAACATTTTTCAAATTGATAAATGTTTTTAAGGTCATCAGTGGGTCACACCAGCTGCTTTGGGTCAGATTGGAAGACAAAGCAAATGTAGAGGGATGGGTATCTTGAGAAATGGATATGTATTCTGTTATCAGGCAGGGAAAGCTGCAATTTTTGGTGTATGTGTGTATACACAGGAGAGTGTCAGCTATGTGAAATTAGCTTTTTAAAGTGTGAAATTAGCTTCTTTTTAAAGCTGCTTAATTATTCCTAAAGCTGGTCATTGGTTTTTTTATTATTATAATGATCTTTATAATTAATTCTTAAAGCTGTCATTGTTTTCTAATTGGGGAAGAAATGAATGGTGAGGGCATGTGTACAGCTAGTCCTCGACTTACAACAGTACATTTAGTGACTGTTCAAAGGTTATAATGGCATTGAAAAAATGTGACATGATTATTTTTCACACTTACGACCATTGCAAGATCCCCATGGTCCCGTGTCCAAAATTTGAATGCTTGGCAATCTGCTCTTATTTATGAGGGTCGCATATTTATGAGTGTCCCGGGGGTTACGTGATCCCCTTTTGCGACCTTTTGGCAAGCAAAGTCAACGGGGAAACCAGATTCACTTAAAAACCATGTTATAACCATAATGTAACAACTGCTGTCACTTAATAAATATGGCAAGAAAAGTTGTAAAATGGGGCAAAACTCACTTAGCATCAGAAATGTTGGCTTCAATTGTGGTCATAAATCGAGGACCACTTGTATTTCGATCTTGAAACTGACTAGCTGTTTCTGCTTCTTAAAACCACTCAGAAGTATCTCCAAAAGTGAGCTGTGTAGCGCACCAAAGTTACAGATTTTTTTAAAAAAAAAATTATCCCGCCTTTATTATTTCTACAAATAACTCAAAGCAAACAGTCCTCATAATTCCTTCCTTCCTCCTCCTCCTCCTTTTCCCACAACAACTCTATGAGGTGAGTTGGGCTGAGAGATCGAATGACTGACCCAAAAGTCACCCAGCTGGCTTTCATGCCTAAGGTGGGACTCGAACTCACAGACTCCTGCTTTCCATCTTGGTTCCTTAACCACTCCCTCCCTCCCTCTCTGTCTCTTTTCTCATTCTCCCTCTGTCTCCTCATTCTCTCTTTCTCTCATGTTTTCCCACTGTTCTTTATCTGCTGGTTTCGGCAAGGAAAATAATAATAATGAACATCAACAGGCTTGTCTATGACTTATTACTTAGCACTGACATGTTTAACTATCCTGTATCTAAATATGCCAGAATAAGGGCACAAAATAAGCCCCTTCTGTCATGTAGGATACCAAGGAGCAAGTATACATAAGGCCATTTAAAAGCTAATGAAAAGGATTTGCTTATCTTGGCTCTGGAGCACCAAAAGCCACTTCCTGCTTTAGGGGATCAACTTGGTGAAAAATTCACAGGCCACCAGGAGTAAAATGGAATGTTCTTCTGTCTGCCTTGCATACCTTTATTATTATTGTACTAATTGACTAATCTTCAAGGGCATTAGCATACGGGGGGGGGGGGGGTATTGCAGCCCTAGGAAGAAGTTTGCAAAGTGCACAAGTGATCAGACTATGTTTATCAGGGAAAGGTTGAATAAGTTAACCATGGTAATATATATATATATATTCCAAGGCTAGTTGTCTGACAATTGGAGGAGCTATTTGCGGGGGAAAAAATAAAATCCTACATTTTATACTTTCGCCTCCTAGAGAGGCACATTGATTCATCTGTGGCAAAAGCAAGCTGCACGCCTACAGATAATCCTTGATTTACGACCACAATTGAACCCCAGATTTTTGTGGCTGAGCAAGACAATTGTTAAGTGAGTTTTGCCCCATTTTACAATCTTTTCTTGCAACAGTTGTTAAGTGAATCACTGCCATTGTTAAGTCAGTCGCACGGTTGTTAAGCGAATATGGATTCCCTATTGACTTTGCTTGTCAGAAGGTTGCAAAAGGGAATCACAGGACCCTGCAACTGTCATAAATGCAGGTCAGTTTCCAAGCGTCGGAATTTTGATCACATGATCTTGGGGAATGCTGCAATGGTCATAAGTGTAAAAAATGGTCATAAATCACTCTTTCAATCCCGTTGTAACTTTGAACAGTCACTAAACAAACTTATAAAGCAGTGTGAAATATCGTCGCTTTTTTCCGTACCTTTGTAACTTCAGTTGCTAAATGAACTGTTGTAAGTCGAGGACGACATGTATTGTTATTTCTTCTGTGGCTATTATAGAGTTGTACAACATGCAGTTACAGTTTTCACAAAAAAGTGCTCCCCACTTCACTTCCTGTGTTAGAATTGGCATATACAATATACAATCGAAGGGGTTTTTTTTTAAAAAAAAAGCAAAACCATTTAGAATTGAACTTGTGCAACTTCTTTTGCCCCTCCCTGTGTTTCCCCAGCCATATAGATAGTCCTCAACTTACAACCATTTGTTTAGTGACTGTGCAAAGTTACAATGGCACTGAAAAAAGCAGGGTGGATTTGATTTAAATCGAGTTGATTTAAATCACAATTTAAATCATGATTTAAATCACTAATAAAAAGGCTTGGTTTAAATCATCTCGATTTAAATCATAATTTTTAAAGAGCCACTATCATCTCTGCTACTCCTTTGACCCACTGTTGACTCACCGATAGTCCCAGTGTTGCAGAATATACAGCCTCATGCTACATAACTAAGCTCCATTTCATGCTGAATAAACTAAATTGTTTATGTATCTTAAACAGAAAACTATCTTACGATAGATTTTTACCCCAAAAGTTTTTTATTAAAATAAATTCGATAAAAATAAAAAAAAATCTGATTTAAATAAAAAAAAATCCAATTTAAATAAAAAAAATCTGATTTTTTTTATTTTTTTAAAAACAATCATTGATTTTTATCCACCCTGGAAAAAAGTGACAACCGTTTTTTTGATACAACTGTTGTGGCATTTCCCCCTAGTCATGTGATCAAAATTCAGCGACTTGCCAAAGGGCTCGTATTTATGACGGTTGCCATGTCCCACGGTCATGTGATCCCTTTTGCAATCTTTTGACAAGCAAAATGAAGGAGTAAACAAGATTCACTTAACAACCACGTTACTAACTGAAGAACTGCAGGGATTCACTTAACAACGGTGGCAAGAAAGGTGAAAAATGAAGCAAAACTCACTTAACAATTGACTTAGCAATTGAAGTTTTGGGCTCAGTTGTGGTCATAAATTGAGGATTACCTATAACTGGGAATTCTACTTTTTTATTCAAGCGCTGGGGGTCACTTTTATGTTTTGGATAAGATCTCTGCTGTGAAGGAAAATCCAGTAGAGGTTATTTATTTTCTTTTTTGGGGGGGTAAGGTACCAATTAAAATAGACATACGTATTATGGCTGCTGGATGCTACACCATCTTTAAAAAAAAAATCTTTTAGGTATGAAAGAAACCTATCTTTTAAGTGTTTTTCACAGAGCTTTCATTTCTGGGAAAGGAAGGCAATTTTCAGAAAAAAGTCACTCATCAAAATTATACATTTTTTTTTCTACTATTAGGCAAATGTGAGGGGGAAAAAAGAGAAAACATGGATTACTCAATATTGTTGGATGGATGTTTAAGGTTACGTTTTTTACATTTGAGGAGAAAATAATTTACCTGAAAAAGCTGTCAGTAAATAGGTTAAATTTCTTAATAACTGTTTTAAAACATCTTTCTTTTACATATGAAATATGTATCAAATATTTGTAAAGAGTGTGATGTTATTCACCCTGGAATAGAAATATTTATTTTATATACATGGGATGCCATTTTATGAACATTTACTTGAATATACCAGTAGCTTCCAGTATGGAAAATATACATATATAAATATTGTGGTAAAGATCTCTGAGCAGTCTTTATTAATCACATTCCAAGGTTACTTGTGAGTGATTTTTTTTTCCAGGAATATTCTTCATAGCTCTGTTAAAAAGAATTCCTAAATTTTAAATTGTGAAATCTTGAATGGCGACATATCTTTGGTTTGGGTTTTTGGCATTGGGGTGGGGTGGAGGCGAGATTGCATTTCTCCTTTAAAAAGCAAAAATGTTTTCCCTAGTTCTAGAAATCCAAAGAATATGTGAGGTTCATATGGAGAATTGGAACGTGATATCTATTTAAGGGATAAATTCCTCATCTATTAATACATTTCCTTAAATAACATTTTTCCCACTTGCAAAGTGAAGTGAACTACTGCAGTCTTACAAATGGCACACTCAGCTTTTTGTAGGCTGTGCATTATTCAGTTGCCTAATTGCACTGCAACTTTTAGGAAGTAACCTTCTTTTCACAGACAAAGGAAAAAAATCTCTGAAAATGCACAATTCCTTTATGGAAGATTCCTCTTTCTGGTGGAAACTTTTATTCTTATTCTTAGCTGACTTCCCTGCCTGTCTCTTGAGTATTGACCAACACATGTTTAGTGCAAAGTTGTTCGTACAGTGACAGCAGGTTTTTAAACAGAATTATGAATGTAGCCACCACTGAAAATTGGGCATTTGTAAAATACAGGTAGTCCTTGATTTATGATCATTTTTCACACTTAACGACCGTTGCAGCATCTCTGGTCAGGTGATGAAAATTCAGACACTTGGCATCTGATTCATATTTGAGACAGTTGCAGTATCCTGGATTCATGTAGCTCCAGTGTCCATTTCCTTCCTTCCTTCTCTCTCCTCCCTCCCTTCCTTTTTCCTTCCTTCCACCTTCCTTCCCTCCTTCCTCCTCTCCTCTCCCCTCCCTCCCTCCCTTTTTCCTTCCTTTCCTATTTCCTTCCTTCCTTCCTTCCTTCCTTCCTCAACAGGGAAGTCAGATTCCCTTAACAAACACAAATATTCACTTAGCAATTGTAGCAAGAAAGGTTGTACAGTGAGGCAACACTCACTTAACAACTGTCTCACTTAGCAACAGAAATTTTGGGCCCAGTTGTGGTCGCAAGTTGAGGATGACCTGTAATTTTGGAGTCTTGATTCTTTCATAAATGTTCAACTATAATAAAGGCCTTTTATGGGCTGGAAAGTAAAATTGCCTCTTTGGCTTTATGGGAAATATGGAGGGCCAGTCCCTTTTTCAAAAATTCTCTTGCATGCACCAAAAAAAAAAAAAAAAAAAAAAGGAAAAGAAGTTTCAGAAGCAGAAATGCCTTCTCATCCATACCAGAAGGTGGAACAGGAATGTTGAAAGCAGAACCGAGATTGGCCTGCTCCGTTAATCTTTAGTCTGGTAGGAGGGAGAGAGAGAGAGAGAGATAAAAGCCTCTTCCCAAATTATCTACATGTGCTCAGATGACTTTAAGGAATGCAAGAAGGAATGGGGGGGAAAAAAACTATTAATCTTTGGCTGGCCCTGCCTTTCAGTTCAAGAGTTTTTGGCTTCCTTTTTATCTGAAGAGTGTAAGGATAAATCCAGAGATACCACAGGGAGAGAGAAAGCTTCAGAAGTGGTAAATACGGCTGGTCCTCGACCTACAACCACCCCTGAGCTCAAGATTTCGGTCGCTAAGGGAGACAGTTGTGAAATGAATTTTTCTTCCCCCACCTCACGACGCCAAAGTTGTTCATTGAATCATTGCAGTTGTAAAGTTAATAACCTGGGTGTTAAGTCAATCTGGCTTCTTCCGTTGACTTGGCTTGTGAGGAGGTCCCAAAAGGGGATCACATGACACACACACACTCCCAAGGACATTGCAACGGTCATAAATATGAGTCGGTTGCCAAGCGTCCAATTTTGATCACAGGCTTAGGGTTTTCCACATTTAAAACAGTTGCAGCATCCACGTGATCAAAATTCAGGTGCTTGGCAACTGATTCACATTTATGACCGTTGCAGCGTCCTGGGGCCACGTGATCCCCATTTGCAACCTTCTGACAAGCCAAGTCAATGGGGGAAGCCAGATTCACTTAACAACCGAGTTACTAACTTAACAACTGCAGAGTGGTTAAGCGATTCACTTAACCACTTTGGCAAGAAAGGTCGTAAAATGGAGCAACGTTCTCTCACATCTGCCTCATTTAGCAGTGGAACTTTTGGGCTCGATTGTGGTTGCAAGCGGATTTACAGAAAGGGCTGGTTCATCTTATTATTATGAAAAAGCAAAAAGTTGCGATTTGATGTTAATGCCTTATTTTACTGCAACAGAGAGAGTCGGAAGTCATTGTTTCCTTTTCTTATTTTTTTTTCTTATTCTTCCTCACTTCTCTTCCCCCTTTTCCTCCCCACTGCTTTTCAATTGACTTTTTGCATTTTGCAATATTTTATAACTCAATAAAATGTTAGACTGGCATTGCGGTTGCAAGTTGAGAACTCTCTGTAATAGCAGTAATTGATTTACCAGCGGGCGATTATTTTCAGAGAAGCTGTTCAGAAGATCCTTTTTTTGGGGATCCAACGTAAGGGGAGATGTGGTTCCTCCTTGTTCCTGACCTGATCTTGCACTTTTTTCCACAAGTGACTTCTGAACCAATAGGATTTGTAACAGAGGCTTGTCTTCTTAGCAGTCTGCTTTTTCAGCTGGCAATGAATGGTGTGTGTTCCTCTTTGAATTGTGGGGCATAAGTCACCATGGTTGTTGAACATGCGGTCATAGAAACGTGCAAAAACCAACCAGTGCTTTTTATCACGTTGTGTTCAGTACACACACACACACACACACACACACACACGGATGTGGCTTCACACCTTCGTGGCCATTGTGCAGCTGGTGTCATTTTGCTGAAAGTTAAAGAATCATAATGATGACACGTTTCCTATTGATTTATGTCTCTTAGGAACAGGCTTCCTGTTCTTTGGTGTTTACATGTGCATCTTGTTTGTAGTTGAATTTCACAAGCTTCTGATTAATTTTATGCCTGTCCGTATTTTCACTAAAGCCCAACTGGTCAAAAAGAGTATTTATCCTCCAGGTAATTTTGTGGTGTCACTGAAGGATATGCCTTTATCTCTGCCCTGAATTAGGGTGGCTATTTCAGAGCCCTGAGGCTTAACACCTTCTTAGATCCCTTGATTAAATTCCAGGGGCCTGTCTCTTGTGTGGGCTTTATGCCTTGCGACTCCTTCCAAACTAAATTCACTCACATTAGGCATGGTTTCCTATGCTTTCTTTGGGAAGCACAAACCCATTTAATTTTCTAGCAGCTGCTTTTACTCTAATAGCAAAATACTGAATTCAGATTAAGCTTTTTCTCTTTTTCAGAGGCTGTGAGCTTCCCTTCCCTTCCTTCCTTTCTTTCTTCCTTCCCTTTCTTCCTTCTTTCCATTCTTCCATTCCTTCACTTCCTTCTTCCCTCCCTCCTTTTCTTCCCTTCCCTATCTATCACCCTCCCTCTCCCTCCCTCCCTCCCTCCCTCCCTTCCTTCCCAAGCAGTGAGCATATGAACCTCCATAGACATATCCAACACAACTTCCTCCTATTTTCCCCATAACAACAATCCTGTGAGGTGGGGGTTGGGCTGTGATGGAATGGCTCAAAGTTACCCAGACAGCTTTCATGCCAAAGGAAAGACTTGAACTCTTGATCTCCAGCTTTCCATTCCTCTGCCTTAACTACTGCCCTAAATTGCCTCTGTTTGGAGTGTTTTCTATCAATCTACTTACTGTCAGTGTTTGCATCACCTTAACGTTTTTAACTTGGGGTTCTTTTCGGTGCCACTAGAAGTGGTTGACGCTTATTTTAATGGCTGTAAATCAGAAATTCGAAAACAGTATGTTTTTATTATAGGTTACTGTTACGAGGTCTGGCAAACTGGGGCATGAAGAAATTGTGCAACCACTCTGATCCTTGAAAAATGTGCCACTGAAAATTAACCATTTCGCTGCAAAGAATTTTGGCAGCTAATCCACCATTGGAAGGACATTAAATGAAGTTTCACATTAAAGATAATTTCCATGACTTTTAGCTGTAGGCTAGACACTATGTAAAACAGAGTATCTTTTGATATATTTGGGTGGCTTTTTTTTTTAAACCCTCTTTTTTTTTACATCAGAACCAGAAATTGCTTTTTTTCTCAGTTGTGTTTTACATTGACTTTGTTTTAACCTTTCTTTTGATAAAAGAGCTTCACAGAATTCTGTCCTTACCCTCTTAAAATATGCTCGGCTTTGTTCCATTCAGCTGCATGGATCTGAACAGCAAAAGGGAAATTGGAGGATGTGTAAGAAATTGATCACATATTCCAGCCAAAGAATATGGACCTGATCCTTATCTCAGAGCTTTGGTTATTTTGGGAAACACTGCTGGGGAAAGTCAAAGGAGAATCTCAGAACAAAAAACAAATACCTTTTTCAGAGCATAAGACGCACTCCCCCCCCCCCCAAAAAAATGGCTGGAAATGTCTCTGCATCTTATACACTGAATGTTGCTGAAGCAACATTTTCGGCCTTCACGCGGTCATGTTTTCGACCTCCGCATACTCTGTTTTAGACCCGTTCCAGGCTGTGGGAATCGCCACAGCACATTGCCGTTGGTCGCCGTCTCCTTGCATCGCATTTTCGGCCTCCACACGCCCTGTTCTTGGTCTTTGAGCTTCGTGTTTTTCACCAGTTCCTGCCGCTACTGCTCCCTGCCACCTGGAACCAGCCGAAAATGCGATGCTCAGAGGCTGAAAACGCAACGCGCAGAGGTGGCGATCGGCGGCAATATGCTGTGGCAATCCCGGCAGCCTGGAACGGATCTAAAACAGCGTGCAGAGGCCAAAAAAGCAATGCACGGAGGCGCTGATAGGCTGTGGTGATCCCCGCAGCCTGGAACAGCTGATAGACGGTATTCCGGGAGGCCGATCCAACCGCCAATCAGCCGCTTGTGCGAAATCAGGCTGCAATAACCTGCTGAAGCTGACCAGGCTGTTTGCTGCAAAGACGCTAGCCAGATGAATACTGATGGATGCTGATAGGCAGAGGCAGATTTTTTTTTCTTATTTTCCTCCCCAAAAGCTAATGTGCGTCTTATACTCCGAAAAATACAGATCCTATAACTGTTAAAACCAGCAGAAAGAAAACTGGCTACTTTGATCCAGGTGGGCTGTTATGAAAAATAATTCACAGAAGCATCCATATTCAAGCTTGTCTCTCTAAAGTTTACAATAGGCCTCATCGGTACAGGTAGTCCTTGACTTACAACCGTTCATTTAGTGACCGTTCGAAGTTACAATGGCACTGAAAAAAGTGGCTTATGACCATTTTTCACACTTAATGACCGTTGTAGAATCCCCATGACATGCGATCAAAAGTCAGGTGCTTGGAAACTGACTTGTATTTATGACGGTTGCGGTGTCCCGGGCTCATGTCAACACCTTTTGTGAGCTTCTGATCAGCAAAGTCAATGGGGAAGCCAGATTCATTTAATGACCAAATGATCCACTTGACAAGTACAGTGATTCGCTTAACAACTGTGGCAACAAAGGTCGTAAACGGGAGGCAAAAATTACTTAACCTGTCTTGCTTAAGAATGGAAATGTTGGTCTCTCTTGTGCACATCTCTATTAAGCATATCTCTGCATGTAGTCCTCGACTTACGACCACAAGGGATCCCAACATTTCTGTTGCTAACTTAAACATTTGTTAGGTGAGTTTTGCCCCATTTTACCACCCTTCTTGCCACAGTTGTTAAGCGAATTACTGCAATTGTTAAGTGGATCGTTTGGTCATTAAATGAATCTGGCTTCCCCATTGACTTTTCTGGTCAGATGGTCGCACAAGGGGAACAGGTGAGCCTTGGGGACACTGTGACCATCATAAATGCAAGTCACTTGCCAAGCATCTTAATTTTGATCATGTAATCATGGGGATAACTGCAACAGTCGCAAATGTGAAAAATGGTCATAAGTCCCTTTTTTCAGTGCCGCTGTAACTTTGAACGGTCACTAAATGAACTCTTATAAATCGAGGACTGCCCGTATTTCTCTAGCTGCGGCTAGTTGCTTGAAGCCTTTTCTGGCCGCTCTTTGTAGCCAGGAATAACTTTGATTATGACCCCATATCTAAATAATTCCCCCTGGATAGTGGGTGGAGTCATGTCCTCTCCCGCACAACCCCCCAAAGGATTTATTCTTCTAAACCACTTGCCCATCGCTGGACATAGGGAGTATTTTGTTGAGTGGGGCAAACGACAACTCGGAGGGAGGCAATTTACATAGACGTGAAAAACAGGCAAGGGGAAAGGCTAAAAGAAATCCCTCAAGGGACACTGACTCATTGGAGTTGCGTTGAGCCCATCCTCGTGATTGTATTTTTAAAAAGGAGGAAAAAAAAGCCAGAGATATCCAAGACCACAAGTCTCTTGTGTCTGGTGTAGCTCAGCCCCGAGGCAACGGTTGAAAGAGTCTGGCCAGGCACTCTTATCGTTTTAAATATATCTTGGCGCGCTCTTAAACCGTTAGGACTCTAAAGTTCATCCCAGTTAGCTTTTCAGGAAGGTTAAGCCATTTTTGCCTTTCAATTGTGGTTGAATATCCCCGGGTTAGTTTATATACATTTAACCTGGGATTTTCTCTCTCTCTCTCTCTCTCTCTCTCTTTTTCAGGTGCTGGAAAACTATTCTGATGGACCCATGACCCCGAAACAGATTCTGCAGGTTATAGAAACCGAGGGCCTAAAGGAAATGAGGTTAGTCCTGTTCTTCCTGCTAAATCGAAGGATGGAGGAACTAAAATTGGCTTACTTCTTTTTTCCCTCACTTTCTTCTCTTCGGCCTTTCTGCTTTGGAATGCCTTAGGGTGACTTTTAGCTTGGGTTGGAGGATTTTCTGACTTGTCTTGCATGGTGCCCTTTGTTCAAGTTAGTACGTTTTGTTGGGTTTGTCACCACCAGGTAAGGAGGGAGGTGAACATCATGGAAGGGCATAGAAGAGAATATCTATAGTTGAGGGTTGAATTGTGGGGTCCTTGGTGCCTTCTGAGCTTGGTGGTTTTCTTGGAGAGGTTTCATTACCAAATTAAAGAACATCAGCAGTGCTACCCAAAGGTGCTTTTTCAAGAGGCAACTTGGACTTTTTGGTTTTTCTTTGAAGATGTTTTGCTTCTCATTCAAGAAGCTTCTTCAGCTCTGACTAGATGGTGGAGGATGGAAGAATTTATATGCAGCTGTCTGCAAGGAGTATAAATCCTTCCATTCCCCACCATCCAGAGGTGAAGAAGTTTCTTGGATGAGAAGCAAAACGTATTCAAAGAAAAACCGAAAAGTTCAGTTGCCTCTTGAAAAAGCATCTTTGGGTGACCTGGATGACTGAGAATCTCCATAGGCATCAGCAGTGCTAGAAGGGCCCATATGGGGTTTGCAGAGAGGAGGGGAAGAAGAAAAGGAAGATTATGGGGTCCTTGGTGCTCTCTGGGGTTGGTTGTTTTCTGGGAGAGGTTTCGTCACCCAACTAGGGAACAACATCAGTGCAAACCCCTCTCTCTTTCAGCACTGATGATGTTCCCTATTCAGTTAATGAAACATCTGCAAGAAAACAGCCAAGCTCAGAGAAGAGGAGGCGGACCAAGGACCTCCTCCTCCTCCCTGCAAACCCCCCTCCTTTCTGGCGCTGAAGATGTTAACCTACTTGAGTAATGAAACATCTGCAAGAAAACCGCCAAGCTCAGAGAGCAGCCAGGACCCCACATGGCAAGGTTTATTTCTGTGAGCTTGGAGTGACAGTCCTATCTATTTAGCGCAGCTAAAGTTTGTTTTATTTTTCTGAGACAAAAAGCTGTTACTGTTAAGTGTTCTTGTCTGATTAAACATGAACATTTACAAAGAGTTTTTCCAGAAAGTTATGTGAGTCTTTCTTCAAGGTTGGGATGTTTTGCTTCTTGCCAGCCAGATCAAAGATTAACCCTATTAATCATGCTGCCACTTAATGGCTCACTCAGGGTGGGTTTCTTTCTTTAACCACAGGCCGAATTTTGACAATGATACGCCTTTGTTTCTTGGGGGGTGGGGGCAGGGGGGGGAGTTAAACAATCTTTTGAGTCTCTTCTGATCATAGGAAGGAACAGATGCAAATAAAATTGGCCTCAATCTGTTCCAGCATTAAGTGAAGAAGGGCTACTTCGTTGATTTTTTCCCCCTTGCGAATCTTTTTTCTGTCCTTCTGTCGCTCTGTACCTGGGCCCATGAAAGCAGAGAGGATATAGTCAATACTAGGGATGAGGAGGTCCCACGTGAGGGTTGAGACTCTAGAAAGAGTGCAGAGAAGAGCAAACACAGGTGATTGGGGGGCTGGAGGCTAAAACTTATGAAGAACGGTTGCAGGATTTGGGTATGTCTAGTTTAATGAAAAGAAGGACTAGGGTAGACAGGAGAGCAGTCTTCCAATATCTCAGGGGCTGCCCCAAAGAAGAGGGAGTCAAGCTATTCTCCAAAGCACCCGACGGCAGGACAAGAAGCAACAGATGGAAACTAACCAAGGAGAGAAGCAACCTGGAATTGAGGAGAAATTTCATAACCGTTAGAACAATTAACCAGTGGAACAGCTTGCCACCAGAAGTTGTGGGTCCTCCATCCCTGGAGATTTTAAAGAAAAGATTGCATAACCATTTGTCTGGAATGGTCTAGGGCCGTGATGGTGAACCTATGGCACGCGTGCCACAGCTGGCACATGTAGCCATATTGGTGAGCACGAGAGCTCAGCTCGGGCGCGCATGTGCGGGCCGGCCAGCTGATTTTCGGGCCTTCTGGGCCCACCGGAAGTAGGGAAACAGGCTGTTTCCTGCCTCCGGAGGGTCTCAGGGTGGTGGTGGGGAAGGCCCGTTTTTCTCTCCCCAGGCTCCAGAGGCTTTCTAGGAGCCTGGGGAGGGCGAAAACGGGGGTGGGGAAGGGTTTAGGAACAGTTTTGTTAGGGCAGTATGTAGTTTTTCAATGTATAAGCCGACTTCCTTTTTTAAAAAAATAAATTGAAACTGAAGCTCTCTTGAGGTGTTCAAGATTGAAAAACAAATTTTAGAACTACTTTCAGTTCTGTTTTTCGTTGCCTTTTCCTCTTTAGAGAACTCTCCTCTCCAGATGCTATGGATTGTTTTCTTCCAACTGTATTTTTACAAGTTTTGGAGTACAAACTTATAATGAAGGAAATACTAGAGACAATAAACAATGAAAAAACTAAACTTAAGCAAAAAATCGAAGAGAAACCCCCAAATTGTAAAAACCCAGATTTTTGCCAGTGCCAGTGCTAAATATTGTATGGTGTGTGTATACATACCCATACACCAACCATATAGAAATCATTGCTTTACAAAAAAAAAAGACATTACCTAATAATTCTACTTTGTTATTGTAAAATATCAGGTAGTTCTCAACTTACAACCATTGTTTAGTGACCGTTCAAAGTTTACAACGGCACTGAAAAAAGGGACTTATGACTGTTTTTCACACGACCACTGCAGGATCCCCATGGTCACGTGATCAGAATTCGGACGCTCGGCAGCCGACTCATGTTTATGACGGTCGCAGTGTCCTGGGGTCACGTGATCCCCTTTTGCGATCTCCCGCAAAGCGGTGTCCATGAGGAATAATAATAATAATAATAATAATAATAATTTTATTTCTATACCGCCCTTCTCCCAGATTCACTTAAGCCAGATTCACTTAACAGCCATGTTACTAACTGAACAAACAGCAGTGATTCACGTGACAACTGTGGCAAGAAAAGTCATAAAATGCAACACAACTTAGTAACAGAAATGTGGGGCTCAATTGTGGTCGTAAGCCGAGGACTACCTGTAACATGGCTTTTCCCAAAATGGATAAGACGCTCGTTTCTGGGAGCCAGTCCTTAATACCTGGATTAATATTGCTTTCCCAATTCTCGGACAAAGCCAGAGGCTGTTTTTTGACAGCATTCGTCAAACGATACCTGGGCGGCCTGAATTTTGTGTAGCCAGCCAAAGCAGTAGCTTCTTTGCCCAGGAGAGGCTAAAGTGGATGGGGAACAGCCTGGGAGAATTGCTACACAAAGGGGAGCTGAAGGTAGGGGGTCCACGGTGTTGGATCCAAACTTACTTGTCCTTGAAATAAACTTACAGAAATTCAAAACACACATAATCAGCTCTTTGGCTAGTTCCATATTCTGGAGATTAACCAGAACAAGACAAAACTCCCTGCTTGATTATCAGCAGAGGCTCTGGAAACTCCTTGCATCCATTTGGGACCTGAGCTGCAGCATTCTCCTTCCTTCCTTCCTTCCTTCCTTCCTTCCTTCCTTCCTTCCTTCCTTCCTCTCTCGCTCTCTCTTTTGTTCGTTCTTTCTTTCTTTCTTTCTCTGTGTTTCTCCTTCCTGCCTTCCCCCTCTCCTTCCTTCCATCCTCCCTTCCTTCTTCCTATCTATCTATCTTATCTATCTGTTCCCTCCATCATTCTTTCTTTTTCTCCCCTCCCCCCTCCCTTTTTTCTTTCTTTCCTTCCTTCCTTCCTTCGTTCCTTCCTGTCTCTCTTTCTCTTTCTTTCTATCTTTCTGTTTCTCTTCTCTCCATCTTTCTTTCTTTCTCTTTTTCTTCCCTCTCTCCCTCCTTCCTTTCCTTCCTTCCTTGTCTTGCCAGAAGATGATTCTGGGCAGCATATAATATGTTGGATTATCAGAATTTGCCACAGTTGTTCGTTTCACTAGTTCCAAAGCAACCAATGTCTCGACTGACAGATCGAATTATGCCTGTTTTCCCCCCTGCAGTGGCACATCCCCGCTGGCCTGCCTGAACGCGATGCTTCATTCCAATTCAAGAAGCTGCGATGGGCTTTTTTATAAACTTCCTGGCCGGATCAGCCTATTTACTCTCAAGGTAAGGCCAGGTTTCTGTTCCTTTCATCCAGAGACTGGGTGAAGGTGTAACTGACTGCTGAATTTTGTATGAATTTAGCACCTGACGGGGATAAGATCTAGAACTTATCATTAGCCAGTTTTGGCCACAGATCAGTAAATATTCAACTTTAAATAGGAATATTGTGTCATGCTGCACTTATGACAGTTCCCTTGCATGCCTTCTGTCTGACATGGTGGCTGTCACAGTCCTTGCAGATACAGTATAAAGCAGGGGTCTCCAACTGTGGCAACTTTAAGACCTATGGACTTCAATTCCCAGAATTCCTCAGCCAGCTTTGGTGGCTGAGGAATTCTGGGAGTTGAAGTCCACAGGTCTTAAAGTTGCCAAGATTGGAGCCTGGTATAGAAGACTCATTCCAGTAGAGAGAGGTGGTTGTTATTGTTGTTGTTATTATTATTATTATTTAGATTTCTATAACGCTTCATAGTGCTGTACAGCCCTCTCTAAGCGGTTTACAAAGTTAGCATATTGCATATTAGCATATTGCATAAGCATTAGCATATTGCCCCCAACAATCTGGTTCCCCGAGGATGGGCTTCAACACGAGTCTGAAAGCTCGGAAGACTAAACCTCTAGTCCTGGTCACTGACCCAAATTGGATCCTGCAGAATAAGCATTGGTGGGTTGCTTCCGGTTCGCATCGGTTCTATAGAACCAGTAGTAAAACCGGTGGGAGGCTCCACCCACCGACCCTGACGTCATCAAAACGCTTCTGCGCTTGCGCAGAAGAACGGGCACATGTGCGCGCTGCCCCGCTGCGAACCGGTAGTAAAGGTAAGTAGAACCCACCCCTGAGAATAAGCACTGCACTTACGGTGTATGACTGCATGTAAAACATACAGTATAAGGACTAGCACTACCACCATGTGGGGCAGGCAGACAGAAGAGTAGCAGAGCGTAGGCATGAACATAAGCTAACAGAAAGAATGAAACTCCTGAATGTCACAACACACGGACAGATTCAACCGTAGTTCCAACTTGGAAAAACTGTGAGCATCCTAGAGTAAGTCAGATGCTAGGGCCGTGATGGCGAACCTATGGCACGCGTGCCACAGGTGGCACGCGGAGCCATATTAGTGGGCATGCCATGCACGCGCCGGCCAGCTGATTCTCGGGCCTTCTGGGCCCACCAGAAGTAGGGAAACAGGCTGTTTCCTGCCTCTGGAGGGCTTGGGGAGTGGGGAAGGCCCGTTTTTCTTTCTTACCTGGATCCAGATCTTTTCTATGCATCTGGGAAGGGCGAAAACAGGCGCTACGGAGGCTGAAAGGGCCCATTTCCCGACTCCTGGTGGGACAGGAAGGGACATTTTTTCCTGTCCCCAGCCTCCAGAGACTTCTAGAGAGGCTCCTAGAGAGGTTCTGGAGGCTGGGAACAGCAAAAAATGTCACTTCCTGTCCCACTGAGAATTGGGAAATGGGCCCTTTCAGCCTCCGTAGGGCCTCCAAGGGAGTGGGAAAGGCTATTTTCGCCCTTCCCAGATGCATAGAGAGGATCTGGAACCAAGTAAGAAAGAAAAACGGGCCTACCAGGCCATCATGTGCCAGGAGTGGGGGTGGGTGGGGTTGCGTGCGCATGTACTTGGGCACGTGTGCGCGCAACCCTCCCCCGCCCCGCCCCTCCTGGCACGCGATGGGAAAAAGGTTAGCCATCCCTGTGCTAGGGTATTCTTGAAAGCTTGACATTCAGACAAATCAGCCATCAATAGATACAGAGTGATAATCCATATTTACACCACATTCAAATAAGATAACAAAAAGCTGAGAAGGAAGCAAAAGAAGACTAGAAATCAGCAGCCAACACCAAGATAAGCAGGGATTAACACCAGACAAACAGTCAACCAGAAATCAATACCCTAGTCAAGGAGAAAAACCACACCCCACCAACACTGGCAGGACAAGCCACCCTACTGCATATAAACAGGAAGCAAACCTCACACTCACCGAGCACTGTTGCCTAGTTGGGTAATGAAAAGTCTGCAAGCAAACAACCAAGCTCAGAGAGCCCTGAGGACTCCACAACTATGTTTTAATTTATATTGGCTAACCACTGCAGCTGGCTCAAAATGAATACAGTTGCTACTACCCAGTAGCTGAATAGTGGGGAATGGAAGACCCTTAAGGTCACCTGTATCCATATAGTCCTGCCCTCTGGCTCCCCAGACACAACTTCTCCAAGCTCTGATTGGTTCTTCCAGAAAGCGGCTGCCCAGTGGTCTCGGACCCTCGCTGGACCTGAAGGAGAAGAGTTGGATGATGCGGAGAGCAGCGGTTCCAATGAAGCTGCCAGCACTGTAAGCGGAGATAATGACGGTAAGTGTGCTCCTACTCGGAGCTCGCCTCCTCCAGCTGCTTCCTCCATAGCTATTTTTATTTTAATTTATTTTAATTTTATTAATTTTAATTTTATTTTATCATTTAACTCATATGCCACCCACCTCTCTTGGGGGTAATTCTAGGTGGCTTACAATAATTAAAAACATTAAAACAATAAATGGGAATAGCACTTAAGACTTCTAACCCGCCCCACAGTGCCTTACAGCCCTCTCTAGGTGGTTTACAACGTAGAAATCTTATTTGATTCTCGGCCCTCAACAATCTGGGTCCTCATTTTACCGACCTCGGAAGGCTGAGTCAACCTTGATCCCTGTCAGGCTCGAACTCCAGGCTGTGGGCAGAGTCAGCCTGCAGTACTGCATTCTCACCGCCGCGCCACCATTAAATTAATTTAAAATTGACAAAGATGGGAAGGAAGGGGGCAAGATGCATGGGGGTGGGTGGGAAGTGGGGTCTTAGCCCATCAACCACCGTTAGAGTGATGCACCCCCATTGGGGGTCCAGGCCAGAGCCAGCTCCTCAGGCTCTTTCAGAAGGGGGAATCTCCCCTTGGGGGCAGGATGTTCCAAAGGGCAGGAGCCACAGCAGAAAAGGCTCTTTTCCTGTATCCCACCAGGTGGCATTCCTTGACGGACGGGTCCTCTTCCACCATCACGGGTGGGAGAGGCTATTCTCATAAAGGTGAGATGGCTCCTCAGGTAGCCTGGTCCCAGGCCGTGCAGAGCTTTAAAGGTGATAACCAACACCTTGCATTGGACCCAGAAGCAAACAGGCAATCAGCGGAGCTCACAAAACAGTTGTCAGGGTTCCATAGCAAGCAGGTGGATTCCTCAAACAATAGCTTTATTGGAAATATCATATTGGCACAGATCTGGTGAAAACCAACTCTGAAGGTTCCCACGGTTCTCACTTACCATATTTTTCAGAGTATAAGATGCACCTTTTTCCCCCCTAAAAGGGGGTGAAAATTTAGGTGCATCTTATACACCAAATGTAGCCCCGCCCACCCACTGGCCCCCACCCTTTGGCCTCTGCCTTGCAGCAGTTTACCTCCTTGCAAGCAAACAGCAAGAAGAAACAGCTCCTTTCAGCTTCAGCACAGTCTAATTAGCACAAGTTGATTGGATCGGCCTCCCAACTCTCAGCTGATTTGCTCTCAGCTGTTTTGCGCAGAGCTCTGCTGCTTGTTGCAAGGAAGTAAATTGCTGGAGCAGATTTTTTTTTCCCCTTGTGCTAATCAAGCTGTGCCGAAAACGAAAGTGAAAGTAAAGCAGGCTGTTTGCTGCCATGAGGCAAAATTGCTCAGAGGCAGAGGGAGATTTCTTTTTCTTCTTTTCCTCACCAAAAAAGGTAGGTGCGTCTTATACTCCCAAAAATACGGTGATTAAAAGCAAAAGGTTTTCACTTTCTCAAAACAATCGGTCACATGGTCCAATCGCGGCTCCGTCTGGTTGCCTGGCGACACCACCCCTCCTTCCTCCGACCAGCTGTGGGAATGTCCTTGTTTCTCAAGAGAAAATACTTTATTTTGGCTACAAAGCCCCAACTATCTCAATTCCCCCCTCCCTCCCTATCCCTCAGCTCCAGTGTGGTCATAACGCTGTGGGTCACCCTACGAGCCCCGGAACTGCCCAGAGAGCTGCATTCTGATGCTAGGATTCCTTTCTTTTTAGTTTCTCTGGACGAAACCTCTTCCAACGCCTCCTGCTCCACGGAGTCCCAGAGCAAGAGCTCGCTTGCTCTCCGAGAGAGCACCAGAACAGCGTCTCAGGTAGGAAGGCCGGAGAGGAGTTCCGCAGACCATGGGTGAGCACAGCCCCGGAGGTGCCAAAAAAGCCAACACACTTCTAGGCTGCATCGGCAGAGGGATGGAATCAAGGTCACATGAAGTGTTAATACCACTTTATAAGGCCTTCGTGAGATCATACCTAGAAAGAGTGCAGAGAAGAGCAACAAAGAAGATTAGAGGGATGGAAGGTAAAACATACGAACAACGGTTGCTAGAACTGGGTATGTCTAGTCTAATGGAAAGAAGGACTAGGGGAGACATGATAGCAGTCTTCCAATATCTCAGGGGCTGCCCCAAAGAAGAGGGAGTCAAGCTATTCTCCAAAGCACCTGAGGGCAGGACAAGAAGCAACAGGTGAAAACTAATCAAGGAGAGAAGAACCTGGAATTGAGGAGAAACTTCCTAACAGTGAGGACAATTAACTAGTGGAACTGCTTGCCTTCAGAAACCGTGAACGCTCCATCACTGGAGGTTTTTAAGAAGAGACTAGACAGTCACTTATCTGAAATGGTATAGGTTCTCCTGCCAGAACAGGGGGCTGGTCTAGAAGACCTCCAAGGTTCCTTCCAGCTCTATTTTATTCTAATTTACATGAGTGGAGGCTAAAACATATGAAAAACGGTTGCAGGAACTGGGTATGTCTAGTCTAATGAAGAGAAGGATTAGGGGAGACATGATAGCAGTCTTCCAATATCTCAGGGGCTGCCCCAAAGAAGAGGGAGTCAAGCTATTCTCCAAAGCACCTGAGGGCAGGACAAGAAGCAATGGGTGGAAATTAAATCAAAGAGAGAAGCAACCTAGAAATAAGGAGACAATTCCTAAAAGTGGGAACAATTAATCAGTGGAACTGCTTGCTTCCAGAAGTTGTGAATTCTCCCAACAGTGGAAGTTTTAAAGAAGAGATTGGATAACCATTTGTCTGAAATGGTATAGGGTTTCCTGGCTGAGCAGGGGGTTGGATTAGAGGACCTCCCAGGTCCCTTTCAACTCTTTTATTCTATTCTGTTCCGTGTCGCAAAGAGGAAGCTACCTTTATTCCCCCTGAACTCCTCTATTACTACTACTACTACCACTACTACTACTACTATTCCCCCTAGCATCGCTTCTAGTTAAACCCCGCAGAGGGTTCGGTGGCCAGCTTTCTCTCTGTTTATAAACAGCTGCAGAGCGCCCCCCCCCCCCCCGCTCTGTGTGACCCGTTTTAAATAGAATTAAATGTGGGAAGACTTTAAAGAGCCTCGTGAATTAGAAAAAGGAAATGGAAGCTGCAGAATTTGTCAAGGCTGTAAAGTTGTAATCTTGACCAGCGGGGAAGAGGCCTTTCAAAGATTTGGGATAGAAGTGAGGTTGAGCTGGTGGCAGTCTCATTTGCCAGTTGGACCTGGAATTTGGCACAGCAGCTGCGCAAACCTGGGCTCAGAGGCTGTCTCTGACTGCTAGAGAGGAGTTTGGCCAAAGCTTGGCCAGACTTTTATTAAAATCCCCCAAAGACAGGCCTCTGGATGAGTCATCTAAGAATCTTTTGTCGACCAGGATAAAATAATTGGAGCAAAAACACCCCTGGATTATCTGGCGGAGAGTTGGTGTGTTTTTTACAAGAATTACATTCTGTATTTCAGCATTAATTTAATTTACGGTGACTGTGTGTGAACAGAAATGGGAGCGAAGCAACAGCATGTATGTTAAAAGGAAGAGAGTCTTCAGAGGCCACTTACTAACTGAGGAGTCTGAGATGGGGCTGGGGAATTCTGGGAGCTGAAGTCTACAGGTCTTAATGTTGCCAAGTTGGAGACCCCTGGTCAAACCCCCTGACTGGTGCAGGAAATTAAGTGCAAAGAACATTCACAGATGGTGGTCATACCCGAAGGCCTCAATGCAGAAATTCTTTCTCTCCATCTCTTAATCTGGATGGCACAGTGGCTCAGCGGTTAGGACAACAGGGCTTGTCAGCTGGAAAGCCGGCAGCCCTGATTTGAGACCCGAGCGCCACTTGTAGTCAGGTGAGCTTCCGTTACTTGCTCCAGCTCCTGCCAGCCTAGCTGTTTGAAAGCAAGAAAATGCGAATAGATAAATAGGTACCACTTTGGTGGGAAGGTAGCGCTGGAAATGTCTTTGGGCAGCGCCAGCTCAATGGCCTTGAAACAGAGATGAGCAGCACCCCCCTAATGTCAGCAACGGCCAGGGGAGTAAAATCCGCAGGGTCTCCATTACTTCTACTTTTATCTCTTACTCTTAAGCAGTTCCTTTGACAATCCCCAATTGCCGTTAAAAATATTATTATAAATATTCAGCTGAAATTTAGCATCCTGTAACTCAAACCTTTTTTAATTTAGTTACAGCTTTTTGAGGTGGCAAAGAATGAGCTTTTACTGGGTGTGAGTGACAGCCCTTAATGCCCTTAAACAATTTTATTTTCCCCTTTCGTCTTTCTTTTACCAGGCTAAATCTTTACTTTGCTGGTAAAACTGGCTTCATGTGACTTCCTGCTTTTCTTTCCCTCCCCTGTACCAACTCTACATTTTTATGACACTTCCATCTACCAGGGCCACTTCTCTCCCACTAACTTCTCTCCCCAGCACCCCACCCCACCCCACTGCCCTGAGATGAGGTGGGCCCCCACTCTCCTGGCCTTCCGAAAGGTCGTAAAACAGGGCAAAACATAACAAATTTCTCACTTAGCAACATAAATTCTGGGCTCAATTGTGGTCGTAAGTTGAGGACTACCTGTATGGAGACTGTACAACAGCACCAACCGTCTGCTCCATGGGCATAAAGGTCTTTAGCAGCGCTGGCCTTGTTTGACTTTTGAGGTTATGACCACTAGGCTGAGCTGTCCTGAAATGGGCCTCTGATGCTTTCTCCTGAGAAAGGCAGATCCTGGACCTTCGGGCTTCTTCTCTATTCCCCTGGCAAAGCTCTCTTGATTTCCTTCCATACAGGTGAGCAAACAGAAGAAAAAGACGGGCGTGATGCTTCCACGTGTGGTCCTCACACCGCTGAAAGTAAACGGGGCCCACATGGAACCCTCCTCTGGTAAGTGGAAGCTCCTCTTCCCCCCTGTGGACTACCAAATCAATGTGGCCCCTCCAGCCCCAGCCTCCGCTCACTCCTGGCCATTCCTAGTTGTTGCTATGACTGACTTGAATTTAGCCAAAAGCAAGGGTTATTCAGGCATAGGAGTGTTAAGATGGGTGGACTTCAACTCCCAGAATTCCCCAGCCAGCATAGCTAAGTCCACCCATCTTCACCTTCTTAACATTCCTGAACTTAAAAACACTGATCTGGTGGGTTAAATTGTGGCCCATCTGTCTATGTCTGTCTAATCTGTCTTTCTGTCTAGCTATCTATCTAATCATTACATCTATCATTTACCTAATCTCTCTCTCTCTCTCTCTCTCTCTCCATCCATCCATCCATCCATCCATCCATCATATATCATATCATTCATCCATCCATCCATCTTTCTATCCATCCTTCATATCATATCTCATCTCATCTCATCTATATCTGCCATCCATCCATCCTGGCTACTCCTTTTCATCCAGTACCTTTTAACGCACTCACACTCTCCTCTGCTTAACAACCGACACAAACATAACAGCCATTCATTCCAGGCTCAACCACCGTTGTAACTTGAGGGGGCTGCCCTTGTGTCCCCCCCCCCCATTCATTCACTGCCTTCCCTTCCATAAGATAGGGTTCCTAACAATGAGGACAATTAACCAGTGGAACAGCTTGCCACCAGAAGTTGTGGGGGCTCCATCACTGGCGGTTTTCAAGAAGAGATTGGACAGCCACCTGTCTGAAATGGTATAGGGTCTAACAGATAGTCAGGGCCCCCAACCTTTTGCTGCTGTCCTCCCCTGCTGTGACTGTGTTATCAGGATGTTCCACTTGATGAACCCCAGGTGGCCGTGAGGACGGTCAGAAGCCGCAGCTGATGTGCTCGCTCTTTTTCAGGGTTTGCGGGGAAGCCGGTCGGCGACGAGAGCAGCAGCAGCAGCAGCTCCTCCGTGTTGCCCAGCGCTCTCTGCAACAGGACAGACATGGCGAGGGAAGCCCCCCATCTGCTCCGGGGAGTCCGCAAACCCTCAGGCGGTAGGTGGACTCCGGGGTCTTCTCTCAACAGGAGCAACTTCAGCAGTTTTGGACCCAGCCGACTTTAAGATGCTCTGTGTCTGTCTGTCTGTATGTGTATGTGTGAATGTTCCCTAAATTTTGTTTTTAGGATGTTATATTTATCACAATGGTGAGACATTGCTCGGGAGCCCCTTGGTTTTTTCTGTGGGTTCTCCAACCTGGCTGGCTGAGGAATTCTGGGAGTTGAAGTCCACAAGCCTTAAAAGTTGCCGAGGTTGGAGCAACCTGTACCAGACAACCTGTGACCCATTGAGTCACCTTTTGAGATACAGGTGGTTCTCGATTTACGACAACAATAGAGCCCCAAATTTATGTTGTTGTGAGAAATTCGTCAAGTGAGTTTTGCCCCATTTCACAACTTTTCTCCCCATATTTGTTAAGCGAATCACTGCAGTTCTTAAATTGGCAATGGTTGTTGAGTGAATCTGACATCCCTGTTGATTTTACTTGTCAGAAAGTCACAAAAAGGGGTCACAAAAAGGACCCTGCAAGCATCATAAACATGAACGAGTTGCAAAGCATCTGACTTGATCACGTGATCATGGGGATCACAGTCTTAAAGGTGAAAAATGGTCATCAGTCACTTTTCTCAGTGCCTTTGTAACTTCGAACCGCTATTAAATGGATGGTTGCAAGTGAAGGACTACCTGTAATGCATAAATTCATTATACTACAGATGTGCCTATTTCATTGGACGTTCCAGGTAAGATGAAGTTTTTATTTAGAAGAGAATAGGATAGGATAGGTGCTGAAGAAGACTCCTCCCTTGGACTGCAAGGCCATCCAACCGGTCAATCCTAGAGGAGATCAACCCTGACTGACTGCTCTTTAGAAGGCCAGATCCTGAAGAGGAAACTCAAATACTTTGGCCACCTAATGAGAAGGAAGGACTCCCTGGAGAAGAGCCTAATGCTGGGAAAGATTGAAGGGGAAGAAGGGGACGGCAGAGAACGAGGTGGCTGGATGGAGTCACTGAAGCAGTTGGCGTGAGCTTAAATGGACTCCAGAGGATGGTAGAGGACAGGAAGGCCTGGAGGAACGTGGTCCATGGGGTCGCAATGGGTCGGACATGACTTCGCAACTAACAACAAGGATAGGATATAGAATGGAATGGAATGGAACAGAACAGAATTCTTTATTGGCCGAGTGTGATCAGACACACAGGGAATTAGTCTTTGGTGCATAAGCTCTCTGTACAGTGTACATATAAACAACAAGTAATATGTCATAATCATATGAATAGGCGATTTAATTAATTATAAGTTACAAACAACAAGGGTTAAATCATAAGGTATCAATAGGAGAGGATAGTAGGCAAGATGAGAAACATATGAGTGTTGTGGGAATTAAGTGTTCAGCAGAGTGATGGCACCGGGGATGGGTAGGTGGGTAGGGAGAATTATCTTTGTGTCTGGTTGCTTTGGCGTGCAATGCCCTCTAGCATCTGTCTTGAGGGGAGAAGTTGAACCAGTTGACGTCCAGGAGGTGAGGGCTCTGCAGATATTTTCTCAGCCTGGCTCCTGCCAGTGTTCAGGTCCTCAAGGGGAAGGCAGGTTGGTTGCGATTGTTTTGATTTATCCCATTAAAAAAGAATGCTGTGTTGAATTTCTGTCTCGGTAATAGATAACAAGACGTTGCATCCATTTGTAAACCGCTGTGGTGAGAAGAAGCATGCGAATCCTTTAGAACGGTCCGTAAGGCTGGGAGCGCTCAGACCTGCAGCGTGATCTCAGCCTCACCTATTAATAAGCGAAGAGGCTTTAGCTAAAGAGACATCACACAACCTCGCGTGTGGGTTGCCTTGCCTTCTTTGTGCACCAGGGAATCAATTGTTAAGTGTCAGCACTGAAAAAGTCCGGGAAGCTTTTCCTTTACTACAGGTAGTCCTTGACATACGACAGTGATGCAGCCTGCAGCCTCGCCGTCTATTAAGTTGTGATGGAGGTAAATCAGGTACCAACCCAAATTTACATTGATTTTTGCAGCAGTCGTTAAGTGAACGAGGCTGCTGCTAAATAAACACGGTGATTATTAAATGAATCCATGATTCACTCCGAGGCTGGTTTTTGCAGAAAACTGGAAGTAATTACCAATTTTCGGAATAACAGTGTTGGGAGGGACCTCGGAGGTCTTCTAGTCCAACCCCCTGCTCAGGCAGGAGACCCTATCCCATTTCAGGCAAATGTCTGTCCAGATGTTTCTTAAATACATCCAGAATTTGGAGCCTTGGTTAGTTTTCATCCTTTTCTTCTTTCTTGTCCTGCCTTCAGGTTCTTTGGAGAATAAGTCAACCCCCCCACCCCTCTTCAAAATAGCAAGAAAATGGTAACTATTTTGACAAGGGATCACCCCTATTGTGTCAAGCCATAGAGTTAACAAACAGTGCTCAGTACATGATTATAACAAGTAGCAAGAGATTAAAAGCTCAGTCCATTCAACTTAACCAAATGTAGGCTGGAATAAATAAACGATTTAAAATCCTCTTAAAAGACCATCCGCGAGAAGGCCGGGTTTATTTTTGCAAGTTGCCTTAAAGTAAAGCTCCTCCTAGGTGAAAACAAACAAACACACACATACACACACACGGCAGAGGCATAACATAAATAAAAGGTATTTTTCTTGGCAGCAGTAGGAAATAGCTTGCTTTTGGCATCTTCCAAGATGCTTAATTGTCCATTTTAGCCTCCAGCCCTGGTAATACCTGGTGCATTTTTTTTTTTTTAATTGATTTATATGCCGCCCTTCTCCGGAGAATCAAGGCGGCTTACAATGCGTTAAGCAATAGCCTTCATTCTTTTGTATATTTATACAAAGTCAGCTTATTGCCCCCATAATCTGGGTCCTCATTTTACCTACCTTAGAAAGGATGGAAGGCTGAGTCAACCTTGAGCCTGGTGAGATTCGAACTTACAGTCATTGCAGACAGCTGGAGTTAAATTACAATGCATTAGTCTGCTGAGCTATCCAGGCCTGGTGAGACTTGAACTTGCAGTAATTGCAGGCAGCAGATGTAAGTGGATGTTAATTAGTCTGCTGAGCCACCAGAGCATAGTTTTTGAAGAGGAGGGCAGGCTAGTGAGGGGTGCCAGGTTTCCCCAGAATGGGGGAGAGACTTAAAAGGATCACCTGGTGGCAGAATCTCTTTTATTAATGTACTCTTATTGTTTTATTATTTTATATGCCATAGATGGCTTACAAGCACCAAAAACTAATAAAAACAATAAATAATATTAAATCAGCTTAACATTGATAAAGGATGGGGAGAAAAGGAGCAAGAGGTACTCGGGTGAGGTGAGATCTTAGAATGAATGAATGAGCTGGAAGGGACCTTGGAGGTCTTCTAGTCCAACCCCTTCCTCAAGCAGGAGATCCTATACCATTTCAGACAGGTGGCTGTCCAATCTCTTCTTGAAAACTGCCAGTGATGGAGCCCCCACAACTTCTGGTGGCAAGCTGTTCCACTGGTTAATTTTCCTCATTGTTAGGAAGTTTCTCCTCAATTCTCCTCCATCCATTGTTTCTTCTCCTGCCTTCAGGTGCTTTGGAAAATAATTTGACTCCCTCTTCTTTGGAGCAGCCCCTCAAATACTGGAAAACCACTATCATGGCACCCCTAATTCTTCTTTGCTTTAGACTAGCCAAGCCCAAATCCTGCAGCTGTTCTTATTCATCTTATCTTAGTCCATCACTCTTAGTCCACCTCAAGGGGTTGTTGTGGGAAAATCAGGAGACCATAGAATCAAAGAGGCCTCATTTAGGGACCGTTTGAAGTTACAACAGCACTGGAAAAAAGTTATTTACCACTATTTTTCGCATTTATGACTGTTGCAGCATCCCCATGGTCATGTGATCAAAATTTGGGGGTTTGGCAACTGATTCATACTTACGACCATTGCGGCGTCCCAGGGATTTTTGCAATCACCAGCTTTTGAGATCTTTTGACCAGCAAAGTCAATGGGGAAGCCAGATTCACTTAACAACCGTGGCAAGAATGGCAAAATTCATTTAACAACGGTCTCGCTTAGCAACGGAAATTTTGGGGCTCGTTTGTGGTCATAAATAGAGGACTACCTGTAGTGAATTGAACTCTTCGCGTGTGGATCCGGTTGTCTGTGCCTGACAGCTGGCGAGGCCGCCTTTCAGCAGCTTCCAAGAAAGATGTCCTGTGTTGAGAAGCTACAGCTGTGTGAGTGTGTACGCAGATGCCTCCCTTGAATCTCTGCTGTGTAAACATTTCTGGTGGTCTGTTCCTTTCTGGGAACTGCAGGGCAAATGAAGAGGAACAGGGGAGACGACATAGACTTCGAGACGCCGGGCTCCATCCTGGTGAACACAAACCTGCGGGCACTGATCAATTCCAGGACCTTCAATGCCCTCCCGCTGCACTTCCAGCAGCAGCTCCTCCTCCTCCTTCCCGAAGTGGACAGGCAGGTAGGGTCTCTCTCTCTCTCCCCCCCCCCTTCCTCTCCCTCCCTCTCTCGCTCGCTCTCTCTTTCACTCTCTTTGTCTCTTTCTCTCCTCTCATTCTCTCTTTCTACGACTCTGTTTCTCTGTCTGTCTCTCTGTTTGTCTTGCCTCCCTTTTGCTCTCTCTTTCTGTCTCTATCTCTGTCTTTTTTTGTCTGACTGTCTGTCTCTGTGTTTCTCTGTTTCCCTTTTGCTCTGTCTCTCTGTTTCTTTCTCTTTCTTTCATTCTCTCTTTGTCACTTTCTCTCTGTTTGTCTCTTTCTCTCTCCCCCTCCCTTTCGTTCCCCATCTTTGGAAGGGAGTCGGTAAAGGTTTGTGTGCTGTGCTTCACACTCTCTTCCTTCCTTCCAGCCTGGGACAGACGGACTGCTGCGTCTGAGTGGAAGCGCCCTAAATAACGAGTTTTTTGCTCATGCTGCCCAGAGCTGGCGGGAGAGGCTGGCAGACGGTAAGTTTACTGGTTCTGGGATGAGGATTTGGGGGTGGGGGGAAGCAAGCCCATCCTAGGAGCAGGCTTTGGCCTAAAACGGATGGGGAACTACGACCTCTATATGACTTGTGGAATTCGCCTCCCAGCAAACAAGCGCAGCCTCATAAATCCCCTTTTTCAGCCCTGTCGTAATACAGACAGTCATTGAATGAGGTCGTCAGTAATCAAGGACTTTGGCAAAAACTTCGACATATGATTAGCCGAGGTCTTTAGCCCAGGGGGTATAACCTCAAACTGACAAGAGGGAAAATTCAAAAGTACAGGTAGTCCTCGACTTACGACCACAATTGAGCCCAAAATTTCTGTTCTTAAGCGAGACATTTGTTAAGAGACATTTGGTGGCGCAGGAGACTAAAGCACTGTTATTAACATCAGCTGCCTGCAATTTCTGCTGGTTCGAATCTCTCCAAGGCTCAAGGTTGACTCAGCCTTCCATCCTTTCTAAGGTAGGTAAATTGAGGACCCGGTTTGTGGGGGGCAATAAGCTGACTTTGTATAAATATACAAAAGGATGAAGGCTATTGCTTAGCGCATTATAAGCCCCCCTGAGTCTCCGGAGAAGGGCGGCATAGAAATCAAATCCAAAAAGAAAAAGCGAGCTTTGCCCATTTTATGACCTTTCTTGCCACCGTTGTTAAGTGAATCACTGCCGTTAAGTAGCACCATGGTTGTTAAAGTGAATCTGGCTTCCCTGTTGACTTGGCTTGTCAGGAGGTCACAAAGGGGGAATCATATGACCCCAGGACACTGCAACCGTCATAAATGCAAGTCAGTTGCCAAGCGTCTGAATTTTGGTCACGCAACCCTGGGGATGCTGCAAAAGTTGTAAGTGTGTGAAAAACGACCATAAGTCACTTTTTTTTCAGTGCCGTTGCAACTTCGAACGGTCACTAAATGAACTGTTGTAAGTCGAGGACTACCTGTAATGTTTGAAAGTGACTTCCCAGAAAAAGAAGTGCAAGCTTGGAACCAACTTCCAGCGGAATAATTGAATCACTAACTCAGTTTAAACATGGTTGGGATATGACTGTCATCTGGGAGACAAATAAGCAAATAAAAAATAAATTAAACAGAAACAAAACAAAAAAAACCCTCAAAGGGCAGATAGGATGGACCACGGGGTCTTTTTCCGCTGTCAGTTTTCAATCAATCAATCACTCAGTCAATAGAGCTGGAGGGACCTTGGAGGTCTTCTAGTCCAGCAGGAGACCCTATTCCATTTCAGACAAATGGCTGTCCAGTCTCTTCTTAAAAACCTCCAGTGATGAAGCACTCACAACGTCTGGTGGCAAGCAGTTCCACTGGTTAATTGTCCTCACTGTTGGGAAATTTCTCCTTAGTTCTAGGTTGCTTCTCTCCTTGATTAGTTCCCATCCATTGTTCCTTGTCCTGCCTTCAAGTACTTTAGAGATCAGAACAGAAGAGAGTTGGAAGGGACCTTGGAGGTCTTCTAGTCCAACCTTCTGCTCATCCAGGAAACCCTATCCCATTCTCGACAAATGACTGTCGAATCTCTTCTTAAAAACCTCCAGTGATGGACCATCCAAAAACTTCCGGAGTCAAGCTGTTCCACTGGTTAATTGTCCTCACCGTTAGGAAGTTTCTCCTGAATTCCAGGTTGCTTCTCTCCCTGATTAGTTTCTATTGTTTCTTGTCTTGCCCTCTGGTGCTTTGGAAGAATAAATGGACCCCCTCCTCTTTGTGGCAGCCCCTCAAATACTGAAATACTGCTATCATGTCCCCCTTAGTCCTTTTCTCTAGACTGGCCAAACCCAATTCCTGCCACCATTCTTCATATGTCTTATCCTCCAGGCCTTTACTCATCCTAGTTGCTCTTCTCTGCGTTTCCGTGTGTTTCTTTTTTAATGTTTCTATGAAGCCAAATAAACTCTGATTCTTTTTTTTTTTTTTCCCTCTTCCAGGGGAGTTTACTCACGAGATGCAGGTCCGCATCAGGCAAGAAATGGAGAAGGAAAAGAAAACAGAACTCTGGAAAGAGCGGTTTTTCGAGGATTACTACGGGCAGAAGTAAGTGTCCGGTTTGGAAATATTGGTGGGCAGCATATAAATTGAATAAATAATCAACAGTCTTCGTGGCAGCAGGTTCTGTTTTCCCATAACTCTTGCCAGGGCAAAGGCCCCACAGGTTTCTCCTTCCCTAGACCCACAAAGGGGTCCTTGACACCTTCCCTGCCTGTCATGAGGAGGGGAGGTGCTCGGTGAGAACTCCTAAAAAGGAAGGCCCACTGAGCCTCTGCGACATTTCTCCCAGAAAAACTTAATGGGGGGTCCCTGGCCAGGGTTCTTCTGTTTAGTGCAGGGGTCTCCAAACTTGGCCCCTTTAAGACTTGTGGACTTCAACTCCCAGCATCATTGTCTGGGGAATTCTGGGAGTTGAAGTTCCACAAGTCTTAAAAGCTACCATGCAAAGGGCAGTCACGTATTTTTTTGGCAGAAATAATTCCAGTGCAGTCATACACACTGCTGTTATTTTCAAAAACAGACTCAGTGCAACAACAACAATAAACAGGTTTTGTTTTTAATGATTTAATGCACTGTTTTTTTTATCAGGGCAACCTGGTCTACCCAATTATGGGACGGAACATACTGCTCTGCTCCCAAGTAACCCGGGTTCGAATCCCAGAAGGGCGTGGCTAGCTGATGAGAGCTAAATAGCTTGAAATAGATCTATACTAGTCTACCCTTTATTTCTTTGTCGGTGAAACATAAATTCGATTTAATGCACTGTTTCTCAAACCTGGCCACTTTAAGATGGGTGGACTCCAACTCCCAGAATTCCCCAGCCAGCATCGCTTCAATTCTGAGAGTTGAAGTCCTCAAGTCTTAAAGCTACCATGGTTAGACACCCTTGGCTAAAGCAGTCAAGTGGACGGCCTCCCTTAGTAGCGAGTGGCTCAGGACCCCAACAGCATGTCTATTGTAAATCCTTATGGAATACGGTGGGCAGGCCGCTGGTGGGAAATGGTGGGGGTTGAAATCCTCAGGACTTAAAGTTTCCAAGTGCGGAGAGACCCCTGGGCTAGTGGGATAAGCTGCCAACTGACTCCATTCTGCCCCCCTTGCAGGCTGGGCTTGACCACAGAAGAGCAGAACTCGGCCCCCAGTGAAGCAGAGAAGAGGACCACGGCCGCCTCCCCAGAAGGCCCCACCAGGGCACCCTGCACTCCCACGACCCACCAGCCCGACGGGCACTTCAAGAGGTGCTCCCTCCGCTGCCGGAACCGTCGGAACCGGCATAAATTGCGTGAAGCGGAGCCTTCCTCCCCTGCCAAAGAGGCATCCTCCTCCTCCTCGTCTGCGGAGGCCACGCCTGCCGAGGAGAGAGAGGCCAATCCCGCCATGAACGAGTGCCAAGCCAGCCGGGCAACTCCCTCGGCCGAGATGTCCCCGGAGGTGACCAAGATCTTGAGCAAGGTGGATGAGGCTGTGGCGGCTGCGGCAGCAGCCCCGGACAGAATTCCCAGCCTGCCTCTCGGACCGCAGGATCAGCAGAAGAGGAAATGCTTTGAGCAACCCGCCTCTACCTCTTTCCCCGAAAAGAAGCCCCGGCTTGACGACCGTCAGTCCTTTCGTAACACAATTGAAAGTGTTCACCCAGAAAAGCCACAGCCCACCAAAGAGGAGCCTAAAGTCCCTCCCATCCGGGTAGGAGAGGGTCGGGGAGCTGCTCCCTGCCTTGGGGGGAGTGTAGGGTGTGGAGGCTGTTCTCGGCTTCCCTGGCTTCTCCCGAGGCCTCGGGCTCAAGCAGTCAAGGGCTGACTTGCTGCTACTTCCCAAACATGCTTTCAGCTCGGGCCCCGGTGTGAGTTTTCCTCTGGATTAGGAGGAAGGGGAGGAAGAGTGGGTGGGCTCTCTTGGGGGTGGGGTTGTCTGGCTTCTCTTGCGTGAACGATCTCAGGTGGGGTCTAGAAGCGGGAGGAATGAAAGGATCTTTAACAGGAACGTCAGGGGGGAAATCCAGTTTGATCTAGTGGTGAAAGCAACACGCAGGGAACCAGGAGACTGGTGAGTTCTAGTCCTGTGTTAGATACAGAAGGGTGACTTTGGGCCGATCACCAAGAGACAGGGAATTCTAGTCTTGCCTTAGAGCCAGCTGGGTGAGCCAATCCCCAGGAGACGGGGAGTTCTAGTCCTGTCTCAGCCATGAAAGCTGGCTATGTGACTTTGAGCCAATCACCAGAGGACGGGGAATTCTAGTCCCACCTTAGGCACAAAATCCAGCTGGTTGAATTTGGGCCAATCATTCTCCCTCAGCCCAAGCCATCTATCTCAGCATTCTTGTAGGGAAAATAGCAGGAAGGCATCTTGGGTATATTCCCCACTTTATAAAAATAATAACGGCGGGATGCAAATTAAATAAACTGGGTTAATTCTCCATCTTTTCTCCTGGGAATAGAAAAGCCCCCATTGATACTCTTGCATCAACCATAAGGTAGCTGAGGGTAGTCTTGGTGTGGCTTTGCTCTTTAGCGCTAAACCTAGGAAGGAAAACCCCCGTTTCCAGGCCTTTTCCCCAGGGGACTCTGGGAGTTGTAGTTCTGTGAAGGGAGGCCTTTCCCAATCTACAGTCCACAGCGTTCCTTGAGAAGGGACCCTCGACCAGTATGCTTCTGCCTAGTACTCAAGAGTACCAGGGAGGGTTCCTTCTAAAAATTAAATATTTATAAACAATTATATAATTCTAAAAAATAAGGGGGGAGGGGGGGCTTTTAACTTGCAGGCCTGAAGGACATCCTCTTAACGGCCTTGTTTTTCTTTGTTCCCTCCAGATTCAACTTTCCCGAATCAAACCCCCCTGGGTGGTTAAAGGTCAGCCAGCCTACCAGATATGTCCTCGGATTATCCCCAATCCAGAACCCGTCAGGCCGGACCAAAGGGGGAGCCCAGCCTCTGCTGACTCTGAGGCCTGTCCTTTGCAAGGCCGAGTCCAGCGAGCGGCTGTTGCTCCTGCCTCCACCATTGGAGGTGGGGGTGGGCCAGGAGGAGGCGGCGGAAGGAGCCCAGACGAAGGCGGTGGTGGTGGTCGCAGCAGCAACAACAGCAACAGCCGGGTCCGGCCACCCAGGAGCCACCGCGCCAAGCACTGGCGATGCAAGAGAACTCGCGGGAAGCGCTGGTCAGATTTACAGCGAGCACAGCTATTGCCGCCTTCCCACCTAGGCGGGAAGACCGCCGGCTGGCAGGGGCCTGAAGCGAGCTTGCCTTCTGGAGCCAGAGAGCCCGCCGGGGAAGGAGAGCTGGAGCGGGGTGGACAGGCTGCGAGTCTTCCTTCCCAGGAAGCTGCTGCCCAGCTGGAGGAGTCGTCGGAAAGCAGCATCCCAGATTGCAGAGCAACGGAAGTGCCGTCCGGTCGTCCTGACCAACTTCTGGATGATCCCAGGCCTCCACCTTCTCCAGAAGATGCTCCTGTGGAGGGCCGTAATCGGAAGGAGAGAAGGGAATCTCCCGTGGGAAGCCAACAGAACAATGGCTGGCTAGGAGACTCTGAAAACATCCCCTTTGGAGGCACGAGCAGGAAGGAGGGCCGTGAAGGTGACCTGGCTTCTGAGAACAGCACAAGAGTTGGCTCAGAAGCTTTGGGCTCTCTTGCATGGGAGGCCGTTCCAGAGGAGCCCAGTCCTGTTGGGATGGAGCTCCCGCCACCCCAGACTCAGAGGGCCACTCCAGGCCCCGGAAGAGGGGCCCTGAGTAGCCCAGAGGAAGCTTCCCAATCGACAACAGGCCTGCTCCCTCCTTGCTTCGATACGACTGCCCACGAGAGCCACTTGTCCCCAGCAATGGCATCCTCGGGCATGGAGGTAGAGACCGACCGAGAGCGGGCAGTGGCAAGGCCGAGCGCCAGCCCCGGCAGCGACGAGGAAGCCCAGAGTCCACTCAGTGAGACCACAGAGACAGCCTCCGATTTGGACGCTGAGCTCACCGACGAGAACTTGGAGATAAACAGGGATTGTTGCCAGGCAGAAGAGAGGGAAGAAGGGCCCAACCAGAGACGTCCGGAGGAACGCAGAGAGGTCATTTTAGAAAACAGGGAAGATTTGCCTTCGGATGTCGGGGTTGTCAACTCACACTGCAGGACAAAGTTGCCCACTCCTATCCTCACCACGGGCAAATCGGTTCTCCGTGTTGATGTCCCAATCCAGGAAAGGCCACGCTCGGGCGTCCCCCAGCCTCTGTCCACTGCAGCAAGCAAGCCCCTCGAGGGACATGTAATCACCCAGGGCCTGCCTCCCAAAAGCATTCTACCGGTCTCTTCCGAGGCGGCTGCAGCCTTTTCTCGGGACAAGCCGCCGGCAGAAATCCGCCCTTTTCCCAAGGCGGTTAAGAGCAGCGATCGCCTCATGCAGGACGCCTCTTCCAGGGAGAGGACAGGCCTGAGTGACTCAGTCAGGAAGGCCACGCGGGCGCCCCAACCTTTGCGGGACTCTGCCGAAAGGGCCTGCCTGCCAGAGATTGTCTCCCTGCCTCCAGAGAAGAGTCCCACTTCAGGATCTCTGGATCAAGCCATCCGCCAGTCCCCGAAAACAGATCTCTCGAATCCGGGAAAGAATCAAATCTCTCCCTCCTGTCCTCATCCAGATAAAACGGATCCTCCCAGGGCAAATTCTACTGCTGGCATCGGGAACCTGGAAGAGAAGCTGAAGACGGCCCTGGGGCCCAAGGCCCCCCTCCGCATGACCTCTCTGGAGCCGGAGCAGCCAAGCAGCGGCCCTGCAGAGAAGACCCCCGTGGCTCTGGGCAAGAAGGTCTTTGGCTCGGGTGTCTTGGGTGGGACAGCAGCTAAGGCCCAGAAGCCCCAAGGCTCGGATCCCTTCCCTATGTGGGGCATGCTGTCCCACAGCAAACTGGTCTCTCCCCTGCCCAAGGCTGTTGCCCCCGGAGCTCGCTTGCCTCCCGCAAGGGAAGACTGGTCCTCCAAGAGGAATGGCGGGTCAGTGGAGAACAAGAAGGTCCTGGCCTCGGCCCAGAGAAAGAGGGAGCAGCAGAAAGAGGGCCCGCCCCACTTGATGGAGCCTTGGCAGAGCTTCCCCCTGGTGAGAGACCTGGCTTTTTTCAAGCTGCCGAAGGAGCCGGGGAAGGGGGCCGCGCAGCCCCTGGAGCCTTCCTCCCTCCCTTCTCAGCTCAACATCAAGCAGGCGATTTACGGGAAGCTTTCCAAGCTGCAGCTGAATTCCTCCCATCTGAATTACGCCTCTTCGGCCGGCAGCCCCTTTTTCCCCAGAAACCTGGAAGGCAATGCTGGGCCTTTCGGCCCCAAAGCCCACTTGACGGCTTCTTCCCGGGGGGGCGGGCTGTCTTTTTCCGCCCAGGTGTTTGCCGAGACGGGCAAAGGCATGGAAGAGCTCTCCCTCAAGTGCTCCTGCAGCCTTAAAGCCATGATCATGTGCCAAGGCTGCGGGGCTTTTTGCCACGACGACTGTATCGGGCCCTCCAAGCTTTGCGTGCTGTGCCTTGTGGTCAGATGACACTCGCAGCCCCGGAAAGGATAAAGCTGTACATTGAGCAGGTTCAGAGGAGGAGGAGGAGGAGAAGAGGAGAAGGACGCCGATGACCAGGAACGACCGTATATGCAAAAGATTCCGGTCCTAACGAAGCCAATATGGACCCTGTATGTCTTGGGTTTTCCTGCTGGGGGTGGCAAGTCAGTCATGGAGACAGGCTGGTTTCGGAGGGCCGATTTCTCCCCCGTTGAGGAACTGTTGGGAGATTTTGGCCTGTTGGACCGTTCTTGTGCCGTAAGCCCCATCCCGGTGGGCCGGGTATGGGGGAAGAGCTGATCTCTCCCCCCTCTCCTGTTGGAAGGCCAAGTGAAAGAAGCCCAGCTGAATCTGTCTTCCATTTTCTCTCCCTGCCACCTCCCACCCCAAGCCCTGGACTCGGGTCGACCTGGAGACACAGGGCGGTGGGCTTCGGAGCTGCAACGCAGACGGAGACGAGGAGGCCGATGCACCTCTCCTTCCCTGCATCTTGGAAGACTTTTCACTTTCAAAGCAGTGTCATCTTTTCTTGGGGTTCTTTTTTTTTTTAATTTGGTTCGGTTTTTTTGTTTTTTTAAACCCATACATATATAAATATAAATCTATAATATAATTTTTTTTTCTGTTCTTGGGTGTAAAGAAACAAAAAGTGGAAATGTTTGGCTCCTCTCTGTACTTTCTATGCATCATGTCTTCATCATCATCTGTTGTACACAGTACTTGGCCAGACTTTAGAAAAATGGGTGTTCTGTACATAAAAATCTTTTTTTTGTTTTTGTTTTTAAAATCCTTTTCGGGGGGGGGGGGCTTGCTCTTTTTTCTTACAACCCCCCACCCCACCCCTCTTTTCCAGGTTACCCACAGTATTGCATTGTAGAGTAGTGTCAGTTACGAATCTTTCTCCACCGGACGGCAGTGGCTGTTGCTGTCCTGCCTGGCCGAGCAGAGGGGAAGCGGGGAGCCCAACGGCTGGCCTGGGCAGCCCTTCCTGTTGAAACACCCCCATCCCACCCCCGAGAAGGGAGTCCATCTCCCAGAGGCGTGACCCATTCTCGGCCCCCCGTCATCTCCCGCCCTTGACCTACCTACCTACCTACCTCTTCCTTTCTTGACTTCTTGGCTTTCACCATAGACTTCCTGCTCAACAGCGATAGAAGCAGTGTAAAAATCTGGGTCGTCCGTCCCCCCAAAAGGGGTGGCATGCGAGTTAACTCCCGAAACCAGTCGGAGCAGGGAAGGCGAGTTAAGGGTTTGTGTGTGTGTGAGAGAGAGAGAGAGAGAGCAGTGCTCTTCAGAAGGTGAATCCACAGATGGTCTGAACCTGCTTACCAAAGAAGGGGCTTCCCCCAAAAGCCTGCCCCCTCTTCTGACCCCCTACTCCCCGCCCTCCCCCCCCCTTCCATCCTCCAAGAAGGTTCGGGGCTGTGTACAGATGGAGCCTGGGCTGATGGGGGAGGGGCAGATCCTGGTCCACCCTGATGTTATATGTCCCTTGTGGTATGGAGAATAAAAATAAAAATAAAAATAAAATAAAATAAACATTTGGAACAGCTCAAGCCTAAGTTTTGCAAGGCTCCTTTCCCAACGGCATCTCTTTTTGTGTGTGTGTGTGTGTGTGTGGTGGATGGGGGAACAAACACCGCAACCAAACTGGTCATACACACCCTTATAGTCCCGTCCCCCACAAACCCTCCCCCCTTCTTGGACAGGTGAAACAACGCCCCCATTTCATGTCCTCCGATGTTGGGTGTGCTTTTTTTTTCCCTACACTCGGCTTCAGTTTGCGCCAAGCTGACCAGCTTGTCGGGGTTCGCCGCTCTCTCTCCCTTTAGCCTCGGCGCGCAGAGAGTCCCCATTCTACGGTTAAGGATAAAGGCTCTTATTTGCCCCTTAATTGCGCTCCAGGCCTTGGGCGAGAAGATAACAGGGAGTGCTCCACTTAACGACGGCAACAGAGCCAAAAATTTCCTTCGCTAAGCAAAATGATTGCTTTAAGCGCCCCATTATGTGACCTTCCTGTGCCACTGTTAAGTGAATTGCTGTGATTGTTAGAGTGAGTTAGCACGGTCGTTAAGCGAATCCGGCTTCCCCGTTGACTCTGCTTGCCAGGTCACAAAGGGGGATCGATCACATGGCCCCGGGACACTGCAACCGTCATAAATGTGAGCCGGTTGCCCTGGGTCCAGATTTTGATCCCATGGCCATGAAGATGCTATAGCAGTCGTAAGCGTGAAAAACGGACATACGTTCCCTTTTTCAGTGGCATAACTTCAAATGGTGTGTGGTGCGGTGGCCTAGAGGTGGAGCTCTCACCTCACAATCGGGAGACGGTGAGTTTGATCCCAGGTAGAGCCAGATACTTCTCTTTCTGGGCACATTGAGAATATAATCTTCTGAGCAAAACTCCGCATCGGCGACAGGAAGGGCATCCGGCCAGTAAACACTCAGCTCCATTCAGTTGCCCAGACTCTACCCCACAAGGGATTATGGGGTCATTAAAAGATGATTATAAACTTCAAATGGTCACTAAGTGAACTGTTTTAAGTCAAGGACTACCTGTAGCCCAGAGCTGGCTTTTTTGACATGAAAACTATTCTCTAGTTTTGCAGGACGGAGGCCATGAGGTGCCCTAGGTGACAGCTGTCTCGTTGGGGATCACCTACGGTCATTTTTCGGCCCATAAGTAACCCTGAACGATGGTGTGTTTGGGGGGGGGGGAATGTGTGAATTATTCAGAATAAATATGATTGCACCTCAGCATGAGCAGAATCACAAGTGAAAATCAATGCACCCGTTGCTGTTTTCAGCTTAAGGTGACTGGAAGAGATGAGACGCCGAAGTCGATAGGGGAGAATGGCTTGAGGTGGCTGTAGCCAGGATTAAACCTCAGATTGTGGGCTCCCCGATGCTTTCTGAGCTTGGTTGCTTTCTGGCAGACTGGTTTATTCATTACCCAGCTAGGTAACATGATAGTGGTTTGAATCAAGGTTTCCGGCGAGGACAGGGACTATGGGGGTCCTTGGAGCTCTCCAAGCTTGCTTGTTTTTTGCAGACATTTCATGACCCAACTAGGCAACATTATCAGGGCTAGAAGAGAGAGGGGTTTGCACAAAAGATGGGGAGCGAGGGAGGAGGAAGCTTCATGACCCAACTACCCTGTTTCCCCGAAAATAAGACCCAACCGGTAAATAAGCCCTAGCATGAATTTTCAGGATGCTCGTAATACAAGCCCTACTCCCAAAATAAGCCCCAGATTGTCAGCCAGATGGATGCATTTAGTACCGTATTTCCCCAAAAATAAGACCTAACCAGAAAATAAGCCCTAATGCGTCTTTTGGAGCAAAAATTAAGACCTGGTCTTATTTGCAGGGAAACATAGGTAATATTGTCAAGGCTAGAAGACGGGTTTGTTTCTCTGTGTTTACATAGAGGTGGCTTGCCCCTGTCCATGTTGGTGGGAATGTTCTTTTCTTTGGGTGTGTTTCCACCAAGCAATTAGTATGTAACACTCGCTGGTATATAACTTAAGGCAATACTTATATAAAGCATATATAAACAGCAAATCCCATTCCCTTTTAGCACTGATGACGTTATCTAGCTGGGTCACGAAAATGTCTACAAGATAACAACCAAGCTCAGGAAGCACCAGGGACCTCCCCCCAGCCCCCAGGTCCAAATCTGAGCTACCAATACAGGTAGCCCTCAATTTATGACCACAGTCGAGCCCATTGTTTATGTTATTAAGTGAGAAATTGGTCCGGGTTTGCCCCATTTTACGACCTGCCTTGCCACATTTGTTAAGTGAATCACTTGCCGTTGTTAAATTAGTACCAGTCGTTAAATGAATCTGGTTTTCCCCATTGACTTTTTTTGCTTGTCGGGAGGTCACAAAAGTTAACCTCAGGATATTGCGATTGTCGTAAATACGAGGTCAGTTGACAAGCATCCAAATGTAAAAACCACGTGACCACAGGGAAGGCTACAACGGTCGTTAACTGTGAAAAACAGTCCTAAGTCACTTTTTTTCCCGGGCCGTTGTCGCTTCGAACGGTCACTAAGTGAACTTTTGTAAGTCGAGGACTACCTGTATTCCCTTCCTATCGATTCAGAGTTTCCAATTTTGACCCGTGGCCCTGGTCAAAGAGAAGCTGCCTCTTGCCCCCATGTTGGGAAAAGGGGTGAGATGCGTTCCGTTTTGTTATACAGTGTTTATTAAGTAGAGATTCAGTCTTATATGATATACAGACTCCAAAAAAAAAAAAAATCCACATACTTATGAAATCAGTGCATTTAGCAAGTAATACCATGAATGGAAAGGAACTGCTTTGATTTAAACAGCTCGTTGGTCTTTTTTTTTTTTTTTTTTCTTCTTTTTAAGTGAATAGGACAAGGAGATTGGCCTGTGCTACTCATTTCACGAACAGAACAGAATTAAAGTCGCGTCACGTAAAACCAAAAACACTGCGAGCTAAGAATTAAAATATTAAAGCCACGTTTACTGGGAAGAAGGGTGGGGGAAAAAAAAAAGATTTAAAAACTTAAAAGGGTCCACTGTCTAGAACACAAAAAAAGGGAAGGAACAAAAAAAAAATAATAATTAAGATTTCCATCGCACGTTTCAGGAAGGGAAAAAAATAAAACACAACAACAACAACAATTCTCATCTGCTTAGAGAGAGCCACGTGAAAATTTGCATAGGTTGTCCGTTAGAGAGGAAGGGAGGAAGAACGAACAAAGGTTTCTGACAGATTGGCGCAGGGGAGGGTCGCCTTCGCCCGCTGCTTTTAAGTGCCTTGGGTTTCCTCCTCCCTCCGTTTCTGGGGAAGGGGGAAATGGGTGGGCTTGGGTCAGCTTTGTAACTACACCGGAGGGCTACTGCTTTGGCCGCCCTCTTCCTGGCGGTTGGTGGGGGGGCTTGCCGGCCATTTATGAAGTCCCTGGGACCCCCCTGCAGTTTCGGCTAGCGGGAGAACGCCTCGGCGAGCAACCTGGTGCTCACCAGCAGCCCGCAGACCATCCGTGTGGGTTTACGAGTGCCAGGTTATCCGAGCCACTCGTGAATAAGAATATTGTTACCTGGCCTTTTTGCTTTAACTAGGAGTGTCCAGCCTCGACAACTTTTAAGACTTGTCTACTTTCAACTCCCTGAATTCCCTGGCATTGATGCATTTCTTTTCACCGGTAAGACTCATTTTCGTCTGCTTACTCTCTTACGGTCCTTTCCTCTGCAAACGGAGAAGGAAAAAAAATACCAGGCATGGTTGGCTGGGAAATTCTGGGAGCTGAAGTCCGCAAGGGTTCAAAGTTGCCAAGATTGGACCTCCCTGGGATTTAGCCATTCCGGGGACAAACGTGGCCGGCCGCTAAAAAGCCCTTCCTAGCAGTCCAGCCCCATGGGCATCGGGGAAAACAGGTGAGCGGATCTGTGGCCGCGCTAAGCAGATGAGGCAGGGGTGAGGTGGGTCATCCTCGCCAAAAGACGAGGGTCTCGCCGAACACAGAGGGGCAGCTGGGAGTTTTCTGTACATGTAAACAGTACACTTTCACTGAGTCCAAAGTCAGAGGAAAAAAGTACAAAGAATTCACATTGGTCTTAGGTACAATACAGGTGAAGAAGAAAGAACGGAGCAGCTCCGCTCGGAAACGACCACCGAGAGAGAAGAGAGAGAGAAAAAAAAACTTTTTTTTTTTCCTTTTCTAAAAGCACCACGAAAATGGTATAAAAAATCATTCAGACCATGGACAGATTGTTTAAATCGGTTATTTTTTTTTTCCTTGGTGGAAATCGCTAAGACTACCTTTGTAAAAAGTCTTACAAAAAACAAAATACAAAGCAAACTTGTATTTTTTTTCTTTTTTCAACCCTCTGAGTTCAAAGCAGCATTTTTTTTCTGGGAAAGGGACCGGTTAATAATCGAGGGGACGGCCAGCTAAAGACAAAAAAAAAAATCGGGCCTCTAAAAGTTGGGGCAGGGTGGGGGGCTCTTTTCTGCTGGGGGTCCCGCCAATGCCTTTCCCTGGGGTCCAAATGCTGCTGTTGGAGAGCGGGAAGGAGGGGGCTCGCCTTGCGAAGCCCCCCCCCACCATGCCAAGTGCCAAGAGGGCAGCGGCCGAGCCCCACCCACAAATATACCCCGGAAAAGAGGGCCTCCTGATGGGGTCAGAATCCAGGACGGACCCCTGCCCAGCTGTCCCGAGAATCTTAGAAAAAACATGGCTTGTAAGATCGACATTTTCGGATCCAGAGACGGATGGCTAAAAGTCAAACTCCAGGCGGGGCGAGTGCCACTTCTTGATGCTCTCGGGGAGCCCCTTTGGAGCATGTAAAACGGGAGGGGGGAAGACGGGGGGAACCACCGGCTGGCGCTAAGGGTTAATTAACCCTGAATTACATCAATAGAGCTGTTTCGCCTGCGTCCGAATTGCATGGCCACCCCCACTCCCCAAATCCTGATGTGCCCCCCCCCCCGAGTTGCAGACGGGGAAGGGAACCTTCACGTGTTTCCGGACGGCGATTGTCTCTGCCGCTGTTACACACCCTAAGGGGTTTGCACGAGGGTGATCAAACCTGGCACGAGTAACTATTTACACAAAGTCGGGTGGGACCTTCGGGATGGGGAGGGGGACTGGAGGAGGGTCGCATCAAGGGGGAACGGATAGGATTGCTAGCAAAGACATGGATCCTTGTCCTCCCCCTGGTAGACACCCCCCTTTCGGTTTGGGGACAGCTGGGAGGAGGGCAAGAGAGGCTGGCCCCTACTCCTCTGTCTCCAAAGCCTTGGGGAGCAGGTGGTCCCGGTTCAAATCCCAGCCTGGCTCTGGAGCACCAGCGAGGGAATAAGGTAGATGGGCTTAGAATAGGAGTGTCCAAGCTCGGCCATGTTAAGCCCGGCGAACTTTGACTCCCAGAATTTCTGGGAATGAAAGTCCGCCGGGTTTAACATGGCCAAACTTGGATGCTCCTGGCTTACGAGAAACCTACGTTGAAAAGATGCTCTCTGGCTTCCCGTTAAGCCAAGAATCCAAGGTTAGTGTCCTCGGCCCAACCTCGCAGTGGTGGGGACACGGTGGGGAGGGTGGGAAGCGGGGGTCTCTCCCCAAACGAATTCTGGTTGATTGCTGCCTTTTTTATTTTTTTTGCTCCTCCGTCCCTTCGTGTTATATATAGCAGCACAGTCAATATTGCACTGAGCAAAACAGCAAGTGCATTTGCATTTGCAAGGGGGGAGGTTGGAGGAGGAGAAGGAGGAGGAGAAAAAAAGTGGGGGCTCAAACCCGTTGCACTCACACACCTCCCAAAAAATCAGGCTCCGAGGCCTCTGCTTTTGCAAACCTTGCCAGCATGACTCAAATGGGGGCCCCGGTTGCCCCTGTCCACACGCTTTCCGTTTTTGGGGTGCTTTGCCACTCTCTTGCAAGGCTTGCAGCCAGGGGCCACTTTGGGGCCCCTTGAAAGAGAGCCGGGGCCAGCAGGGAGCACCCAGGAGTGAGGTAGAGTGTGGAAGAGGAGGAGGAAGGCTGCTGCTATGGAGCTTTGGCCCTAAAATGAGTCCTGCAATTCCTCCCGACAAGACAGGCTTCGGGCCCCGGCGTGGCCCCCACCCAACCAGGCAAAAGTGGGGATCGAGTGGCCCAAAGGAGGGGGGCGGGGAAACAACAAAAAATCTGAAAGCGGAGACCACTTTTCCCACTGGCTTCTGAGCCTGGTTGGTCCCTCCGGCGGGACGGCCGGTGACGATGGTACAGGAATCAAACCCCCTTTCCCTCACGGAGAGAGACACGCACAAAAAAAAAATGGCAATTCTGTACAAACTCAATAATGCTTTTTTTTCTTTTTTTTTTTAGAAAAAAAAATAAATTATGGGTGGGGGGGAGGAGAAAAAACGAGGGGCTGGAGGGTGCATTTCTCAATAAATATGCAATTCCTAAGACGGAAGGAAGGGACGGGGGAATAGAAAGAGAGCGGGGGAAGAGGGCTCTACCGTTGCCGGCCTCCGCGAGAAAACCCTGACTCTGCCAGAAGCGCTCTGCCAGGCCGACCCACCCTCTGCTCCCCCAAACCCACCGTGGTCCCCATCTCTCCAGGCTGCGAGGCTGGCTCCGGTTGGCAGAGAGCACCGGCTTGGTCGGCTTTCAAAGGCAGAAGGGCTCCCGGGGACGGGGTGGGGTGGGTCTCCAACCTGTGCCGGGATGGGTGGGTGGATGGGTGGGTGGGCGTTGATAGGCAGAGGATCGGCCAGTCCTGAGCAGATTTATCAAGAAAGCCTGGTGGACGTCAGTCTCTTCCGGCACAGGAGCCCCAGGGAGGCCAGCAGTCAGTTCTGCTGTAAAATGAGGTTTTCCAGTTCGTCTGCCGAGCGGAGGAGAAAGGCTGCGGACTCCCGGTAGCCGGCAATCAGCTGCCGGACGGCACTGATCTCGGTTGGGCTGAGCTGGGCGGCTGGCACCCCCCGGTTCGTGCTGTTGGCTGGGGGGGTGGTGCTGGATGTGCCGCTTTTCATGCTGAGGTCAGTGGGGCCTGCAAAGCAGAGGAGGAGAAGGAGGAGGAGGAGGAGAGAGATAAAGAAAAGCATGGTATTGCTATATTTTCCTTCCTTCCTTCCCTCCCTTCTTCCCTCCCTCCCTCCCTCCCTTCTTCCTTCCTTCCCTCCCTCCCTCCTTTCCTTCCTTTTTCCTTCCTTATTCCCTCTCTCCTCCTTCTTTTTCCTTTCTTGAGTCCTTGGTGGCACAGTGGTTAGAATACAGTATTGCAGACAAACTGCCCACAGCTTGGAGTTCAATCCCGACTAGCTCAAGGTTGACTCAGTCTTCCATCCATCTGAGGAGCCATATTGTTGGGGGCCGGAGGCTGACTCTGTAAACCACTTAGAGAGGACTGTAATGCACTGTGAAGCGGTATATAAGTCTAAGGGCTATTGCTGTTGCGACCCACCGAAGAGGTGAGCAACCATGTTAGAAAGAGGAAGAACTAGAAACTTGGCAGAAGCAGGCAAGGATGCAAATAGGGAGAACCCTTTTTCTTAGTATAAATTCTAAGATTGGCACAACCAGATCAGTTGCATCCAACAATCCTGAAAGATTTGGCTGAAGAAGAGCAACTAAGATGATTAAAAGCCTAGAGACTAAAACATATGAAGAACGATTGTGGGGACTGAGTATGGCCAGTCTAGAGAAAAGAAGGACTAGGGGTGACAGGATAGCAGTAGTCCAGTATTTGAGGGGTTGCCACAAAGAGGAGGTGGGTCAACTTATTCTCCAAAGCACCAGGGGGCAGGACAAGAAACAATGAATGGGGGAGAAACCGGAAGCATCGCAGCAAGATTGGCTGGAGAAATAGCGGGCTCCGATGAGTCCCGCAAAAATCCAGCCGGACAAACTGCTGTTGGGGGGTCTTCGGACCAGATCCGTCCTGTGGGGATGGTGAAGAAGAAGAGGTGCCTTAGATGATCAAGAGGAACAGGCAAGTTCCTCAAGATGTCGGAGGCTGCTCTTCAAACCGGCGGCGGGGGCAGTGGCCAATGAAAAATGACCGCTCTGAAGCTGGGGAAACTGGACTAAGTTGTTTGTGCAGGAGCGGTGTCTGAAAGGAGTGTTGGTACCTGGTGAGTGATTGGCCAACTCACAGGTAAAAAAGAAAAATTTTAACAACTTTAAAAGGTGTCCCGGAGCGGAAATGAGAGGCTAATTGGCACTTGGGAAAGTTAATGAAGGGAGAAGAACAAACAAGAGGTTAAAATACTAAAGCCCAAGAAAGAAAATTTTACAACTGGATTTAAAATTGGATTTGGAGAAATTAAAAATAACAAAAGAAAAAGAAACGCAAGGGAAGGTTCTTTTTAGGTAGATTAAAATATTTTTGATAGTTTTGACATCTGAAGGAAAAGAACAAAGAGGAAGTTAAAATACTAATAGCCCAAGAAAGAAAACTGTTTCTCTGGATTTTAAAATTGAATTTGGAGAAACTAAAAACAACAAATCCGAGGAAAAGAACTCTTTATGTGGATTTAAAATATTTTTGACAGCTTGGATACTTAAGTTGCTCTGAGAATATTGTGGATTTGAGAGAGACTTCTGCTGGTGGAAAGTGAGTTCTGCAATAACCAGAAAAAATAACAGCTGTGACTGTGATTTAATCTGGAAACTCTGAGAACTTTTAAGGAGTATCTGTTTTTCTGAACTGCTTGGTTTCCGCTGTCAACAATTGTGGAAAATAACAAAGCTATAATTTGGAGTGGATTGGATAAATATTTGAATTGGATACCATGTGGAATTAAAAAAAGACTATATGGACTTTAGAATTTTAATTAAATATAAAGTAAAAGTGTTAATAATTTTTGAAATTGACAATATGGAGTCTTGGATGTGTGAAGAATTAATTGAGATGTTTAAAAATATGCGTGAATCACTAAAGGGTAATACAAAGTTAGAAATTTTGCTGGAACTTACAGAGCAGGAAAAAGAGAGTATAAGTGAGGAGCAAGAAAATAATACTGAAAGAAAAGGAATTGAAAGCAAAAAGCAATTAGATGATTTCACTGGGATTAACAGTGGCAAAAAAGAGTGGATGGGGGGAATATTCCTCCAAAAAGAATCAAACAAAGGGAAAAGAAGGAAAGAGTAGAAAGAGACTAGGAGAAAACTTAGGGAGAATTACTTGAGTAATATATTTAAAAGTGAGAAAAAGGATTCATGAGAAAAGACATAATAAATATAAAAATTAAAAAAAAGAAAAAGAAGAAGTTAAAAGAACGGGATAAAAGGAGGAAAATACTAAGAAGTGGAATTTTGGAGAGATCAAGAGAGAAATGGTTAAAGAGGGGAAGAATAGTGGAATGGAGGAAGGGAAATAAATTATTTATTTATTTATTTATTTAAAGGAATTGCATTATTATTAATTGTGGAAAGTCAATTAAGTTAAAGGATTTTAATGTAAGAAGTCAATATGATGATGCATATTGCTTATAGTAAAACAGAATAGCAGAGGAAATATGAAACGGTCATTGGGTTTAATTATGAAGGCAAGTTAAATTAAGAGACAAAACTGAAATGTTAAAAAGTGGGATGGGGATTTTCAGTAAGATATGCTGTAAAAGAAACAATAAATGGAAACTAATCAAGGAGAGAAGCAACCTGGAATTAAGGAGCAACTTCGAAACAGTGAGAACAGTTAACCGGTGGAACTGCTTGCCACCAGAAGTCATGGTCGCTTCATCGCTGGAGGTTTTGAAGAAGAGACTAATGAGCCATTTGGGTCTAGGGCCGTGATGGCGAACCTATGGCGCGCGTGCCGGAAGTGGCACGCAGAGCCATCTCTCCGGGCACGCCAGCCGTCGCCCGTTGGTATTCTGGCCAGCTGGTTTTCGTGCGTGGGAGCGCCGGAAACCGAAAGCTCATCTTCCCGGTGCGTGCATGTGGAACTGCTCTTCCAGATTCCGCAGTCCCGCGCGCGCGCGCAGGGGAGCTACTCTTCTGGGTTGGACTAGAAGACCTCCAAGGTTTCCTTCCAGCTCTATTCTAACTGAGCTCCCTTCCTTACCGTTACTGTGATTTCCTGTCTGGAGTGAAGGAGTCGGCTGCAAAGTGCCCCCCAGCGTCCCGTAGCTGCGGTAGCTGTAGTTCAGGCTCCCGTTGATGTAGACGGGGTCTTGGGAGAAGGACGAGGCTGGCAGTGAATAGGAGGAATGCGTGACGGAGGTGGACGAATCCCGGGACTGCTGCTTCTCTAGTGTGACTGGTTCGTCCTGCGAGGAGAGAAACGGAGGGCAGGTTGCGTCAGGGGCAAAGGGAGTCGTAAGGGAGCTGCATGGGTCAGAGCTGCCATCTTTGGCTTGGCGCCTTGCTGGCATCCTGCCATCAACTGGTGGAGTGGGTGGGGGGGGGTTGGAGGAGAGGAAATAGGCAACAAGCATATATTTAATTGTAATTTAATTTAATATTTAAATTTATATACCGCCCTTCTACCCTGAAGGACTCAGGGCGGTGAACAGCCATAGATTAAAAAAAACATAGAATACAAAATTTAAAAACAATTTAAAAATATAATTAAGCAATTTGGCCCGACAGTTAAAAAATCCCCCATTTAAAATTCAAATTAAAATTACACCATTGGAGAGTTAGGCCAACCCAGCTTGATGAAATAAAAAAGTTTTGAGGGCCCGACGGAAAGTACATAGATCCGGAATCGTCCGTATCTCCGGGGGGGGGGGGGGGGGAGGGCGGGTGTAGGGAGGTGAAACAGGGAGGGGGGGATGGCAGGAGGTGATGGATACCAGAGGTGTGAGAAACCAGCCCGTTCCAGTCTTCAAGGCCATGAAACTTGGGAAAGGAATGTGAATTGCACTAAACCTCTGAGTGTTCCCCAAAACACGCATATGGCACACCATTGGTCTACAATGAACTTGTTAAGGAGGGGGAGGGGCTGTGATGAAGGGGAAACGTTTGTTAACGTTTGTTTGCTTTTGTGGATCTTTAGTTCTAGCCTGCTTTTAGGGCGACCAGTAATCCTTAGTAAAACAACCTATCGCTTCAACCAAATGGAGTCGAGGGTCTTTCTTTCCTAGGGAGCTAGCTAGGACAGGTCTGACACTATATGGAAGATAGCGATCACACCACCCCAGGAGGCTGAAAACATCAATACAGGTAGTCCTCAAGTTAAAGAGTTGAGCCCAAAGTTTCTGTTGCTAAGCGAGACAGTTAAGTAAGGTTTGCTCCACTTTATGACCTTCCTTGCCACAGTTGTTAAGGGAATCACTGCAGTTGTTCAGTTAGTCCAGGGATCAGCAACCTGCGGCTCTGGAGCTGCATGTGGCTCTTTCACCCCTCTGCTGAGGCTCCCTGTCACTCAAAATATACGTCACAACCATTAATGTGTGACACTCGCCGGCACGTGATTTATTGAGCTTTTCAACCCCTGGTAGGCCAACCGTGGATAAAGCCAAGAAAAGTTTCAGAAGAAAACAGAACGTTTAATTCAATCACATATGCTAGTTTTGTGGCCACTCAAGAAATAGTCAGGCACGGGAAGGGTTTTTGTGGCTCCCGGTGTTTTCTTTTCTGTGCGAAACGGGTCCAAAGGGCTCTTTGAGTGTTTAAGATTGCAGACCCCTGAGTTAGTCACACGGTTGTTAAGTGAATCTGACTTCCCCATTGACTTTGTCAAAAGGTCACAAAAGGGAATCACATGAGCCCAAGACATAAATAAAAATGAGTCAGTTGCCAAGCGTCTGAATTTTGATCATGTGACCATGGGGATGTGGCAATGGTCGTAAAGTGTGAAAACAGTCATAAGTCACCGTTGTAAACTTCAATGGTCACTAAACGAAGTGTGGTAAGTCAAGGACTACCGATACATGCCAGTTGCCAAGTGCCTGAATTTTCATCGTGTGACCCCGGGAATGTTTTGCGTTTGTAAGTCACTATTTTCAGTGCCATGGAGAATGGTCGCTAAAATAGCGGTTGTAAGTTGAAGACTATTATTATAGTAGAGGTCAGTTGTAGGAACGAAGTGGCATGAATATAAACTCCGATCATATAAGTGTTTGAAACAAACCAATGTAAGAGCCTTGGTGGTACAGGGGTTTAAGGCACCCTGTTATTAAGCTGGTTATTAAGACCAGCTGCCTGCAATTACTGCAGGGTTCGAATCTCGCCAAGGCTCAAGGTTGACTCAGCCTTCCATCCTTTCTAAGGTAGGTGAAATGAGGACCCAGTTGTGGGGGCAATAAGCTGACTTTGTATAAATATACAAAAGGATGAAGGCTATTGCTGAGCACATTGTAAGCCGCCCTGAGTCTTCGGAGAAGGGCAGCATATAAATCAAAATGAAAAAAAAAAAAAAGCAAGCCGTAAAGGGATAATCTATCTGGATACTCAAGGCCAGCAAATAGCCCGATGCCGCAACCAGTGTAGAGAATCCAGGATGGGACCCAGTGCCTTGTTGCAAGCGGTAAAGGGTAATCTATCCGGATACTCAAGGCCAGCAAATAACCCGATTCCAGAACCAGTGTAGAGAATCCAGGATGGGACCCAGTGCCTTGTTGCAAGCGGTAAAAGGGTAAAATATCCAGATACTGAAACGCCAGCAAATAACCCGATTCTGAAACCAGTGTACATAATCAAGGATGGGATCCAGTGCCTTGTTGCAGGCAGTAAAGGGGTAACCTATCTGGATACTCAATGCCAACAAATAACCCAATTCCGGAACCAGTGTAGAGAATCCAGGATGGGACCCAGTGCCTTAATGCAAGCCGTAAAGGGATAATCTATCCGGATACTCAAGGCCAGCAAATAACCCGATTCCAGAACCAGTGTAGAGAATCCAAGATGGGACCCAGTGCCTTGTTGCAAGCGGTAAAAGGGTAAAATATCCAGATACTGAAACGCTAGCAAATAACCCGATTCTGAAACCAGTGTACATAATCAAGGATGGGATCCAGTGCCTTGTTGCAGGCAGTAAAGGGGTAACCTATCTGGATACTCAATGCCAACAAATAACCCAATTCCGGAACCAGTGTAGAGAATCCAGGATGGGACCCAGTGCCTTAATGCAAGCCGTAAAGGGATAATCTATCCGGATACTCAAGGCCAGCAAATAACCCGATTCCAGAACCAGTGTAGAGAATCCAAGATGGGACCCAGTGCCTTGTTGCAAGCGGTAAAGGGTTAAAATATCCAGATACTGAAACGCCAGCAAATAACCTGATTCCGAAACCAGTGTACATAATCAAGGATGGGACCCAGTGCCTTGATACAAGCGGTAAAGGGGTAACCTATCTGGATATTCAACGCCAGCAAACAGCCCGATGCCTGGTCCCGTACCTGTGACGTCTGATAGATCTCGAGCCGCATCCGCTTGGCTGCTTTCCGCGTCTCACTTTCACAAGCAGCTGCCAGGATGTTCTCGGCCATGGCTGAGGTCAGATGAGGAGGGGTCGGCCTGGTCTGAAAGAAAAAGAACATTTTCAGGAAAGCTGGAACAATGGAATGCTGGGAAAAAATAATAATAATACTAGCCCTCAAGATCAAGAAAGCAGGAAAGGGGAAGAAAAACGAAAGACCGAAAGCAGTGTTTGTCAACTTTGGAAATTTTAAGATACACGGAGCAAGTCCTCTTCCTCCTCCTCTTTTCAACTTCCTCCTCCTTTCTAGCACTGATGATGTTGCCTAGTTGGGTCATGAAATGTCTGGAGGAAAACAACCAAGCTCAGAGAGCACCAAGGATCCCAGATTCCTCCTACTTCCCCTTCATCTCCTTCCCTCCTCCTCCTCCTCTTCATCCCCCTTCCCCTCCCCTTCCTCCCCTCTGCAAACCCCACTTCGGGATCAATATGTCAATCAAATAAAGCAAATGAATAAGTAAACTTAGCTTTATGGCGGGGGGGCCCTTCCGTACGAAGGGACCCATAAGTGAGATTGGAAAGGCCCTTTAATGGTGGCGTGCAGTCTCCATTCCCCAAATTCCCAGCTCCAGGGCCCACAGAGGAAAAATATGATAGGCACCCTAATGGATCTCAAGCCCCTTCCCCAAATCCAACAGAACCAAGTTAATGTCACCACTAAATCTCAGCCACAGCTCTAGAGCAGTCGTGGGCAACTCTGGCCACTTTACCATCTGTGGACTTCAACTCCCAGAATTCGTGAGCCAGCCATGTTGTCTATGGCCCTTTTATAACTTGTGGACTTCAATTCCCAGAATTCCTGAGCCAGTCCACAAGTCATAAAGGGGTCACAGTTGGCATGGCTGCCCCAGGAATTCTGGGAGTTGAAGTCCACATGTCATGAAAGGGCCATAGCCAGTATGGTTGCCTCAGGAATTCTGGGAGTTGAAGTCCACAAGTCCCGAAAGGGCCATAGACAGTATGGCTGCCCCAGGAATTCTGGGAGTTGAAGTCCACATGTCACGAAAGGGCCATAGCCAGTATGATTGCCTCAGGAATTCTGGGAGTTGAAGTCCACAAGTCCCGAAAGGGCCATAGACAGTATGGCTGCCTCAGGAATTCTGGGATTTGAAGTCCACAGGTGGTAAAGTGGCCAGAGTTGCCCACCACTGCTCCAGATGTTTCATTGCCTCAACAGCAGGTCTTTGGGCCACTGGAAGGACTGAGCTTTCCCTGGAAAAGACCATCCAGAGGTGGCCCATAGATCCATCTGACGTTTTGAAGGAGGAAAAGAGGGGAAAGAGGCAGTGAAAAACAGGGCGGGGAGGGAGGGGGCCACCGAGAAGACCCTCCCTCACCATTTCCATGCCGTTCTTCTTCATGCGACGGCAAGATTTGAGGTAAGTGCGGATGCGTTTGCGAGCGCGTTCCTGGAACTCCGGGAACTGCCGGCTGCAGGATTCGATGATGGCCTGGATCTTCTCTTTGGGCTGCTTGGAGATGGGCACCATCCGGTCCAGGTTCTCGTCCACGAAGAGACGCACAAACATCTGCAGAGATAACGGGAGACCGATCAGCCCTTTCCTCTTGCCAGGCCTGCGTAAGACAACTCGGTGTGTGTGTGTGTGTGTGTGTCCTCATCTTAGGACCACAAATGAGCTCAACAGTTCTGTTGTTTGGCCAGACAGGGCTTAAGTGAGTTGCGCCCCATTTCACAGCTTTTTTTTTTTTGCCACGGTCATTAAATGAATCATGGGGTCGCTAAGCGAATCTGACTTCCCCTATTGACTTTGCTTGTAGGAAGCTGGCCAGGAAGGTCACAAAATAGCAAATTTATATGCCGCTTTATAGAGTCAGCATCTGGCCCGCTCAACAATTTGGGTCCTCATTTTACTGACCTCATGAAGGACGTAAGGCTGAGTCAATCTTGAGGTAGTCAGGATCGAACTCCTGGCTGTAGGCAGAGTTTGCCTGCAATACTGGCTTCTAACCACTGCACCACCAGATATATAATGGGTGATGATAGATAGATAGATATAGATAGATAGATAGATAGATAGATAGATAGATAGATAGATAGATAGGAGATGGATAGATAGATAGATGTTAGATAGGTGGATGGATAGATGGATAGATAGGTGGATGGATGGATGGATGGATGGATGGATGGATGGATGGATGGATAGATGGATAGAGATAGATAGATGAGAGATGGATAGATAGATAGATAGATAGATAGATAGATAGATAGATAGATGGATGGATGGATGGATAGATGGATAGAGATAAATAGATAGAGATGGATAGATAGATAGATAGATAGATAGATAGATAGATAGATAGATAGGTGGATGGATGGATAGATAGATTAGATAGATAGATAGATAGATAAATAGATAGATAGATAGATGAGAGATGGATAGATAGATGAGAGATAGATAGGTGGATGGATAAGATGGATAGAGATAGATAGATAGATAGATAGACAGACAGACAGACAGACAGACAGACAGACAGACAGATATAATGGTTTACAGAGTCAGCCTCTTGCCCCCAACAATTTGGGTCCTCATTTTACAGACCTTGGAAGGATGGAAGGCTGAGTCAACTTGAGCTGGTCAGGATCGAACTCCATTCTGTGGGCAGAGTTTGCCTGCAATACTGCATTCTAACCGCCGCGCTAGGGGATCACATGACCCTGGGACATTGCAACCATCATAAATACATGCCAATTGTCAGGCATCTGAATTTTGAATTTTGATTTTGTGATCACAGGGAGGCTGCCACCGTCATAAGTGTGAGAGGTCTTAGAGGTCTTCTAGTCCAACCCTATACCATTTCAGACAAACAGTTGTCCAAGTTCTTGTTAAAAAACCCCAGTGATGGGAGCACCTACACTGGCCATTCCGCCTGTTAATTGTCCTCACTGTTAGGAAGTTTCTCCTTAATTCCAGGTTGCTTCTCTCTTTGGTTAGCTTCCATCCCTTGCTTCTTGTCCTGCCTTCAGGGGCTTTGGGGAATAATTTGACCCCCAACTCTTCTTTGTGGCAGCCCCTCAAATACTGGAATCCTGCTATCATGTCAGCCCTTATCCTTCTTTTCTCTAGACTAGCCAGACCCAAATCCTGCAACCGTTCTTTGTATGTTTTAACCTCCAGGCCTTTGATCGTCTTAGTTGCTCTTCTCTGCACTTTTTCCAAACTCTCAACCTCTTTTTTCTGTAGTTTGTGATGGCCAAAGCTGGATGAAGGATTCCAGGTGTGGCTTCACTAAGATTTTATAAAGTGGTACTAACCACTTCATGGGATCTTGATTCTATCCCCGTTTATGCAACCAAGGATTGTGTTGGCTTTTTTGGTTGCTGCCGCACACGGCTGGCTGATGTCTAAGGGACCGTCCGTTGTGACTCCAAGATCCCTCTCACAGTGACTGTTTTTGAGACAGGTACCATCTATAAATTGATTTTGTAGCTTTTTTAATTCTTAAATCTTAAAATTTGAATTGGTATTCCCACGTTTAACCTTATTTATTGGATATTTTGTTTTAATTTGTCTTTTAACTTTTGTATTCTCTGTTTCTTATTCTTGTGAGCCGCCCTGAGTCCTTCGGGAGAAGGGCAGCATATAAATCCAATAGATAGATAGATAGATAGATAGATAGATAGATAGATAGATAGATAGATAGATAAATAAATATAATATAATAATAATAATAATAATAATAATAATAATAATAATAATATTCTATACTTGTACACTGGCAGTCCTCAACCTTCCACCATTCAAAGTTACAACAGAACCGGGGGGGAAAAAAAAGACTTACGACCAGTCCTCGCACTTATGACCATCACCGCCTCTCCGGGGTCATGGGCAGTTGGTATTTACCATTTACGATGGTTGCAAGCATCATAAATTCTCCATTTGCAACCTTCCCAGCCAGCTTCCAACAAGGAAAGTCAAATGGGGTGGGGGGGGGAATAGCCAGATTCCATTAATGACCGTATGATTCACTTAGCAACCGCAGTGATCTGTGACTCACTCACAACTGCCTTTCTTGGCAGTGGAACTCCCCGTTCCTCATTGTGATTGTTAGCGAAGGATTCGCTCTGTAAAGACTTTAGCCTGGCAAGATTCTGTCCGTGGGCAAACATGCAATAGAGCAACCGGTCGGACGTTAGGGTTAGGGTGAGGGTGATCGTTCTCGGCCCGTACATTGAAAGCTTTTAGCCGCTCGGGATCCATGCCCTCCGAGTCGTTCATCTTGTCGTTGTCCTCGTGGTCGTCGTGGTCATCGTCGTCATCGTCGGCGGTGGGAGCCCTGCCCACGGTCAGGTCTTCGGGACATCCGCTGACTTCCGTCTTGACTGAGTCATAGCTGCCGGAGCTGTAGGGAGGGGACTGCCGAGAGAGGAGGAAGACGTCAAGACCATGGACCCTTCTGCTTATCCCTATCATCTTGCCTGGACTTTCAGCTTTCCCCCAGGGTCACCCTTCCTTAGGTCTGCCTCTAAGCCAGTGTTTCTCAACCAGATTCTGGGAGTTGAAGTCCACCCATCTTCCAGCTTCCAAGGTTAAGAAACACTGCTCTAGGTCTTTTGAGGACCACCAATATCTCTTGGTGGTGTCAACTTCATAGATGGGCAGAGGGCACCTCCTAGCCCTTGCTGGGGGTGACCCACAACCACTGTAAGGGCATTGCAGAGTTATCTAGTCAGGGTCAGACTGGGGGTCCCCTCCTCATCCACCACCCTGCTCTCCTCGAAGAGAGATAGATGGTCTCATTGTAGCCCCACCTCACTTGTCATCCCCAGAAGGGCCTCCTGATTCCTATCAGAAGGTCCCAAGGAAAGCAACTTCCTGCCCTACGTTTTAAACCAGGGTCTAAACTAGTGTTGGCCAACTTTGGCCCCTTTAAGATACGTTAAACGTCAAAGATACATTTAAGATTCTGGGGAATTCTGGGAGTTGGAGTTCACGTATTTTAAAGGGGCCAATGTTCACCAACACTGGTCTAATCCAACCAACCATGTTGTAATGCAGGAGGTCTCCAAATTCGGCAACTTTGAAGACTTGTGGACTTCAACTCCCAGAATTCCTCAGGGGGCTGGGGAATTCTGGGGGTTGAAGTCCACAAGCCTTAAAAGTTGGAGGCGCCGGTTGTAATGCATAGCTTCTCGGTCATTTCTGAAGCCAACACATCTGATCCAAAGCAATGTGACCTCAGGGTGATGGGGACAACTGTGTGGGATAAATGCATGTTGGGTGGGCTCAGGTGGGTGGGAATTCCACCCCCAGTCAACTAAAAGGTGACACTGGATTGCCAGGTGTGGCTTCCGTGTCTTTTCATGGGATAACGCTCAACCCACCCGGAGGTCCCCAAGCTGGAGAAGGCCATCCTGGGATCTCCTAGCAAGTTCTCCAACCTCCAGCCTTCCATCTGCACTGTAGGTGGACCAGGAACCAGCCACCCGACATGTCTCCCCTCTTTTGAGGGTCTTCCTGAGGGAGCAAGATAGTGAAAACCAGTAGCCACGCTCTCTGCCTGTTCCTGCCATCCTGTTCCCCAAACACATGTTGAGTTGGAAGCTTGGTCAACCACAACCGTTGGCTGAAGATGGCTTCCCACAGGCAGGTGATCTCCTGGAACTCCATTCTCCAGGCGAGGAGGTTCCACATACATGCTAGAAATTCCAGCACGTTCCAAGACTGCGCTATTTGGAACTTTGTCCTGCCAGGTGATGCCAAGAACTCGTCGGAGACAGCGCATATGAAAGATGTTCAACTTTCTCTCCTGCCGTGCGATGCCATAGTCTCTTGAGAATGAAGGATGCCGGTAAGGGAGATGAATAGTTGTCTGCCACACCTTTTCATCTCCACTCGCTGCCTTTTATCCCCAGAGCTAGGGTGGAGCTCACTAGCAGCAGTGGCTCTTCCGTCCCAAGGACCGGCCCATAGATTTCCACTGCTCTCCTCTCCTCTGCTTTCTGTGCATCCATGCGTCAGGCACTGGACCAGGGGTGGGTTTTACTTAACCTTTACTACTGGTTTGCAATGGGGCCGCGTGTGTGCACACACGCTCTTCTGCACATGTGCAGAAGCATTCTGATGACATCGGGGTCGGTGGGCGGAGCCTCCCGCCGGTTTTACTACCAGTTCTATAGAACCGGTGCGAACCGGGGGCAACCCACCACTGCACTGGACCCAGCTGTTCCTCCTCCTCCTCATCAGCCACCTCCAGACCTGGGGGCTGTTGACACGCCCTCTGAGGGCTGACGGAGGGCCCAGGCTCTGCCTCTCTCTCTCTCTGACAGCTCCACTCCCTCTTCCCCCTCGGAGCTCGCAGGTTGCCTTGATCCTGATCCTGACTCCCACACCTTCTCCTCCTCCTCTGATTCGGCTGTTGGAGGGGCCGGTGGCCGACAGGCCACAACAGGTCATGGGAATTCACAGCTGTGTGCTAGTGGCAGTGGCACCTCAGCCAGGGAGAGCCTCTGAACCCACCTCTGTTGTGCTTTTGGCTCCGTACTTCGTCCGGCTGCGCAGGCCGTCGGCGCTGCAGCTGTCCGACTGGTAGGCATTGGCGACGTGAGCGGGGGCCAACTTGTCGCAGAGGTTGATGGGCTGGTCCTCCGACGAGGCACTGAAATCCATGGGGGCGCCCGCTCCATTGCCATTCACCTCGGTGTAGGTGGCATCGCCCTGAGTGCTGCTGGAGGTGGAAGGGTTCAAGGTGGAGGAGCCGTTCCCGCTACAACTCTCCGAGGAGGAATCGTCTGCAACAAGAGAGAGAGAGAGAGAGAAAAAACTTGCTCACTGAATAGTCCCCGGGCCGGCATCGCCGCAACCCACACAGTCTCACAGTTCCTCGCGTGCTGGCCACCTCCCGTCTGGACTACTGTAATGTGCTGTACGTGGGGCTGCCCTTGAAGAGTATCCAGAAGCTTCAACTACAGGGAGCCCTGGACTTACAACCGCGATTGAACCCAAAGCTACGTGAGTTGGGAAGTGAGTTTCGCTTTATTTTACGGCCTCTCTTGCCACAGTTGTTAAGTTGAGTGAATCTGGCCTCCCCGTTGACTTCGCTCCACAAAAGGGGATCTTGTGACACACACACACACACACATCGGCACGCTGTAACCATCATAAATACAGGCCGGTTGCCACGCATCCAACTTTTGATCACCTGCCCACGAGGACGCTGCTGTGGTCGTAAGTGTGAAAAATAGTCATAGGTCACTTTTTCCAGGATCGTTGTAACGTTGGCTGTAACATCTTTCCTTCCTTTCCTTCCTTCCTTCCTCCCCTTCCTCCCATCCATCCATCTTTCCTTCCCCCTCTCCTCTTCTCCTCCTCCCCTTCCTTCCTTCCCTCCCTCCTTCCTTCCTTCTTTCCTCTCCTCCTCCCCTTCCCTTCCTTCCATCCATCCATCCATCCATCCATCCATCCGTCCATCCGTCCATCTTTCCTTCCCCCTCTCCTTTTCTCCTCCTCCCCTTCCTTCCTTCCCTCCCTCCTTCCTTCCTTTTTTCCTCTCCTCTTCCCCTTCCCTTCCATCCATCCATCCATCCATCCGTCCATCCGTCCATCTTTCCTTCCCCCTCTCCTTTTCTCCTCCTCCCCTTCCTTCCTTCCCTCCCTCCTTCCATCCAACCATCCATCTTTCCTTCCTTCCTTCCTCCTCCACTTCCTCCTATCCATCCGTCTTTCCTTTCTCCTCCTCTCCTTCCTTCCTTCCCTCCTTCCCTTTCTTCCTCTCCTCCTCCCATTCCCTTCCATCCATCCATCCATCCGTCCGTCCATCAATCTTTCCTTCCCCCTCTCCTCCTCCCCTTCCTTCCTTTCCTCCCTCCTTCCTTCTTTCCTCCTCCCCTCCCCTTCCTTCCATCCATCCATCCAACCATCCGTCCGTCTTTCCTTCCTTCCTTCCTCCCATCCATCCATCTTTCCTTCCCCCTCTCTCCTCTCCTCTTCTCCTCCTCCCCTTCCTTCCTTCCACCTTTCCTTCTTTCTTTTCTCCTCTCCTCCTCTTTCCTTTTCTTCCATTTATCCATCCATCCATCCATCCATCCATCTTTCCTTCCTTCCTTCCTTCCTTCCTCCCTCTCCTCTCCCACCCTCCCTTGTTCCCTCCCCCCTTCCCCTCCCCCTCTTCCTTCCACCCCCACCCCTCCATCACTGTCACCAGGCTCTGCTGTTTCCTTGCTTCCCACTGGGGCTGCCCACGTGCCAAGCAACAGCCCCTCCCCCACGCTCTCCCCCAATGGAAACAACCCTTGTTCCAGGCCTGGAATCCACCCTGCCAAGGGCACATGTGGGGGGGGGGCATGGAGGAAGCTGGCACTGCCTCCCTGGTCTGTGTGTGTGTTAAGAGGTCTCCCTCCTCCTAGCCAGCTCTCTCCTGGCTGCCCTTTCCAACCCATCCTCTCCTCCTCCAGCTGCATTTCCAAGGTCGACCTCTGTAACCTTCCAGCCCCCCCCCGCAGACCCTCCCCACTTCTGTGGGACCCTCCCCACTTCTCTGAGGCCCTCCCCTCCTGTGCCAAGGACACCCACCCAGCTGCTTTCTGCCCAGACCGAAAGCCGGATGGCAAACAAAGAAGCCACAGAACTGCCCTCCCCTCCAGCTTCCTCACCCCCCCTCCATTTTCCCCAATTGGGGTCAAGCCATACCTGGGGAGGGCAGGGAGAGACAGTCTCTGCCCTCACCCATCCCCAGCTGCTGCAGGTTTCCTTGGGCAGGCAAATAGGAGAGACCCCCTCCGGGGATCCTGCACACTCCGGGCTCCCATCAGCCTGCCCTCTGGCCACTCTGGCTGGCTGATGGGCATCGTAGTCCACAGTGCCTGCAGCCTGTGCCATCTCTCCAGGCCCCAGCTCTGTCTCATGGGGAGGGGGTGGTGGTGGCATGGTGCCTCCGGCCCCGACAGCTTTGCCAGCGGAGAGGATCTATTCGTCTGCCGGATCTCTTTAATCTCGGTTAATCACTGACCCAGATGAGAGAAAGCCTGCGACGGAGTGGGGTGGGAATGGGGGGGGTGTGTGTGTGGAAGGAAGGAAGGAAGGTGTCAGGGAAGGAGAAAATTGGCTGGACGGCAGAAACCAGTCGGATGGTGGGGGGGGCCTTCAGCCCTCCCCAGATAGGCAAAAATGCTTCCCCATCATGTGCCAGTTTTCCCCATCATGTGCCAGCCTGTGCCAAGATGCTCAGGAATTATTGCTGCTTTGGGGGGGGGGGGCTGGAGAGAGAGGCACCCTCCCCTCCTGCTCAGCCCCTCCTGCGAGCATCCCCATCTCTATCTGCCTGTCTCTCTCCTTCTCTCTCTCTCTGGAGGATTAATTCCTCCGGGCACCGGAGCCAAGAGCGGCTGTGCAGACGGCCCGGGCATTGCCACAGCAACCGAGCGCCTTCTCCTCCTCCTGCATGAGTGCCCCGTGACTGCCCTCCCTCTAGGGCGGTGGGAGGACTGACGGCGGTGGGGAGGGGGAGACGGAGGAAGGTTGGCTGCTGTGGGAGCAGCCCTTGAGGCTCGCTTGGTTCCCGTGGAAATTGGAAGCATCGCAAAAGCTCCGGGGAAAAGGGCAGAGGCCTGGCACGGATGCCCGGATGCCACTGGCTGCCCACGGCTGGAATGGGGCTCTCTATAGTTCTGATGATGTTATCTAGTTTGGGTAATGACAGTAGCAAGGAGCCCTCAGTCCTCCTCCTCCTCCTCCACACCCCTCTCTCTTCTAGCACTGATAATATTACTCAGTTGGGTCATGAAACGTCTACAAGGAAACAACCGAACTCAAGAGAGCACCAAGGACCCCCCCCCCAGTCTTCCGCCTCTTCCTCTCCTCCTCCTCCTCCTCCTCCCCCTCCCTTCCAGCACTGACGATGTCACCTAATTGGGTAATGAAACATCCACAAGAAAACAAGGAAGCTCAGAGAGCATCAAAAACCTCATAGTCCTCCTCCCCCCTGCAAGTCCCATTCCTTTCTAGCACTGATGATGTTCCCTAGTTGGGTCACGAAACGTCTGCAAGCTCAGAGAGCACCAAGGATCCCACAGTCTTCTTCTTCATCATCATCATCCTTCTCATCTTCCCTTTCCTCTCCTGCCTTCCTCCTCCTCCTCCTCCTCCTCTTCCTCAAACTCCACTCCCTCCTAGTACTGATGATGTTCCCTAGTTGGGTCACAAAACGTCTGCAAGCTCAGAGAGCACCATGGACCCCACAGTCCTCCTCCTCCTCCTCCTCCTGCTCCTCCCCCTTCCTTCCTTCCTTCCTTTCTTCCTTCCTTCCTTCCTACTAGCACTGATGATGTTCCCTAGTTGGGTCACGAAACATCTGCAGGAAAACAATCAAGTTCAGAGAGCACCAGGGACCCCACAGTTCTCCTCCTCTTCCCTCCTCCCCCTCCCCACTTCCTTCCTTCCTTCCTTCCTTCTTTCCTTCCTTCCTTCCTTCCCTGATGATGTTCCCTAGTTGGGTCACAAAACATCTGCAAGAAAACAGCCAAGCTCAGAAAGCACCAGGGACCCCACAATTCTTCCCCCTCCCTCCCTCCCTCCCTCCTTCCTTCCTTCCTTCCTTCCTTCCTTCCTTCCTTCCTTCCTTCCTTCCAGCACTGATGATGTTCCCTAGTTGGGTCATGAAACATCTGCAAGAAAACAGCCTCCTCCTCCTCCTCCTCCCTCCCTCCTTCCTTCCTTCCTTCCTTCCCTGATGATGTTCCTAGCCGGGCCTGTATCGGAAGTTTGCAAAAAGGTGATCATGTGACACACGGGGGCATTCCGGGATGCTGAAGCCGTCATAAAGGTGAGTCGTTTGCCAAACGTCTGACTTTCGATCCCCTGACGGGGGGGGGCGGGGGGGCGGGGGGGAAATGCTGAGACGGCTGTTCAGGTGTGCAACTCCCCAAGAGTTGTGTGTTTGTTTGTATCGATTGTTGTAAGGGTTGGAATGAAGGCAGGTTCTCGCCAAAGCCCAAGCTGAATTGGGGGGGACAGGACAGCAGCTGCCAGAGCCCCACATACACACATATACACACACAGACACACAAACACAGGCAAGGAGTGCCACTCCGTGCCCTGGGATGCTTCCAAGCCATGCCAGCCACAGGGCATCGGGCGCGAGGGCACCGCCTTGAATCCTGCCAGCCCGACCAGGGTTTTTTGATGTTTGTTTGCTCCTGGGAGGCCCGATCTTTGCTCTTCGGAAAGGATGACCCGGATGCGTCTCTCTCCGTAGCCAAGATCGGAATCGCAAATCGTCCGTGGCTTTCCGGAACAAGCCACGAAAGGGAAACATGGACTTTGGAGTTCAGAAGAGGAAGGGAACGGTGGTGGCCTTTGAACTTTTTTGCCGTTTGGGGAAAACTCCGGAGAAGGTTCTGGAGACCCAGATACAAGGAAACCGATGGATCGTCGAACGGATTCTAAGCAGTCCTCGACTTACAACGGTCCGTTTAGTAACCATTCGAAGGCACAACGGAGCTGAAACTGGCATAACTGGTTTCCACACTTAACGACCGTTACAGCATCCCCCCCATGGTCACGTGATCAAAAAACTGGATTTTCAGATGGGTGGACTTCAACTCCCAGAATTTCGTATTGATTGATTGATTGATTTGATTTCTATAGCTCACCCAATTTAACCAACCGGTTCTAGGCAGTTTACAGTTCTAAAACTATCAAACAATTCATAGCAATTTAAAAAGCATTAAAATAATTTTAAAAAAAATATCGACGAAACGAATTTTAAAATGCTTTAAGATGGGTGGACCTTATCTCCCAGAATTCCCCAGCTAGCAGGCTTTAAGAGGGGTGGACTTCATCTCCCAGAATTCCCCAGCCAGCAACTAAAGTGCCTAATTTTACCAGGGACTTCAGGAGAGCATGTTAAGGACTTTAATGTCTTTTTGACAGCGTTTGATAGATCTTAAGCCAATTAATTGGGTCTGCTCTGATATCCCCTCGAAGACTTCAGTTTTGTTGGTAACTTTCTGCTCAATTAGTCGAAGAGCTTACCTGGTTTTAAAAGGCAAACTCATTGAATGCGTTAAATTTTAGAGGCAAACAAACTGAGCAGGTTGAGGAGCGTTTTTTTTTTTCCCTGAAGAAAAGTAGTTTAAAAGATTAGGGTGTTTTAATTGAAAACCGTCCTTATTACACCGTGGGGCTGGCTACTAGCTTGAGTGGCTTCCCAAAAGGGTGGGATCAGTTCCTGGAAGCTTTGGGGATCCATAAGGATCCTCTGAACCTTGAGGATGACGGGTCTGACATGTGCTTTCTTGGGAGGCTGGCTGGCCACCAGGACAGCAATCTGCTGGATGAGATGGGCCAGGGGTCAGATCCAGCTGGGAACTGCTAATAATAGGGACCGGGATCAGGATCGGGATCGGGATTGGGATTGGGATCGGGATAGAAACAGAACAGAACAGGACAGGACAAGGAATAGGAATAGAAACAGAAACAGAACAGAATGGAACAGAATAGAACAAAACAGAACAGAACAAGGAATAGGAATAGGAACAGAACTAGAACCAGAACGGAATGGAACAGAACAGAATGAAACAGAACAAAACAAAACAGAAGAGAACAAGGAATAGGAATAGGAATAGGAATAGAACCAGAACAGAATGAAACAGAATAGAACGAAAGAGAACAGAACAGAACAAGGAATAGGAACAGGAACAGGAACAGGAACAGGAACAGAACAGAACAGAACAGAACAGAACAGAAAATATGGAAGGGAATGGACTAGACTAGAACAGAACAGAAGAGAACAGGAGACATATGATGAGTGAATTCCACCCCATTTTAACGAGTTTTCTTGCCACTGTTGTTAAGTGAATCATTGCAGTGATTAGTCACATGGTTGTTAAATGAATCTGGCTTCCCCGCTGACTCTGCTTGACACCAGGACACTACAAACGTCATAAATACGAGTCAGTTGCCGAGTGTCCGAATTTTGGTCACATCACCACGGGGACGTTGCAGTGGTCGTAAGTGTGAAAAACGGTCCCAAGTCCCTTTTTCCAGTGCCGTTGTTAACATCCGGACGGTCACTACACGAGGTGGTGTAAGTCGAGGACTTACCTGTATTAAAATCATTAGTGTAGCTGCCTGGAAGGGATGCAATAGGAAGAATGGATATTTTGCAAATCAAGCTGCGAAGCAGATCTATCAACCGAGATGTTCGTTTGAGCAGATTAAGCTAGACTTTAAGATGTTTGGACTTCAACTCCCAGAAGTCCCCAGCCAGCCAGCCATGCCCCTGAGGGTAAGGCCTGCCGATTACGGGAATGGGCACTAGGTGGCAGCACCCCATTGACCTGGGCTACGCTTGAAACGCTAAGCAGGGTGAGACTTGCTTAGTGGTTGGATGGGAGGCCAACAGGAGATCCAAAGGTTCTAAGAGGGATGGAGAAATGGGAAAAAAACCCCGTTGCAGCCTCCCCAATGATCATGTGATCAAAATTCAAACGTGTCGCAACTGGCTCCATATTTATGATGGTGGCGGTGTCCCGGTGTGTGTGTGTGTGTGTGTGTCACGTGAGTCCCCTTTTGCGACGTTCTGACAAGCAAAGTCCATGGGGAAGCCGGATTCACTTAACGACTGGCGAGAAAAGTCGTACAATGGGGAGAAATTTTACTGTCTCGCTTAGCAACGGGAATTTTGGGGCTCAATCGTGGTCGTAAATCGAGGACGGTCTGTAATCCCATTGAGAACATTGAGGGGGGGGGGGAAAACCCCAATGCCTTAACCCCCCGCACCAAGTCCATCGCGTTTTATCGCCCTGTTCTCATGCCACCAGACAGGTTTGTGGGTCAGGAGGATGTAAAGGGACATGGAGTTGCCCTCCCACACACACAACCCGGCTAGGTTGTGGCTTCGGCCCTGCTTGCACACCAACAACACACACACAAACACACACACCAACAAACACAAACACACAACCAGGTTAGCACAAAGCAAAGGCCGGGAGGGGGCTCGGCTGACCTGTGCCAAGACAAGCTTAAGAGGATGATAAAATTAGCACAACAGCCACACCTGTTTTGCCTCAAACGCCGACAACACAACCACATTCTAGTGTCCAGACTGTTGTGTGAACCCAAATCTGGAAGGGTTAGAGCAATCTTTCCCCAACCTGGCCACTTGAAGATGGGTGGACCTCAACTCCCAGAATTCCCCAGCCTGCTTTGCATTTGAAGATGGGTGGACTTCAACTCCCAGGATTCCCCAGCCAGCTTTGCACTTGAAGATGGGTGGACTTCAACTCCCAGGATTCCCCAGCCAGCTTTGCACTTGAAGATGGGTGGACTTCCACTCCCAGGATTCCCCAGCCAGGGGAATTCTGGGAGTTGAAGTCCACTCATCTTCAAGTGCACCAGGATTAGAAATTAGTAACCTGGTTAATTCCAAGCTCTGGTTACTAGTTCGGTTTATGCCCTGGCCTTTAACTGACTTCCTTGCACCCCGAGCCAAGGGGCAACTCATCCAGGATTGGATCCCCTGGGGAAAAAAAGCGGGGGGAAACACCCAGCGCCTTCCTCCTTCAGGATTCCAGACGGGTGGAGGGATGGCCGAGTCTACTTCGCAAACAATCGTCCTTTTTTCCTTGAAGCACAGAGGGGTTTTTCTTCCCTGCCTGCTGCCCAACTCTCTGCGGCGTCTCCTCTGGGTCCCCCCCAGCTGCCAGGGGCCTCTGGGGACAAAGGAGGGTTCAAGCCCCACCCCCTCAAAAAAGGAACCAGAAACAGCCTGGAGATGAACTCTGACACCCCCCCCCCCCGCTCTGTGACTGCCTCTCCCTCCAGCCTGAGAAGCAGCTTGGCAAAGTTCGCACAACCCCCTCCCTTGATTAGCTGTCCCCCCACCCCCACTCCTCTTGCTCCTCCCAACTCCGGGGGTGAAGTGAGAGACACTGACCGGGTTCAAATCCTGCGCAGCTCCTCCTGCTACTCCCTGCCCAGCCCTGGCACTGCAGACAACCTGTTTCCAGCAGCCTTGGACATGGCACTGGCTTGCGTGGCCTAGTGTGTGTGTGGGGAGGGGGGGCTTCTGCTCCAGCACAAGTCTGGATTTGGCCCCTTTCGTTGGACCCCTGCCAAGGGGCTGAACTCCCACACCCCATTGCAGAAAAAGACCCACTGAGGCTGACCCCAGAACCAAACAGCTGCTGGGGGTTTTGGGATTGTGCCATGGCGTTAGCCCCCCAGTTTGCGTACCCATAGCAGTTACCGACCAATTCCAATTCAGCAGTTGGGTTTATGAGGTGTCCTAGCCATCCCTGGAGGTTTTTAAGAGGAGATTTGGACAGCCGTTTCGTCCAGCGTGGTATAAGGCACGTAGAGCCATATCAGTGGGCACGCGAGCATTGCTCTAACTCAGCTCCAGTGAGCAAGCGTGCCCACCAGAAGTCGGGAAACAGGCTGTTTCTGGCCTCCGGGGCTAGGGAAGGCCCGTTTTATGCTCTCCCCAGGCTCCAGAGGCTTTCTAGGAGCCTGGGGAGGGCAAAAACAGCCTTCCCCATCCCCCGCCCCGGAGGCTGGAAATGGGAATTTCGCCTGGGGAGGGCAAAAAATGGGCCTATTGGGCCCACTGTGCCATCACATGCCATCGCGGGGGGCAGAATGCATTGAGTTATGGGTGTGGGTGTGGGCACATGAGCACGCAACCCCCCACGCTCCCCCCCCCCGGCTTTTGGCATGCGACGGCAAAAAGGTTAGACATCACTGGTAGAGGGTCTCTTGTTTGAGCAGGGGATTGGACTAGAAGACCAATTATGGGGGCGACATGGCACTCCCATGTGACACCTCTCCTGCGCGAGCTGCATTGGCTTCCGGTGGTCTTCCGGGTGCGCTTCAAGGTATTGGTTCTCACCTTTAAAGCGCTCCATGGCTTAGGACCCGGCTATTTACAAGACCACCTTCTGCCACCGATAACCTCCCACCGGCCAATATGCTCCCACAGAGAGGGCCTCCTCAGGGTGCCGTCTGTCAGGCAATGTCGGCTGGTGACCCCCAGGGGAAGAGCCTTCTCTGTGGGGGCACCCGCCCTCTGGAACGAGCTACCCCCAGGAATACAACTGATCCCGGACCTCCGTACTTTCCGCCAAGCGTTGAAGACCTTCTTATTCCAGGAAGCCGGGCTGGCTTAAAATTGTAATGGGCTATTTTATGGGTAAAGGGTTTTAAAAAATTTAGGGAAGCCAAACTGATTTAATTCTGTTTTAATTTATTTTAATTTTTCTACTGTACGTATTTTAATTTTGGCTGTTCACCGCCCTGAGTCCTTCGGGAGAAGGGCGGTATACCAATTTAATAAAACAAGAAACAAACAAGAAAACAAACAAGGTCCCTTCCTTCCAACTCTTGTTATTCTGTTCTGTTCCCCAAAGCACCAGAGGGCAGGACAAGACGTAACGGACGGAAGCTCATCAAGGAGAGAATCAAGCTAGAACTAAGAAGAAATTTCCCAACACTGAGAACCATTCATCAGCGGAAGGACTTGCCTCCAGATGTTACGGGATCTCCATCGCTGGACGGTTTCAAGATGAGTCTGGACAGCCATTTGTCCAGAATAGTTTAAGATCTCCCCTGCTTGGCCAGGGGATGGACCAGAAGACCTCCAACGTCCCTTCCAACTCAGTTCTTCTTGCTTGTCAATTCAGGGTGTAAGATGGCTGATTGATTCCTTGCCATCAGTTCATTGTTGACTCTTAGTGACCTCATAGATCAATGTTCTCCGTAATGATCTGTCCATAACTTGATCCTCCAATGGTGGCCCCATCACCACTATAATTGAGTCCATCCAGTTGCTGGTGGCCCTTCTCTTCTTCTCTTTCCTTCCACTTTCCACAACGTTATAGACTTCTCAAAGGAACGTGGACTTGACATTGATTGATGGTGCCATCAAGTCACTCTTGACTCTTAGCAACCATATGGATTGTCCTCCAGAATGATCTGTTCCCAAACAGGTCCTTCAGGTGTCTTAATGGTGTCCTTCCCCCCGACTGCATACTCTGATATAATGTTGTTCTTGATTATGTGCCATCAACTATGAAGTCACAGTTGATTCTTGGTGACCACATAGGTAGACTTTTCTCCATGGTAGTCTGCCCCAACTTGGTCCTTCAGATCTCCTAATGGTGTCTCCATCCATCCATCATCCCTCTGTCTCACTGCTGCTCATCATCTTCCTCTCTTTCCTTTCATCTTGGCCAACATTACAGCCTTCTCCAGAGATCTGGTTCTTCATATTGATTGATTGATTGATTGATTGATTGATTGATTGATTGATTATTTTCCACTATTTTTCCACTATTGACTCTTAGCAACCACATAGATTTTCTCCAAGAGACAATCTATCTTCAATCTGGTCATTTAGATCTTCCAATAGGGCCACAGTAACACAGTTCCCTTCATCCCACTTCTGGCCACCTTCTTCTTCTCTTTCATTCCACCTTTCCCAGCACTGAAAACTTCTCCAGAGAGCGGAGTCTTTGCACTGATTGACTGATGTTCCACCAGTTCATTGTTGACTCTTGGTGATCACTATATGGATATGGACCTTCTCAGGATGATCTGCCCCCAGCCAAGTCCTTCAGGTCTCCTAATGGTGATCCCACCACCACTGCTTGCTCTTATATACTGTCACCCTTGATGATGTGTCATCAAGTATGAAGTCATAGTTGACTCTTGGTGAGGTAGATTTTCTCCATGGTGACCTGTCCCCAACCTTCAGGTCTTCCAATGGTGTCTCCATCCCCACCATTACTGAGTCCATCCAGGTTGCTTCTCTCCATGATTAGTTTCCATCCGTTTTTTTTGGCCTGCTTTCAGGTTATTTGACACACACACCCCTTCCATTGTGTGACAACCCTTTAGATATTGGAACGCTGGATGGGGGTCTTCCCTCCTGCCAGAGGTCGAAGGCCGTTGGTTTGAGGGCTGTTGAGAACTAGAGGTCCACCTTTGGGTCAAGGGTGAAAAAGGGGCAAAAATAGGAAGTCAGCCAACATGCTGCCTTCTAACATCACAACACCCTTATCTTTTGACCTTCGGTGATGCATCTCACCTCTTTTTCAAGGAAAAGGCAAGCAGAGAGGGGTTGGGTCCCACTTTGTGAGAAGGGGGTTGAAAATGATGCCCACAAATGCCATTTTATCATCCACATATTCTCTAAAGCACCTGAGGGCAGGACAAGAAGCAAGGAGAGAAGCAACTTAGAACTAAGGAGAAAATTCCTAACAATGAGGACAATTAACCGGTGGAACTGCTTGCCAATAGAAGTTTTGGGTGCTCCATCACTGGAGGTTTTTAAGAAGAGACTGGACAGTCACTTGTCTGAGATGGTGTAAGTAGGGTCTCCTGCCTGAGCAGGTGGTTGGACTAGAAGACCTCCAAGGTCCCTTCCAACGCTCTTATTCTGACCAAACCGCCCTTACATGAGTCCTCCATAAGTCCCAGAATTTGTGCGAAACCCCAGGAATTGTAGCTTCCCGCATCTTTTGGGAGGAAGAAGGCAGTTACAGGGGGATCCCGTACTTATGACTACAATCAGGACCAGAATTCCCATTGTTAAGCAAAGTGGTCGTTAAATGGGTCACGCCCAACTTTACAACCTTTTTCTCATGGTTGTTAAGCGAATCACTGCGGTTGTTAAGTGAATCGGGGGATGGGTTAAGCAAAACGGCGATCGCACGACACCACAAAGACACAAATTACAGGCCAGCTGTCAAGGACCCGAATTTTGATCACATGACTGTAGGAAACGCTGCAAGGGTCGTAAGGGCGAGGAGGACCAGTCGGGTAACTTCGAACAGCCTCTAAAAACAATCGGGGATTCCTTGCGTCTGAATTCAAGGGCAGCCAAAATTTGTTCCAACGCGCAGCCATTGCTCAGTGACCCACAACGACAACAGTGCATTTCCTGAGCAAAAGAAATGCTCCATCGCAGGACAATGGCTGCTCTTGTCGTTGTGGCTTTGCTGATAACCTATCAGCAGAGCAAATAACCAGCCTGGGATAACCTGTAACCCGGTTAATCAAATCCACATTCAAATTCGGAAGCGTTACGGGTATCCGATGAGACTTTGGCGGGCAGCGTCTGCCCCTTTATGCAAACACTTAAGCTGTAGAACAGTGTTTCTCAACCTTGGAAGCTTGAAGAGGGGTGGACTTCAACTCCCAGAATCCCCCAGCCAATTCTATTCAGTGGAGGTTAAAGTTGCCATTTTTGGAGACCGGGCTGAAGGACTCTGGGAGTTGAAGTCCACCCATCTTCAAGCTTCCAAGGTTGAGAAACACTGTTCTACAGCTTAAGTGTTTGCATAAAGGGGCAGACGCTGCCCGCCAAAGTCTCATCGGGAGTTGAAGTCCACTGCTCTAAACCTTGGCCCCTTTAAGACTTGTGGACTTCAACTCCCAGAATCCTTCAGCCCGGTCTCCAAATATGGCAACTTTAACCTCCACTGAATAGAATTGGCTGGGGGATTCTGGGAGTTGAAGTCCACCCATCTTCAAGCTTCCAAGGTTGAGAAACACTGCCGTAGAAGGACATGGCAAATGGCGAGGTGCAGATGATTACAGTCAGCCAGATGTTCAGATTGGATTTGGAATTTCTGTCCACCTATCCAGTCCTTCCTGGGCTCCTGGGATAGGCAGATGTGGACCAGTGGTGGGTTTTGAATTTTTTTACTACCGGTTCTGTGGGTGTGGGCTTGGTGGAGTGGTGGGTTCCAACTGGTGTTAACACCGGTTCTCTTCATGCACGCGCTTTGCGCCCGATCGGCAAACTTGCGCTCCGCGGAAGCGCGTTGGGTTCCTGCCCAGCTGAGGTGCGGCAATCCACTCTGCCGCGCCTCTCAGCTGGGCTAAAAACCAAGAAATAAAGGTAGGAATAAAGCGGGGGCGGGCGGGAGGGCCCAGCTCCCAGTCACAGAGAACCGGTTCGGTGATGTCACATCAACACTACCGGCTCGGCCGAATCGGGCCGAACTGGGAGCAACCCACCACTGGGTTGGTGGGCGTGGCATGGCTTGGTAGGTGTGGTGTGGCATGGTGGGCATGGCATTGTTTGGTGGGTGTGGCTTGGTGGGTGTGGCTCGGCGGGCGGGGCTTGGTGGGCGGGGCAGGGGAAGGACACTGCAAAATCTCCTTTCCCATCCCACTCCAGAGGAAGGTTACTGCAAAATCCCCATAGCTAGCTCGGGAATTCTGGGAGTGGAAGTCCACCCATCTTAAAGTGGCTGGGTTTGAGAAAAAGCGCATTAAATCGTCACCAAAAAAAAAAAAAAAGGATATTTTTTGCGGTTGTTATTGCATTGAGTCCATTTTTTAAAATAACACCTCTGCATTGCTGCTCTGGAATTATTTTCCGAGGATTGCCTGCCAGAAAAACTCCATATATATATATATATATATATATATATATATATATATATATAAATATAATATATCAAAGAACAGAGTAAATGAGACACTCTTTCCTGATCTGCTCAATTTCTGCTTACAGTTTCCCCTTCTGTGCCAGCAGCCTGAAGCTTCAGCTGCGCATATACATCCTGTGACCAAATGTCCCTTTTATTATTATTATTATTATTATTATTATTATTATTATTATTATTATTATTATTATAAAGGGCAGTCTTTTATTTCAGAAAGTTGGCCCTGGATTAGAAAAATGCACGTTTGCGTGGATTTTCTTGGTTGGTTTGGCCCTTGCATTTTCCTTCGCGAAGCAAAATTACAAACCCAAGAAATTCGGGGTTGTTGTTTTTTTTCATTCTTAACCACCTCTTTTCAAGTTTGCTGCTTTTTTCAGGATCAGTGGTGAAATGTAAAATTTGGTACTACCGGTTCTGTGGGCGTGGCCAACTTTTTTTAAAAAAACTTTGAAAACCATTTTTTCTACAACCTCTTCTGCTGAAGAGGTTAAAAAAAATCCCTTTAAAAGCCTCTGAAGATCCCAGCTGAGTTGCCTGATCGGCAGAGGCTTTTTTTCCTTTTAAAAACATTTTTTCTATAACCTCTTCGGCCGAAGAGGTTGTAGAAAAAAATGCTTTTAAAAGCCTCTGACGATCCCAACTGAGCCGCGCGATCATCAGAGGCTTTTCTTTTAACTTTTAAAAGCATTTTTTCGGCCAAAAAAGTTGTAGAAAAAATGTTTTTAAAAATAAAAAAAAAAGCTTCTGATGATTGCACGGCTCAGCTGGGAATCGGGGGTGGGGGGGGTGGGAGGGATTTTTGCTACTGGTTCTCCGAACCACTCACCTCCATCGCTACCAGATCGGGCGATCTGGTCTGAACCGGGAGCATTTCACCCGTTCAGGATTCTCCTTTATTTTTTTCTGAGAAAATATGGTCATTGCACTTATACAGGTTGTTCTCAACTTACAAACCGTCCGTTTAGTGACCGTTTGAAGTTACAAAAAGGGACTCATGACCGTTTCTTCACACTTAACGACCGCTGCAGCGTCCCCGTGGTCACGTGATCAAAATTCGGACGCTTGGCAACTGACTCGTATTTATGACGTCCGCAGTGTCCCGGGGTCACGTGATTCCCCCTTTTGCGACATTCTGACCAGCAAAGTCCATGGGGAGGCTGGCTTCACTTAACAACCATTTTGCTAACTGCAGAGGTTCACTTAGCAACCGGGGCAGGCAAAAATTCGCTTAACAAGTGTCTCACTTAGCAACAGAAATGTTGGGCTCAATTGTGGTCACTAAATCAAGGGTTCCCTGTGCTTCATTTTTAATCAGAAAAAGGGCCAGCAGATACCACGTGAGTGTGTCTATGTTGGGGGGGGGAGTTTGGGGGGTTTTGCGGGTGTGTTTGTGTGTGGGGGGGGTGTCTATCCCTCTCTCAGTGCACTAAAATATCTGTTTTGCCTCTTTGCATGAAGAAATAAAGGTTTTAAAACTTTTAATTGCAGGATCACTTCTGATCTGCTTATGCAGAACAAGCTTCAAGATAATCAGGACAACCATTTGTCTGAAATGGTAGAGGCCAGAGTTTCCGGCCTGAGCAGAGGGTTGGACTAGAAGACCTCCAAGGCCCCTTCTAAACTCTGTTTATTCTGTTCTGTTCTAAATTCTTATTCTATTCTATTCCATTTTCCATTTAATTCCATTCCACTGCATTCCATTCCATATTTTCTCTCCTCTTCTCTCCTCTCCTCTCCCTTCCCTTCCCTTCTCCTCTCCTCTATTCTATTCCATTTTCCATTCCATTCCATATTTTCTATTCTATTCTATTCTATTCTATTCTATTCTATTCTATTCTATTCTATTCTATTCTATTCTATTCTATTCTATTCTATTCTATTCTATTCTATTCTATTCTATTCCCCATTCCATTCTATATTATTCTACTCTACTCTAATCTATTCTCTATTCCGTTCCATTCCTCGACTTACGACTTACAAGTGGGACCGCAAGGCATTTCTACTGCCAAGCAAGGCAGTCGTTAAGTGAGCCACACCCAATTTTGTGACCCTTTCTCGCCATGTTTGTTAAGCGACACCCTGCAGTTGTTAAAAGTGAGACGCACAGTCGTTAAGCGAGTCTCCCCCCCCCCCAGGCTTTGCCTGTCAGAGGCCAGCTGGAAGTCACAAGGATCCCAGGGGAATGCTGCAACCATCTTAAATACCTGTCAGTTCCCAAGCGTCCGAATTTTGATTGACGGTCGTAACCCTGGGACGGCCGTAAGTGTGAGGCCTGGTTGTAAGTCACTCTTTTTTTTTCCTCACAGGGATGTTTTCACTTCAATCGGTTTGCAAGTCGAGGGCCACTGTAGGGGTTTGGGACTTCTCGTCCCTTGTCCAACGGCCTGGGGAGGGGAGGAAGGGAAGGGAAGGGATGGGGGGGTGGGGCGTCTCTCACTCACCATCCTCCTGGCTGTGGACATTTTGGGGGCTGCGCATCGTTTCCTCTTGGGGGGGGCTGAGGCTGGCCTGGAGCTGCTGATCAGCTGACATCCATGTGGAGTCATTCATGTCAAACTCCTCGCTGCTCACCGAGGTCTCATCCTGGAGGGAGAAGAAGAAGAAAGGGTTAAACTGAAGGAAGGACAGAGGGAAGTGGGGCGGGGGGAGGAAACACCGGATGGTGTGGGGGGAGGAGGATGGAGACCCCCTGCTCTTCTTCCCCCAATGGCAGCTCTCCTCTCCCCCCACCCCTTCCCCTTTCCCCAAATCTCAGCTGGAAGACACAAAGAGAAGGAAGGAACCAGGCAGAACAGAAAGTAATTAAGGGGGAAACTGAGATTGTTGTCGCTCCCCTACCACGCCTCTCCATCCGGGCATCCTGGCCAGCCTGGTAGCTGGGCTAAAGGGGCCAGAAGAAGAGAAGGGAAAGGTGGGCACAGGCACACACACAGAGCCCTCCCCAATCCAGCCTCTCCTCCCAACACCTGCAAAGAGCTCCAGCCCTTTCCTTTCATCCTGTCTGCCCTCTGCGTGATCCCAGGAGGCAGGTGAGCCACCTGAGAGCCTCCCTCCTCGCAGGAGCCAGGTGAGCCTTTGGCCCTCCGCTCTTCTGCTACTACAGTGGTGGTGGCGGCGGCAGCGTCCATTTCCTGCCGGCTGATACCCAAAGCGTGGGAGAGAATCTCTGCTCCGGGAGCCGTAAAGATATACGAGAGGGGAAGATGGCTGCTTTAGGCCTGGCTGGGCCGCCAAATATCAATAATCAGATTAAAAAAAAAAAAAGAACAAGGGAGAGAGAGGAGAGAGAGAAAAGAAAGAGAGAGAGAGAGAGAGAAGGATAGAGAGGGAGAAAGCAATGAAGTGAAAGAGATAAAAAGAAAGAGCAGAGATTACATAAATAGAACGAGAAAGAGAGAGAAAAGATGAAGAGAGAGAGAGAGAGAAGAAATAGAAAGATAAAGAGAGAGAAACAGAGAACTATCTAGAGAAAGAAAGATAAAAAGATAAAGAGGGAGAGAGAAAGAAAGAGAAAGGAGATAAATAGTGAAGATATAAAAAGATAGAGGGAGAGTGTTTCTAGCTAGAGAAACTAGCTAGAGAGAGAAGATAGAGGAAGAAAGAGAGAGAGAAAGAAAGAAAAAGGGAGAAATAGATAAAGAGGAAATAGAGAGAGAAGAGAGAGAAAGAGAGAGAGAAACAAACAAACAAACAAAAAGGGAGAAAGAGATAGATAAAGAAGAGAGAAATAGAGAGAGTCAGGATACAGAAAGATAAAGAAGGAGAGAAACAGAGAACTAGCTAGAGAGAGAGAAGAGAGAGAAAGAAAGAGAGAGAGAAACAAAAAGGAAGAAAGAAAGAAACAAAAAGGGAGAAAGATAGATAAAGAGGAGAGAGAGAGAAAGAAAGATAAAGAGAGAGAGAAAGGAGAGAACTAGCTAGAGAGAGGGAAGATAGAGAAAGAAAGAGAGAGAGAGAGAAAGAAAGAAACAAAAAGGGAGAAAGAAATAAAAAGGAGAAAGAGATAGATAAAGAGGAGAGAAATAGAGAAAATAGAGGAAGAGAAAGAGGGTGAGAAACAGAGAACTAGCTAGAGAGAGAGAAGAGAGAGAAAGAAACAAAAAGGGAGAAAGAAAGGAAACAAAAAGGGAGAAAGAGATAAAGAGGAGAGAAATAGAGAGAGAGAAAGATAAAGAGAGGAAGAAAGGAGAGAACTAGCTAGAGGGAAGATAGAGAAAGAAAGAGAGAGAGAGAGAGAGAAAGAAAGAAATAAAAAGGAGAAAGAGATAGATAAAGAGGAGAGAAATAGAGAAAAGAGAAAAGAGAAAGAGGGAGAGAAACAGAGAGGAGAGGAGAGGGGGGGAGAGAAAAGCAGGTGCTGGCACCTGACCAGGTAATAATAGGAAAGAAACAGAACTGTCTAGAAAGGTGCATCTTAACAGCCATTGCAACCGAGCTTCACCCCTCAAGCGTGGTACGGCAGCCACTCAACTTGCTAAAAAAGCAAAATAATAATAATAATTTTTTAAAATCCCCGGTGGGGATTTGAAATCAGCCAAAGGGCCCTGGGCAAAATGGCTCTCTGGCGGTGAGGGGCGAGCCAGGCCTGTCAACTAAGGCTGGCCGTTCAGCCGGAGCCTTTAAATAAAGCGTCCTTATCCGCATCAGCCGCCACGGAGCCACCTTCTTGCTAAAAAGAAGCCGAAGCACCATCCACGTCACGACGAGGCTGACCACGGGAATGCCAGACGCCGCGGGAAGAGCGGCGAAAGGGGGAAAAAAAAATAATTTAAAAAATGCATGCGGACGGGGGCCATTAGGACGCTGTGAGTAGCCAACTTGACAAATGATTTTCACTGACAGGTTACGCTCCCAGCTGAGGCTGCTGGCAAGACCTCCGAGGGATTAATTGTCACGACGCTGGAAGAAAAAAAAAAATCTTAATACCCACGATTCAAGGCCTGGGGAGACGAAAACGTACCAAGAATGGGTGCAGGATTTTGAGTTTGGGCACTCTGGAATAAAGGAGGACTTTGGGGGGGACACGATAGCAGTCTTCCAGTATTTGAGGGGCTGCCCCAAAGAAGAGGGAGGGTCAAGCTATTCTCCAAAGCATCTGAAGGGCAGGACAAGAAACGATGGATGGAAATCAATCAAGGAGAGAAGCAACCTGGAATTAAGGAGAAACTTCCTGACAGCGAGGACAATTAACCTGTGGAACTGCTTGCCACCAGAAGTTGTGGGTGCTGCATCACTGGAGGTTTTTAAGAAGAGACTGGGCAGCCACTTGTCTGACATGGTAGGGCAGTGTTTCTCAACCTTGGAAGCTTGAAGATGGGTGGACTTCAACTCCCAGAATCCCCCAGCCAGCAGCGCTGCTGGCTGGGGGATTCTGGGAGTTGAAGTCCACCCATCTTCAAGCTTCCACGGTTGAGAAACACTGTGGTAGGGGGTCCCCGCCTCGAGCAGGGGGTTAGACTAGAAGACCTCCAAGGTCCCTTCCAGCTTCTCTTATTCTGTAATTCTGCAAGGGTCTCCTGCCTGAGCGGGGGGTTGGACTAGAAGACCTCCGAGGTCCCTTCCAGGTCTATTCTGATTGACCCTTTCGATATGATTCCTGAGAGAGGACAGCGTGCCGACCGGCAACTCCGGAGCCCTTCGTCCTCATCAGAAACCCAACCAAGCTGCCATTAGTCCATCACTCTGGCTTGTGCACCGATGAATCGGTCCCTCCGGATCCTGCCTCACTTAATGGCTTCCCCCACAGGCCGCCCCTCTCTTCCCCTAGCTGGGATCTTGGCTAGTGGTGCAGAAGCGCAGGGGGAAGACGTGCGGGTGATTCAGGGAATTTGCTTTACAGGTAGTCCTCGACTTACGATGCTTCATTTAGCGACCGTTCGAAGTCGCAACTGCACTGGGGGAAAAAAACCCCACCAACTTGGCTGTTTTTCACTTAGCGACCGCTGTAGCATTCCCCATGGACATGTGATTTACATTCGAACGCTTGGCAACGGACTCGTATTTATGACGGTCGCGGTGTCCCCGGGGTGGGGGTGGGGTGTCACGTCATCCCATTTTGCGACCTTCTTTCCAGCAAAGTCAAAGGGAAAGAAGCCGGATTCACTTAACGACCGGGTGACTAAGTTAACCACTGTGGTGATTCGCTTAACAACGGTCGCAAGGAAGGTCGTAAAACGGGCTTAACAACTGTCTCGCTTTGCAATGGAAATTTTGGGCTCAAGAGTGGTCCTAAGCCGAGGACTATCGGCATGCATTTATTCGGTTCCCATAGCCGCCCAACTCAAGCAAGTAAATCCGGGTGTCTTACAATACCAAAATTATAAAAACATTTTTTTTAAAAAAACGTTAAAGCTATAAAAATATCTGCCTCCCGCAGCCTTTTGCCCAGGCACCAAATCCTGGCACCTGGCTAGCACCTGGGACAAGGCAGCGTCTGATGATGCTGAAGGGATTCTTGGATCCTCACAAGCACGTTTCCACATTCTTGGAAGATGCCCTTAACAGGGCATCTTGCATTCGATGTCAGAAAAGATTCAGAATAACAGAGTTGGAAGGGACCTTGGAGGACTTCTAGTCCAGCCCCCTGCTCAAACAGGAGACCCTGTGCCATTTCAGACAAGTGGTTGTCCAGCCTCTTCATAAAAAACCTCCAGTGATGGAGCACCCACAACTTCTGGTGGCAAGTAGTTCCACTGGCTCCAGGTTGTTTCTCTCCTTTGTTAGTTTCCATCCGTTAATTCTTGTCCTGCAGGTGCAGGTGCTTTGGGGAATAGAACACAATAACGAAATTGGAAGGGACCTTGGAGGTCTTCTAGTCCAACCCCCTAACTCTGTTTCTCAACTTTGGAAGCTTGAAGATGGGTGGACTTCAACTCCCAGAATCCCCCAGCCAGCGCTGCTGGCTGGGGGATTCTGGGAGTTGAAGTCCACCCATCTTCAAGCTTCCAAAGTTGAGAAGCACTGCCTTAATTCAAGCAGGAGATTTTATACCAGACTTTACATACCATGCTGGCTGGGGAATTCTGGGAGTTGAAGCCCACAACTTATTGCTTAACGCATTGTAAGCTGCCCTGAGTCTCCGGAGAATGGCGGCATATAAATCAAATTAAAAAAAAAAAAAAACAACTCTCAAAACACCCTCTAGAGAAGTCCTGCCACTGAGTAATTGTCCTCACGGTTGAGAAATCCCTCCTTAATTCTAGATTGCTTCTCTCCTGGCAGAGTAACCGAGTTATAGAATAATAGAGCTGGAAGGGACCTTGGAGGTCTTCTAGTCCAACCCCCTGCTCAGACAGGACACTCTATACTATTTCAGACAAATGGTTGTTCAATCTTGTCTTCAAAACCTCCAGTGATGGAGCATTCTGGTGGCAAGCAGTTCCGCTGGTTAATTGTCCTCACTGTTAGGAAGCTTCTCCTTAATTCCAAGTTGCTTTTCTCCTTGATTCGTTTCCACCCGTTGCTTCTTGTCCTGCCTTCAGGGGCTTTGGAGAATAGGGTGACCCCCCCCAACTCTTCTTTGGGGCAGCCCCCCAAATATTGGAACCCTGTTGTCGTGTCCCCCGTAGTCCTTCTTTTCACTAAAAAAACAACAAAACCATCTTTTCGGATGACGGGGAGCCTCTTTGAACCCCCGGCCGGAGGGCAGGGTGTGTCCGAAGCAACAGAGAAGTAGGGGAGTAGTGTCTCACCCCCGAGAGAGAGTCGAGCCAGGCTGCCACTGGGCAAACCGTAAGACGGAGATCGGCCCCATGCACACCGGGGGAAAGAGAGACGTCCGTCTACCCTCTTGCCTTCCCTGCTGGGTTCGATTCGGCTTCTGCTCCCGGCTCAGGGCCATGGCGGGCAGGTTGGCCTCGAGCTGGTGCCCAGGCCGGACGCCTGGCGGATTTTTGCTCGCTTGGAAGGGGAACCGGCACGCCCTCTCAAAGGTCGACTGGCATCTCTTGCCGCACTTCCTATGGCATTGAACGGATTCCTGCCTCCCACTCCGGCAGGGAGGCAGGGAGGCGAGGAGACATTCGCATGTCACCCTCCTCCCTCTCTTCTCCCCCCCCACCCCTTTCTCGGCCTTGCCAGAGCTCGGAGGCAAGGGCCTTGGACGGCGTCCAGAGCTGGAAAGGTCAGCCACGAGATTGCAAAACCGAGGCAGCAATGGTGGCGGCAACGGAAGAGGAGAAATGGAAGGAAAAAACAAAACAAAACAGAGGGAACCCCCCCCCCCATTTCCCCAAAAGGTCCCAGGGGGACCTCTGAGCAGCTGTGCCCAACCCAAAAAGCCTTCTCTGGTCTTGAAGCATGGGCAAACCCTGCCCCCTTCCCACCAGAGTGAGGGTATTTCACCCTTGCTCTCTGATGGAAGTCAAACTTTCGGACAAGAGGGCTCCTTGGTGGTCCCTGAGCTTGGTGGTTTTTCTTGCAGATGTTTCATGGTTCCCAACTAGGGAACCTCATCAGTGCTAGAAGGAAGGAAGGAAGGGAGGGAGGGAGGGGAGGAGAAGGAGAAGGAGGAGGAGGAGGAGAAGGAGGAGGAGAAGGAGAAGGAGAAGGAGAAGGAGGAGGAGAAGGAGAAGGAGGAGGAGAAGGAGGAGGAGGAGGAGAAGGAGGAGGAGAAGAAGAAGGAGAAGGAGAAGGAGAAGGAGAAGGAGGAGGAGAAGGAGAAGGAGGAGGAGAAGGAGAAGGAGGAGGAGAAGGAGGAGGAGGAGAAGGAGGAGGAGAAGGAGAAGGAGAAGGAGAAGGAGAAGGAGGAGGAGAAGGAGAAGGAGGAGGAGAAGGAGAAGGAGAAGGAGGAGGAGAAGGAGGAGGAGGAGGAGAAGAAGAAGGAGAAGGAGAAGGAGAAGGAGGAGGAGAAGGAGAAGGAGGAGGAGAAGGAGAAGGAGGAGGAGAAGGAGGAGGAGGAGGAGAAGGAGGAGGAGAAGGAGAAGGAGAAGGAGGAGGAGAAGGAGAAGGAGGAGGAGAAGGAGAAGGAGAAGGAGAAGGAGGAGGAGGAGAAGGAGGAGGAGAAGGAGGAGGAGGAGGAGGAGGAGAAGGAGGAGGAGAAGGAGGAGGAGAAGGAGAAGGAGAAGGAGAAGGAGGAGGAGAAGGAGAAGGAGAAGAAGGAGGAGGAGAAGGAGAAGGAGGAGGAGGAGGAGGAGGAGGAGAAGGAGGAGGAGAAGGAGAAGGAGAAGGAGAAGGAGAAGGAGAAGGAGAAGGAGAAGGAGGAGGAGGAGGAGAAGGAGGAGGAGAAGGAGGAGGAGGAGGAGAAGGAGAAGGAGGAGGAGGAGGAGAAGGAGAAGGAGAAGGAGAAGGAGAAGGAGAAGGAGAAGGAGAAGAACTGTGGTTCCTCCTTCCCTGGTGCTCTCTGAGCGTGGCTGTTTTCTTGCAGATGTTTCATGGCCCAAACTAGGGAACATCAGGGGTGAAATCCAGCAGGTTCTAACAGGTTCGGGCGAACCGGTAGCGGAAATTTTGAGTAGTTCGGAGAACTGGCAAATACCACCTCTGGCTGATCCCAGAGGTGGGATTTTGCAGTATCCTTCCCCCAGGAGTGGGGAGGGAATGGGGATTTTGAAGTATCCTTCCCCTGGAGTGGGGTGGGAATGGGGATTTTGCAGTGTCGTTCTCCTGGCATGCCCACCAAGCCACGCCCACCAAGCCACACCCACAGAACCGTTAGTAAAAAAAAAATGGATTTCACCACTGGGGCACATCATCAGTCATGAAACATCTGCAAGAAACCCACCAAGCTCACCAAGCTCAGCCACCAAGAGTGTCAAGGACTCCACAACCCTCCTTTTCCTCTCCACAAACTCCACTCCCTTCTAGCACTGATGATGTTATCTAGTTTGGTAATGAAATGTCTGCAAGAAAAACCTCCAAGCTCAGAGACCACCAAGGACCCCGCAGTCATCGTTGTCCTCCTCCTCCACCACTCCCCCTCCTCCTCCACAAATCCCACTCCCTTCTAGCACTGATGATGTTATCTAGTTGGGTCATGAAATGTCTACAAGAAAACCTCCAAGCTCAGAGACCACCAGGGACCCCACAGTCATCGTTGTCCTCCTCCTCCTCCTCCTCGGATGTCCCCTAGTTGAATCATGAAACATCTGGAAGAAACCCAGAAACCCAGCTCAGAGAGCCCCAAGCACTCCCCCTTTCAACCCCTGACCTACAACTATTCTCCTTTATTGCTAGACTTTCAACAATCCTCCTCCTGCCCACGGCCCATCCTAGCACCCTTCCTACCATCCAGAGAAGGCTCTTTGGGGGTGGGGTGGGGGGGCTTTCAGCAGCTGGGGGAGGAGGCACGAGGCTCTCTGCAAAGACCAGCCATTGAAATAAAAGAGCCCCCCTCCCCGAAAAGGAGCTGCTTTCTCAACCTCTTTGAAAAAAAAGAGGAGACCAGAAGGAAGCCTTCAGAAACAAATGGGGGACTTTTTCCGTCAGGCCTCGAGAGGGAAGGGCTGACCCCCACCCCCACCCCAAAGTCCTCCCTCCCCAGCCATCTACATTTGCCCACTTGTGGGCTCGCACCATGGCTGGTTCTGCAAGCCCGTGTGCCAAGAAAACGGCATTTTTCCAAAGGCTTACAAACTTCCTTTTCTCCCACGAACCTCTCCTGGCATCCCTCCAGCCTGCCTCGGTTTCCCCCTTTCCCTTTCCCCCACCCCACCAGCAAAGCCTTGGCACATGCACGCCCCCCCCCTCCGCCCCCAGCCTGGCTCCAAACTCCCCTTCTCCAAGCACAGCAAGATGAGAAATGGGGCAGGCACAAGGATGGGTGCCCTTCTCCCGCTTTCTCCTGGCAGAAAGTCCCACCTGCCTGCCGTCCTGGATCCTGGAACTGCCATGGGGCCAGGCAGGCGCTCGCTCGGCCTCCCTTCCCCAGAGATCTGCTTTCCTTCGGGAAGAGCCGGGCGCTGCCTCCCTCCTCCTCCTCCTCTCCCCCCCCCCCCCCCCCCAATATTTATGGCAGGCAAGCAAACATCTCCCAAACCAGCTCCCTCTTCCTCTTCCTGTCCTCTTGGCTTCAGACAAATCTGCTCACACCAGGCAGGAAGCGCAGGCTTCATCCTGCCTGGTTTCCCCCCACCTCACCCCACCCCAGCCCCCCCCCCCCAATCCCTCCCGGAGATGCTCCTTGCAGGGAGTTTCCGGGAATTTATGATGGTGGCTGCACACACAGCCCTGAGACTCTCGTAAATGGTGCCACAGGAGCCTGGAGATGCTTTTCCATTAGCCACGCGCACTGGGCTGCCGTGGAGCCACACCAGGAGTCCCCCACTTTCCCCCCCCCTCCCCAGGCGGTTCTAATGAGAGGAGAGATCCCACATTAGATGCCAGAAAAGATTCAGAACAACAGAATGGGAAGGGACCGTGGAGGTCTTCTAGTCCAACCCCCTGCTCAGACAGGAGACTCTACACCAGAGGTCTTCAAACTTGGCAGCTTTAAGACTTGTGGACTTCAACTCCCAGAATTCTCCAGCCAGCTGGAGTCTTAAAGCTGCCAAGTTTGAAGACCTCTGCCCTATACCATTTCAGACAAATGGATGTGCAATCTCTTCTTAAAAATCTCCGGTGTTGGAGCAGCCACAACTTCTGGTGGCAAGCTGTTCCGCTGATTAATTGTTCTGCCAGGAAATTTCTCCTCAGTTCTAGGTTGCTTCTCTCCTTGATTAGTTCCCATTCATTGCTTCTTGTCCTGCAGGTGCAGGTGCTTTGGGGAATAGAACAGAATGACAGGGTTGGGAGGGACCTTGGAGGTCTTCTAGTCCAACCCCCTAACTCAAGCAGGAGACCCAACCAACACACCATGCTGGCTGGGGAATTCTGGGAGTTGGAAGTCCACGACTCTTAAAGTGACCAAGGTTGGACATCCCTGCCTTATAACAATCCGGACAGTTTCAATGGCTGTCCAATGTCTTCTTGAAAGCCTCCAAGTGATGGACATCTACAACCTCTGAAGACCCCGGGTTTAAAACCGCGAGTCCCAGAGGTCCCTGAAAGGTGGGAGAAGCGTCCAGCTGAAAGGAGGGTGTCGAAGCGTGAACCATCCTCTGCTACCATTGTCGAGGCTGATTTGAAAGTATACACCATGGAAAACAAGATCCATTCACCTCTAATTAATTACAGTTTCCCCAGGGGGGGAACGAGGCTGATTCACGCTTCGACAGAGGGCGCCCCCAAACCCTCCTCCTCCAACTAACGCTTCTCTCCAGCTGTGGTTCCCTCCAGGAACAGACCCTGGAGAAGGCCACCAGAAAGCAAAGAAAGTGTTTTTAAAGAGCAGGCTTAATAACTCTGCCCATGTTCAGGGTGCCTCAACATAGAAGGTCAGGCAGGTGGGTTATGCTACCTGGAAACCCCAAAGCTCCAGATATACCGGCAGGAGAGAGAAGCCAAGGGATGGGTTCCCTCCCACCAACAGTCCTTGACTTACAACAGTCCGTCTAGTGACCGTTCGAGGTTACGATGGCCCTGAAAAAAATAGTGACTTGGGACAGTTTTTCACACTTAACAACTGCCGCGGTCGCCTGATCAAAATGTGGACGCTTGGCAACGGACTCACATTTACGACAGTTGCAGTGTGTGTGTGTGTGTGTGTGTGTGTGTGTGACGTGATTCCTCCTGTGTCCCTTGTGGTTGTAGGTTGAGGACTACCTATGCAACACCTATGAGGAATACTGCAACAAATTTTGGTCAGCATACTACAAAAAAAGATGCGGAGACTCTGGAAAGAGTGCAGAGAAGAGCAACAAAGAGGATTAGGGGACTGGAGGCTAAAATATATATGAAGAACGGTTGCAGGATTTGGGTTGGGCCAGTCTAGAGAAAAGAAGGACTAGTGGGGACAAGATAGCAGCATTCCAGTATTTGAGGGGCTGCCACGAGGAATAGGGGGGTCAAATTATTCTCCAAAGCACCTGAGGGCAGGACAAGAAGCAACGGGTGGAAACATATCAAGGAGAGAAGCAACCTGGAACTAAGGAGAAACTTCCTGAAAGTTGGAACATTTAACCAGTGGAACAGCTTGCCACCAGAAGTTGTGGGTGCTCCAACACTGGAGGCTTTTAAGAAGAGACTGGAGAGACCCTTGTCTGAAATGGTATAGATTCTCCTGCTTGAGCAGAGGGCTGGACTAGAAGACCTCCAAGGTCCCTTCCAGCTCTATTCTATTCTATTCTATTCTATTCTATTCTATTCTATTCTATTCTATTCTATTCTATTCTATTCTATTTTATTCTATTCTATTCTATTCCTATTCCTATTCCTGTCCTGTCCTATTCTATCCTATCCTATCCATTATTCTATTCTATTCTACTCTACTCTACTCTACTCTACTCTACTCTACTCTACCCTACCCTACCCTACCCTAATTCCTATTCCTGTCCTGTCCTGTCCTGTCCTGTCCTGTCCTGTCCTGTCCTGTCCTATCCATTATTCTATTCTATTCTATTCTATTCTATTCTATTCTATTCTATTCTATTCTATTCTATTCTTATTCCTATTCCTGTCCTGTCCTATTCTATCCTATCCTATCCATTATTCTATTCTATTCTACTCTACTCTACTCTACTCTACTCTACTCTACCCTACCCTACGCTAATTCCTATTCCTGTCCTGTCCTGTCCTGTCCTGTCCTGTCCTGTCCTATCCTATCCTATCCTATCCATTATTCTATTCTATTCTATTCTATTCTATTCTATTCTATTCTATTCTATTCTATTCTATTCTATTCCATTCCCATTCCCATTCTAAACTTTATATATCACTGTTTCTCAACTTTTAAACTTTAAGATGGATGGACTTCAACTCCCAGAATCCCCCAGCCAGCACAGCCCTCCAATTCTGGAGTGAAGACAGCTCCTATGGAGGTCAGCAATCGGCAACTATCCATATTATATGAGCTTTGCTCATTTTATTGGGAAGGCTTTGTAGCTACGTCCACGCCCAGATGGAATCTGAATTAATCCACCTTCTTGTTTGCACAACGGGGTTGAATCGCAAGTTCACCAAACAGGCTAAGTTTGGGCAATACACACTACGCCAAAACCAACCAACCACCGTCACGGCCATCCAAGTTTCAAGCCACCAAACCGCCTTGGGCAAATACAGCTGCTCAGCTTGCAAGAGCCGTGCGAACACACACACACGAAAAAAAAACCCTAGTATAGGTCTCCTGGGTAGGCAGGGGGTTGGACTAGATGACCTCCAAGGTCCCTTCCAACTCTGTTACTGTAACAATCATGGCCTTAATTTAATCCTCATTAATCCTCAAGCCCATGGGGAAATTTGAACCCATTTCCCCCCACCCCTGTTCTCTCGAGATCTGCTGACTTTTCCCTCTTCCCACCAACGGAGATCGGGGCGTCCAACCTTGGCAACTTTAAGACCTGTAGACTTCGATTCCCTGAGCAAGGGAGGGTTGGACTAGAAGACCTCTAAAGTCCCTTCCAACTCTGTTATTCCGTTAAGTCCCAGAATTCCCCAGCCAGCATGGCGTGTGGACGTCAACTCCCGGAAATTGTGATCAAAATTTGTATTATGAGGTATTAACTGAATTAAGATTTAAGGTGGGTTAATAGAAGGGTGAGCCTTGGTGGTGCAGCAGACTAAAGTATGTTAAGTAACACCAGCTGCCTACAATTACTGCGAGTTCAAATCTCACCAGGCTCAAGGTTGACTCAGCCTTCCATCCTTTCGAGGTAGGTAAAATGAGGACCCGGATTGTGGGGGCAATAAGATGACTTGGGGTGGGGGGGGGGCAAAAGCCCTACTAAGCAGGTATATACAAAAGTATGAAGGCTATTGCTTAACGCATTGTAAGCCGCCCTGAGTCTCCGGAGAAGGGCGGCATATAAATCGAACCAACCAACCAACCAACCAACCAACCAACCAATAAATAAATAAATAAATGGTAATTATATTGATTAAGTAAATCTGAGTAAACTTTTCCTAAGATGGTATGAGTTGAAATATGTGATTTAAGATTAAGAAATAAGTGTTATGGCAAAATAGAATATATAAAATTTTGTACAAGATGACAAAAAAATTGAACAAATTGATGAGCGGATCAAAGCTCCGTTCCAAAAAGATGTAATTTGTATGTTTGAAAAAAAAAATTAAAAAAACTTTTTGCAAAAATAAAAAAATAAAAAATTTGGAGGCTTGGCAACTGGCATGTACTTATGACGGTTACAGTGGCCCGGGGGTGACTTAATCCCCTTTTGCGACCTGACAAGCAAAGTCAATGGGGAAGCCAGAAATCACTTAACAACCGTGTGATTCGCTTAACGGCCACATGCTTAAGACTGTAAAGTAAGTAACACAGTAAGACTCGTAAAATTGGGCACGGCTCACTGAACCATCTGCCCCACTTAGCAATGGAAATTCTAGTTGCAACTGTAGTCGTACACCGAGGACTCCCTGTAACTACGATAACATCCTGCATCAACATGGCCACTACGGATAGTCCATTGAGCCAAGGTCCTTGACGGTCTCCTCCTCCTCCATGGAGCTGGCCAACCCTCTTTTAACGTTATCAGTTCCTTGTATATTCTTCTACCCAGGTCTGCTTGAAGCACAATTCATTTATTCGGGATTTTGAGTCCACCAAAACGCAGAGAGAACATACGACATAGAATAATAGAGTGGGGGAAGGGACCTTGGGAGGTCTTCTAGTCCAACCCCCTGCTCAAGGAGGAGACCCTATACCCAGGATGGCGAACCTATGGCACGCGTGCCACAGGTGGCAGGCAGAGCCATGTCTCCTGGCACGCCAGCTCAGCTCCTTTTTGGGGTTTCTGGGTCCACCAGAAGTAGGGAAACAGGCTGTTTCCTGCCTCCAGAGGGCCTGGTGGGGGAGTGGGGAAGGGTTAGGGTCTCTAGGAGTCTCCGGAGGCTGGGGACAGCAAAAAAAAGTCACTTCCTGTCCAACCAAAAGTTGGAAAATGGGCCATTTCAGGCCTCCGAGGGTGGGGAAGGCTGTTTTCGCCCTCCCCAGATGCAGAGAGAGGATCTGAAGCCAGGTGAGAAAGAAAAACGGGCCTACCGGGCCATTGCGTGCCAGGAGCGGGGGGGGGGGGGCGAGGGGGGTTGTGCATGCATGCGCAAGGCGCATATAATTATGGGTGTGGGCACATGCACGAACCTCCCCTGCCCCCCCTTCCTGGCACGCAATGGCAAAAAGGTTAGCCCTATACCAGTGATGGCTAACCTTTTTGCCATCACGTGCCAAAAGTGGGGGAAGCTCGGGGGGGTCATGAGCACACGTGCCCACACCCATAATTCTATGCGCCCCGCCCCCCCACATGCACGCATGATCCCCCCCCCATACTCCCCCGGTACAACCGGAAGGGCCATTTTTTGCTCTCCCCAGGCTCCAGAGCCTTTCTAGGAGCCTGGGGAGGGTGAAAACAGCCTTCCCCACACCTCCGGAGTGCCTCCAGAAGCTGGAAACAGGGTGTTTCCAGACTTCTGGTGGGCCCAGAAGGCCCGAAAATCAGCTGGCCAGCACACACATGTGCACCGGAGCTGAACTCGCGTGCCCACCGATATGGCTCCTCGTGCCATCTGTGGCACGCGTGCCATAGGTTCGCCATCACGGCCCTATATCATTCCAGACAAATGGATGTCCAATGTCTTCTTGAAAAACTCCAGTGTTGGAGCACGTACAACTTCTGGTGGCAAGCTGTTCCGCTGGTTAATTATTCTATCAGGAACTTTCTCTTTAATCCCAGGTTGCTTCTCTCCTTGGTTAGTTTCCATCCGTTGCTTCTTGTCCTGCCCTCAGGTGCTTTGGAGAATAGATGGACCCCCTCTTCTCTGGGAAACCCCCTCAAATTTTTGGGCCACCGTTATTTAATTCTTTTAATAATTTTAAATTTTGTATTGATATGTGTTTTAGTTCTGGCTGTGCACCGCCCTGAGTCCACTAGGAAAAGGGCGGGATATAAATTGAATAAAGAAATAAATATTGGAAGACTGTTATGTCACCGCTGGTCCTTCATTTAACGGACATACCCCATTTCTGCCACCCTTCTTCGTACGTTTTAGCCTCCGTCCAACTCCATAATCATCTTTGCAGCTTTTCTCTTGCACTCTTTCCAGAGTCTCCACATCCATTGCAGAAAATAAGATTTTATATGGGATCCTGCTGCCACATTATCTAATTGTTCACCAAACAATTATCATCGTTTAGTGAACAATTTCTTTGAAGACACCTTCCCATCCTGGGAGATCCTTCCTCCCTCCCACCCCGTTTTCACAACGTAAGACGCAATCACAATTTCTCCAGGGAGATTCTCAGTCACCCAGGTCATGGTTGTCCCAGAGAACCGAAGAAGCTTCTTGGATGAGAAGTGAAACGTCTTCGAAGGAAAAAAAAAAAAAACTAGAAAGCTGCGCTCACATTTTCATTGGTAAAATTATGTGGGCCCACCTCTGGCTGTTAATTTAATGTGATTTTTGTCCTGGTGAAAAGAGACTTCCCCAAATCTCTCTCAATCTGGAATCCTCGGCAATCAGAATCGGTACGGTTAGTCTTCGACGTACGGCCACAAACGAGCCCCAAATCTCTGTTGCTAAGTGAGACATTTGCTAAATTAGAACAATTAATAAGCGGATCAACTTGCCTGCAGAAGTTGTGAATGCTCCAACACTGGAAATTTTTAAGAAGATGTTGGATAACCATTTGTCTGAAGTGATGTAGGGTTTCCTTCCTGGGCAGGGGGTTGGACTAGAAGACCTCCAAGGTCCCTTCCAACTCTGTTATTCTATTCTATTCTATTCTATTCTATTCTATTCTATTCTATTCTATTCTATTCTATTCTATTCTATTCTAATATTCTGCCGCTGTTAAGGCCAGGAGCATGGTTGTTAAGTGAACCTGACTTCCCCCTTGACTTTGCTTGTCACCAAAGGGGATCGCATGACCTTGGTAACGCAACGGCCGTCATAAACATGAGTCGGTGGCCAAGCGCCTGAATTTTGATCCCCTGACCACGGGGGTGCTGCCAAGGCCATTAAGTGTGGAAAAACGGTCGTAAAGTCACTTTTCCCCAGTGCCGTTTGTAACTTCAAACGGTCACTAAACAGACTGTTGGAAGTTGAGGGCTGCCTGTATTTTTGCACGGCTAGTCCTCGACGTACGGCCACCATCGTGCCCCCAAATTTCTGCCGCTAAGCGAGACAGGTGAGAGTTTTGCCCTAGTTTACGGCCTTTGTGGCATGGTTGTGAAGCAAATCCATGGCAGTCGTTAAGCGGAGCATGCGGTCATTAAGTGAATCCAACTCCCCCCACTGACTGTGCCAGGAGGAGGGAGAAGGGAATCTTAAAGGACTTCATTCCCCGAGATGCCAGGCCTCCTTCTTCTGCCTACCATGCCATCCAGGTGACTTTCCCTAAACCATGGTTAGTTTGCAGAAAACGTCGCCGCTCCGGGGTGAGCTGCCCAGCTGAGAAACCAGCTTCCTAACCCCGCCGGTCTCTGTGCGTGTCTTTGTTGCATCCCGAGGCTGCCTGTCACTACCAGCTCAGCCCTGCCCTCGCCAGCTGGCACGACGTTACGCCTTGTCATTAACCTCCCCCACCCTCCAGGGAGCTCTTCCCGTGCCAGCCCGCACTTCCTAACTGTGCCCTCTCGATGCCAGAGATGACGGGGAGGGGATCAGCAGCAGTGGGGGGGGGAGTGGGGGTTTCGTGGGGTTATACGACACCGTTGACTTCGCCAGGGAAGAAATGCCAGGGATGCCATGCCAGCTGCTCCGCTTCAAGATTTGCAGCTCGGCTGCCAGCATCCGTGCTATAATCACAGGGGCGAGTTGGCAGCCGAAGGGAAGCATGGCAGCTCAGGGGTTCTAAACCCAAGAAGGTCGGTGCCACCAACAACTTCGGGGGCACGGCGTCTGCCGCACGCCAGCAAAAAAGGTGTTTGGCGCCAGGCGCTCCTCCCCAAAGGAGTCGAGCGGGCAGTTAAAAATACATAGAATTTCCTCTTGGACTTCAACTCCCAGAATTCCCCAGCCGGCAAAGGTTGAAAAATACAGATAGTCCGCAAACTTACAACAGTTCATTTAGTGACCAAAGTTACGACAGCATTGGGGGGCGGGGAAAACAGCTTATGACTGTTTTTCACACTGATGACTGTTGCGGCCACATGATAGTTATTTTGTGATTCTGAGCAGGGGGTTGGACTAGAAGACCTCCAAGGTCCCTTCCAACTCTGGTTATTCTGTAATTCCGTAAGGGTCTCCTGCCTGAGCAGGGGGTTCGGCTAGATGACCTCCAAGGTCCCTTCCAACTCTGGCATTCCGTGATTCCGTGTACAGCTTCAGCCCCAGCATTCGGCAGAAATATTCCGAATATTTCTCCCTCGGTCCGTTCTCCTCCAAAACCACCCCACTGCTGCTCCACGCCCAGCTCATCCATTCAAACCCCAAAAACCCAAAATCCACAGGCATAAATTGAGGAGGGGGAGGTGACCCTTATTTTTTACCCCGTCCTGTCCTCTCCAGCTGCCTTCCCCAGCACCCCACTGCTTTCCAGCTCATTACATCCATTTCCATTAGCCAAAAATCCCGGGTTTTCTTCCTGCACAGTCCAATTTTTCCAGTAAACCAAAATGGAAAGGAAGACAGAACCAAGACCCGTCTGGGTCTCCCCTCTTCTGTTTGGCCTCCCTTTTTGGGGTGACTGAAGAACCCCATGCCTAGGCCGGACTCCCCCTTCCTTCCCTTCTTGAACCCCGGAGAAAACAAGCCAGCTAGCAAACCAGCCTTGGAGTCCCAGCCCAGCGTCCATCCAACGACACAGCTTGGCAGGTGGCATCTGGACCGAGTACCAGTTCACTGACTTATGACCAGGTTTTGCACTTATGACAGCTGCGCTGGCAGCACCTTCCAAGGTCACGTGATCAAAATCCGGAAGCTTGGCAAGCCAGACTACAAGGTAGCCTGCCGGGGGTTGGACTAGAGGATCTCTGGGGGGTCCCTTCCAGGTCTGTTCTGATTTGAAGGCGGTTTGCTCACTGTTTGAAGTTACAACGGCACTGAAAGAAGCGACTTCAGGCCGTTTTTCACACTTAAGGACCGTTGCGCCACCCCTACGGACTTGGGTTCAAAATTCGGACGCTGGGCAATTGACTCGTCGCTATTTATGATGGTCGCAGTGTCCTGGGGTCATGGGATCCCACTTTTGTGACGAGTAGACAAAGTCAACGGGGAAGCTAGATTCGCTTAACAACCATGTTACTAACTTAACACCTGCAGTGGTTCACTTAAAAACAGTGGCAAGAAAAAAAGTGGTAAAACAGGGCAAAATTAACAACTGTCTCGCTTAGCAGCGGGGATTTGGGGCTCCATTTTGGTCACAGGTGGAGGACTGCCTATATCTTCTTGACCCATGTACTCATGTGCACCCTGGGCCCCGGTTTGTGAGTGACAAGTCTTTCTACATGGAGGAAGAACGGGTGTTCTGTTCAGATGACAATTTTCCTTTGTTCAACAATCACATCTTGGCAGGAAAAAGGATTTTATAAACCTTTGCAAAATACTTAGAAGCTTTCACAATTCTTTGGTCAACGTCAGTCAGGGCGAAGGAAATACCTCTTAGGACATCTTGGAAAGTAAGAAATAATAATAATAATAATAATCCTAACTTTAGCTTTGTGGTTCTTTTGTGCAGCCTAAGAGTTGAAAGTTGAAACCATCTCTCTTCCTTGTTTTGCACCTGGGAGATTCCCACAATCTTCACACCCCAAAAACCGCCTTCAGCGGAGTAATCTCACTTCCTGCTTTCGATGCAATCCCAATGAGCCGTCCCCTTTCCAAAAAACCCCTCACAATCCTCAGCTTACAACGGTTCACGGTTCGAAGTTACAACGGCACTGAAAAAAGTGACCGATGACCGTTTTCCACACTTATGACCGTTGCGGCATAAGTGATCGTAATTCAGAATCCTGGCAAAGGGCTCATACTTATGACGGTCGCAGTGTCCCGGGGGTCTCGTGATCCCATTTTTGCAACCTTCCAACAAGCAAAGTCCGTGGGGGAAGCTAGACTCACTTAACAACCGTGTGACTAACTGAACAGCTGCAGTGATTCGCTTAACAGATGTGGCAAGAAAAGTCGTACAAAGCTCACTCAACCAATTTCTCGCTCAGCAACATAACCTTTGGGCTCAATTGTGGTCGTAAGTCTTGGACTACCAGTAGAGGCTATGCTGGCTGAGGAATTCTGGGCGTCGAAGTCCATCCATCTTAAAGTCCCTCGGGGTTAAGAAACACGGCCCTAGGGCATTAAAAACTTCAGAAGTTGCTCCATCATTGGAGGCTTTTAAGAAGAAATGAAGACTCAGGTTTCAGTTGTAGTTTGTAACCAGTAATTTCTAACAACCACCTCTGAATGAGTTTCCAAAATTCAGTTACTCTGGGGCAAGTCCACCATACCTGGAAATAGGTACCTAGCTCCCCACACTTCCAATAATTTGGGGAGAGTCCAGGAAACATTTTGGATAGTCGGGCGGGAGGACGGTGCCACCTGTATACCATCTTCTACAAGTTTTCCTTATAAGCAGTTGCCATCAAAAATTTCAATTGCCTAGACCAAATTTCTTCCCATTTCGCCAAATCGATTGAGTGGCCAATATTCCTCCCTCCAGGCAATCATCGAGTCTTTGACGATCTCGTCACCTATCCAACGGATTATTTAAAAAATTGTAAATCTTAGCATGTTATGTATTGTGTAATGTTCTCGCCGTGATCTGTTTGTCGATAAATCTTCTGTTTGTACTTTTTTAAAGAAATAAAATTTAATAAAAAAAAAGAAGAAGAAGAAGAAGAAATTAAGACAACCGTTTGTCTGGAATGGTTGAGCAGGGGGTTGGGCTACATGACCTCCAAGGTCCCTTCCAACTCTGATATTCTGTTAAGTTCTGTAAAACTGATGAAATGCAACTGAAAGTGTTTGCTTGATTGTAGCTTATCAGTTGGATGTGTGTTTTTCATAGAGTTCTGGGCCTTGACAAGATATCTCTGGGTAACTGATAACCTTGTTAAGATGCCACCAGCCTTCTGCATTCATGCCAGACTTGCCCTCGGGCAGCGCAAGGGACCAACAAGCCAGTCCTGTAGCTCATCATACCCGACTGGGAGGCAAAATGACGGAAGTCTCACTTATTTTGGCCACGTCTTGCGGGAAAATTCACTGGAGAAAGCAATTATGTTGGGAAGAGTTAGCAGCAAAAGGCAACCGGGCCGCCAAAGAACTCCAGCCAGAGCATTCAAAGAAAGAGCGCAAGATCAGAAGACGTGGAGAGAGAAGCAGCAAGAGTCGGACAGGACCAAATGGATTTCATCCTCCTCCTCCTCATCCTTTCAAACGACTTGTCCATAACACCTTTTGTGTATACACGTCTTTAACATAAACACCGTTTGCACTCAGATAGAGGTGATTTATTTATTTATTTTAAATCTTAATTAATTACTTCAGGCAGTAATTCAACAGGTATCGCTCCAGGCCAACATCAGGGGTGAAATGCTCCCAGTTCGGACCGGATCGCCCGATCCGGTAGCAATGGAGGCGGGTGGTTCGGAGAACCGGTAGCAAAAAGCCCTGTGCCCCACCACCACCATGCCCAGCTGAGCCACACAATCATCAGAGGCTTTTCTTTTTTTTTACTTTTAAAAGCATTTTTTCTACAACCTCTTCCGCCAAAAAAATGCTTTTAAAAGTAAAAAAAAAAAAAAGCCTCTGATGATCGCGTGGCTCAGCTGGGATCGTCAGAGGCTTTTCGAAGCATTTTTTTCTGCAACCTCTTGGCCGGAGAGGTGGTAAAAAAAATGCTTTGAAAAGCCTCTGACGATCCCAGCTGAGTTGCCTGACCGGCAGAGAGGCTTTTCAAATCATTAGAAAAATGCTTTGAAAAGTTTTTTTTTTTTTTAAACTTGGCCACGCCCACCCTGTCACATTACCCCCCCATCCCCCACCAAGCCTTGCCCACAGAACTGGTAGTCACAAATTTTACATTTCATCCCTGGCCAACATAGTTAAGGAACCAATACGAAACACTGATGATGTTGTCTAGTTGGGTCGTGAAACGTCTTGCGAGAAAACATGCAAGCTCAGAGAGTACCAAGGACCCCACAATCCTCCACCTCCTCCTCCCCTTCCTCCTCCTCCTCCTCCTCTTCTTCATATTACCTAGATCATGAAACATCTGCAAGAAAACATCCAAGCTCAGAGAGCGCTAAGGACCCACCCCACAATTCTCCTCCTCTTCCTGTCCCCCTCTTCCTCCTCCCTGCAATCCCCCCTCCTTTCTAGCACTGATGATGTTCCCTAGCGGTGTCATGAAACATTGGTGCAAAAACCCCACCAAACTTAGAGGGCACCAAGGACCCCCTAGTTGTCCTCCTCCTCCTCTCTCCACAAACCCCACTCCCTGCTAGCACTGACCATGTTCCCTAGCTGGGTCATGAAACGTCTGCAAGGAAATCAACCAAGCTCAGAGAGCACCGAGCACCCCCACAATTCAACGCCTGCAATCCGGATTGTTTTCCTCCGCTCCAATCAGTTCAATAAAAACCTATTCCCCAAAGAGCTGTTATTTCATCTCAAAATGGCAGAAGAGAGGAAATAATACCCTGTTTCCTCGAAAATAAGATCCAACCGGAAAATAAGCCCTAGCATGAATTTTCAGGATGCTCGTAATATAAGCCCTACCCCCAAAATAAGGTCTGGTTAAGATCGTCAGCCAGATGGATGCATTTAGTACCGTATTTTCCCCAAAATAAGACCTAACCAGAAAATAAGCCCTAATGCATCATTTGGAGCAAAAATTAATATAAGACCAGGTCTTATTTTCGGGGACACACAATAATAATAACAACAGCAACGAGACTTCAAGAAATTGCAGCTTTCTGCAATAACACCAGTAGAACTGCAAAAAACTGTGCTACTCGGAACATCGTATATTTTAAGAAGATACTTGGTGGATACCTAAGACCCTGGCAGCAACCCGTATCAGCCCCCGTCGATGGTATTTGTGACACATTTTTAAATGTTCAGTTGACTGAGTTTCATGTTTAATGAATAAAAGAGATGATAATAATAATAATAACCTAACAACTCTCGTTTTATAACAAACGCAGAGACACCTGTCTGATCAGTCCTTTTTGAATCTAACAGCGACCAGAGGCCAGGAATAAAGGCTCAAAAACCCACAGATGAGCATCCTTGATATGTCTCCAATGGTCTGTCACCCTCAATCCTTGTTCTTCTGCAGGATCTAAAAGAGGCATTTATTTAAACCTGACAGCGTCTTCCGTATGTCACCGCTCTAGGCAAAACTCTCTAGAAAAGAAGAGTTTTTTTTTTTTCTGAATTCGCTGCCTCTGGGCCCGTTTAAAAAGGGCACGCTGGGAAAAAAAAGGGGGGACGCCGAACGATGCCAGCCATCAACTTTCGCTTCCAGGTAAGCTTTTAAGAGGCTCTTCCCAAAGTCAGCAAGCGTTGCTCAGGCTTCCCGAGCTGGGGAGGAACTGGCAAGGCTGTTCCAAAGTCCATTAAACCCGAGAAAGATTCTTTTTCTCTCGTCTCCTCCACTTCCCTCGACCCCAGGAAATTGACGTCTTTGAAATAGCAGGCAGGAGAAACAAAAGAGTAAAAAATTGTCCCGTTTCCAGGCTGAGTATGGCTAACTAACAGCCAGCACCCCTCCGCAGCCCCCCCTCCCCGGAAAATAATACGTTTAGACTTTCCAACTGGGCTAAACGCCCCATAGCAAAATCCACCGTGTCCTTAAATCCTGTTTTGATGTCTCGGTACAGGAAGGGATTCTGTCTCGTAAAAAAAAAAGTCTTAGGCGACTTCCTTGTCGTCCTTGTGAATAATCCAAGGGCTTATTTTTGGAGATCTGACTGCCTTCAGGGAGAATAACGAGGGGCCAGGTCCCCTTCCCTCTCCCCCGCTTTGTGGACTTTTCCCCTAGTCTACATTTTCTGGGGATTCTGGTGAAAATCCCAGCACGTACAAACCCACCTCGCAGGACTGTTGTGTTGACGATGAGTGGCAGAGCAACCCCAGACCAACATTCATTGCGAAGCCTCCCAGAGTTGTTCGCCAAAACGGGCAGCTACAGAACCCAAATAAATAAATCAAAGGACAAACCAACCCTACAATCCAGAGTTAAGCTATCCGGGTTAAATACGTCGCACGGCAAGGCTCAACCCAACCCCACAAACTCAAAAACCCAGAAACCCCCCATGCCCAAACAAGCAAGCCATGTTGGCAGGACACAAGTTGATTTTTTTCGGGCGCAGTTTGACACCGCCCTCCCCTCGTTCCCACAACCTAGTTTGAACCCCTGTTCCTACAACCCAACCACACCTCGGTTTCAGGTGCGTGGCACAGACCCAGATGCCGCTTCTGAGTTCATGGCAGGGTGACTCAGCCCTGCCCCTTCTTTATGACAGCTCCGCATTGAAATCAAAAGCTCGGGGATGGTGAGCAAGACCCCCCGGCTGCAGAAAATACCCACCCAATTTTTTTTTTTCCTGCAAAAAGGGTCCCCCTCCGAATCAACACTCACCCAGCCCTATCCTGACGGCCAGGCCAGTGCCCCCGAGGGTCTCTCTGCTTGCTTTCTCTCTCTCTCTCTCTCTCTCTCTCACTCTCTCTGTGTCTCTCCTGGGATCAACCTGTGAGCTGCCACCAGCCCGCCACGGCCGTCGGTTGCAGGAGATCTTCAAGGAAGTGACACTGGCGAGCCTCAATGAACCGCTGACGCCAATTCCATTGTTTGCCCGCCCCGCAGGGGGAGAAAACGAAAGGGCTGCAGGAAGTAAACATCTGGCTGGAACATGCAAAGGGAAGGAAGCCTCGGCAGCGCCAGGCAGGACCCGAGAAGGAGCCACAAGCATAAGACGTCAGAAATGCCACTTTGGAGTTTTGGAAAAAACTTTCTGGGGACCGGAGATGGTGCCTTCCTCCTCCTCCTCCTCCTCCTCCTCCTCCTCCTCCTCCTCCTCCTCCTCCCCGGTGCTTGTTATCTCCCCCTCTGTCCTGCCCCCTTAGCCAGACCCTCCTACCCCCACCCCATCTTCTTAATCAAGTCTTGGCCAGGAGTTACATGCCTGGAGGTGGCAGCCTAAAGCTGGGATTGACCCATAAGCCTGCCTTGACCTCCCTCCCTCCCTCCCTCCCTCCCTCCCATAGCAATCTATTTCCAGTCTCCCCCGCCACCCCCACCCCAAAAGCTGGAGGAGCTGCAGCCCTGCCTGCCTGCCTGCAGAGGAAGACACACACACACACACACCTGCTATTCCTTCCCTCTTCCCCTCCCCTCCCGCGCCCTCCCTCCACCCCAGGTGGGAAGCAGAGTCTGGGAGAGGGAAATCAATAGGCAAGAGAGGAGAGGCAGCTCACTCCCCCCCCCTCCGGGAGGATTGATGGGGCTGGAGCTCCCCATTGATCCTTCCCGGCCCCTCCCTCCCTCCCTCCCCCTCCCTTCTCTCTCTCTCTCTCTCTCTCTCTCTCTCTCTCTCTCTCTCTCTCTCTCTCTCTCTCTCTCTCTCTCTCTCTCTCGTACTCTTCTCTATCTGTCTCTCTATCTCTTTCTCTGACTCTGTCTCTTTCTGTCTCTCCCTCTCTGCATGTGTATGTGTGTCTCTCTCTGTTTCTCTCTCCCTCTTTCTGTGTTTCTCTCTCTCTCTCTCTCTTTCTTTCTCTCTCTCAATATCTCTCTCTTGGTTTCCCTCCCTCCCCCCTTTCTTTCTCTCCTCTCTCTCTCTCTCTTTCTTTCTCTCTCTCAATATCTCTCTCTTGGTTTCCCTCCCTCCCCCCTTTCTTTCTCTCCTCTCTCTCTCTCTCTTTCTCAGACTCTGTCTCTTTCTATCTCTCTTTCTCTCCTTTCTGTCTCTCCCTCTCTGTATGTATAAGTGTGTCTCTCTCTGTTTCTCTCTCCCTCTTTCTCTCTCTCTCTCTCTCTCTCTCTCTCTCTCAATATATCTCTCTTGGTTTCCCTCCCTCCACCCCTCTCTCTCTCTCCTCTCTCTCTCTCTTTCTCTATGTGTGTTTCTTTCTCTTTCTCTCTCTTTCTCTTTGTCTCGCTCTTTTTCTTTCTCTCTCTCTCTCTCTCCTTCTCTCTCTTGGTTTCTTTGCCCCCCCTCTCTCTTTCTCTCTCCATCTCTTTCTCTCCTTCTCTCTCTCTCTCTCTCTGTGTGTGTCTTTCTCTCCCTCTCTTTCTCTGTCTCACTTTTTTTCTTTCTCTCTCTCTCTCTCCTTCTCTCTCTTGGTTTCTTTGCCCCTCTCTCTTTCTCTCTCCATCTCTTTCCTTCTCTCTCTCTCCTTCTCTCTCTTTCTCTCTCTCTCTTTCTCTGTGTGTGTTTCTCTCTCTCTCTCTTTCTTTCTCTCTCTCTCTCTCAAAATCTCTCTCTTGGTTTCCCTCCCTCCCCCCTCTCTTTCTCTCCTCTCTCTCTCTTTCTCTTTCTCTGTGTGTGTTTCTCTCCCTCTCTTTCTCTCTGTCTCACTCTTTTTCTTTCTTTCTCTCTCTTTCTTTCTCTCTCTCTCTCTCAAAATCTCTCTCTTGGTTTCCCTCCCTCCCCCTCTCTTTCTCTCCTCTCTCTCTCTCTCTCTTTCTCTTTCTCTGTGTGTGTTTCTCTCCCTCTCTATCTCTCTGTCTCACTCTTTTTCTTTCTCTCTCTCTCTCCTTCTCTCTCGGTTTCTTTGCCCCTCTCTTACTCTCTTACTCTCTCTCTCTTTCTTTCTCTCTCTCTCCCAGCTTTTGTGGTCTTCCCAGAGTGGGGGGTGGGTGGGAAGAAGAAGAAGAAGAAGAAGAAGAAGAAGAAGAAGAAGAAGAAGAAGAAGAAGAAGAAGAAGAAGAAGAAGAAGAAGAAGAAGAAGAAGAAGAAGAAGAAGAAGAAGAAGAAGAAGAAGAAGAAGAAGAAGAAGAAGAAGAAGAAGAAGAAGAAGAAGAAGAAGAAGAAGAAGAAGAAGAAGAAGAAGAAGAAGAAGAAGAAGAAGAAGAAGAAGAAGAAGAAGAAGAAGCTGCTACTGGCGGGGAGAGGAGGAGAAAGAGGAGGACGGGCCAACCTTAACCTTTGCCAGCCATCCAGCTCGTTAAGAGACGCTAAGGAGAGGCAGTTCGGGGGGGGGGCGGCGGGGGCGGCCAGCCCAGCCGGAGGAAGAGGAGGAGGAGGAGGAGGAGGGTCGGTGGAGCCTGGAATCCGAAGGCGCGAGGGACTTTCAAACCGGCCAGCTTGGCCACCCCCCCCCCCCGCAGCCCCTCCAGCCAGGGGGAGACCCCAGACCCGGGACATCCCCCCCACCCACTCCCCGCGCCCGCCTTCCCCATTGTACCCCGGCCGCGGGCGATGCGCGGCCGCCCCTCCGAGCCTCCTCCGGCCGCCGCCGCCGCCGCTGCTCCTTCTTCTTCTTCTTCCCGGGCTGTCAGCGCGTCTTACCGTTGCGCGCCCCACGTGCATTCGGAGCCCCGGAGGGAGGGAGGGAGGGAGGGAGGGAGGCCGGTTGGCCAGGTGGGAGCGAGCCTGCGAACGCCCCCTCCCCAGCGCCCCTCGCCACGCCTGGCCAAGCCGGCCTCTTCCCTCCCCTCCCCTCCCCTTCCTCCCCCCCCCAAAAAAGGACAAAAGCCCCCTCCCACCCGGGATGCCCGGCGGAGAGACCCCCACCCCACCCCCCCCCGCCCTGCCTACCTGCTGCGGGGCCGCTGCGGCGCTGGAGGGGGGGGGAGGCGGCCCGGTTGGAGCGGAGGAGGGGGCTGACAGCCAGCTGCTGCCCGCGGAGGAGGAGGAGGAGGAGGAGGAGGAGGAGGAGGAGGAGGAGGCGGGGGGGCTGCCTCTGCGGAGCGCCTCCTTCCTTCCCTCCCACCCACCCACCCACCTACCCAGCCAGCCGGGGAGCCGAGCAGCGCGAGCCGGAGCGGACCGAGGAGGGAACAGGGATGGAGGGAAAGAGGGGGGGGCAGCCTCCTCCGCCCCCTCCTCCTCCTCCTCTCCTCCGCGCACCCCGCGGGATGGGGAGGGGGCAGGCAGCGGGAGGGGGAAGGGGAAGGGGTTGCTCGGACTTGGGGGAGCCAGGAAGGAAGGAGGCAGGGAGGGAGGGAAGATGGGGAGGGGGAATCTGGAAGACCCCCTTCCCATCCCTTTCCCTCCCCACCCAACGGTGCCCGCAAGAGAGGAAGGGGGACATGCATGCACCCTCCACCCTTAAGCGGGTCCAGGGTCTTCCAACATGTGCTGGACCCCAACTCTGCCCAGAGATGGCAAGGACAAGGGTGGATGGGATCGCTCTCCTCCAACCTGGGGGTCTCTCAGGCAACAACGGTTCAGTAACTGGGACCCCCACCCAGCCTTGATTTATCCCCACCCCCCACCTGCCCAAAATGTGCCCACAGGAGCCTCGGCGCAGCCTTCGCCAAAGCCACTACAGGTGAGCAGCTCACCTGCCCATCCATCTCAAAATCGCGACCTAAGTCACCGCTAGGCATCTAACTTTATCTGTTTTACGGTTTACAAAGTCATGGGAAAAAGTCCCTTCGTTACAGATAGTCCTCAAGTGATGACCATAATTGAGCCCGACATTGATGTGGCTGAGTGAGAGATTTGTTAAGTGAGTTTTGCCCCATTTTGCGACCTTTCTTGCCACGGTTGTTAAGTGAATCGGTGCAGTCCCACGGTTGTTAAGTGAATCTGGCTTGGCCTTTGCTTGTCAGAAGGTCCCAAAAGGGGATCGTGGCACCTCGGGACGCTACGATGGTCATAAATATGAGTCAGTTGCCAACTGTCTGGATTTGGATCATGTGACCTTGTGGGATGCTGCAACCGTCATAAGTGTGAAAAACTGACATAAGTCACTTTTCTCAGCATCGTTGCAACTTTGAGCAGTCACTAAATGAACCGTTGTAAGTCAAGGACTACTTGTAGTCCTCTTCTCTGGACCAGAGGGGGGAGGGGGCTGCAAGCCAAGGATTCAAAATCCATCTTCCTTTGCTGGGTGGCAGAAGCCCAGGGGGAATTATACTGGCCCCCCTCGGCTGGGTTGAACAAAAAGGGGCAACAGATCATTAACATGTTTTTAATCTTGAAATTATTTAATTATAAAAGCGATAAATTGCTTTGTATACCCCAAAAAGCAGTGTTTCTCAGCCAATTGAAGCTGGGTGGACTTCAACTCCCAGAATTCCCTAGGCAGGCCCAATATTTCTCAATCTCAGCCTCTCAAAGCCAGGTGGACTTCAATTCCCAGAATTCCCCAGGCAAATCCAATATTTCTCAACCTCAGCTTCTCAAAGCCAAGTGGACTTCAACTCCCAGAATTCCCCAGGCAGGCCCAATATTTCTCAACCTCAACTTCTCAAAGCCAGGTGGACTTCAACTCCCAGAATTCCCCATGCAGGGCCAAAATTCCCCACCTCAGCCTCTCAAAGCCAAGTGGACTTCAACTCCCAGAATTCCCCAGCCAGCTTTGCAAGGCGATGCTTAAGTCAGTCATCCCCGATGTTACGAGAACATTTGCCACGATTGTTAAGCGACTCACTGCAAGTTCTTAAGTCAGTCACAGTCATTAAGCGAATCCACCTCCCCCAGTCGGCTTTGCTTTTCAGAAGCCAATTGCGTGACTCCAGGACGCTGCCACCGACGTAAATAAACACCCACTTTTGATTGCACCTTTTTCGGTGCTGTTGTAACTTCGGTCGCTAAACGAATGGCTGTAATTGGAGGACTACTTATATCTACATATCAAACCCCGTTTTTATCTAACAGAATAAAAAAAGCTAGCTGGGTATTCAACGCCAGCCGTTACAGCCAGAAAATGTAAAATAAATTTAAGTCATTCCGATGGGGATATTCCTCATTTAGCAGCCGCCGCTCAAATACGGCCTCCTGCCTCAGTGGAGAGGTTCAAAACAGGAATAATTTAGAGCCACCCGCAAGGGGACTGTCACCTAATAGGACGGCACACCTTCTCCGAATGTAGGTGAGTCTCAGGTTCGGCCCCAGAATTGGCTGCTTAAAAGGATCAGGTAACAGGTGCGAGAAAAGACCATGGAAGCTTTGGCCAGCCGGACTTAAGCCGACTCCTATTTCCGACTGGTTAGCAAGGCTGAAGCCTGCAAAACAAGCCTAAATAAATGAAATAATCTGAAATAAGATGAGTTTCTTTCCTTCTCCCTTTGACCTATTGGTTTGTTAAGGATATTGTTGTTGTGTTACCAACCAGCAGAGTGTAGAGCACAGAGAAACGTTGCTGAGAGCAATGAATGAGAGATGTGCAAACTGATTTATCAAAAGTTTACTTTATAGTGAAAAAAAACAATCTCGTAGTCTTTTAAATCAATCCAAGTCTTTGTCAGTTAAATCAGTCCAGTGATACAGAAATCTTCTTACCACACAAACAGTAGTTGGTTAGAATAACAAACTCACTCTGGTTCACAAACCACGATGGTAGCAGATCCATCCAACGATGATAGCACAATGATAGCAACTCTACACACAATGGTAGCATATCATCAACTGAATACGTTACAGTACCTTGACTAGATAACATCAGCAGTGCTGGGTTTATTTCATTTTTTATTCTTTATATGACCTCCGTCCTGTGTCTGGCCATTGGAGCACTGATGATGTTATCTAGGTGGCTCATAAAATGTCTGCAGGAAAACAGCCAAGCTCAGAGACCACCAAGGACCCCACAGTCCTCCTCTTCCTCAATCCCCACTCCCTTCTAATACTGATGATGTTCCCTAGTTGGGTCATGAAACGTCTGCCAGAAAGAAAGAAAGCTCAGAGACCAAGGACCACACAGTCCTCCTCCTCTTCCTCCTCTCTGCAAACCCTCCTTCCTTCTAACACTGATGATGTTCCCTAGTTGGGTCATGAAACGTCCACAAGAAAACAAACAAGCTCAGAGAGCACCTCCGAGAAGGCCTTTATTTCCTACTCCAGAACTCCCTGTTATCATATCCGTAGATTGTACTGGACAGAAATTAAGGGAGACCCTAATCAAACTTGATCTTCATCAAACCAGGTTAATTAGTCCGATCTAAGCAGCTCCAGGGTCTCATCAAGGCTTTTGCCAACTCCATGAAACTCAAGGAGACATCGCATTTCTTCTGACTCATTCCCCACCAGGGATACTTCTCAGATGGAATTATTAACTGTGTTTTACTATCCTTCTACTACCGGTAGCCCAGCGTGGGAGACGACAGCAGAGAGGAAAAGAAAGAAAGAAAGAAAGAAAGAAAGAAAGAAAGAAAGAAAGAAAGAAAGAAAGAAAGAAAGAAAGAAAGAAAGAAAGAAATTTTTCTTTCCTAACGAAGATATACACATATATCTACAGTAGCACCTGACCCAACATCAGCTCTGGAAATCTATCAATGTGACTTTTTCGTGCACACTTAAGTTCCTTCTGAGGTCCATTCATGGATCCATCCAATATTTTGTCCCCGTAACTAGGCAAATAAGGAGAAAGCATCTCATCACAAGTACAGGTAGTCCTTGACTTATGACCACAATTGAGCCCAACATTTCCGTAGCTAAGCAATCATGTTTTTACATTTTATGCATTTAGTTTATAAAGTCAATTTTCACGTTTGTTCGGCCTTCACATTTACACTGGCATTTGTACTTGAAATAAATAAGTGGATAGATAAAGTAAACTAAACTCAGCAACCACACAAGAATAACTGTGCAATTGCACAGCAGGGACAATGAATATTACAAAATGCAAACAAGATCCTTTTTTTTAAAAAAAAAAAAACACCAAATGGAGTGTTTATACGCGTGCTAGAAAACTGTTTTTATTTTGCTATATGTACACTCCAAAGAATAGTAAGTCCAGCACACACAAAAACTAAAAATAGAAAAACAAGCTGTTTTTTAAAGCATTAAGCAAAACAGAGACTTAAATGCATCCTGAACAGGGAACCAGTAAATGCATCTATTTATCAATATACAAGATTATGAAAGTTCAACTGGGCAGTATAATTACAGGCAGTCCTCGACTTACGGCCACAATTGCGCCCAACATTTCTGTTGCTAAGTGAGACAGTTGATAAGTGAGTTTTGCCCCATTTTACGACTTTCCCTGCCACCGTTTGTTAAGTGAATCACTAACTTTGTTAAATGAATAACACGGTTGTTAAGTGAATTTGGCTTCCCCGTTTTCCACATAGACTAGTGGTTCAGCCCTCTGTAACAATTCCAGTTTCTCACTTTTTCCCTTGGGGACATTCATTGCCAACCCACTCTAGACACAGGCAGAAGATCTTCTAATCCAACCCCTGCATAAGTACTATACAATTTCAAACAAATTAATGAATTGATGAAAAACAACTTCCGGTGGCACGCTATTCCACTGGTTAATTGTTATGCTGGTTGGCTGTTGGCTGTTAGTGATCTAACGTGACTACTGCATAACACAGAAGGCCAAAGTGATTTATTTTTTTTGGGGGGGGGGGTCTGTCTGTCCCTTGACATCCTCCTCCTGCTCCCTTCATGCCAAAACAGGGTTCTACAACTTGGCCCCTTGAAGCTGGGTGGACTTCAGCTCCCAGAATTCCTCAGCCAGCCACGAGGAATTCTGGGAGTTGAAGTCCACAAGTCTTAAAGCTGCCAAGTTTGAAGGCCTCTGTCCTGGAGGAAATGTCTTCTTGAATTTGGTTTGGTTTATTCAGCAAATAGGCAGCTTTCTCTTCCTTCCTTCCTTCCTTCCTTCCTTCCTTCCTTCCCACAAACCATCCCTAACAAACACTGGAAGCTTTTAAGAAGAGTTTGGACAACAATTTGTCTGAAATGGTTTAGGGCAGTGATGGCTAACCTGTTTGCCGTCGCGTGCCAAAAGCGGGGGGAGAGTGAGGGGTCGCTCATGCGTGTGCCTATGCCCATAATTCAATGCGCCCCCCCCCCAGCATGCACGCACGACACCCCCCCCTCCCCGCTTTTGGCACACAATGGTACGGTGGGCCTGGTAAGCCTGTTTTTTTTGCCCTCCCCAGGCTCCAGATTCTTTCTTGGAGCCTGGGGAGGGCAAAAACAGCCTTCCCAATTCCCCTGGAGGCTGGAAACAGCCTATTTCCCAACTTCTGGTGGCCCTGAAAATCCGTTTTTCGCCCTCCCCAGGCTCCAGAGGCGAAAACAGCCTTCCCCACCCCCCTGGAGACCAGAAATGGCCCATTTTTCGACTACCAGTGGGACCGGAAGGCCCGTTTTTCGCCCTCTCCAGGCTCCAGAGGCGAAAACAGCCTTCCCCACACCCCTGGAGGCCAGAAACAGCCCATTTTCTGACTTCCGGTGGGCCCGGAAGGCCCGAAAATCAGCTGGCCGGCGTGGGCATGCATGCTGGAGCTGAGCTAGGGCAATTTTCGCAAATGCCCAAATTAAGGTGAACCGACTACAGTCTTCTCAAATTTGCTATTGTCCAGAGGAACAGGCCGTAAATAGGAGTAATTCGCTGTATTGCAACTCTGTCTACCCACAGGAGCGGAATAGGCACGCACAGGTAGTACAATGGCCAGCAAAAAGCGGTGTGTGTTGTGACATCATCCCACACATTCCCCAAATTAAAGCAATTTGCTCCTAGCGCGTGACGCAACCGACCGAAATTTACCTATTTCCTCTTATTCTCGTACAGGTCGTCTTCGATTTACTACCACAGTCAAGACAGGAAGTTCAGTTGCTATGCAAAGCAGTTGTTAAGTGAGTCACACCTGACTTTACAACTTTTTTTTTTTTTTTTGCTATAGTTGCTAGGTAAAATTCCGGCAGTTATTAAGTGAGTCATGTGGCCGTTAAGCAAATCCAGCTTCCCCCATTGACCCAAACGTGCCTTTTTTTTTTCTCCAAGAGGCAACTAGACTTTTTGGTTTTTTCTTAAAGATGTTTCCCCTTCCTCCTCCTCCTCCTCCTCCTCTTCCTCTTTCTCCCAACAATGCCAGCAAACAGTGCAACCTTAAAGGATAACAAATTACAAACACCTCCTGTGTCTTTTTTTCACACATCCAACACAATCAAGCCTTCTCTTTGGCAGCTAAAACGCTGCCTGCAAAAAAATAATAATAATAATTTCTGCAGCGGATAAGTAAGGGGCCCTATTTCCACCACCACCCCCTTGGGGAGAAACACAATTACAATGGAGGATGGATTCGTAAACAACAACAAAAACCTTTCAAGAGGTCTAGCCGCGTTTCCCTGCCCCAAAATTTCTCCCGACGTGAATCACACCAAACCAAAAAAAAAAAAAAAAAAGAGCCAAATTTTATAATTTTGCCTCTCCTCCTTCTCGGAACAGGCAAGCCAAAATGGGGCTCTCCAGCTGAACGAAACCTTCCACTTCCACTTCCTCACTTTGAAAGACACCCAAGTATCACTTCTTGAAGCGAGGTCCGAGTTCGAGGGAAGCGGCAGTTAAGTAGTTTAGAGAAGAGGCTGAAGAGGGATTGGGAACAGCTACCAACACATCGCTTCGATTTGGGCTCACAAAGAGAAGTGCGACTTTGGCCGCCCCCCCCCCTTGCAAAGCAACAATATACACACAACACAACACAACACAACACAACACAACACAACACACACACACTGTTCTGCCTTCCCAACCAAAGCACTTCTGTTTCCGCAGCTTTCTAAAATGATTTTCCAGCTTTGTGACTATCAAGGTTAACGGCTGCCTTTTTTCCCCCCTTCTATTTTCCAACACAATTTCCACCAGCTTGGGAGGGAGGTGCCGATTGCTGGGGTTTTTGGTTTTTTTTTTTCCTCCATACTTTCAAAGAAACAAACCGCTCTCTCCTTTGGTGAGCCAAGGTTCTTCAGAACATAGCAGAGATAAGCAATAAAGGAGAACATTTGTGGCTCAAGGTCGAACTGTGGGGTTCTTGGTGCTCTCTGAGCTGGCTGGTTTCCTTGCAGGCCTTTCATGACCCAACGAGGGAACATCATCAGGGCTAGAAGAGAGCGGGGTGAGGAGGGGGAGGGGGAGGGGGAGCAGGAAGAAGAGGAGGAGGAACAGGCGGGAGGAGAAGGAGGAGGAAAAGGGGAGGAGCAAGAGGAGGAGAAGGAGGAGAAGGAGGAGGAGGAGGGAGGTGGATGGGAGAAGGAAAAGGAGGAGCAGGAGGAGAAGGAGGGGAAGAGGAGGAGGAATAGGCAGGAGGAGGAGGAGGAAAAGGGGAGGAGCAAGAGGAGGAGAAGGAGGAGAAGCAAGATGGGGAAGAGGAGGAGATGGGAGGAGGATGGGAGGAGGAAGAGGAGGAGGAACAGGCGGGAGGAGGAGGAGCAGGAGAAGGGAAGGAGCAAGAGGAGGAGAAAGAGGAGGAGAAGGAGGAGAAGTAGGATGGGGAAGAGGAGGGAGGAGGATGGGAGGAAGAAAAGGAGGAGGAATAGGCAGGAGGAGGAGGAGGAAAAGGGGAGAAGGAAAAGGAGGAGCAGGAGGAGAAGGAGGGGAAGAGGAGGAGGAATAGGCAGGAGGAGGAGGAGGAAAAGGGGAGCAGCAAGAGGAGGAGAAGGAGGAGAAGCAGGATGGGGAAGAGGAGGAGGAGGGAGGTGGATGGAAGGAGGAAGAGGAGGAGGAACAGGCAGGAGGAGGAGGAGCAGGAAAAGGGGAGGAGCAAGAGGAGGAGAAGGAGAAGAAGGAGGAGAAGCAGGATGGGGAAGAGGAGGAGGAGGGAGGTGGATGGGAGGAGGAAGGAGGAGTAACAGGCAGGAGGAGGAGCAGGAAAAGGGGAGGAGCAAGAGGAGGAGAAGGAGAAGAAGGAGGAGAAGAAGATGGGGAAGAGGAGGAGGAGGAGGGAGGCGGATGGGAGGAGGAAGAGGAGGAGCAGGAGGAGAAGGAGGGGAAGAGGAGGAGGAACAGGCAGAAGGAGGAAGAAGAGGAGGAAGAGCAGAAGGGTGAAGAAAAGGAGGAGGAGGAGAGGAGGAGGAGGAGAAGAGGAGGAGAAGGTGGACAACGGCGACTGTGGGGTCCTTGGTGCTCTCTGAGCTTGGTTGTTTTCTTGCAGGCCTTTCATGACCCAGCTAGGGAACATCATCAGGGCTAGAGGAGAGCGGGGTGAGGAGGAGGAGGGGGGGGAGGGGGAGCAGGAAGAAGAGGAGAAGGAACAGGCAGGAGGAGGAGGAGGAGGAGGACTGTTGTGCTCTCTGAGCTTGGCTGTTTTCTTGCAGACGTTTCATGACCCAACTAGGGAGCATCATCAGTGCTAGAAGGGAGTGGGGTTTTTCTCCGCTTATACACAGCGGTTTGTCCTGTCAGTGACGGTAGGACCATCCAGGAACTACCAACTCAGATGAACAAGGCAACATAAACAACAGCCTAATCAAGGAACCTCCGTGAACACTCCCACTGAAAGGGGAAGCCACTTGCATATAAACAGAGAGCAAATTTGCCTTCATTCATCAGAGAGCCAACCCTGCACTCACTGGCACTGATGGTGTTACCTTGTTGGGTCATGAAATGTTTACAAGAACACAACCAGGTTCAAATCGAACAAGGACCTCACAGTTCTCCTCCTCCTCCTCCTCCTCTTCCTGCTCCTCCTCTTCCTTCTCATCTCCACAACCCCCACTCCCTTCTAACACTGATGATGTTACCTATTTGGGTCATGAAACATCTGCAAGGAAACAACCAGCAGGAACCCCATAGATAAAACCCAAACTTCGTTTCCGTAATATCTTCTACTCCAAGTCTGGGTTTAACCGTCCAACCCCTCCTAAATAATCCCTTCACCGTTTTACTGATCGGTTTGATGAAAAAAAATTTCCTGGCCTTTATCAAACGGGTAATACCGAAATGCCGCTACGTGTTTTTTTAAACACGCGTGTTGGAACAAGACGGACAGATAACAAGAACAAAGCTAAATGAAGGTGAGAGGTTTGCAAACAACCACATTTCACAGAACTCCTTGCAAGCTCTTCCAGGTCACCAAGATCTCCATCCAGCAAGGAAAAACCGCTCACCTGTTCCTGGGAATTCATAACTCGGAGCTTCATCTGCTTCAGGTAAGTGGAGGTGAGAGGCATGTTGTAATCGATGATGCCCGAGACCAGTGAGGAAGGGGACTCGTTTTCTGGAAGGAAAGAAGGAAAATGGGTCTCTTTGAAAGACCTGGAAGACCGAGCAATTTCATCCTCATTTCCACATCACCTGGATGAGATCCCACAAGAGGGATCCAACGTTCTGGATTCTCACCTGTTCTCCGTTGGTCTAGGAACACCTACCAATACAGGTAATCCTTGAGTTATAAAATCCTAGGGCTGGAAGGGACCTTGGAGGTCTTCTAGTCCAACCCCCTGCCCAAGCACGAGACCCTACATCCGTGATGGCGAATCTGTGGGCACGCAAGCATTGCCCTAGCTCAGCTCCATCGCACATGCACGCACCGGCCAGCTGATTTTCAGGCTTCCAGGCCCAGCAGAAGTCGGGAAACGGGCTGTTTCTGGCCTCCGGAGGGCCTCCGGGGGGTGGAGGGGGTGGGAAAGGCCTTTTTCGCCCTTCCCAGGCTCTTAGAAAGCCTCTGGAGCCTGGGGAGGGCAAAAAACGGATTTTCAGGGCCCACCAGAAGTTGGGAAATGGGCCGTTTCCAGACTCTGGGGGAATTGGGAAGGCTGTTTTCGCCCTCCCCAGGCTCCAAGAAAGCATCTGGAGCCTGGGGAGGGCAAAAAACGGGCCGTACCATTGTGTGCCAAAAGCGGGAGGAGCAGGGGGGATCGCATGCGCATGTGCGGGGCACATTGAATTATGAGTGTGGGCACGCACGGGCGCGACCACCCCACACTCCCCCCGCTTTTAGCATGCGACAGCAAAAAGTTTAGCCCTCACTGCTCTACATCATTCTGGACAAATTATTGTCCCGTTTTTTTCTTGAAAATCTCCAGGGATGGAGCACCCACCACTTCTGTTCCACTACAAGTAGTCCTTGACTTACAACGGTTCGTTGAATGACCATTCAAAGTTACAACGGCACTGGAATAAGTGACTTATGACCGTTTTTCAACACGTACGGCCGTGGCAAACATCTCCATGACCAAAATTCAGACGCTTGGAAACTGACTCGTATTTATTAACTGTTGCAGTGTCGTGGGCTCAGGTGATCCCCTTTTTTCGAATTTCTGACAAGCCAAGTCAACGGGGGAAGCCAGATTCACTTAACAACTGGGTAACTTACTTGACAACTGCAATGATTCACTTAACGACGATGGCAAGAAAGGTTGCAAAATGGGGCGAAACTCACTGAACTATTGTCGGGCTTGGCAACAGAAATTTTGGGCTCAGTTGCCGTTCACAAATTGAGGACTCTCTGTGGCTTCCATCCATCATTTCTTGCCTTGCACTCAGGGGCTTTGGAGATTATATTGATCCTCAACATCAAACCTCTCTAGAAGATGCTAAAGTGGGCAAGCTGTACAATTTAAAATGAATGGTTAAAAATTAATGTGATTAATTAATTATCTTGTCCTGAGAGAGATAGAGGTACCAGCATCTTTCTTGTCCCTTAAATTTCAGGATTTATTTCCCCATTGATAATCCCTCCCCCACCCCCCCCACCCCACGTTCATCATCTACGTTCGGCTTCTGGGGAGGGACAGAGGGCTAATAATTGTCCTTGGATAACTTTTTCTGCTCTAATAACTCCTTATTTACAGCAACAAAGAGAGCCGCTGGGGACTGAAAGCATCCCTTGCAATGTGATACAGCATAATAAATAACAGAATAGCAGAGTTGGAAGGGACCTTGGAGGTCATCTAGTCCGACCCCCTGCTCAAGCGTACTATTTCAGACAAATGGCTGTCCAATCTCTTCTTAAAAACTTCCAGTGTTGGAGCATTTACAACTTCTGGAGGTAAACTGTTCCACTGGTTAATTATTCTGAGTATCGGGAAATTTCTCCTTAATTTCAGGTTGCTTCTCTTCTTGATTAATTTCCACCTGTTGCTTCTGGTGCTTTAGAGACTAGCTTGACTCCCTCTTCTTTGGGGCAGCCCCTCAAATATTGGAATATTGCTATCCTGTCCCCCCAATCCTTCTTTTCATCAAATTAAAAAGGTGCTAGTCGTTCCCGACTCTAGGGGGCGGCTCTCATCTCCGTTTCAACGCCGAAGAGCCGTCTCCGTGGTCATGTGGCCGGCACGACTCAACGCCAAAGGCGCACGGAACGCTGTTCCCTTCCCACCAAAGGTGGTCCCTATTTTTCCACTGGCATTTTTGACGTGCTTTCGAACTGCTAGGATGGCAGAAGCTGGGACAAATCACGGGAGCTCACCCCGTTCCGCGGCGCTCGGGATTCGAACCGCTGAACTGCCGACCTTTCGATCGACAAGCTCAGTGTCTTAGCCACTGAGTGTCCCTTATCAAATTAGATAGACTCAATCCCTGCAACCGTTCTTCATATGTTATCGCCTCCAGCCCCCTAATCCTCTTGGTTGCTCTTCTCTACATTTAAAGTCTCTCCTCCAAAGATCGTCTATCGGCACAGTTTGCATGGTGGGGATCCTTTTAAAAAAAAGCGGATCTGGTGTGCTGTGAAGAGCCCCCCCTTGTCGAAGGCTTCCTTGCAGACAGAAGAGAAAGCAGAAGCCTCCGAGCGGTCCCTTCTCGCTCCTGGTGATAACTTCCACGGCCAGGCTGTCCCTGTGGCCGACCGAAGGAAGCCCAGCAAAGACAGAAGAGCCATTCAGAGCGGAGAGGACAACCCTCCCTTTGCAGAGAAGCCCCACACCCATTTAAGCATAGCTCTGGGTCATCCCCCTTCTTTCGGGTAGCATACAGAGGGTCCTTGATGTACAACTGAAGCAATAGCATTAAGACTATATGCCGCTTCACAGTGCTTTAAAGCAGGGGTCTCCAACCTTGGCAACTTTAAGCCTGGCGGACGTCAACTCCCAGAATTCCCCAGCCAGCTTTGCTGGCTGGGGAATTCTGGGAGTTGCTGTCCGCCAGGCTTAAAGTTGCCAAGGTTGGAGACCCCTGCTTTAAAGCCCTCTCTTGAGTGATTTACAGAGTCATCATCTTGCCTCGAACAATCGGGGGCCTCGTTTTACCGACCTGGGAAGGACGGAAAGCGGAGTCAACCTTGAGCCTGGTGAGAATCGAACTCCTGGCTGTGAGCAGAGTGCCTGCAATACTGATTTCTAAGCATTGCGGCACCAGATATAGAATAGGTGACAGATGGATGGATGGATGGGCAATAGGGATAGATAGATAGATAGATAGATAGATAGATAGATAGATAGATAGATAGATAGAATAATAGATAGATCATAGAGAGGGAGGGAGGGAGGGAGGGAGGGAGAGAGAGAGAGAGAGAGAGAGAGAGAGAGAGAGAGATAGATAGATAGATAGAAAGATAGGGATAGATAAATAGATAGATAGATAGATAGATAGATAGATAGATAGATAGATATGGATGGACGGATAGATAGATAGATAGATAGATAGATAGATAGATAGATAGATAGACAGACAGATGATTGACAGATAAGTGATAGATACATACATCAGACAGAGTTGGAAATCAGGTAAGACGGCAAGAGGAGACCCGTCTTGTGCCCTGCGCCCCAAAAGACCTCCTGAAAATAAGGCCAAGCACTTATTTGGGGGTTCAAAAAAAGATAAGACAGGATCTTATTTTGGGGGAAACACGGTAGATGATAGATTATGGATAGATAAAGATAGAAAGATAGATAGATGATAGAGATAGATAGATACATAGATGGTTGACAGGTGATAGATACATACATACATAGAAAATATATATATATAGAGAGAGAGAGACACAGAGAGAGAGAGAGATGATTAGATTAGATAGATAGATAGATAGATAGATAGATAGATAGATAGATAGATAGACCAATAGCACTTAGACATATATACCCTTCACAGTGCTTTTATAGCCCTCTCTAAGCGGTTGACAGAGTCAGCCTATGGCCCCCAACAATCTGGGTCCTCATTTTACCGACCTCGGAAGGATGGAAGGCTGAGTCAACCCTGAGCCAGCGAGGATCAAACCTCTGGCAGTTGGCAGAGTTAGCCTGCAATCCTGCCTTCTAAGCCACTGAACCACCACGGCTCCTAAGTGAGTTAAGTGAGATTTGCCCCCATTTTACGACCTTTCTTGCCATCATTGTTAAGCAAATCACCACAGTTGCATGCGGTCCCCCCTCATTCGGCCCTTCCGAGCTCTGTTTTCACTGGCAAGAAGGTTGCAGGAGGCCGGGGCAGCCGAAAACGGAGCCCGGGAGCCCATTTTCTCTGGCAGAAGCACCGCAGGTCAGGTCTAAGTAACCTGCAGGCCGGATGCGGCCCCCGGCCCTTGAGTTTGACACCCCTGATATAAGCTGTTCAAAAGAAACAGACCCCATAAAAGAGAAGGCAGAGTTGCATTCTATGGAAAAGACCACGATCCTTGCAGACTTCCATCTGACGCCATGTTGCAAGCTGCAGGAGGGAGCCATCCTATTGGCACCATCGCCATTTTTTCACAAGACGGGGCCGAAAATGACTTTTGCACGTTCCCGGACTGGACCGTGAAGGAACGGGCCATCCTTGGAGGCCTGAAACTCACCAAGGAGTTTGCTTCCGCAGCCCTTACCTTTAGGTTCCACGCCGTTGGAGTTAAAATGCATTCTTTTCTGGCACTCGGTGCAGCTCATCAGGAACCTGGTCACCGCTTCTCGTGGGAGGAAGGCGTACGTTTCCGCAATCTGAAGGAAGAAGAAGAAGAAACCAAAATGACATCTCTGAGATCTTGCCGAGGGGAGGCCCCACCAACTCCCATCCGGCAAACCCACCACACATCCAGGGGTGAAAAATCCAGCAGGTTCTGACAGGTTCTGACGAACCGGTAGCGGAAATTTTGAGTAGTTTGGAGAACCGGCAAATGCCACCTCTGGCTGGGCCCAGATTTTGCAGTATCCTTTCCCCAGGAGTAGGGAGGGAATGGGGATTTTGCAGTATCCTTCCCCTGGAGTGGGGTGGGAATAGAGATTTTGCAGTATCTTTCCCCCAGGAGTGGGGAGGGAATGGGGATTTTGCAGTATCCTTCCCCTGGAGTGGGGTGGGAATAGAGATTTTGCAGTATCTTTCCCCCAGGAGTGGGGAGGGAATGGGGATTTTGCAGTATCCTTCCCCCAGGAGTGGAGAGGGAATGGGGATTTTGCAGTATCCTTCCCCTGCCACGCCCAGCAATCCACACCACACCCACCAAGCCACGCCCATAGAACCGGTAGTAAAAAAATTTGAATTTCACCAGTGCACAGATCTCCATTCAAAGACATGCTTACATACAGACATACAGATAGCGTGTAGCCCTACAGTACAGGGTGCCCTTGAGTTACAACTACAATTGAGCCCAACATTTCTGTTGCTAAGTGAGATGTTTGTTAAGTGAGTTTTGCCTCGTTTTACGACCTTCCTTGCCAATGTTGTTAAGTGAATCACTGCTGTTGTTTTGTTAGTAAGACGGTTATTAAGTGAATCTTTGCTCTGGCCTTCCTATTCTCCACCTCTTTTTTTCCAGCCACTGGCAGAATAAATTCCAAGTTTGATACTATTTTGAATCTTCTGTTAGATTTTCAGTGTCAGTCTGTCCATTTCTGCACAGTCTAATATCTTAATTAATTCTTCATCTTGTGGTATTTCTTCATTTTTCCAATATTGTGCAAGGATAATTCTTGCTGATGTTAAAACATGTAATACTAAATACATACTTCTCATCAAATTTTTCTGATATCATCCCTGGTAAGAAACAGTTCAGTCTTAAAATCTACATGTTTCCCTATTATCTATGTATGTTTGGCCAAAAATTTTTTGCTTTAGCACAAGTCCACCACATATGATGAAATGTGCCCGTCTTTTGATTATAGTTAGAATAGAATGAGTTGGAAGGGACCTTGGAGGTCTTCTAGTCCAACTTCCTGCTTAGGCAGGAAACCCTACACCACTTCAGACAAATGGTTAACTAATCTCTTTTTTAAAACTTCCAGTGTTGGAGCATTAGCAACTTCTGGTGGCAAGTTGTTCCACTGATTAATTGTTCTCTCTGTCAGGAAATTTCTCCTTAGTCCTAGGTTGCTTCTCTCCTAAATTTCCTCCTAAATTTCTCTCCTAAATTTCCTACGTATGCCTCTTCTGAATTGTCTCCAGTCATGCTGGAAGTGGGGTGCCAGAACCTTCTACAGGCCCCCAGAAGTGACCTCATCCTTGCTGGGTACAGATGAGTAAGGATTACACCTTCCTTTGATATGAGACAGCTTCTAATGATGCCCAGAAGGACATTAGCTCACATATCTCATACTCCTGACTCATCTTCAGCTAGTTGTCAATGTCCACACCCAACCTTAGTTCTCCAAGCCCTCAATTCCCCATTTTGTATGGATTAGAGGTCGGTTTCTACCAGTTTGCCCCAGTTCAGGTGAATCGGTCGTGGCGGTGGCGGTCCGTATGTGGCCTGTGCAGCTAGTAGCTGATTCCGACAGCGAGGAGGCTGGTGTGGTGCTGTGCCAGCAGCCTGTGCAGCTGCCACTCGAGTCGGACAGTGAGGAGGCTGGAGAAGATGTGGTGCCAGAGGCCAGGATTCAGCCAGGGCCTTCAGACGCTCCCATAAGTGAAGAGGAAGAGGAGGAGGAGCCTCTTCTCGATGCACGGGCGCGCAGAGCTGCCAAAAGGCAGGAGAGGCTCCTCAGGAGGAGGTCTCCTCGAGAGTAAGGCTTGGGGCTAATTGGCCACTCCCTTAGCCTATTTAAGGAGGAACACCGACTGAAACAATTTGCAGGGAACAACTTCATTCACTCTCCTTCGCGTCCTGATCTTAGTTCTCTTATCAGTTTCCTGCAAATTGCTTCTGGGCATTCTGCCAACCATAGTAAGCTTTCAGTTATTATTCTTTGAATTCTTGGTGGCTGTTAATGCAATTAATTAACAGCCGTTGTTGTAAAATATTGGTTTTTTTAGTAAACTAAGGTTTGAACGGACTTTGTGTGTGCTGCGTTCTTTGGGGTCCGTAGCTGGGGCAGAACACTCTGCACATGCGCAGAAGCCCCGCTCCCACACACGCTCACAGTTCTGAACCGGTAGCGAAATAGAACCCACTATTCGTATGGATGTCCATTTCCCCCACCTCCCTTGATGTAAGTCCTCGACTTAACGATCACAATCGGCGTCCAAAAATTTCCATTGCTCATCCAGTTATGAAGTGAGCTTTTGCCCCACTTTACGACTTTCCTTGCCATAGATATTAAGTGAATCACCGCAGCTAAGTTAGTCACGCAGGTCGTTAAATGAATCCGGCTTCCCCCGTGGTCGCAAAAGGGGACCACGTGACACCCCCCAAACACACACTCCCACCCCCGGGATACTGTGACCATCATAAATTGCACCACAGGATGCTGCAATGGTCGTAAGTGTGAAAAACGGTCATAAGTCACTTTTTTCAGCGCCACTGTAACTTTGACCGGTCACTAAATGAATGGCTATAAGACATATAGGCCTCCCTAGGGAAGTGCAGCTTGTTCTTCGCAGCAGTTCTGCAGCCGATCCGGAATGGATAGAAGCTGGAGCCTGTCGCCCTGAGGGTTGTGTCCTCTGCAAATTTGATAAGAGGGTCATTAACCCCCAGAAGACCCTGAAGGACCCAACCTCATTAGCCTTTTCCAAAGGGCTGAAGACCTGGTGGCGTCCGCAGACATCGGGGTCTGGAGCCACACGGGCTCTGAATGCTCCAAGGTGGGCTAGTCTTTGATCTTGGGGCACTGGAGTGACCCCCTGTGGCTCCCTTGCTTTCGGGGTTTTTTTTGTGTAAGTTGCCTGTAGCAGTTGTGAGATGAACGGTGGGAAAGGGAAAGGAGAGGAGTGAGGAAAAGGGGGAAGGGGAGGGGGAAGGAGTGGAAAGGAAAGGGAAGGGAAGGGAGAAGGAAAAGGAAAGGAAGAAAAGAGGAACGGAAGAAAAGAGGAAAGGGAAGAGAAGAGGAAAGGAAGAGGAAAGGAAAAAGGAAAGGAAAGGAAAGAAGGAAGGAAAGGAAAGGAAAGGAAAGAGGGAAGGGAAGGGAAGGGAAGGAAAGGAAAGAGGAGAGGAAAGGGAAGAAAAGGAAAGGAAAGAGGAAAGGGAAGGGAAGGGAAGAGGAAAGGAAAAAGGAAAGGAAAGAGGAAAAGAAAGGAAAGAGGAAAGGGAAGGAAAGGAAAGAGGAGAGGAAAGGGAAGAAAAGGAAAGGAAAGAGGAAAGGAAAGAGGAAAGGGAAGGAAGGAAAGGAAAGAGGAGAGGAAAGGGAAGAAAAGGAAAGGAAAGAGGAAAGGAAAGAGGAAAGGAAAGGAAAGAGGAAAAGAAAGGAAAGAGGAAAGGGAAGGGAAGGGAAGGAAAGAGGAAAAGAAAGGAAAGGAAAGAGGAGAGGAAAGGGAAGAAAAGGAAAGGAAAGAGGAAAAGAAAGAGGAAAGGGAAGGAAAGGAAAGAGGAAAGGGAAGGGAAGGGAAGGGAAGAGGAAAGGAAAAAGGAAAGGAAAGGAAAGAAGGAAGGAAAGGAAAGGAAAGAAGGAAGGAAAGGAAAGAGGAGAGGAAAGGGAAGAAAAGGAAAGGAAAGAGGAAAGGGAAGAGGAAAGGGAAGGGAAGGGAAAAAGGAAAGGAAAGAAGGAAGGAAAGGAAAGAGGAAAGGGAAGGAAAGGAAAGGAAAGGGAAGAGGAAAGGAAAGAGGGAAGGGAAGAGGAAAGGAAAAAGGAAAGGAAAGGAAAGAAGGAAGGAAAGGAAAGGAAAGAGGAAAAAAAAGGAAAGAGGAAAGGAAAGGAAAGGGAAGGGAAGGAAAGGAAAGAGGAAAGGAAAGGAAGGGAAAGAAAAGGAAAGGGACCTGGAAAGAGAGGGAAGGGAATCAATCATTTCCTCTCTAATAAGAACCAGATCCAAGGAAACTGATTCCCTGGTGCCCTTTTGGTTAGAAAGAGATCACCATCAAAGAACGGATTTGGCAGAGTCAGTCTCCCAACTAAGACGTTGGGGTGGCTGAAATCCCCCATCCCAGCCACTGAACCTTTCTGGGGGTTCGCTTATCTGCTTCCGCGTGTCTCCTTCTCCCCTCGTCCGGCGGCTGCTATGGCGATCTCTGGTCAGATCGGCGAGCAAAGGGTCCCTTCTGATCCAATGAGCGAGGACAGACCCAGGCCCTCCGATCTGGCCTCTTCCCTCGGTTGTCAATAGCTCAGTTGTTGCTGCTGCGGAGGCTTCTATTGTCGTGTAACATCATCACAAAATGGTGGCATCCTAACTGGGAACCCCTTTCAGAATCGAATAACCCCCTGCTCAGACAGGAAACCCTGTACCATTTCAGACAAATGATTATCCAATTTCTTCTTAAAAATGCTCCAATGTTGGAGCAGCCACAATTTCTGGTGGCAAGCTGTTCCGCGGGTTAATTGTTCTAATTTTCAGGAAATTCCTCCTCAGTTCTAGGTTGTTTCTCTCCTTGATCAGTTTCCATCTGTTGCTTCTTGTCCTGCCCTTCGGGGGCTTTGCAGAATAGCTTGACTCCCTCTTCTTTGGGGCAGCCCCTGAGATATTGGAAGATGCTCTCCTGTCTCCCCTGGTCCTTCTCTTCACTAGACTAGCCAGGCCCAGTTCCTATAACCGTTCATCCTATATTCACTGCCATTAAATCTCTGGTCAACGTCTGGGCCAATCCATCAGCACTAGGAAGACAAAGTTGGGGGGGGATCTGACAGGAGGGGGTACGGGAGGGGGACACACCCCCTTAATTGTGATCTGTTTGGGTTTCAACAGGATTGCAAGCAAGGTCGCCTGTGATGGTTTAAGGAGGAAGGATGCTATATGCACATTCCGGGGTGTGAAAAAAAGAGAGAAGGACAGGTAGTTCTCGACTTATAACGGTTCTTTTAGGGACTGTCCGAAGTTACAGCTGCACTGAAAAATGTGACTTGGGACCGTTTTTTTTCCCACACTTACGACTTTTTCCAGCGTCCCCATGATCATGTGAGCAAAATTCGGAGGTTCATATTTGTGACAGTTGCAGTGATCATCTTTTATGACAAGCAAAGTCAAACGTTTGCAAAAAAACAACCAAGCTCAGAGAAAACCAAGGACGCCAAAGCCCTTCCTCCTCCTCTCTGCAAACCCCACTCCCTTCTAGCACTGATGATGTTAACAGTTGGGTCATGAGATGTCTGCAAGAAAAACCGCCAAACTCAGAGCGCACCAAGGATTCCATAATCTTCCTCCTCCTCCTCCTCCTCCTCCTCTCCAAAAACTCCACTTCCTTCTAGCACTGATGATATTACTTACATGGGTCATGAAACGTCTGCAAGAAAACCACCAAACTCAGAGAGCACCAAGGACCCCACATTCTCCTCCTCTTCTCCACAAACCCCTTTCTCTTGGAAAATTGATGATGTTACCTACATGGGTCATGAAATGTTTGCAAGAAAACCACTAATCTCTAAGAACACCAAGGACCCCACTGCCTCCCTCTCCTTCCTCCTCTTCTCCACAAACTCCACTCCCTTCTATCACTGATGATGTTACCTAGTTGGGTCACAAAACGTCTGCAAGAAACCCACCCACCCAAATTCAGAGTGGACCAAGGACCTCACAGTTTAACCCTGAGCCACAAATATTCAACGAGGCTTAAGTCTGGCGACTTTAGAGGGAGAGTAATTCGTTCTCCAGCAGGGGGAAAAACCTTTGACTTATATTTTGTCGTGGTTGCAAAAGCTGGCGTGGTGTGTGACAAATTGAAGCTCCTTAGGTCGGTGCCTCAACACAAGATAACAACACCACCATCTGCAAAACATTCTCCAAGCTTTTCAAATGTAAAATCAGCAACCCAATCTATTCTTAGCAACTTTGCAGAGAGCTCCTTCTGTTTCCTGCTCCAATTAATCCTCTCCAGGCTGCATGCTAAGAAAAACCTTTTTTTTAAAAAAAAATAAAATAAAAAATAAATAAATAAAAACAAAAAGCTTTCAGTTCGACAGAATTTAAAAAAACAAGGAGGGCCGAGATCACACGAACCTTCTCTTTTTTAATAATAATAATAATAATAATAAAAATTCTTTAAAAAGCAGGCTGAATCACAAAAGGGAGACGGGGACACGTGCGATCTAAAAAGCCCCTTGTTTTGAAACGGGATTTTTTTTTTTCTTGCAAAGCAGGAAGTGAGATCTTCTGACATTTTTTTAAAGGCATTTCCCTCTCCACTACGTGGCAGTATAACTTAGTTTATGCTGACCAGCTTAGCAAAGCCAGGCCGTGCGAGAAAGAGAATTGGAGTTTACAGCCCAGGAGAAGCTAAAATGGTTGCCTGCTGGCTTACCATTTTTGTCTCGTGGCCCAAATGTCCCCCAATTTCACATCACACATTTCTCTTTCTTTTTTTCCCAGGAGCTCAGAAATAGCTGAGCTCAGCAGTTTTCTTTTAGCAGGGCTGTCCTGCAAAACCTCCGCCAACCACTAGGTGGCAGCAAAGAGAGCCTGGGATTGCTAGCTCTTGGCCACCCCCTAGTGGTGGTTTCAGATTTGTAGCTGGCAGGCTTCTTGGTTTTCCAGGAAGGAATGCAATCTAGAAATCAGGAAGAGAGCATCATTGGCGCATGGAAAATACAGGTCGCCCTTGACTTACGACCACAATTGAGCCCAATGTTTCTGTGGTTGAGTGAGACACTTGTTCAGCAAGTTTTGCCCCATTTTACGACCTTTCTCACCACGGTTGTTAAGTGAATCACTGCAGTGGATAAGTTAGCAACCTGGTTGTTAAGTGAATCTGGCTACCCCATTGATTTTCATAAATATGAAACCAATTGCCAAACATCTGAATTTGGATCAGTTGATCATGGGGATGCTACGAAGGTCGTAACTGTGAAAAATGGTCATAAGTCACTTTTTTTTTTGCAGCATCCCGGGGTCACATGATCCCCTTTCGCGACCGTCCGAAAAGCCAGATTCGCTTAACAACCGTGGCAAAAAAGGTCATAAAACGGGGCAATAGGTGTTTCACTTAACAACACAAATTGGGGGCTCCGTTGTGCTTGTAAGTCAAGGACAAGCAATATCATGCTCCCAATTATTTCAGTGGGTCTTACAATTAGCTCAGAATTATTATTATTTTTAATTAAAATAAAAAGTGGTTTTGGTAGACCACAAAAGTTTCTAAGGCTGAATACGGTCCATTTTCTGCTTGGTGTTCACAACTCATGTGATAAGAAAGGAGAATACGCAAGAGCTGTGCAGCTAACTAGCCCTTTAACCTGAGTGTGAAAATTAAATTTACTCCGTCCCTTTCATGGGAAATGTGGACATGGGGTGGTAGAGATTCGGCTGTTTATTTATTTTTCAGATTTATAGCCTGTCCTTCCTCCCTTGGGGGGCGGGGGGGGAGCGATTTATGGAGATATTTTTAGTTGCACTGCTGGACATGTGATGTGGCTCAAATCAAGTGAATCACGGGTTAAAGCGGGTAGGAAATTGAACCCAAGACCCCCACCCCCGGATTCAGATCTTCAATATGAGTGAAATCCCACCCGAAGCAGTAGAGAGGATAAATCCCTGGAGGTTTTGAAGAAGAGATTGGACAACCATTTGTCTGAAATGCTGTAGGGTCTCCTGCTCGAGCAAGGGGCTGGACTAGAAGACCTCCAAGGTCCCTTCCAGCTCTCTTATTCTGAACCTTTTCTGACATCTAATGCAAGAAATAAAAGAATGCTTCTGAAAAATGTGGCCAAATTTATTTATTTTTTTGGACCCACCAAAATTCTTCATTTCCACAATCCTTTTCATTTTTAATTCAAAGCATTAATTATTTTCAATGCCGGCACTGAAAACTCTCTCAGACGCTGATATAACAGTTCGCAGGCTACTATTTTTTAACTTCAACAACTTGAAGATGTGTGGACTTCAACTCCCAGGATTCCCTAGCCAGTTCTGCTGGCTGTGGAATTCTGGGAGTTGAAGTCCACCTAGCTTAGTTCCTAAGGTTGAAAATCATTCTCACTGGGGAATTCTGGGAGTTGAAGTCCACCTAGCTTAGTTTCTAAGGTGGAACACCATGCTGGCTGAGGAATTCTGGGAGTTGAAGTCCACCTAGCTTAATTCCTAAGGTTGAAAATCATTCTCACTGGGGAATTCTGGGAGTTGAAGTCCACCTAGCTTAGTTTCTAAGGTGGAACACCATGCTGGCTGAGGAATTCTGGGAGTTGAAGTCCACCTAGCTTAGTTCCTAAGATTGAAAATCATTCTCACTGGGGAATTCTGGGAGTTGAAGTCCACCTAGCTTAATTTCTAAGGTGGAACACCATGCTGGCTGAGGAATTCTGGGAGTTGAAGTCCACCTAGCTTAGTTCCTAAGGTTGAAAATCATTCTCACTGGGGAATTCTGGGAGTTGAAGTCCACCTAGCTTAGTTTCTAAGGTGGAACACCATGCTGGCTGAGGAATTCTGGGAGTTGAAGTCCACCTAGCTTAGTTCCTAAGGTTGAAAATCATGCTGGCTGGGGAATTCTGGGAACTAAAATCCAGTGGAAGTGAAACAATGATTGAGTTTCAGATCCAGCAAAAAAGGCCAAAATCTTTCCATTTACAATCCAGCTTCTTCAGGCCACCATTGTGCCATCTTCCCGGGAAGAGTTAAATAACTTCCCTTCAAATCTAAGTCTGATTTTATTCAAAGAAGTATTTGTCTCTCTCCTTTCTCTCTATATTAAGGACTCCCAGCTGACAAGTACTCAACGCATCACGCTTCTCACTTCAGCTGCCCAGCTAATTTATTTCTGATCCTCTACCTAATAATCCATAAATGATCTCATCTGCCTCATTTTAAACCTGATCGACTGGCCGGTGGGGAATAGACAGACCGAGTCCTTGGTGCTCTCTGAGCTTGGTTGGTTTCTTGAAGACGTTTCATTACCCAAGTAGGTAACATTATCAGTGCTAGAAGAAGGGAGTGGGGTGAAGAGGAGGAGGAGAAGGAAAAGGAGGAGGACTGTGGGGTCCTCGCTGCTCTCTGATCTTGGTGGTTTTCTTGCAGACGTTTCATGACCCAACTAGGGAACATCATCAGTGCTACAGGTAGAAGGGGGTGGGATTTGCAGAATGCAGGAGAATAAGAAGGGGGGAGGGGGGGGAGGAAGAGGAAAAGGGAGGAGGAAGACAGAGGGATCCTTGGTGTTCTCTGAACTTGGCAGGCATTTCACTACCAAACTAGGTACCATCCTCAGTGCTAGAAGGGAGTGGGGTTTCAGGAATAGAAGAGAATAAGAAGAGGAGGAGGAGGAAGTCAGTATAATCTTTGGTGTTCTCTGAACTTCATAGTTTTTTTGCAGACGTTTCATTACCCATCTAGGTAATATCCTCAGTGTTAGAAGGGAGTGGAATGTGTATCTTCTAGCACTGAGGATGTTACCTACTTGGGTAATGAAACGTCTGCAAGAAAACAATACTCATAGTAGTTTACAGTACTCTCTGAGCAATTTAAAATATCAGAATCCCAACAATCTGGTTCCTCACTTAACCGACCTAGGAAGGAAGGAAGGGAAGGAAGGAAGGAAGGGAAGGAAGGAAGGAGGGAGGGATGGAGGGAAGGATGGAAGGAAGGAGGGAAGGAAGGAAGGAGGGAGGGAGGGAAGGAAGGAGGAAGGAAGGAAGGAAGGAAGGAAGGAAGGAAAGAAGGAAGGAAGGAGGAAGGAAGGAAGGAAGGAAGGAAGGAAGGAGGAAAGAAGGAAGGAAGGAAGGAAGGAAAGAAGGAAGGAGGAAAGAAGGAAGGAAGGAAGGAAGGAAGAAAGGAGGAAAGAAGGAAAGAAGGAAGGAAGGAAGGAAGGAAGGAGGAAGGAAGGAAGGAAGGAAGGAAGGAAGGAAGGAAGGCTGAGTCAACCTTGAGCCGGTCAGGATCGAACTCCAGACTGTGGGCAGAGCCAGCCTCCAATGCGACACTCTAACCACTGTCCCACCATAGCTCTTTTTAAATAACTAAGCTCAGAGAGCATCAAGGACCCCACAATTGTCCTTCCTCCTCCTCCTCTTCTTCCTGCTCCTCTTCCTTTCCCTCCTCCTCCCTGCAAACCCCACTCCCTTCTAGAACTGAGGATGCTACCTAGTAGGGTCACGAAACGTCTGCCAGAAACCAGCCCAGCCCAAGGGAATTCTGGGAGTCGAAGTCCAACGATCTTCAAGTTGCTAAGCTGAGCAATATTTATCTAGTTAGCATTGCAGATAGTGGGGGGTGCGGGGGCTCCTCATCTCAGACTTCCTCCCTTTTTGCCCCTCAAATCCGAGTGCAACACACACATGCACCCCGGCCAGGATCTCCCCACATCAGATCAAAGGCCCCACCCAGGGCATTGGGGACCCAGGGGGCCAAATCCCCAGTTTTGGGGTGCTGCAGAGAAAGGGTGAACTTTGCAGTTCCTCGCTGTGCAGAGTTGCCCTCCCCAGGCAGGCACACAGGCCAGATGTCAGCTTGCAGCCACGCCGGAGGGAGGGCACGGGAAGGGTACCCTTTCCTCCCTCACCCCCACCCCCCAGCCCAGCTTCCTGTGTTCGGGGCCAAGGATGCCCCCAAGTTTAGCAGCTGGAGCTCTCTTGAGGTTGTGCAGCCTTGCACACACAAACACACGCACACACACATATACACACATGTACAGACAGAGGCATGTGACTGTCCAGGGCAGAGCTTCCCCTCCCTCCCTCCCTCCCTCCCTCTGCTCAGCACATCTGCAGATGGGGCCCTTCTCCTCCATTTCTTTTCCTTCTCCCACATTCCTTCCCCTTCCCTCCTCCTTCTATTCCTCCCCCTCTCCTCCCCCTCCACTTTTTTCCTTCTCCATCATTCCTTCCCCTCCTCTCCTCTCCTTCTCCTTGTCCATCCCCTTTTCCTCCTCCTCCCCCTCCCCTTTTCCACCATTCCTTCTCCTCCTTCTCCTCCTCTTCTTCCTCCTCTCCTCCTCACCTTCTCCTCCTCCTTTCTCCTCCTCCTCCTCCCGTTCTCCTCTTCCTCCTCTCCTCCTCCTCCTCTTTCTCCTCCTCCTTGTGTTCTTCCTCTTCTCTTCTTCTCCTTGTCCATCCCCTTTTCCTCCTCCTCCCCCTCCCTTTTTCCACCATTCCTTCTCCTCCTTCTCCTCCTCTTTCTCCTCCTCCTTGTCTTCTTCCTCCTCTCCTCCTCCTCCTTTTTCTCCTCCTCCTTGTCTTCTTCCTCCTCTCCTCTCCTTCTCCTTGTCCATCCCCTTTTCCTCCTCCTCCCCCTCCCCTTTTCCACCATTCCTTCTCCTCCTTCTCCTCCTCTTCTTCCTCCTCTCCTCCTCACCTTCTCCTCCTCCTTTCTCCTCCTCCTCCTCCCGTTCTCCTCTTCCTCCTCTCCTCCTCCTCCTCTTTCTCCTCCTCCTTGTGTTCTTCCTCCTCTTCTCTTCTTCTCCTTGTCCATCCCCTTTTCCTCCTCCCCCTCCCTTTTTCCACCATTCCTTCTCCTTCTCCTCCTCTTTCTCCTCCTCCTTGTCTTCTTCCTCTTCTCCTCCTCCTCCTCTCCTCCTCCTCCTCTTTCTCCTCCTCCTTGTCTTCCTCCTCCTCTCCTCTCCTTCTCCTTGTCCATCCCCTTTTCCTCCCCCTCCCTTTTTCCACCATTCCTTCTCTTCCTTCTCCTCCTTGTCTTCTTCCTCCTCTCCTCCTCCTCCTCCTTTCTCCTTCTCCTCCTCCCTTTCTCCTCCTCCTTGTCCTCTTCCTCTTTCTCCTTTCTCCTTCTCCTCCTCCCTTTCTCCTCCTCCTTGTCCCTCCTCTCCTCCTCTCCCTCCTCTCTCCTTCTCCTCCTCCACCTCCGCTCCTTCTCCTTGTTCTCTTCCTCCTCCTCCCACTTCTTTTCTTTTCCCACATTCTTCCCCCTCCCCTGCATACCCACCCACCCCCTCCCCTGCGTGCCAGCGCCTCCTTCCTCCTCCTCCTCTTCAGCCCTAGGAAGGCAGGCGACAGGTGCAGGCAAGGAGGGAGGGAGCGTCCGGCCGCAGAGCCCATCCTGGGGGAAAGAGGGAGGGAGGGAGGGCTGGCTGTCTCACCGCCCGGTAGGTCTTCTTCTGCCCGGCGTGCTTGGGGGCCTTGCCCGGCTCGGCCGAGCTCTCCACGTGCATCGAGTAGATGATGTCGAAGAAGTCTTCTACCACGGCCACTCGCTTGAGTGCGATGCCCTCCGGCTCAGACAGCCCATCTGCCCCCTGTAAGAGCGGAGACAAGTCGAGTTAGGCTCAGGAAGGAACCGTGACAAGGGGGAGAAGGGGGGGCTTTGCTGCAGGGCACGGCAGGCGAGGGCCGGGTGGGGGGCATCGCCAGGCTGGCACGCCATCCCTCCCTCCCTCCTTCCCCCCACCCGTCTCTGCTCCGGCAAAAAAAGATGCCAACAGACAAAAGCCAGTTTGCTTGCTTTCAGACGGTTGCCAGAGATGGCCCAAAGAAAAAGTGGGGTGATTTTGAACCTCCTTTTTCTTACTTATAGTAACCCCATGGAATGGGGGTGGGTTGACACAACCTCACAGCCACGCTCAACAGCTCCTTTCAAGCTGCCCGGGGTTGCGTCACTCACAACGCCCAGGTTTTTCAGTTAGGCCATTTAAATAACTCGGCTTACGACCACAATTGAGCCCACCATTTCTGTTGCTAAGTGAGACATGTGTCAAGTGAGTTTTGTCCCATTTTACGGCTGATAATTTAGTAACCCGGTTGTTAAGTGAATCGGGCTTCCCCCACCGACTTTGCTTGTCAGAGGGTCGCCGAAGGGGATGTCGTGACCTCGGGACACACTGCAACGGTCGTAAGTATGAAACGGTTGCCAAGCGTCTGAATTTTGATCGCCTGATCATGGGGTGCTTCAAAGGTCGTAACTGTGAAACATGATCCTAAGTCTCTTTTTTTCAGCACCATTGCAACTTTGAACAGTCACTAAACAAATCGTTGTAAATCGGGGACTGTCTTATACACCGGCTGCTGTGTAGACATGAACCTGAAAGGATGGTGCACGCAATCTCGGATCCGTTTCTTTATTTATAAAATTCATAGGCCGCCCATCTTACCTCAAGGTAACTCTGGGGGGCTTACAATCATAAAAAAATAAAGCTATATAAGTTGAAAAAAGAAATAAATTGATTAAAAAATGGGAAGGCCGGGAGTAAAATGGGGTGGGGGGCGGGGGGGGGGCAGAAAGGAAAGTGAGATACATGATTTCTTCATTTGCTGCCGGCTGCTTACCAGGATATGCAGCACAATGCAATGAGCCATGTGCAGATCTGTACATTGGGGAAACAAAACAGCCACTTCACAAACGCATGGCGCAACATAGGAGAACTAAGACTATATAGGACAAGATTGAGCAGTCCATCTGCATTTAAAAAGACAAAGATGCTCTTTTGAAGACAGCGAAGTCCACATTTTGGATAGAGAGGATTTCTGGTTTGAAAGAGGGGTCAAAGAGACCCCTGTGTCCAAATTGAACAGCCCCTCTCTCAACAGAGGGGGAGGGATACAACGTCATCTACCTCCAGTCTACAACACGGTCCTTTCAGCAGCTCCAAGAAGGCTCCACACCCATTTGCACCACTCAGGTGACCCTGAGGACACAGGTAAACCTCCAAGTGGCCTCAACGACCCTCTAAATGGATGCAAGTGACCAGCTGTCAGCAAAGAATATAAATCCTTCCATTGACTGTTCGGACATAAATCATTTGCTTAGTCCTCAACTTACGACCGATTTCAAAGACAGCACAATTTAAATTTATTTATTTATTTTATTAATTTAATTTGTATACCGCCCTTCTCCCAGAGGGACTCAGGGCGGTGAACAGCCAAAATTAAAAAACATACAAATACAAAAGTTAAGATAATTAAAAGAATTAAATAACTACATGCACACACATTGTGGGCACCACAGATAGTCCTCGAAGCTATGACCGAATTCAAAGACGCAGTGATTTAAATAGATCACTTAAGCACAAATCGTAGGCTTTGTCCTCGACTTACGACCAACTTCAAAATAGTCCTCAATTTATGATTGATTTTAAAGATGGGTTTTTAAAATAATTACTTAAACATATATTGTAGGCACTACAGGTAATCCTCATTTTACCACCAACTTAAAAGTAGTCCTCAACTTATGACCAAATTCAAAGAGAGAGTGATTCAAACAGTATAGATTACTTAAGCACAAATTGTAGGCTTTCGTCCTCGATCTATGACCAACTTAAAAGTAGTCCTCAACTTATGACCAAATTCAAAGAGAGGGTGATTCCAATACTGTAATTACTTAAGCACAAATTGTAGGCTTGGTCCTCAACTTACAACCAACTTCAAAGTAGTCCTCAACTTACGACCAATTTTTAAAAATGGAGTAATTTAAATAAATTACTTAACCCCAAATCGTAGCCACTTCAGCTAGTCCTCAATTTACAACCAAATTCAAAGATGGTGCCAAGGAGGATTTGGGGGCAAGACCGAATGGAATTGCCTTCGTAAGGATGCCAGGGGGTTAGCAACTCCCTGCCACAAATGATGTGGAATTACGGTTACAGTCAGAAGGAGAGGATGGCTTAAATGTTCTTTTTCAAAATAAAACAAAATAAAAACAGGTGCCAGGTGCAAGAAAGGTGCCAGTTCAGGACCTTTGCATGGATCAGCCAAACCGAAGTTTTGCAAACTTTCCGCTTTTATGATGATTTTATTCCTCTTTTAATTGCTTTTATTCCTCTTTTAATTGCGTCCTATGGGGATATAATATCTATAACATGGATTGGTGGTTTTTTAATATTTTTAATAAATATTAAATATTTTTAATATTTGAATTGTACACCACGCCGTGGTTGGTCTGTGAGTGATTTATTTATCTGATGGATAAATAAATAAATCTGGCCACTTTAAGATGGGTGGACTTCAAATCCCAGAATTCTATGCTATGCTGGCTGGGGAATTCTGGGAGTTGAAGTCCACTCATTTTAAAGCAGTTAAGCTCCCAAAACACTGAATTACTCCTTCCTATTTTACGCAGCACAGCCGATTTCTAGATTTAGAGAATTATTCCCAATTTTCTGCTCAAAAACGCCAACTCTAACTGCTCCCATGACACAATGGTGCTTTTAATTTTTTTTTTAAGCGTCCCACATAAAATCCCTTTGTATTGGTACAGAGGGCTTTTGAATGTTCCAAACAGTTGCACCTTTTTTTTTTAAAAAAAAAATTCCATTCCTTCAGAATTCCTGTAAAAATATTCCAGATTTTAGTTGTTTCTTATTGCAAATGTAGACCATGCAATTCACCAGCGGAGAAAATATTTCAAACTGGACCTTTTGGGGCCTGAGGTCACTTTGAGAAAAGCAGGACGGTTCAGAGTTTGTCGCATTCTTGCAGACTAACCTGATGCACAACATGGGAGTCTCCGTGATTGCAGGTAGTCCTTGCTTTACGACTTTAACGGTTGTTAAGTGGGTCAACATGTGACTGCACTCAATTTTACAACTTTCTTTGAGCCTGTACATAAATGCCATTAGGCAAACTCACACAATTGTCGTTTGGGTGCACGGGGGACACCCAAATTTATGATGTTTTTCCCAAAAATCAGCATTTATTACAAGTTTCTGGCAGAAAAAAAAAAAACCCATAGAAAATAAAAGGGACAACAGGGAGGCAACTGTCAGAACTCTGAATCACTGTCGTAAGTACAGGTAGTCTTCAACTTACAACTACAGTGGAGCTCAAAATTTCTGTTGTTAAGTAAGACACTTGTTAAGTGAGTTTTTGCCCAATTTACCACCTTCTTTCCCAGAGTCGCTAAACGAATCACTGCAGTTGAGAAGTTAGTCACACGGTTATTAAGTGAATCTGGCTCCCCCATGGACTTTGCTCATCAGAAGGTCACAAAAGGGGATCATGTGACCCCGGGACATGGCGACCGTCATAAGTACGAGTCAGTTGCCAAGCGCCTGGATTTTGATCATGTGACCCTGGGGAGGCGTGCAACGGTCGCAGGTGTGAAAAACGGTCATGTCACTTTTCTCAGTGCTGTTGTAACTTTGAACGGTCACTAAACGAAATGTTGTAAGTCAAGGACTACTTGTAATTTCTTCCTGGTCCATCAAGAAAATGGCAACACAGGTGAACATTTAATGTCATTTATATAACGAAGGCACCTACTTTTGATACACCTTGTACACAGGTAGTCCTCGACTTACGACCACAATTGAGCCCCACAATTTCTGTTGCTAAGCGAGACATGAGCTAAGAGAATTTGGCCCCATTTTATGACCTTTCATGCCACCATTGTTAAGTGAATCACTGCAGTCGTTGTCACATGGTTGTTAAGTGAATCTGGCTTCCCCGTGGACGGGGAACTCCCCAGACACCGTGACCGTCATAAATACGAGCCAGTTGCCAAGGCTCTGAATGTTGATCACATGACTGGGGAGGCTGCAACGGTCGTAAGTCTGAAAAATAGTCGTCACTTTTTTCAGGGCTGCTATAACTTCAAACGGTCACTAAGTGAAACTGCTGGACTACCTGTTTTTCCAAAGGGACGCAGTCCTGCTCTTCTCTTGCTCGCCATCCCAAGTAACAGAATGACAAAGTGGGAAGGGACACTCGGAGGTCATCCAGTCCAACCCACTGCAAGAAGACCCTAACAACCTGCTTTATTCCTTCCTTTCCAATCCCTGCAAGCTGCAAAGTAGAGACATTTCCCAAAGCCGAACAGAGGGAGGTTTTGTAGCCCTTTTGGAAAAGGAGAACGTGAAAACTATTGGATTAAATTTAAGATTTGGTTGGAGGAAATGATACATCAACGTATCAAATTTAAACCAGAGCTGTTCCTCCTGGGTATCCTACCTGAAAAAATTAGCAAGGAAAAAGTTTATTTGATAATACATGTAATAACAGCTGCAAGGATTGTCTATGCACAAAATAGGAAAGCAGAGAAAATACCTTTGGAAGAAGAAGTAAGAAAAAAAAAAATCTTAGATTGTGCAGAAATGAATAGATTAACTCTGATGATTAAAGATAGAGAAGACTCAGAATATTTTAAAATATGGAATGATTTTTATTATTGGTTGGAGAAGAGATATAAAGGATGAATTATATAAGTATGTAAAAATATGCGATGAGTAGAATATTATGTTAGTGATGAATTAATATTGTGGACTGGATAAGGATCAAGATAGAAGTAATGACAACTATACAGAAGAAGAAAGAATTTTGGATGTCAGAGGGAAGAGAAAACTGATGTATTAAATGTTTGTTTGCCTAAAAAATAAAAAACTTTTAAAAAAAAAAAAGGAAAAGGGGAACATGAGAGGGAGAAAGAGAGAAAAAAAAAAGAGAATAAAACCGATCCGGAGGTTTCTAGCTTCTCAACCTCTTGAGAAACTCCTGTTCCTCCTTCCTGTTTTCTCTCCACCTTCTTTTGCAACCTTACTCATAGGTTTAGCTACAAGGGCCCTGGGGGAGGAGGGAGTGCTACGTGGCCCAGTTATCTTCCTTGCACGAGAAAAGGCAATTCACACAAAGATTATTAGGTGCAAATAGAAATAACCTCCTATTTCCAAAGCAAGGAAGATAAAAAGCGGGAACGGGCCAATGGATTTATTTTATTTCAAAAGAGGAAAATATATTTCAAGACGTTTTTTCACTTGGGATAATACCGCTTCTGGATTTCATGCTTGCGAGGAAAGAAAATGAAACTTCTGACTTTGGTTTTGCTGATCAGAAAGATTTGTCATTGTAGAAATGGCTAGTTATGTGTTAATAATGTGTAAAAGCAAAAATAAAGTTGAGGCTGGAGTGATTTTAACTTGTACGGTGCTAAGAAGAGCTCGGAAGTCAATGCCCCTTTCGTTTTCTTCTTTTTTCCCTTATATCCCTCACTTTCTTTCCACCCCTTTAATTTCCTAATTTCTATTTTTCTTTGTATTTTATACAATTAAACAAATTTTAAAAATTGATCTTTAAAGAAAGCTCTCCGAAAGGCTGCAGAGATCTCAGCGGCAGAACGATGGAAAAAAGATGCACATTCGGTCCAGAGGAGAGACCAGGATAAAATTTATTATTATTTATTTACTATGAAATTTATTGGCTCCTGGTTGATTCTCTTTCTGCGGGAAATAGCAACAAAGATGATTTAGAGGGCTGGAGGATAAGAACGGCTGAAGGAATTGGGTAGGTCTCGTTTAAGGAAAAGAAGGACTAAGGGTGACATGTTTTAAATAACAAGTTTTAAATAAAACTAATTTATTTAATTAGTTTTATCTCTATTTTAAATTTTGTATCTATATGTTTTATTTTATGGCTGTTCACCGCCCTGAGTCCTTCGGGAGTAGGGCAGTATACAAATTTAATAAAATGAAATGAAATGAAATGAAATAGCAGTGCAGGTCCTCGATTTACGACGATAATGGAGCCCAGAATTTCTGCTGTTAAGCGAGACATTTGTTTTGCCCCATTTTACGGCCTTTCTTGCCAGGTTTGTGAAGTGAATCCCTGTTAAATTAGGAACACGGTTGTTAAGCGAATCGGGCTTCGCCATTGACTTTGCTTGTTGGAAGGTCGCAAAATGGGGATTGCGTGACCCCAGGGACACGGCAACCGTCATAAATAGGAGTCAGTTGTCAAACATCCAAATGTATATCAGGCGATCATGGGGATGCTGCAACGGTCATAAGTGTGAAAAATGATTATAATGGTCACTTTTTGCTGTTGTAACTTTGAATGGTCACTAAATGAACTGTTATAAGTCGAGGACTACCAGTCTTCCAGTATTTGAGGTGCTGCCACAAAGAAAAAGGGGTCAACCTGTTCTTCAAAGGACCTGAGAGTAGTACAAGAAGCAATGGGTGGAAACTAATCAAGGAGAGAAGCAACCGGATACTATAGTCCCCTGATGGCGACCTATGGCACGCGTGCCCCAGGTGGCACCTGGAGCCATGTCTCCTGTCACGCCAGCTCAGCTCTGGCGCTAGGAGTCTCTGGAGGCTGGGGACAGCAAAAAAGTCACTTCCTGTCCAAAGAAGTTGGGAAATGGGTTGTTTCGGGCCTCTGGAAGGCTGTTTTTGTCCTCCCCAGATGCATAGAGAGGATCTGGAGCCAGGTGAGAAAGAAAAATGGGCTTACTGGGCCATCGCGTGCAGGAGATGGGGGGAGGGGGGTTCACGCTCACATGCGCAGGGTGGGGCGCATAGAATTATGGGTGTGGGCACACACGCATGCAAACTTCCCCCGTCCCCCCACTTCCTGGCAAAAAGGTTAGCCATTATTGCTATAGTCCATGGACAAGGGAATTGACCAGGGCTTTTCAGAAGCAATGAGGTACCTGAGCACCAGGTGATAAATACAGAGGAAGGTATGGGGATCGTTGCTTTCATCCATGGTGTTGTCTCTAAACAATAAACAATAGCATCAGGGATCCTTTCTTTCCTGTTTGGAAACGGCAAAGAGCTAGGTTTGAACTTTCCTGGTCAATACTGGAAAAGGGAATACTATTTATTTTTATATTGTTTATATTTTCTCTTGTCCTACTGATTCCCTGGCAGTGACAGTTACCTCAATAGCTAGTTTAATAATGTGTGTTTGGATAATTTTTAAAGGTTCATTTTAAAAAAAAAAGAGTTTTGATCTTTAGAGATCTGTAGATTTTATTTCCATTAAAAAAAAAGAGAGAGAGAGAGAGAAGCAACCTGGAATTAAGGAGGAATTTCCTAAGAGTGAAAGCGATCAATCAGTGGAACTGCTTGCCACCAGAAATTGTGGGTACTCCATCAGTGGAGGTTTTTAAGAAGAAACTGGACAGCCATTTGTCTGAAATGGTATAGGACAAGGTGTCCAGCCTCGGCCACTTTAAGCTGGATGCTGGAGGGGAGAACATATTCTGTGTAGGCCCAGAGTAGAGATACGGGCACAGCAATGTTGCACAGATCAATTTCTAAAGTGTTTGCCCGCTTCAGAGCAGGGGTTTTCAACTTCAGCAGCTGTAAAATGGGTGGACTTCAAGGAGGAGGAGGAGGAGGAGGAGGACTGTGGGGTCCCTGATGCTCTCTGAGCTTGGTTGTTTGCTTGCAGACATTTCATGACCCAACTTGGTGACATCATCAGTGCTAGAAGGGAGTGGGGTGTATGGATGAGGAGATGGAGGAGGAGGAGGAGGAGGAGGAGGTGGTGGTGGAGGAGGAGTCCTTGGTGTTCTCTGAGCTTGGTGGTTTTCTTGCAAACATTTCATTATCCAAAGTATCCACTCCTTACTAGCACTGATGATGTTCCCTAGTTGGGTCATGAAACGTCTGCGAGAAAACAAGCAAGCTCAGAGAGCTCCAAGAACCTCTTACTTATAAATTTAATAAATAAATTAAACACCAGTGAAGTTTTCCTTGCATTTATCTGGCCTCCTCTTACATCCTACCAGGCTTTGACACACAGATGGTGAGGGGAAACACAGGGTGAGCCCACCCACCTGCCCTCACCTGCCGAGCCTCCAGCCACCTGCTGTTTGGTCCCTCCCCCACCTGAGACTCAAGCCCCTGGCAGCTGACGCCAAGGTGATTGGCTAGAACAAGCCCCCACCCCACCCCCTCTGCATCAGTCAAAACCAGGGGTCTCTTGTCTACCCTGGTTGAATCCCCCACCTCTAGCTTGTAACCTTCAATCCCCCAGGATGATGAGGGGACTGGAGGCTAAAACATAGGATGAACGGTTGCAGGAACTGGGCGTGGCTAGTCCAGTGAAGAGAAGGACCAGGGGAGACAGGAGAGCATCTTCCAATATTTGAGGGGCTGCCCCAGAGAGGAGGAAGGGGGTCAAGCTATTTTCCAAAGCACCCGAAGGCCAGGCAAGGAATGATGGATGGAAACTGAGCAAGAAGGAGAGATCGATCTCTAGAACTAAGGAGAAATTTCCTGACAGTGAAAACAATTAACCAGTGGAACTGCTTGCCACCAGAAGTCGTGGATTCTCTAACACTGGAGGTTTTTAAGAAGAGATTGGACAACCATTTGTCTGAAATGGTACAGAGGGGAGAGGCAATGAAAACCCTTGGGCCCCCATAGTTTGATTCTCCAGAGGAGCAGTGGGCCCAGGGGTCTTCTGTAGCCCTCTCCCCTCAGAGGTGAAGGGGCTCCCATCCCTCCTGGCCTCCCAGAAAGGCTTGAAACCCTGGCTTTGCAGCCTGGCATGGGGCTCACAGGGGGCTCTGACAGACCCTGCCCTGCAATTGAACTAATTTTTAACATCTCTTGCCCCTTTTTAAATTTGATATATGCTTTCTGCTTTTTTAAAAAAATATTTTATTTGTACACTGCCCAGTCTCTCTTTCGGGGGTGGGGGGGATGAGAGGTTTTAAAATTAGAAAGAGAGAATGATAGATTGATAGATCAGAAAATTTGATAGAAACAGAGAGGTAGAGGGGAAGCATAATTGGCAGATGATGTAGGTAGGTAGGTAGGTAGGTAGGTAGGTACAGAAACAGAGAGAGATAATAGGTAGGTAGGTAAATAGGTGGATGAATGAATGGATGGATAGATGAAGTAGATGAAAGATGGATGGATGGATGGATGGATGGATGAAGTAGATGGTAGATGATTCAAGGTGTTAGTTATCACCTTTAAAGCGCTCCATGGCTTAGGACCTGGGTACCTACGAGACCGTCTTTTGCCACCAATAGCCTCCCACCGACCAGTTCATTCTCACAGGGAGGGACTACTCAGGGTACCGTCAGTCAAATTATGCTGACTGGCGACTCCCAGGGGGAGGGCCTTCTCTGTGGGGGCGCCAACCCTTTGGAATGAACTGCCCCCGGAGATACGGAATATCCCTGATCTCCGTGCTTTCCGCCGTGCCCTCAAGACCCTGATGTTCCAACAGGCGGGGCTAAACATATGAACACGTGAATGTTTTTAAAATGTTATCTAATTTTAGGTTCTATTTAATTGGGCCAAACTATGTTATAATAATAATTTTAATTAGCAATTTTATGATGTTTGCGTATCAATATTTTTCTTGACTGTACACCGCCTTGAGTCCAACGGGAGAAAAGCGGTATAGAAAAATAATAAAATAAATAAATAAATAAATGATAGATTGATAGATAGATAGATAGATAGGTGGGTGGATAGATAGGTGGGTGGATAGATAGGTGGATGGATAAATGGTAGATATTAGAGAGAGAGAGAGAGAGAGAGAGATAGGGTTGGTAGGGAGGGAGGGAGAGATGATAGACAGATAGATGGTAGAAGATAGATAGATAGTAAGTAGATAGTAAATAGGTAGGTAGATAGGTAGATAGATAGTAGGTAGGTAGGTAGATAGATAAGATAGATAATAGATAGATAGATAGATAGACAGACAGATAGTAGATAGATAAGATAGGTAGATAGATAGTAGATAGAGATAGATAGATAGATAGATAGATAGATAGATAGATAGATAGATAGTAGATAGATAAGATAGGTAGATAGATAGTAGATAGAGATAGATAGTTAGATAGACAGATAGTAGAGATAGATAGATGATAGATAGATAGATAGATAGATAGATACATACATACATACATACATACATAGACAGATAGTAGATAGATAAGATAGGTAGATAGATAGTAGATAGAGATAGATAGATAGATAGATAGATAATGATAGATAGATAATGATAGATAGTAGATGGATGATAGATAGATAGATGAGATAGATAGATAGATAATGATAGATAGTAGATAGATGATAGATAGATGAGATTGATAGATAGATAATGATAGATAGATAGTAGATAGATGATAGATAGATAGTAGATAGATAGATAGATAGATAGATAGATAGATTAGATTGGTAGGTAGGTAGGTAAGGAGAGAGAGGGGAGAGGGGGGAGGGGAGAAGAGAGACTGACTGACAGGTATAGGGCTGGCTGGGTGGATGGATGATTGACAGACAGAAGTGACAGCTGGCTAGACAGAGAGAGAGAGGTCCCCTTTGGGAGGAGCAGGTAGGCAGACCGACACGTGTCCTTCAAAGCAACGGGGGAGGAGAACACGTGTCGAGCCGGTCCTATTGCAAAGCTCCGGGCTCTTCCTCCGGGTTTCCCCGAGCAGCAGCAGCGCCGGGCGGGAGCGGCTCTCCGGGAGGGGAAGCCGAGCCGAAGCGGGGGGAGGGGGCCGGGCTGCTTCGGGACCCCCCCCCTCCAACGGCGCCAGAATGCCCCGCTCCGATCCAGACAGACAGAAGCGCCCGATCCCAGCCAGGCAGCGCCCTCGGAGCCCCCGGGAGGGGAGAATCTGCCGGTCACCATGGCAACCAGCTGGGGGGGAGCTTGGTGGAGACCCCCTGTTTTCCTAGCATCTAGCAAACCCCCCCTCCCCACGTCCCCGCCACACCTGGTGTACCTGGTGCACCTGGCCTGCCACCTGTCCGCCCCACCACGCCTCCCACGCCTGGCCTTGCTCTGCCATCCCATTCCCCTCTCCACCGGCTCTCTCCCTACAGGTAGTCCTGGGTTTGCTCCATTTAGTGACCGTTCAGAGTTAACAGCGGCCTTGCAACTCTGAACGGTCACTAAACGGTCACTAAACGAACCCTTCCAAGGGTTCATTTAGTGACCGTTCAAAGTTGCAAGGCCGTTGGAGGGAAAAAAAAAGCAATTTTGGGGGCATTGTTCACACTTACGACCCCGTTGGTCGCCTGATCAAAATTTAGCCCCATTTAGCCCCACTCACATTTGTGACGGTCGCAGGTGTCCGGGCTCCCGTGATCCCCTTTTGCGACCTCCTGACAAGGCAAAGTCCGTGGGGAAGCCAGATTCGCTTAACAACCGGGTTACTAACGGAACAGCTGTAGTGATTCACTTAACAACGTTGGGAAGAAAAGTCCTACAATGGGGCAAAACTCACTTAGGAACCGTCTTGCTTAGCAAAGGAAATTCGGGGCTCAGTTGTTGTCATAAATCAAGGACTGCCTTTATTTGAATCAGCTGGATTGGTCCCATGGGCCATGGGTCTCCAATCTTGGCCACTTTAAGATTTGTGGACTTCAACTCCCAGAATTCCTCAGCCAAGCTGGCTGAGGAATTCTGGGAGTTGAAGTCCACAAGTCTTAAACTTGCCAAGGTTGGAGACCCCTGCTATGCACTATCACCGACCTGTGCAGTGGATTACAGCTAGTCCTTGACTTACAAATATTTGCTTAGTGACTGTTCAAAGTTACAACGGGCCTGAAAAAAATGACTTCCCCCCGCCCATACTTATGACTATTATATCATCACATGATCAAATATATTTACGACAGTTGAAGCGCCCCAGGATCCCGTAATCACAATTTGCAACCTTCCTAGACGGCTTCCTAGACAAGCAAAGTCCCTAGAGGACCCCAAATTTGCTTAATGACGGGCTGACTCACTTAACAACTGGTGATTCGCTTAACAACCCTTGCAAAAAAAGAAAAAAAAAGAGGAAGGCGATAAAAGCCGACGTGGCTCATTTAGCAACCTCCTTGCTTAGAAATGGTAATTCTCCCCATTGGTGGTCCTATGTCAGGTGTAATTCGTTCAACAGAACCTGCGTGTTTTGTGTGAATGCAGCCTTAAGGTGCACAAAAGGAATTTCTTTGGTAAAAGTTGGAGGGATTTTGGTCCAATGGTGGAATATCTAAAATCCAGATTTCCTTTGTCCTCTTCAGCAAAGAGTAATCCCATTAACCGGGTTTAATGAGTCTGCTTTAAATTAAATTAAATGTATTTCCATCCTTTTGTCTTTCTCCCTCCCTGGTTCCTGAACCTCATAAAACCCCTCCCTGCTTTCCATCCAAAAGACACCTGCACCGCTCAGAGCAAAAGAATATATACAGTAGTGGCCAAAATTGTGGAAACCTTTTGGGAAAAGTGTATTTTCTAAAACTAGCTAATCGTAATAACACCACTTTTTTTGGGAGAAGCACCGTAATATTATATATCAATGGAAAGCTAATTTAATCCAGAATGTAACGCAATAACTTTGATGAAGGATTTGCCATTAGAATAGCAGTGACAGTAGAAAGAAGAAAAGTAAAACCCGTAGAAAAAACTAGATATACAAAAAATGATCCCCATGTCAATTAATCCTTAGTTGGGGGTAACCTTTAGCATGAATGACGGCTTTACAACGTCTTCCCATGGAATGAACCAAGACTTTTGAGTTCTGCAGCTGTTATAATGTGAAACCAAGATTGAATGATGGCTTCTATTAACTGGGTTTTATGGCTGGGTCGCTTCAGACCCTCGCTCTCAGCCCAACCCACCTCATAGGATTGTTGTTCTGGGGGAAAAAATAGAAGGAGGGAAAAGGCGTATACATATATTCTCTACCTTGACTTATTTATAAAACAATAAAGAGGCGATTAAAAAAAATCTAATAAAGAATAAATTGAAAAGAAAAAAAACAGGAAAAGTTTCAAACTATAAACCAATTTTCTTGGTACACTCCATTACAAGGTTTGGGCTGGTTTTCGTACCATTAGTCCTCGACTTACGACCACAATTGAGTCCAAAATGTGCCCTCCCTGGACATATCCAGATGTCATATATACAGAGATCGACACCAAGATTAACACAACTAGACCGACAACCAAGCCTAAGCGACACTCCATTCAAGGAACTACCAACCCAGACAAACAAAACAAGGAGGCAAACATTAAACCACAGCCTAATCAAGGATCCATCAACAAGACTCCCATCAACACCGACAAAGGAAAGCCACTAGTATATAAACAAGAGAGTAAACCCTCCTCATAGCACTGATGATGTTCCATAGTTGGGTCGTGAAATGTCTTCAAGGAAACAACTGAGCTACGAGAGTACCAAGGACCCACAGTCTCCTCCTCCTCCACAAATCCCACACCCTTTTAGTACTGATGATGTTACCTAGTTCGGTAATGAAACGTTTGCAAGAAAACAATCTTCAGGCAGCACTGGGGATCGCAGTCCTTCTCCTCCTCTTCCTCCACCTCCTCCTCTGAGTTGAAGTCCACCCATCTTAAATGTCTAGGAGAGGGATCCCCAAACTTGGCAGCTTTAAGACTTGTGGACTTCAACTCCCAGAATTCTCCATCCAGCTATGGATTTCTAGCGGGCATCTGACCACATCTTGATCCGCACCACATAATAGAGTTGGAAAGGACCTTGGAGGTCTTCTAGTCCAACCCCATGCTCAAGCAGGAGACCCTATTCCATTCCAGACTGTCTAATGCAGAGGTCTTCAAACTTGGCAGCTTTAAGACTTGTGGACTTCAACTCCCAGAATTCTCCAGCCAGCGCTGGAGAATTCTGGGAGTTGAAGTCCACAAGTCTTAAAGCTGCCAAGTTTGAAGACCTCTGGTCTATGAAGATTCTCCATCATCCTGGTCACGATGGTCCCAAAGATGCTTTTTCAAGAGGCACCTGGACTTTTTGGTTTTTCTTTGAAGGCGTTTCGCTCCTCATCCAAGAAGCTTCTTCAGCTCTTCAGAAAGAGGGCAAACAACCCGATGACGGCAAGAAATATAAATCCATCCATCCTCCCCCCTTCAGGCAGAGCTAAGGAAGCTTCTTGGATGAGAAGCGAAACGTCTTCAAGGAAAAGCAAAGTCCATTTGGCACTTGAAAAAAGCAACTTACAAACCTACAAAAGTATGAAGGCTATTGCTTAACGCATTGTAAGCCGCCCTGAATCTCCGGAGAAGGGCGGCATATAAATCGAACCAATAAATAAATAAACTGTGGTGGCCAAATCACATTACAAATTTACCTCTGCAACATTGCTCTGCCCGTATCTCTACTCTGGCCCTACACAGAATATGTTCTCCCCTCCAACATCACAAGACCCCCCCCTTCAATTCCCCAAGCTAAGAGCTGCTCCTGAAAAGGGCAGTACCCCCACCCTTAATATATAGGACAAGGTCTCCACTTTCCCTTCCCAACACCAAGTGCAAAATGAGACACACACACCATTTATTAATTTATTTATTTTATTAATCATATTTCTATGCCGCCCACTCTCCGAGGACTCTGGGCGGCTTACAACAATCGACAGTATACTAAATACTGAAGAGCCCTGGTGGCGCAGCAGACTAAAGCACTGTTATTAACACCAACTGCCTGCATGTCAGGTTTCGAGGTCGTCTCAAATAAATTGCATTTCAAACAAAGTCTTTGAAAATAAAACTCCTATTTATTAAGCACGACATTCTAACCTGACTCCAAACGAAGCCAACACTGATTTCCAGCCCCAAAACCCTCCCTTTCCGTTCCCCACTCCCCTGCACTCATTGGCCATCTTCCAAGTCACTCTACCCCTAATCTACTGCTCCAGCTCAAAGGAATTTCCCCCCTCCCATCTCATCTCCTAGGGGATATTATCGCCAGGGAAAATAAGTAGGTGAAAAGTCAAACGTCCCTTTCCAGACGCCTCCGCTTCTCCTTCTTATGTCAGTACTAGAGTAAATGCAGGTTGAAGTGCTGACACTGCAATTACTGCAAGTTCAAATCTCACCAGGCTCAAGGTTGACTCAGCCTTTCATCCTTTCAAAGGTAGGTGAAATGAGGACCCAGTTTGTGGGGGCAATAAGCTGACTTTGTATAAATATATACAAAAGTATGAAGGCTATTGCTTAACGCATTGTAAGCCACCCTGAGTCTTCGGAGAAGGGCGGCATATAAATAAATAAATAAAAAATAGCATATTGCCCCCCCAACAATCTGGGTCCTCATTTTACCCACCTCGGAAGGATGGAAGGCTGAGTCAACCTTGAGCCGGTGAGATTTGATCTGCTGAACTAGCAGTCAGCTGAAGTAGCTGCAGTAGAGCACTCTAACCACCGCGCCACCTCGGCTCTTCTTTGAGGTTTTACTTGGGGGTGTAAGATATTGGTAAGGGGAATGGGTGCCCCCCCTCCCAATAAGGACCACAGGAGAGGCAAGGGGGGGGTCTGCTGTGGGGGAGGGGGTCTGCTGTGATGCCCTCCCCTTCCCAGCTAGCAGGGGTTCTGGGAGGGGTGGCACAGATGGCGAATCCCCCTTGGGAACAGAGAACTAACTTAAAGAGGGCTGGGAAGGGAGGTCCTAATATGGTTAAGGCTGGAGTGGGTGGGTGGGGGGAGGGAAAGGGCTGGTGGCTTTCCCCCTCGGTGGCCTCTGCACTTTAGGTCTGCAGCTATCAATGGGTCCTTCTGGCTGCAGGCAATGGGGCCGATACCAGCTGGATCCCACTTCCTGTTGCCGCAAAAGATCTCTTCCTGCCAGCTTCCAAGCCGTCCTGGTTTTTGTGACCGCATTTGAAACCTCCACCCTGCTGAGATGGTGAGAAAGCAAACCTCTCTGTCCTCACTGCAGAGTCAGGGCTTGGTCCCTGCGAGGGCAAGACGGCACTTGGGTGGGCACCAGGACTGGCATCCTGGCAGAATGTAGAATACCAGAGTTGGAAGGGACCTTGGGAGGCCTTCTAGTCCAACCCCCTGCTCAAGCAGGAAGCCCTATACAATCCCAGACAAACAGCTGTCTAATCTCTTCTTAAAACCTCCAGTGATGGAGCAACCACAACTTCTGGTGGCAAGCAGTTCCACTGGTTAATTGTTCTCACTGTCAGGAAATTTCTCCCTATTTCTAGGTTGCTTCTCTCCTTGACTAGTTTCCATCCGTTGCTTCTTGTCCTGCCTTCAGGGGCTTTGGAGAATAGCTTGACTGCCTCTTCTTTGGGGCAGCCCCTCAAATATTGGAAGACTGCTATCATGTCTCCCCTCGTCTTTGTTTTTATTAAACTAGACATACCCAAATCCTGCAACCGTTCTTCATATGATTTGAAGGAGCCTTGGTGGTGCAGCGGACTAAAGCGCTGTTAAAGTAGCACCAGCTGCCTGCAATTACTGCGAGTTCAAATCTCACCAGGCTCAAGGTTGACTCAGCCTTCCATCCTTTCAAAGGTAGGTAAAATGAGGACCCAGATTGTGGGGGCAATTAGCTGACTTTTGTGGCGGGGGGGCAAAAGCCCTACTAAGCAGGTATATACAAAAGGATGAAGGCTATTGCTTAACGCACTGTAAGCCGCCCGGAGTCTCCGGAGAAAGGGTGGCATATAAATCGAAATAAATAAATAAATAAATAAATAAATAAATAAATAAATAAATAAATAAATAAATAAATAAATGTTTTAGCCTCCAGTCCTTCCTTCCTTCCCCTTCCCTTCCTTTGTTCTTTCTTTCTTCTTTCCTTCCTTCCTTTTTCTTTCTTTCTTCTTTCTTTTTCTTTCCTCCCTCCCTCCCATCCTTTTTATACATTACTCAAGAACATGCCTTCTTGACTGGGGAATCCTGGGAGCTGAAGTCCACAGGTCTTCCGGATGCCCCCCTCTGGCTTTGCATCTGTGCAAACATCTATCCATCCATCCAGAAACTGGGGAGGGGAGGGATGTCCCCTGTGTCATGACATCATCGTGGGGATGATTCCAATGGTGTAATTGGCCTGACGACATCGCAACTCAGGGGAGCCCCCCCTCCCTCCTCCCCGCGGCTTCCACCAGGCCTCTCCGACTGATGCAATTCGGCCATTATTCCTCAGCCCCTCCCTGGAGCAGAACACCTGAGGTCAGGAGCCCCCCTCCCCCCACAGGCCATTGCTCAGCTCAGCCCTGGAGCCTCCCTTGACCTCTACACTCCCCCACCCCACTGCCCTCCTTCACTCCCCACTAGGTCTCCTGGTCATACTGGGGTGGTCCTGGGGAGGGGGCAAGGGCAGCCCTGAACCTGTAACTGCTGAGGGTGCCTCCCACTGCCCGCTTTCCAGTCGGGTACCACCTTTGATTTGCTGGGTATTTCCCTTGAAAACCTCTTTTTTCTTATTTATGGACCAGGCTGGGTTTTCTTTTAAGGTTTGAAAGTGGGGGAGAGGGGAAGAATGAAAGCTTATTGCGTGAAAGGGAATGAGAAGGAAGGAAGAAGGAAAGGAAGGAAGAGAGCGTTGGGAAGAAGGAAATGGGGGGAAAGGAAAGGAAGGGAAAGGAAATAGGGGAAAAGGAAACAAAAGGAAGAAGGGGAAAAGGAAATAGAAAAAGAGGGAAGGAAAGGAGGAAGGGAAAGAGAAGAAAAGGAGGAAGAATGAAAATAGAAAGAGGAAAGGGAAGGGAACGGAAGGGAATGGAAGAGAAGAGAAGGGAAGGGAAGGATGAAGGGGAGGGGAAGGGAAGAGGAAGGAAAATAGAAAAAGGAAAGGAAAGGAAAGGAAAGGAAAGGAAAGGAAAGGAAAGGAAAGGAGAGGAGAGGAGAGGAGAGGAGGAAGGAGAAGGGAAGGGAGGAGGAATGAAAATAGAAAGACGGAAGGGAAGGGAAGGACGAAGGGGAAGGGAAGAGGAAGGAAAATAGAAAAAGGAAAGGAAAGGAAAGGAAAGGAGAGGAGAGGAGAGGAGGAAGGGGAAGGGAAGGGAGGAGGAATGAAAATAGAAAGAGGGAAGGGAAGGGAACGGAAGGGAAGGGAAGGGAAGGATGAAGGGGAGGGGAAGGGAAGAGGAAGGAAAATAGAAAAAGGAAAGGAAAGGAAAGGAAAGGAAAGGAAAGGAGAGGAGAGGAGGAAGGGGAAGGGAAGGGAGGAGGAATGAAAATAGAAAGAGGGAAGGGAAGGGAAGGGAAGGGAAGGGAAGGACGAAGGGGAAGGGAAGAGGAAGGAAAATAGAAAAAGGAAAGGAAAGGAGAGGAGGAATGGGAAGGGAAGGGAGGAGGAATGAAAATAGAAAGAGGGAAGGGAAGGGAAGGATGAAGGGGAAGGGAAGAGGAAGGAAAATAGAAAAAAGAAAGGAAAGGAAAGGAAAGGAGAGGAGAGGAGAGGAGAGGAGAGGAGGAAGGGGAAGGGAAGGGAGGAGGAATGAAAATAGAAAGAGGGAAGGGAAGGGAAGGGAAGGGAAGGGAAGGGAAGGGAAGGATGAAGGGGAGGGGAAGGGAAGAGGAAGGAAAATAGAAAAAGGAAAGGAAAGGAAAGGGAAGGAAAGGAAAGGAAAGGAAAGGAAAGGAGAGGAGGAAGGGGAAGGGAAGGGGGGAGGAATGAAAATAGAAAGAGGGAAGGGAAGGACGAAGGGGAAGGGAAGAGGAAGGAAAATAGAAAAAGGAAAGGAAAGGAAAGGAGAGGAGGAATGGGAAGGGGGGGAGGAATGAAAATAGAAAGAGGGAAGGGAAGGGAAGGGAACGGAAGGGAAGGGAAGGATGAAGGGGAAGGGAAGATGAAGGAAAATAAAAAAAGGAAAGGAAAGGAAAGGAAAGGAAAGGAGAGGAGGAAGGGGAAGGGAAGGAAGGAGGAATGAAAATAGAAAGAGGGAAGGGAAGGGAACAGAAGGGAAGGGAAGGACAAAGGGGAAGGGAAGGGAAGAGGAAGGAAAATAGAAAAGGGAAAGGAAAGGAAAGGAAAGGAAAGGAAAGGAAAGGAAAGGAAAGGAAAGGAGGAGAGGAGGAAGGGGAAGGGAAGGGAAGGGAAGGGAAGGGAGGAGGAATGAAAATAGAAAGAGGGAAGGGAAGGGAAGGAAGGAAGAATGAAAATAGAAAAAGGAAAGGAAAGGAGGAAGGGGAAGAGAGGGGAAGAGAAATGAAAATAGAAAGAGGGAAGGGAAGGAAAGGAGAGAAGAAGGAAAAGAAAGGAAAGGAAAAGGGGAGGAAGGGTTACAGGAGGCAGACAGTGAGAGCAATTTATCGAGGCTGCTCACAGGACTGACGCCTGGCATCAGCAGGTCGAGAGAGAGAGAGAGAGAGAGGGAGACCCACACCTTTGCCAAAGTGGGTCTCGGCTTTTGTTCCGGCTTGCCGTGAAAACTGCAGATCCGGGACGCGTGAGCCCTTCCCGCTGTCTTGCCTTGCAACACATCCCTGCAAGGCGGCCAATTACTCTCCCGGTGGGGACGCAGATCCAGCAGCGGCAACCTAGAATGACTTCCCGGCTGCAAAACCGGAGGGGGGGCTTGGCCAGGCCCCCCCCACCAATATTTAACCCGGTTATCAGCGCATGAAGGAAAAAAAAAATCTCCCTTCAGGGGGAAAAAAAAAAACGGGGCAAGGAGGCGGATAACAAAGGAACATTCATAACCCAGGAGTTGAGATGCTGAGAACAGATGGCTGAGTCAAAAAAAGCCCTCCTAGCAAACCAAGACATAAAAGATCCATTTGGGCTATTCTAGGGCCTTCCCTCCGGGGGTGGGGGTGGGCGGAGGGAATGTGTGGGGTGGAAAAGGGGTCACACCACGCAATAATGCACTTCGCGACATCCCTGTGCACAGGATGCGAGTGGAGAAGCCAGCCTGGAGGACCCAAGGTGTATATCAGGAGGTGGGCCGTGGAGATGCTTAGCGCCGTGTCCTTGTGGTTTTGAGGCTGGGGGCTTGCTGACCCCTTTGGGCCGCAAACCCAGGTTCGCCCGGAAGAAAAGCGGCCTGCCTGCGGAAACCCACCCAGCAAGGCCACCGGATGTCAAGAGGATAAAACAGGTGGGATCTTGCAAGGAAATATTTGAAAGGCAGAGAGCACCACGGACCTCCCAATCCTCTCCCAATTCTTCCTCCCTCCTCCCTGCTAGCACTGATGACGTTCCCTAGATGGGTCATGAAACGTCTGCATGAAAACAACTAAGCTCAGAGAGCACCAAGGACCCCACAGTCCTTTCTCCTTCTCCTCCTCCTCCTCTCTGCAAACCCCTTGCCTTCTAGCACTGATGATGTTCCCTAGTTGGGCCATGAAACGTCTTCATGCTCAGAGAGCACCAGGGACCCCACAGTTCTCCTCCTCCTGCTGCTCCCCCTTCCTTCCTTCCTTCCTTCCTTCCTTCCTTCCTTCCTTCCTTCCTTCCAGCACTGATGATGTTCCCTAGTTGGGTCATGAAACATCTGCAAGAAAACAGCCAAGCTCAGAGAGCACCAGGGACCCCACCGTTCCCTTCCTTCCTTCCTTCCTTCCTTCCTTCCTTCCTTCCTTCCTTCCTTCCTTCCAGCACTGATGATGTTCCCTAGTTGGGTCATGAAACATCTGCAAGAAAACAGCCAAGCTCAGAGAGCACCAGGGACCCCACCGTTCCCTTCCTTCCTTCCTTCCTTCCTTCCTTCCTTCCTTCCAGCACTGATGATGTTCCCTAGTTGGGTCATGAAACATCTGCAAGAAAACAACCAAGCTCAGAGAGCACCGAGGACCCCACAGTTCTCCTCCTCCTCTCTTCTAGCACTGATGATATTCCCTAGTTGGCTCATGAAATGTCTGCAAGAAAACAACCAGAAGGTACCAAGGACCCCACACTTGTCGTCGTCCTCGTCCTCCTCCTCCTCCTCCTCCTCCTCCTCCTCCTCCTCCTCCCCACCCCTTGGAAACCCCCCTCTAGCAAGAAAACAACCAAGCCCAAAAAGTACCAAGGACCCCACAGTATTATAATTAAAACAGTTGGCATCCCTGGCACCCACAAAAGGCTCAGTGGCACCCCATGTGCCTTGGTGCTATCAGCTGGGGGATTCTGGGAGCTGAACTCCAGCAAATTTAAGTCAACCCCAGGTTGGGGGTGACTAGGTGGCTCAGTGGCTAAGACACTGAGCTTGTCAATCAGAAAGGCCGGCAGTTCGGCGGTTCGAATCCCTAGTCCAGGTCTCCTGCGTGAGCAGGGGGTTGGACTAAATGACCTCCAGGGTCCCTTCCAACTCTGTTACTGTTACTGGTTCTGAACCCAACTCTTTCCCTGACCCACATTATTTCATGTCAAGAGGAGAAATATGTCACTTTAATTCGGGGACCTCAATCTCTCTTTCTTTGACCGAACACCCCGTTCTCTCTTTTGCTCCCCAAAACAGGTAACCTTGTGGCAACTCAAACTCAATCCCCTTTTTTAAAAAAACTGCAGGAAGAAAATTGTCCCCAGGTGTTAAAAAGCAAGCTTGGCTGTTTTATCCTGCCCGATGAGCTTTTTTGCTCAAATTTTTATTATTCTTGTTTTTTGCTCGTTTTAATTCCCACCCCCGTTGCTGCATTCGAACTTCCAGATTCCCTACAGGGAGTCCTCGACTTACGACTGCAATGAAGGCACCCCCCCGTCCCCCATTTTCCACTGCTAGGCAAGACACATCAGGCGAGCAGCGTTCCATTTTACGACGGTGGCTACGGTTGTTGAGGGAATCGCTGCGGTTGTTAAGCAAATCTGGCTTCTCCCATGGATTTTGCGTGGGAAAATTACAAAGTCACATGACACTGGGGCAGTGCAACAGGCATTAAGTACATGCCAGTTGCCAAGTGTCTGAATTTTGATCTCATGACCTGCAACGGTCTTTAAGTGTGAAAAATGGTCCTCAGTCACTTTTTTCCCAGTTCCGCTGTAATTTTGAATGGTCGCTAAATGAAGTGTTCTAAGTCGAGGACTCCCTGTAATAACATTTCTGAACGTCCCCGCTAAGGAGGCACACCGGAAAACTTGGAAAAGATGCTAGAGAGGACAAAAGCAATCTGTGTCTTCGTGCAAGTGACCCTCCCTTCTGCAAAAGACAGGCTGAAACCCAGTAAAATTTGTTACTACCGGTTCTGTGGGCGTGGCTTGGTGGTGGTGGGGGTAATGTGACTGGGTGGGCGTGGCCAATTTTTTTTAAAAACTTTTCAAAGCATTTTTTCTAATGCTTTGAAAAGCCTCTCGGCCGATCAGGCAACTCAGCTGGGATCATCAGAGACTTTTCAAAGCATTTTTTTTACCACCTCTTCGGCCAAGAAAAAAATGCTTTGAAAAGCCTTTGACGATCCCAGCTGAGCCGTGGGATCATCAGAGGCTTTTTTTTTAATTTTTCAAAGCATTTTTTCTAATGCTTTGAAAAGCCTCTGTAGATCAGGCAACGCAGATGGGATCGTCAGAGAGGCTTTTTATAAAATGCTTTGAAAAGCCTCTCTGCCGATCAGGCAACTCAGCTGGGATCATCAGAGACTTTTCAAAGCATTTTTTTTACCACCTCTTCGGCCAAGAGGTTGCAGAAAAAAAATGCATTGAAAAGCCTCTGATGATACCAGCTGAGCCGCGCGATCATCAGAGGCTTTTTCTTTTTACTTTTAAAAGTCGGAAGAGGTTGTAGAAAAAATGCTTTTAAAAGTAAAAAGAAAAAAAGCCTCTGATGATCGTGTGGCTCAGCTGGGCATGGTGGGGGGGGGCACAGGGATTTTTGCTACCGGTTTTCCGAACCACCCGCCTCCATTGCTACCGGATTGGGCGATCCGGTCCGAACCGGGAGCATTTCACCCCTGCTGCAACCCAGTTGGAAGGCAGAACCAAACAAGGAGAGATGGAATAGCCTGAGATTCAAGGTTTTCCAGACTCGGTTCTTCCAATTTCACCAGGCTGGGCCACACCGAAACCAGAGCTGACCACTGCCTGTATAGGGCCTCCTGCTTGAGCAGCGGGCTGGACTAGAAGACCTCTAAGGTTCCCTTCCAAGTCTGATATTCTACCCAACTGCAGAGCTGGGCTTAGGGGCTTCCTTTTTCCCATTCTCGGTTCCAGTTTTTGGTGGGGAAAATAGGAGGAGGAAGGCGTGTTCGGTAGGTTCACCGCTTTCAGTTATTGGTGAAAATAATACAGTCCTCGACTTACATCCGTTCATTTAGTGACCGTTCAAAGTTACAACCGCATTGGAAAAAAAAGAGGCTTAGGGCTGTGACCGTCACAGCATCCTCGTGGTCACGTGATCGAAATCCAGATGCTGGTCATCCGACTCACATTTATGACGGTCGCAGTGTCCCCGGGTGTGTGTGTGTGTGTGTGTCACGCGATCCCCTTTTGCGACCATCTGACAAGCCGAGTCAACAACGGGGAAGCCAGATTCATTTAACGACCGTCTTAACTGCAGTGATTCACTTAACAGCGGTGGCAAGGAAGGACGTAAAATGGGGCATTGCTTCACACCTGTCTTTGCTTAGTTATGGAAATTTTGGGCCCTGGGCCATGGTCGTAAGTCGAGGACTACCTGTAATAGGTAGGATACAAACAAATAAATATCTACCGCATCCTATTCTTTCTTTTCCTGTAAACATTAAGCCAAGCTACGATCAGCGCAAGGGAATTTCAGAGGTCCTGCAAAGAAGTCGCCTCGGCTAATAACGGACTGGAGTGAGAACTCCAGATATTAATTGATTAATCAAGACAGATCCACCCAGAGACAGGCAGCTATTATTAAACCATTGGGATCTAGGAGATCAGCCGGCTCCAAAGCACTTATTCTTGATTGGTCCATGGAGATAAAGACTGGCTCTTTCCTTTCTTTCTTTCTTTCTTTCTTTCTTTCCTTCCTTTCTTTTTCTTTCTTTCTCTTTCTTTCTCTCTTTTCTTTTTCTCTTCCTTCCTTTCCTTCCCTTCCCTTCCCTTTCTTTTTCTTTCTTTTTCCTTTTTCTTTCTCTTTCTCTTCCTTTTTTTCTTCCTTCCTTTTTTCTTTCTTTCCTTCTTTTTCTCTCCTTTTTCTTTCTTCCTTCCTTTCCATTTTCTTTTTTTCTTTCCTTCTTTTTCTCTCTTCCTATTCTTCCTTCTCTCTCTTCCTTTCCCTTTCCATCCCTTTCTTCTTCTTTCTTTCTTTTTCTTTTTTCTTTTTCTTCCTTTTTTTTCCTTCCTTCCTTTCCTTTCCTTTTTTCTTTCTTTCCTTTTTTTTCTTTCTTTTCCTTCATTTTTCTTCCTTCCTTTTTTCCTTTTTCTCTCTTCCTTCCTTTCCATCCCTTTTTTCTTTTCTTTCTTTTTTCTTCCTTCCTTCCTTCCTCTTTCTTTCTTTTTCTTTCTTTCTTTCTTTCTTTTTCTTTCTTTCTTTCTTTCTTTCCTGTTATGGAGATTCTCAGTCATCCCGGTCCCAGTTGTCCCAAAGGTGCTTTTTCCAAGAGGCAACTGGACTTTCTTGTTTTTCTTTTGAAGACATTTCGCTTCTCATCCAAGAAGCTTCTTCAGCTCTGACCAGACAGTGGGGAAGGGTTTATATTCCTTGCAGACAGCTGGTCATTTGCATCCTTTTGGAGAGCTGTTGAGGCCACTTGGAGTTTGTCTGTGTCCTCAGAGTGCAAGTGGCCTCAACGACTTTCTAAAAGGCTGCAAATGACCAGCTGTCCGCAAGGAATATAAATCTGTTTGTTCCCCACCATCCAGTCAGAGCAGAAGAAGCTTCTTGGATGAGAAGTGAAATGTCTTCAAAGAAAAAACAGAAAGTCCAGTCGCCTCTTGAAAAAGTTTCTCTTTCTTTCCTTCTCTTTTCTTCCTTCCTTCTTTCCTTCTCTTTCTTTCTGTATTGCAAGACAGAAAATTTGCTCTGCCATCTCATTTCTTGGGCTCAGGGCTCTTTTTTTCCCAAGCCTACAATTTCACTTGGCATCTTTCATCGTTGGTCCTCGACATACGACAGTTTGTTTAGTGACTGTTTGAAGTTACCACAGCACTGAAAAAAAAAGTGACTTATAAGCCTTTTTCAACCCTTGCAGCATCCCCACAGTCAAAACTCGAAGACGCTTGGCAACTGATTCACATTTATGACCATTGCAGTGTGCCGGGGGTCATGTGATCACTTTTTAATGACCTACTGACCAGCAGAGTCAATGGGGAAGCCAGACTCGCTTAATGACCGGGTGACTAACTTATTTTTTTAAATATTTTTTAATTTTAAATACAAATAATGCAAACATATACATCTAAATACAAAAAAGAGAGAGAAAAATAGAAATATTACAGTGCACCCCCGCCCCCCGAGACCATTTTTTCCCTTTCTTATATTTCTTCTTCTATAACTACTAAAAGATATAAAAATATATCCCAATTGTGGCCTTATCCCCTCCAAAACAACATATTTATTTATTTAATTAATTAATTAATTAATTAATTTCTCCTTTTGGACTCAACAGCCAAAATAAAAACATTTGTACACAAAAGTTAAAATAATTATTAAAACTAATTAAATGAAATTTGGCCCATAATTTAAAACATATCAATTAAAATCAATATCAAACATTAAAACCAACATGGAATCAGGCCAACCCGAATATATATGGTTTATATATATTTATATATTCTTGAGTAGGTTTACATTGGCATCCTTCAGTCTCAAAAGACTATGGTATCGTGCTCTGGAAAGAGGTCCTAAAACAGCATCTAGTGTGACTAAAAAGCCCAATTCGAGAGTGGCTTGAGAGTGAGTAGGCTGATTCTCTTAACAACTGTGGCAAGAATGTCGTAGAAGTGGGCAAAACTCACTTAGCAGCTGCCTTGATTAGCCAGAAAAATTTGGGGTTAAATTATGGTCCTACGTCGATGACACCTTGGAAGATTTTGAATTGTTCAGAAATGAGGCTGCATTCAGCAGGGAAGAGAGGAGAGACAGCCTCTTCTGGGGGGGAGGAGAGGGAAGGGGAGACCTGGCCCTGAGCCTCCTCCATGCATCACCTGAGCCTCCCCATTTTCGGCATCTCTCTCTCTCTCTCTCTCTGGGCAACTCCAGATGCTCCCTGCGCATCAGCCTCCCAGGAATACCTTCAGCAAAAGTGGCGTTTCCAGGGCTCCGGCAGAATGCACCCCTTGGGGAAGAGGGGGTGGGGACACAGGCAGAGAAGAAGGGGAGGGGTGCAGAAGCAGAGGCCAACAGGTTGGGGGTTTTGCTAAATCAAGGTGGGGAAGCAGCCTGTAGCCCCTGGAAGGGCAGACCTTGGATTTATTATAAGAAGATGCGTTATATGATACGGTTTATAACTAGCGGTCCCTCTTCGTCTACAGGATTCCTTCGTCCAGCTATCCATCCATCTGTCATCTCTCCATCCACCCACCTGGACGGACGGACGGATGGATGGATGGATGGATATGATATGGGTTGGGTTGGGTGGCTGTCTCGATAGGTAAGTAGGTAGATGATAGATAGATAGATAGACAGATAGACAGACAGACAGACAGAATAGGCAGGCAGACAGGCAGGCAGGAATTGGGAGAAAGAAAGAGAAAGAAAAAGAGAGAAAGGAAGGAAGGAAGGAGGGGAGGGAGGGAGAAGGAAGGAAGGTGAGAGACAGACAGAAGAAAGAAAGAAAGATAAACAGAGAAAGACAGAAAGGAAGGAAGGAAGGAAGGAAGGAAGGAAGGAAGGAAGGAAGGAAGGTGGGAGACAGACAGAAGAAAGAAAGAAAACAAGGAAGGAGGGAGGGAGGGAGAAGGAAGGAAGGTGAGAGACAGACAGAAGAAAGAAAGAAAGATAAACAGAAAGACAGAAAGGAAGGAAGGAAGGAAGGTGGGAGACAGGCAGAAGAAAAAAGGGAAGAAAAACAGAGAAAGACAGAAAGAAAGAATGATAGAGAAAGACAGAAAGAAAGACAGAAAGAAAGAAAGACAGGAAGGAAGGACGGAAGGTGGGAGACATACAGAAGAAAGGAAGGAAGGAAGGAAGGAAGGTGGGAGACAGACAGAAGGAAGGAAGGAGGGAGGGAGGGAAGGAAGGAGAAGGAAGGAAGGTGAGAGACAGACAGAAGAAAGAAAAACAGAAAGATAAAGACAGACAGAAAGAAAGAAAAAAGAAAAAAAGAAAGAAAGACAGAAAGAAAGACAGGAAGGAAGGAAGGAAGGAAGGAAGGAAGGAAGGAAGGTGGGAGACAGACAGAAGGAAGGAAGGAGGGAGGGAGGGAAGGAAGAAGAAGAAGGAAGGAAGGTGAGAGACAGACAGAAGAAAGAAAGAAAAACAGAGAAAGAAAGATAAAGACAGAGAGAAAGAAAGAAAAAAGGAAGGAAGGAAGGAAAGAAAGAAAGAAAGATAGGTATAGATAGATTTTGACCTTGCATCATATCACTGTGATTTTTGCTCGGTGTGTGTGTGTGTAAGGTTGGCAAAATTGCACCCGTTGCTAAAACATCCTCCTTCCTGCATCTGCCTGAAGCTTCCAGGTCCCACTGGGAAAAAGGGGGAGGGGGGAGATAATTCAGTGGGGGCTCAACGTCTGTACTCAGGGCAAAGATCCTCTGTAAGTCTCCATCGGGACATGCCCAAGACCGAAGAAACGCCAAATGCCCCCAGCGGTGCCACCCACCTAGCCATGAACAGAAGACCCCTATTTGAGGAAGGGGCCCGTTTCAAAACCCCACCGCAGCTTCCAGCCACCTGCCTCCCCTAGGCCCACCCTGGAGGCCCAGACGTTGCAGCGGGCAGGGAAGAATTTGGTACAAATACAAGCCGAGATCCCAGGGGATCTAATTCCGGGTTGTTAATTAGAAGAGTGGATTAGAGGCATGTTTCTCAACCTTGGCAACTTGAAGAGGGGTGGGCTTCAACTCCCAGAATCCCCCAGCCAGCTTTGCTTTGAATTCTGGAGTCCACCCATCCCAAAGCCTGCTGGCTGGGGAATTCTGGGAATGGAAGTCCATCTATCTTAAAGCCTGCCAGCTGGGGAATTCTGGGAGTGGAAGTCCACCCATCCCAAAGCCTGCTGAGTGGGGAATTCTGGGAGTGGAAGTCTCCCCATTTTAAGGCATGCTGGCTGGGGAATTCTGGGAGTGGAAGTCTCCCCATTTTAAGGCATGCTGGCTGGGGAATTCTGGGAGATGAAGTCCATCCATCTTAAAGCCTGCTGGCTGGGGAATTCTGGGAGTGGAAGCCTACCACTCAAGGTTGGAAAATACGGCACTAAATCTAATTTCACTACAGTAATGCTAAATTAGAACCCAACTGCTTTGGTGAGCCTGCAGGGGTGGGGGGTTGAGAGCTCAGCTGATGCCCACCCCTCTCAAAACTGCCAAAGGCTGGGTTAGAAAAATGGCTGGCACTTCCTCCAGACCAGCTGAGATGGAGCCAGAACGAGTGGCAGCCGGTCAGCCGGAAATAAAGACAGGTGCCACCCAGGGAGAACCACGTGGGGCCGTCCTCGGATGGCACAAAGGCTCCTGCCAGCTGAGGGGCTCCCCCTCCACCAGGGAAAGGGGCAAGAAGGCACTAAGGCTTCTCGAGGGCAGCCTGCAGGACCCATGGCTGATCTCTTCCAAGGGCCTGCAAGAACGGGGGCAGAACAGCCATCCCGATGCCCCCCCCACCTCGCCGTCAGCATTTTTCCTGGTACATCAGCCCGGGCGGGCGGGCGAGTGATGCTGCTCGGGGAGGCAGGATCCAGTTGCTAAGAAACCGGCTGGCGCTGCCAGCCCACACTGACCTTTGTCACAGCTTCCCGCTCAAGGGCTTCTGCCAGAGCCAAAGGCGAGGTGGGGGGAGAGAGTGGGAGGGGAATGCTGCTGCAGCCTCTCCCCCCCGCCCTCCCTGTCGGCAGGGGTCTCTGCAGTGTGTCCCGTCTTTGCAGAGAGCACCGGAGCAGGAGAAAGCGGGGGAGGGGGGAATGTCTTGAAGAAGTGGGATGGAGGCTGTCTGAAGAGGGGCATCCTTGCCTGGGGCATCTTCGGCATTTGAGCAAGAAAAGAAGGGGAGGATGCCCTGCCATAGCAGGAAGGAAGGGAAGGAAGATGGAGACAGGAGGGGAAGGAAGGAAAGAAGGAAGGAAGGAAGGAAGGAAGGAAGGAAAGAAGGAAGGAAGGGGGACAATGAAGATGGAGACAGGAGGGGAAAGAAGGAAGGAAGGAAAGAAGGAAGGAGGAGAATGAAGATGGAGACAGGAGGAGAAGGAAGGAAGGAAGGAAGGAAGGAAGGAAGGAAGGAAAGAAAGAAAGAAGAAAGGAGAAGGAAGATGGAGACAGGAGGGGAAGGAAGGAAGGAAGGAGAAGGAAAATGGAGACAGGAGAGGAAGGAAGGAAGGAAGGAAGGAAGGAAGGAAGGAAGGAAGGGAAGATGGAGACAGGAGGGGAAGGAAGGAAAGAAGGAAGGAAGGAAGGAAGGAAGGAAGGAAAGAAGGAAGGAAGGGGGACAATGAAGATGGAGACAGGAGGGGAAAGAAGGAAGGAAGGAAAGAAGGAAGGAGGAGAATGAAGATGGAGACAGGAGGAGAAGGAAGGAAGGAAGGAAGGAAGGAAGGAAGGAAAGAAAGAAAGAAGAAAGGAGAAGGAAGATGGAGACAGGAGGGGAAGGAAGGAAGGAAGGAGAAGGAAAATGGAGACAGGAGAGGAAGGAAGGAAGGAAGGAAGGAAGGAAGGAAGGAAGGAAGGGAAGATGGAGACAGGAGGGGAAGGAAGGAAGGAAGAAGGAAGATGGAGACAGGAGGGGAAAGAAGGAAGGAAGGAAAGAAGGAAGGAAGGAAGGAGGAGAATGAAGATGGAGACAGGAGGGGAAGGAAGGAAGGAAGGGGAGAAAGGAGGAGGAGGAGAAAGAAAAGGATGGAGACAGGAAGTCAAGAAGGAAAGCGAGACAGGACTGGAGAAGATGGATTGATTATATACAAAATAAGTATCAGACCAAAAAATATCAAATAGCTTATGAATGATTTCTTTTATTTGTATAAGAGCTATATAAGTGATATTAGAAGTATCATGTTTAAGAAATAAGATTTTATATATGGGGGGTTAAGAATTTTTTTTTAGGGGGTGTTAGTTTGATGAATGGTTATGCAATTTAGTTCATTGTTAAAGGTTAATAGAAATACCTTGTGTTCTGCTCTGGGAAGTCGGGGAGGGGGAGGGGGTTGGGAGGGAGGGTTGTGGGGAAATTGTGTTTGTTTTAAAACTTTTTCAATAAAAAAAAAAAAAAAAAAAGAAGGAAAGCGAGAAAGAGAAAAAAGAGAAAGAGAAAGGAGAAGGAGAAGGAAGGAAGATGGGAGACAGGAAGAGAAGGCGAGTGAGAAGGAGGAGGAAGGAGGATGGAGACAGGAGGAGGGCGAAGAGGAGGAGGAAGCAGGAGGAGAAAAGAAAAGGAGGAGGAGGCCACCAAAAGCCAGGACAAAGGATGCCCGTGATGCCCGGCTGGCCTCCGGTGCCCAGACCGCCAGGCCTCCTAATACAGCACCTTTGGAGTGTTCTGCATTTAAAGGCTTTTCCAGGAAAAGCCCAGGCTCCGGCCTGCCAGCCTTCTGAGCACCATCAAGGAGGAGAGGATGCCCGGGGAATGGCGCTGCCCCATTTTCCTCCCCAAAGTCTCGTTAAAGCAAATTCTAATCGCCCACGGGGTTGCCAGGCTGAACAGTGTGTGACTATCGCCAGGGAGACAGGCTCCAATCCACAAGGACTACCTCATTAAAGCCCACCCCCGGCCTACCTCACAGGGTTACTGGGAGGATTAAAGAAGGGATGGGGTGGGGGAAACCGCTGAACAAGATTCTTACTAATCGACTAATGAATTAATTGAATACGTGCTCCACTAAAACAAGGTAAAATAAAGACCCCAAGTAAAAAGATAATACATTTTGCAATTATTATTGTTCGTACTTTTAATTCATCTAATAAAAGGCGTGGCCTGTGCTGAGGGCAAAGTAACCTGAAGACGTTCCATAAGGGAAAACAACTCTTAAAAATCAGAAACATTAACAAGGAGCAGAATGGCGGAAAACTACCAAAGTGACGAAAAAGTAAAATAAGTGAAATATTTTTTTAAAAAAAATGAAAAGAAATAAAATGAAATGAAAAATAGAAATAAAATGACAAATAATAAAATAAATAATAAAATAAAAATATAAAAATAATAAATAATAAAATAAATAATAATAAAATAAAATAATAAAATAAAAAATAAAAATAATAAATAATAAAATAAATAATAATAAAATAAAAAAATAAAATAAAAAAATAAAAATAATAATAAAATAAATAATAAAATAAAAAATAAAAATAAAATAAATAATAATAAAATAAAATAAAATGATTAAATGCACATTAAACTAAACTAAGAAAAAATAAAAACTAATAAAAATAGTTACAAACACAATGCAATACGGTGCAGTTTAATGCACTATGATACAATACGTAGAAAATATTTGCCCTGCAATGTTTGGGAAGGGGGTATGACTGTGGCAGTCCCAGCTGCTTCCCATTTGCTGGTGTTGCCTTGGCAGTGCCAAGGTGGCCCCCCGAGCAACCTCCAAGCGAAAATGGCCCAGGCCTTTCCCTCCCTGGGGTGAATTTGCCTTCCAGCCAGCCCTCTAACCTCTCTAGGGGGAGAGGACGGGCATCAGGTGGGTGGAAAAAGCCACCGCAGAAAAAAACAGAGCATTTACGAGTCTCTACAAAAAAGGGGCTTCTCAATCTCAGGCCCCTTTAAGACGGGTGGACTTCGACTCCCAGAATTCCCCAGCCAGCTTTGCTGGCTGGGGAATTCTGGGAGTCGAAGTCCACCCGTCTTAAAGGGGCCTGAGATTGAGAAACACTGCTTTGGAGAATCCCTCACTGTGTTTTTTTTTGCAAACGCAAGCAACTCATTTTCTGATTGCATTAGGGGGGAACCAAAGCAAAGGATTATTATCCCACCTGCCCCGAAACAACGGTGGACACCCCCCACACACACCGCCTATCGTTTCTCTTAGGCTTCTCCGTTACAGCAAACTAACACCGAGAACATTTCCACCAACGTTGACAGGGCAATATAAATGTAAATATGTATAAATATTGTAAATATATATAGTAAATATAGAGCAAACCACACTCCCTCTGGCACTGATGATGTTAGATAGTTGGGTCATGAAATGTCTTCAAGAAAACAACCGAGCTCAGAAAGTAGCAAGGACCCCACAGTCGTCTTCCTCCTCCTCCTCTCTGTAAACCTCCTTCCTTCTATCACTGATGTTGTTCCCTAGTTGGGTCATGAAATGTCTACAAGAAAACAACCAAGCTCAGAGAGCACCAAGGACCCTACAGTCCTCCTCCTCTCCAAATCCTCTTCCTTGAGCACTGATGATGTTACCTAGTTGGGTCATGAAATGTCTGGAAGAAAACAGTTAAGCTCAGAGAGCACCAAGGAACCTACAGTTTCTTCTTGTTCCTCCTCCTCTCCAAATCCCCTTCCTTCTAGCACTGATGGTATTAGCTAGTTGGGTCATGAAACATCTGCAAGAAAACATCCAATATCAGAGACCACCAAGGACCCCACAACCAAGCAAATTGTTGCAACCACCGCAGAACGTATAAATGCAAACTACCGAGCCCCTCTCTCTTTCTCCAACATGACGCATAAAAACTCTTAAGGGTGTCTGCAGGGTTTTAAGAAGAGATTGGACAATTTGTCTGAAATAATATAGAGTTTCCTGCTTCAGCAGGGGGTTGGACTAGAAGACCTCCAAGGTCCCTTCCAACTCTGTCCTTGGGTTCCCTGCACCTGTTTGCAACAAGCACGGTTTGGTTCCTGTAGCTTAGTGCATCAGTAACTTAAGCCATGGTTTAGTCTGATGAGGTCATCAGGAGTCAAGGGCACTTTCTTTTCTCGCCAACGGATGGCGCCATCTGGCTGAACTAGTTAGGGTTTACAAACAAAGCATGGTGATTTGCATTGGGATGAAGCACCACCAGGAAATCTCCGGTCTAAGTCAAGCTAGAATTGAAGGAGACTTTAATGGAAAGTGAAACAAATTTGATCCCAGTTTGAATTTTTTAATTGTTCTAAACCACTTTATAGCCTGCAACTTTCTAGCACTGCAACTTTAAAGAGGTTGGGACTTCAAGTCCCAGAATTCCCCAGCCAGCCATGCTGGCTGGGGAATTATGGGAGTTGGAGTCCCCATATCTTAGAATTGAGAAACATTGCTCTAAAAGTCAATTTACCAGACTGGCTTATTGCAGTACTTGAAATACAGCTAGTCCTCGAGTTATGATGAGTAAGGCTGGCTGGGGAATTCTGGGAGTTGAAGTTCTCACATCTCAAAAGTTTCAGAGATCGGAAAACACGGCACTATATATACTCTGAATCCCAAATTCGATTTATCCAACTCCTGTTTTTCCCCCCCTTCTGCAAACCTGCTGATTTGTTTTAAGCGACTTTGCATTCCCACAATGCAATGAGTTCTAAATTATACAGGTAGTCCTCGACTTACAACGGTTCATTTAGTGAACCGTTCGAAGTTACAACGGTACAGAAAAAAAGTGACCAATTTTCACACATGACCGTACAGGTAGTCCTCGATTTATGACCACATTGGAGCCCAACATTTCCATTGCTAAAAAAAGGTGACTTATGACCATTTTTTCACACTTACGACCCTTGAAGCATTCCTGTGGTCAGGTGATAGAAATTCGGCTGTTTGGCAACTGGTTCATATTTAGGACAGTTGCAGTGTCCTGCGGTTATGTAAGTGTCATAAGTATGAATCATTTGCCAAGCGTCTTAATTTTGATCACGTGACTATGGGGATGCTGCGATGGTCATAAGAGTGAATAGTGGTCATAAGTTACATATTTCAGGGCCGTTGCAAGGACAGTTGCAGAATTGGGTGTGTCTAGTCTAATGAAAAGAAGGACCAGGGGTGACATGATAGCAGCCTTCCAATATTTGAGGGGCTGCCCCTAAAAAGAGGGGGTCCACCTATTCCCCAAAGCATCTGAAGGCAGGAGAAGAAACGATGGATGGAAACTAATCAAGGAGAGAAGCAACCTGGAACTAAGGAGAAACTTCCTAACAGTGAGAACAATCGACCAGTGGAACAGCTTGCCACCAGAAATTGTGGGTTCTTCATCACTGGAGGTTTTCAAGAAGAGATTAGACATCCATTTGTCTAAAATGGTATAAGGTTTCCTGCTTGAGTGGGGGGTTGGACTAGATGACCTATGAGGTCCCTTCCAACTCTGTTATTCTGTTAAGAAATCAAAGATGGATTTGATAAAGCTGGGTAGGTAGGTAGGTAGGTGAGTTGGGTGGATGGATGGACAGACAGACAGAGGGACAGATGGATATAGATGGATAGATAGATAGATGGGTGGATGGATGGATAGATAGATAGATATGGGTGGATAGATGGATGGATGGATGGATGGGTATAGACATAGGCAAGTAGAGACAAACAGATATAGATAATTTGATAATTAGATAGGCAGACAGAGAAATAATCTGATAGATAATGAGAGAGAGAGAGAGAGAGAGAGAGAGAGAGACAGAGACAGAGACAGAGACAGAGACATCTTCTCTTCTCTGCCCTGGGATAATATAATCATATATATAATTAACAGGCCCTGTGGCCTGAAAAATTTGAAATCTCCTGCTCCTTTATAAAAAATAGGGCCAAAATTTTTCATTTAAATCCCAAAGAGATCGTGGCTAGCTTTCTCCAACCCCGTGGCTCAACCTCCCTAAATAAATTCATTTTCCTGCACCACGTTGGAAGGTAGACGGCGAATAAGTTCCACTCAAAAGCATCAAACAGCTCGTATGACTGCTGAATTAAAGGCAGAATCCGAAGGGAAAGAGGAGCCCCTGGCTCTCTCCCGCATGGACAGGGAAGTGGGGAGGGGGCTGCTTCTGTTTATAGAGGTCTCCAGAAAGCCTGTGCAAGTGCAAAAAAATTCAGGTAACCCCAATGGCGACGTTAAGGCTCCGCCCCTTCTTAATATGGTATCGTATAAAAGGGGCAGGGCTTAAATTCTGCAATCAGGGTCTCTCTTTCTCGATTTTTTTCTTTTTCTTTCTTTTTCTCTTTCTTTTTTTTCTCTCGGTTTTTTCCCTAACACCATCACTCTGCTTAACAACTAATTCCCACAACACTGTCAAATAATTTACTAACACTGTATTACTATTATTCTTCTCCTTACTAGTATCTATCTCCTCCCACTTAGGACTATAACCATGTTGCTTGTATCTTTCAATTTATATCGTTTTTATTTATTTCCTAGTACGATTTGATAGTTTATTAGTAACTTATGACTATAACTAAGTGTTGTAACTTTTTATTCTTGATGAATGTATTTTATTCTCCTTATGTACACTGAGAGCATACACACCAAAGACAAATTTCTTGTGTGTCCAATCACACTTGGCCAATAAAGAATTCTATTCTATTTTTCTTTCCTTCTCTTTTTCCTTCTTTCTCTTTTTCTCTTGATTTCTTTCTTTCTCTCTTTCTCCTTCTCTCTTTCTCCCTTTCTTTCTCTCGATTTCTTTCTATCGCTTTCTTTCTATCTATCTCTTTTTTTTCTCTTTCTTTCTTTCTTTTCTTTCTTTCTTTCTTTCTCTCTCTCGATTTCTTTCTCTCTTGAATTTTTTTTTTAACTCCTCGAAGCCCCCTTTCATGAATAACCCTGCCAGTTTATGGGGCGTTTAATTCCTGCTAAACCTTTTGTAGTTTAGGCTTAGGGAATACCCCTTGTAGCTAACAGCAGCCTGCCTCCCAAACATGTTTGTAACTTCTGCCCGTGGGGATCTCCCGTGTTGTTTTTAATCATGGTACTTAGCCCCTGCTGAATTGCTGCCATGTTTCAGGGTTTTTTTTGCCTCCTCTAGAAGTTTTTTTTTTTAAAGCCAGGGTGTTTTTGTGTGCACACACAGGTAGTTCTCGACTTACAACGGTGCATTTAGTGACTGTTCAAAGTTACAACGAAAGTGAAAACAGCGGCAAGACGGGTCATAACAAAGGCTGACCCTCATTTAACCCATGTCTCACTTAACAACAGGAATTTCAGGGTCCACGGTGGTCGTAACCCTGCGTTGCATTCGCAGATCATCCAAAAACTCCTTGAAAGATAAAAATATCAGGTGGGCCTCCCTGGCAAGTTTATGTAGAGGTGTAGGCTCTGCTTTCTTTAAAAAGAAAAATGACCTTAACAAACTGGAGCAAGACACACCAGGGGTGTGGGTGTTTGTGAGTGAGTGAGTGTGTGTGTGTGTTTCAGAAAGAGGGAGAGAGAAAGAGAGAGAGGGAGAGAGAAGGCGAGGGAGGGAGGCAGGGGGAGGAGGAAGGGGAGGAAGAGAGAGAAGGAAGGAGGAAGGGAGGCAGAGAAGGAGGGAGGGAAAGAGAGGGAGAGAGAGAAAGGGGGAGAGAGGGAGGGAGAGAGGGAGGGAGAGAGAGAGAAGGAGGGAGAGGGAGAGAGAGAAGGAGGGAGAAGGAGAGAGGGAAAGAGAGAGAAGGGAGAAGGAGGGAGGGAGGGAAAGAGAGGGAGAGAGAGAGGGAGAGAGAGAAGGAGAGTGGGAGAGAGAAGGAGGGAGAGGGAGAGAGGGAGGGAAAGAGAGGGAGAGAGAAAGAGAGAGAGGGAGAGAGAGAGGAAGGGAGGGAGGAAGAGAGAGGAGAGGGAGAAAGAGAGGAGGGAGGGAGAGAGGAGGGAGAGGGAGAGAAGGAGGGAGAGGGAGGGAGGGAGGGAAAGAGAGGGAGGAAGGGAGGGAGAGAAGATGGTGAGCAGTTTTGAAACCCAGCTGTATGAGAATCACTTGAAGGAAATGGGCAGGTTTAATCTAAAGGTCAGAAGACCAAGAGGAGATCTCAAGAGAAATCTTCCAATACCTAAGAATTGAGAGGATTGAGGTGAACCTGTTCTCTGCCATTTGCAGCAGGCAGGAACAAAATCAGTGGACACTTGAAGGCAAGATAAGAAACAACGGATGGAAACTAATCAAGGAGGGAAGCAACCCGGAATTAAGGAGAAATTTCCTAACAGTGAGGACAATTAACCAGTGGAACTCCTTGCCTCCAGAAGTTGTGGATGCTCCATCACTGGAGGTTTTTAAGAAGAGACTGGACAGTCACTTGTCTGAAATGGGATAGGGTCTCCTGCTTGAGGAAGGGGTTGGACTAGAAGACCTCCAAGGTCCCTTCCAACTCTATTCTGATTCTACATGCTGAGCTGGCTATATTTATCCTCTCTTCACTTAGGGTCTGTATCTCTGTTTTTTTTTTTAATATTTACTTTTAATGTGATTACAGGTAGTCCTCAACCACAATTGAGCCCAGAACTTATGTTGCTAAGTGGAACACTTAAGTGAGCTTTGCCTCATTTTACAACCTTTCTCGCCACCGTTGTTAAGTGAATCCGCCTTCCCCGTGGACTTTGTCAGGAGGTCACAAAAAGGGATCACGTGACCCCGGGATGCTGCAATACATCATAAGTACGAGTCAGTCGCCAAACGTCTGGATTTTGATCCTGTGACGGCAGGGATGCTGCAATGGTCATACGTGTGAAAAACTGCTATAAGTCCCTTTTTTCAGTGCCATCGTAACTTGGAACGGTCACTAAAGGAACTGTCGCAATTCGAGGGCTATCTGTACATGTTATATTATATATATATATATATATATATATATATATATATATATATATATATATATATATATATATATAAAAAGCCACCTAAACAGAACACATACCCAGCCAATCCCCCCAACCAATCAGAACACAGCCAAGCTCCCACCCTATCAGTTCACACCCCCACTGGCAGTTAAAAGGAAGAAACAGCTGCGATCACACACATTGCTCCTAGAAGCACGAAGCCGAAGACACCAGCCTGAAGATGACGAATGAGACTTCGTGGAAACGTTGCCAAGACACCTCCAATTTTACGCGGGAGAAAACCTGAATAACCAAAGACCTACATATATATATATATATATATATATATATATATATATATATATATATATATATATATACATATATATATAAAATACATATATATATATATATATATATATATATATATATATATATATATATAATCTGTGTTTTTTTAAAATCTGTGCCCATTGGTTGTACACCGCCCAGAATTGCCTTCCGTGAGAGAGGTGGCTGTAATAAATTTGATTAATAGATAAAATAAACATTAGGAAAATATGCGTCGCTCTTAAGACAGGGATGGCGAACCTTTTAGAGACCACGTGCCCAAACTGCAACTCTTATTTATCGCAAAGTGCCAGCACGGCCATTCAACCTGAATGCTGAGGTTTTACTACCTAAAATAATGATAAACAAGGCAGAGTTCACGGTAACTGTTCTAAGAAAAATGTGATAAATGCACTTTTATGCCCCTTCATTTTTTTTCCTGCTTTTGAAATATTACATTTAGCAACAATATCATTTCTCTTTTCCCCTCTTTCTACTTCCCTCCCGCTCTTTCTCTTTCCCTCCCTTTCCCTCCCCTTCTCTTTCCCTCCCGCTTTCTCTTCCCCTCCTTCTCTTCCCCACCCTCCCTCTTTCCCCTCCCTCTCTCCCTCTCCCTTTGCTCCCTCCCTTTCTCTTCCCCTCCCTCTTTTCCCCTTTCTTTCTCTGCCTCCCTTTCCCTCCCTCTTCCCCTCCCTCCCTCTTTCCCTCCCCTTCTCCCTCCCTCCCTTTCTCTTCCCCTCCCTCTCCCTCTCCTCCCCTCCCCTTTGCCTCCCTCCTTCTCTTCCTCTCCCTCCCTTTCTCTTCCCCTCCCTCTTCCCCTCCCTCCCTTTCTCTTCCCCTCCCTCTCTCTCTTCCTCTCCCCTTTGCTTCCCTCCCTTTCTCTCTTCCTCTCCCTCCCTTTCTCTTCCCCTCCCTCTTCCCCTCCCTCCCTCCCTTTCTTTCCGTCCTCCCTCTTCCCCTCCCCCTTTGCCTCCCTCCTTCTCTCTTCCTCTCCCTCTTTCTCTCTCTTCCCCTCCCTCTCTCTCTTTCCCTCCCTCCCTCTCTCTTCCCCTCCCTCCCTCCCTCTCTCTCTTCCCCTCCCTCCCTCCCTCTCTCTCTTCCCCTGCGGGAGAAAGGTGATGGAGCTGGGCTGGGGTGAGGGTGCAAATGCCCATAGAGAGGACTCCTAGTGCCACCTCTGCCACGCGTCCCATAGGATGGCCACCACTGCTCTAAGAAGCGGCATCAGGGAGAATAGATAATATTATGAGTCTTCAAAGAGAGGAGATCTATCAGTTGCAAGTATCATTTATTAGCAGATCCCCTGGAGCAACAGCATGGGCTCGGTCGCCACCAAAAACTCTTCCAAATTTGGCGAATTTAGTCCTTAATTTACGACGGTTCATTTAGTGACCGTTCAGAGTTACAACAGCACCGAAAAAAGCTATTTAGGAACCGTTTTTCACACTTATGACCGTTGCAGCATCTCCAGGGTCACGTGGTTTTACATGCTTGACAACTGGTTCAGATTTATGACGGCCGCAGCGTCCCGGGGTCACGTCATCCCCTTCTGACCAGCAAAGTCCATGGGGGAATCCGGATTTCACTTAACGACCGTCTTGCGGTGATTGATTTAACCACCGTGGCAAGAAAGGGCGTACAATGGGACAACTCACTTGACAAATGACTCGTTTAGCAACGTAAATTTGTTGCTCAGTTGTGGTCGTAAGTCGAGCACCACCTGTATTTGCCCAACATCCCAGGGGGGGGTGTCCCTCTGCGAGGGAGAAGGACTTTTAAAAGAATTTGAGAAATAAATAAAATAAAACTTCAAAGCATCCCATAATCGACAAAGGCCTTTCGTTGACCTGACGCATTTAAATCGTGATTCATTCATCCTTGACCCACAAATAAATCGATTTGAGGGTCTGCACAATCACACCGAGCCACAATCTAACCCGCAATCTCCTTCAAGTATGACTGCTTAGCTGCAACGGTTTATGCGCAATTAACCTGGTTACTGAATTAAGCCACATTTAAGCAGATAAAGCCACCCAACGGAGGACGCCCCACGAACAAACCCAGGTTGAAAGTGACGGAGGTCAGCAGGTGGACACAAGTGCAGCTTCTACTAACCCAGTTTAGTGCAAACCTGGCCAGATGTGTAGGGAGAAGACAAGGGGAGAGAAATTTAAATGGGGCAGCCTTGAGTTTTACATACACACACAAACTTGCAAACTGATTTTCTGTGCCATCCAGGGCTGTGTTAAACTGTCCATTTGAAGGTTAAAAGTATCCAATGACCAATATTTATTTTTTTTTTATATTTACATTTTATTACCTATTATTTTTACATTTCTATTTTATTATTTATAATATTTATTTGCTGAACCCCTTTAAAAACAAACGTTAACAATTCCAAAAATTACCTATATTTGGTTTAAGGGGGTCCCCAGCAGGTGCAAACAGCTGCCAGCACATCCATCCAACTCCCTAAATTTGCAGCTAGTCCTCGACTTACAACGGTTCATTTAGTGACCATTCAAAGTTACGACGGCACTGAAAAAAGCAACCGCTTTTCACACATACGTCCATTGTGGTCGTGGCCTCCACAATCATGATCAGGGGATCAAAATTTGGACGTTTGGCAACTGGTTCCAGATTTACGACGGTCGCAGTGACCCCGGGATCCCCGTTTTGCGACCTTCCGACAAGGGGAAAGCCGGATTCACTTAACAACCGTGTCACTGACATGTTTCACTTAACAACGGTGGCGAGAAAAGTCAGAAAACAGGGCAAAACTCTCCCTTAGCGACGGTCTCGCTTAGCGATATAAATTTTGGGCTGAATTGTGATCGCAAGCTGAGGACAACCTGTAGATCCTGGTCTGCTGACCGACATTTCCTAACCACAATTCCCAGCTTGATGGATCTAAGATGAAAGTGGCTACTCTGGGGTTTGCTGCCCAGCTCCGAAGCCGGGGTCAGAAAAGGCCGGATGGAGAGAAGCCCCCTCCCTCCCAGCAGCCTCTGCAATCCCCAAGGACTCCAGGTTAAGCTCCAGCCAGCAGGCTGTGTCTCATCTTGCGGCGGTCCCGTTTTGACTCACTCCTAATAGCGGCATCACTCAGTGACCGACAGAAACCCCTTCCCCCCCAGCTGGGCCGGTCTGGGTCAGCCAGCTGGGCAAAATGTCACCAGAGAGTGGCAGAGCCAGGCTGCTGAAGGATGACACGGGGTCGGGAGTCTTGAGCACTCTAGCAACCAGACTCCAAAACCGGGTCCTGGAGAGGCCACCATTGCTGGCTCATGCTGGTTTATCAAAGGTTTAGGAACCTGAAGGACACAAGACGGGATCTAGAACGGAGTTAACTTATGCGGAACAGCAGGACGTCTTCTTTGAACCAATTACATGTTCAAGAGCCTTGGTAGTACAGTGGTCTAAGGCACCCTGTTATTAACACAGCTGCCTGCAATTACTGCAGGTTCGAATCTCGCCAAGACTCAAAGTTGACTCAGCCTTCCATCCTTTCTAAGGTAGGTAAAATGAGGACCCGGATTGTGGGGGCAATAAGCTGATTTTGTCTAAATATACAAAAGGATGAAGGCTATTGCTTAACGCATTGTAAGCCGCCCTGAGTCTCTGGAGAAGGGCGGCATATAAATCAAATTAAAAAAAAAAAAAATACAGGTAGTCCTCGACTTACGACCACAACGGAGCCCCAAATTTGTGTTGCTAAGGGAGACATCTGCGAAGTCACAACAACGACAATTGTTAAGTCACAAGGCTATGCAGTGAACGTGGCTTCCCTCTCGACTTTGCTTGTCAGAAGGTCGCAAAAGGGGAACACGTGACCCCGGGGGGGGGGGGGGGACGCTGTGACCGTCGTAAATGAGAGTTGGCGTCCAAATTTTGATGACGTGATGCTGCAGTGGTCATAAAACGCGAAAAACGGATCCTTAGGCTGCTTTTTTTCAGCGCGAACGGTCACTACACGAACCGTCCTAAGTCGAGGACTTACCTGTGTAGGAGGGCGCAAAGGCAGTGTCTCTGACATGCGCGGAGCGCACCGATCCGAATCAACGGCGAGCAAAAAAGTTAGCAAGAACAAGGTTGCAGCAAAGGCCCCTTTGGCCTCTGCTTTTGCCCGAGGGGGTCTCCGAGCAGCCCAGCAGCCCCTTGGCCCCAGATACTCTGCCTGGGGGGCTTGGCGGTGGGAGGAAGGACCGAGGCATGGGGGAGAGGAAGCTCTTTGTCTCCTTGTTTCCCCCACCAACCACAAGCCTTGGTGGGGAAAGTGACACGCAGCCGCCGGACGTTGCCAGAAGCAGCCTCCCGAGCCATCTGCTTGGCCAGACGCGGCTGCTGCCAACCACAGAGACCCCCTCCTCCTCCTCCTCCTCCTCGTGTGGATTGGGGACATGGGGGTGGGGGGGCATCCGAAGAGCATCCGGCCGAAGGTGCCAGACTCCCAGCGGCCCCAACCCTTGGGGCATCCCTTTCCAGGCCTCCGTCCTGTGTCCCGTGTCCGCCCCCCGCCGTGGGGGGGCGGTGCCCTCCTCCTCCTCCTCCTCCTTTTTTCTCGTGTCCCGACTGCAGAGCTGAGAGCACCTGGCAGAGGGGCTTCTGGCAGCCCCTCCCGGCCCTGCCAGGACCTCGCCCGCTGCCGGCTGGGCCTCTTTTGTCTGCAGCCTGGGACTTTTGCACTGGAGCAAGGGGAGGGGCTGGAGGACTGGGTGGGCCGGGCCGGGGGGGGGGGGGGGGAGAGCCGGTTGAAAGCTCCATGGCAACCGCTGGTGCAGCAGGACCCCGGGCGCTCCTAATTGGGACAATAATTGCCCCGTTAGCTACATCCCCTGAGCCAGAGGCGGCCCAAGCGCGCCAGCTCTCTGCAGACACACCTCCAGACCAGGCCAGTTCCCAAGGACTGTGGAGGTGGGGGGACCAGAGCAAAAGAACCCCCCTCCCCAAAGCGAGAAGAAGTCAAAGGGGCAGAGCTTAGCGTTGGCAGGGAAAGACAGTGCCGCCTGCCTCCATCTTCCCTGCCACTGCCAGTACACCAAACATAAGAGATACAGCCAGCTGGGACGGATTGCAACGTCCATCATTCCCAGCCAAGGACCAAGGCAATTGTTTTTTTAAAGGAGGAAGCAATCGGGCAACTGGGGTAGAAAGGAAAGGGAGCTGCCCTTGGCACGGGGAAGGAGGGGGATGCCAGGTGAGGCGGGTGAGAAGCAAGGCACTCTAATCCCCCCTACCCAGTCCCCCCAGCCCCCACCCCAGAAGGAGGAAGGGCTTTTCTGCAGGGGCTACCCAGAGGCCACCGGCAAGCTTGGCCGTCTTGAAAAGGCAGCAGTCTGAAAGCGTGACCTTGGGGTCCCAACGGAAACTCCCTCTAGGCAGACCCATATAAGCCCCCTCCCATCTCTCTTTCTCTCTCTCTCTCTCTTTTTGCAAAGGTTCCCTTAACCCAGGGAGTTGTGGAAGTGGAAGGGCATCTTCCCTTGGAGAAGGAGGTCCCATCGGCTGAACTGGGGGGTGGGTGGGGGTGGGGGCGGGGGGTGGGAGGGGGAAACGGGACAGGACTGGGGGTGGGTGGGGAAACGACTCCGTTAGTTACCTCCACAAATGTATTTCCGAAATTCTTGCAAATCCAGATATGGGGAGAGGGAAGCCATGTGGGCAGCTGAAAAACTGGTCAGGTGGGTTTAGGAGCTGAAAAAACGGTGCAGATGGCAAGGCTAGCAGTGGGGCGGGTGTGGGGCGGGCGGGGAGGGGGGCCGGGCAGGCAATTTCCTTCTTCATTTCTCTCTCTCTCTCTCCTCTCTTCCCCCCCCCTCTCTCTCTCCTCTCTTTCTCTCTCCCTCTCTCTCCTTCTTCCAGACCAGCTGGCTTGCAAAAAAATAAAAAACCCGCTGCAGTCTCCAGGAGCTAAGAAGGCCAGGTCACCCTCACCCCACACCCCACACCCCCACAATCACACACACACACTCAGGGCCATCTCCAGATTCAGCAGTGCCTAGGAATCACCGGCTGGAAAACTCCCCCACTTTCCCAGGGGCAATCAAGGCTGAGCAAACCAGATGGGCCGTTTTCACATGACCTGAGTCACATCCCTCGCCCCGCCCCGGGCACTAGGGTGCACATACAGGCAGCCCCCTCCCCTTCCACTGCCCTGCCACCACCCAGGATTCAGGTGGTTGTGTGAACATAGCTCCAGAGCAACCTGGGTCAGACTTTGTGAAAAATGGAGAGCATGAGTCTCTCTCTCTCTCTCTCTCTGTGTTGGCCCTCTGCCCCTCTTGGGATGCCCACACAGCTGGCGGGTCCCTTGCACACTCACACGTACACACACTCTCTTCAAGAGCCGGGTCGTGTCCTAAATAGGATGATGCTGTTGCAATTGTGCTGCTTGCACAATTGCCCAACAAGTGCTAGGAATGACACACTGGACTTCTTTGTCACCCTCAAGCTGGCACTTTCAGGGGAATGCCCACCAAGCTGAAGAGAAAAAGGTTACTCTGTGTGTGTGTGTGTGTGTGTGTATATATATCTATATATATGCCACATCTGGGTTTGCCCATCTGCAGAACCTAAGTGGGAACTACCCATCAGATTTGAGTTCACCTCCTGCTGGAAAGCAACCCTGGCTGTGATAGGCACGCTGCCCCCCTCCCGTGCCCTCTGTCCCCCCCACCCCTTTGCAGGAAGCAACCACACTCAGCAAAACTCAGCACAAAAGGCTCGCAATCCTTCCCACCCCCCCAGCCCCCCCACCTCCAACGGGATGGCAGCCAGCCAGCCAGGGCCCCCCGGACCCATATGCCACTCCTGGACTGTGGCAGGACCCTCCTTCCCGCCCTTGACAAGCCCCTCTCCTTGGCCCCCTCCCCAACAGCTGCGGGAAGCCTCGGCCCGGGTGGGGGGAGGAGGAGGAGGAGGAGGAGGAAGCCGCCAGCCCCCCCTCCCAACCCACCCACCCACAGCTCCCTCCCTCTCCTCCCCCTCCCTCCGGCGCTGGCACAGCCACTTCGCTTCCGCGTGGAGGCTTCGCCCTGCCAACCAGCGGGCAGCGGCGGCGGCGCTTGGAGCGGGGCTGGGTGGGGGCCGCCTTCCCGGGCGGAGAGAGGCAGGCGCAAGCGCGCGCGCACGAGGCCTGAGCGCGCACCCCCCCCCACGCGCGTGCATGCACATGCACGCGCACTCTCTCTCTCTCTCTCTCTCTCTCTCACTCACACACACACACAAGTGCACTTTTCCGGCGAGGCCAGCTCCTCCGCCCAATTGTCTGCCAAGCGCCCGATCTCCTGGGCAGATGGTGCAAAGGACGGGCGGGGATGGAGCAGCCCAGCCCGCCGCCCCCTCCGGTGCCAAACCCCACCCTGGCACAGCCGGCTGGAGGAGGAGGGGGAGGACCGGGCGGGCGTGCAAAGGCTGGGCGAGGAGGAGAAGCCCCCCCCCCCGTCGCCCCCTCCCCGCAAGAAAGTTGACCCGGCCGGCCGGGCGGGCGGGAACAATGACGCCGCTGCTTCGGCCGGCGACTCCTGCCCGGAGGAGAGGGAGAGGGAGAGGGAGAGGGAGAGGGAGGGGCGGCCCGGCCGGCTGGGCTCAGCCAGGCTCGGAGGGGTGTGGAGGCGGCGGCTCGGAGGCGGCGCGGCGTCCCCCGGGCAGGCGAGGAACAATGAGCTGCTGCTCCCTGCGGGCGCTCCGCCGGCTCCGCTGCCAGCAGGGACGAGCCCGGGACGGCGCCGACCTGCAACCTGCGCCCGGCCGGTGCGCCCAGCAGCAGGAGGCGGAGGAGGAGCGCTGCCCTTGGCCGGGACGGGGGAGGGGGGGCGGCAGGGGGGCGGGGCGTCCTCCCCCTCCCCCTCCCCAGGAGGAGCGGGACCAGGAGGCGAGGGGGCCGCTCAGAAGCCCGGCTGCTGCAACGTCCCGGGCCGGGGGCAATATTTGGGGGAGGGGATGTCTGGGGGAGAGCCCTCCGGCCGCCCCCTCCCCCTCCCTGAGCTCTGGGCAACAGGACGGGTGTGGGGGGGGGGGGCAGAGTCGCCTTGCTCACCTCTCCGGGACAGGCAGGTTGCAGCCCCCCCCTCCCCCTCCTTCCCTCCCCCCTCCCCATATCCCAGCCCGGACTGCCCCAGCGGGCATCCCCGCCCCGCCTCTCCCCCCCCCGGGGCAATGCGGGACCCACGCCCAGCTCGCCCGCCCGTCCCGCGCCCCGCACTCACCGTCCCCGTCTTGACCGGCACGTAGACGACCACCCCGGGTCCCATCTTGGCGGCGGGCGGCTCGCGGGTGCCGTTGCCCAGGCGGAAGCCCTTGGAGCGCACCCAGAATTGGAACTTGCCTTTCTCCCCTCCGCCGTTGCCGCCGCCGCCGCCGCCCCCCTGCAAGACCTCGGCGATGCGCTGGTACTTGCTCCGGGTCACCGTCTTGGTCTTGGCCGAGTCGCCGTAGGTGCGCAGGCACCAGTCCCGGAACTGCCGGCCCAGCTCGCTGTCCCCGGGGCGGTTCCCGCCGGCCGACCGCAGCAGCGGCGCAGGAGGCGGCGGCGGCGGCGGCTTGGGCATGGCGGGCGAGCCGAGGGAGTCCTCCTGTCCCGGCCGGAGCGAGCGAGCGCTGCTGCGCCCTGCCTGGCGCGGCGGAGGCGGCCGAGAGGAGGAGGAGGAGGAGTCCGGCTAGCGCGGCGGGACCAGGCGAGGCTATCCGGGCAGCGGCGGCGCTCGGGGACGGTCCGGGGGCTGCGCTCCGCTGGCTGGGCTGCTCCCTCCTCTCGCCGGGGCTTCTGCTGCCGCTGTGCTCGCCGCCCGCCCGCCTCCTCCGCTCCTCCGCCCCCTCGCCTCGGGATCCCACCTGTTAGAGCCGCGCCGCGCCTCCCTGCCTCGGCTCGGCTCGCCCGGGGCGCAGCGCGCAAGGACGGACGGACGGACGGACGGCGTTGGGGGCCCGTCCTCCTCCTCCTCCTCCTCCTCCTCCTCCGCCTCTCCTCCTCCAGGGACGGGGCGGGGCGGGCGGCCGAGGGGCGGAGGGCCAGGCGGCCGAGCAGCAGCAGCCGAGCCGGCCTGGGACAGTGCGCGCCGGTCCTGGGAGCCTCCGCCGGGAGACGGTCCGGGAACGCGCCCCGCCGCCGCCGCCTCCTCCTCCTGCAAGCAGCCGCTGACAAAGCGCTGCGGCGGGACCTTCCCAGGCGGGCCACGTGAAGGCTTCCCAGGGTCGTCCTGGCGGGACAGCCGCTTGGCCGGAGCGGGGCTGCGCTCGCCTCGCCTCGCCTGCCGACCCTCGCGGCTGCCTCTGCGGACTCCTCCCGCCTGGAAGCTTCTGGGCTGGGAAGCGGCGCCCAGGCTCCCCGGGCAGAGCCAAAAGCCACGTGCGGAGCGCCGCTCGGCCGGCCTCGCCCCGCAGCCCGGACTCCCTTCGGCCCGCCCCGGGCAGCGCTTCAGCAGGAGGGGAGAGAAAGGAGGCTGCTCGCAAGCTCCGGCCGCTCTTCCGTCCCGGCCCGCTGCTCTGCTTTGCCTGCCGGCCGGGGAAGATGGGCCGTGTAGTCCGCCTCTCCCGAAGAAGAGACGGGAGGGGGAAGCGGCCGAGGCACCGCGTGGCTGGGGAGCAGGGGTGGTGTAGTCCGCCTCCAAGGAAGACACACGTGCCTGGGGAAGGAAGGATGCCCCGCGTGGCCTCGGGTCCCTTTTTTCCCCTGCTGGCAGGCAGGGGATTATGGGCCTTGTTTGCCATTTATTTATTTTATTTATTTTTTCAGATTTCTATACCGCCCTTCTCCGTTCGGACTCAGGGCGGTGAACAGCCAAAGTAAAACATTGGTACACAAAAGTTAAAATAGATTTAAAATAATTTAATCAAGTTTGGCCCATAATTTAAAACATTTCAATTAAAACCAATATCAACATTTTTAAAACCCACCAAAAAAATTCCAATTGGGACCTTTTGCTAATGAACCTCCCCCATAAGGGCAATCCTGGAGGGGTCTCTCTAGGGTAGGGAGGGAGTCCTCGGCCCTCCCCTCTGCACCCAGAATAAGATACACTATCCAGGTTTTTTGACAATTTTGCAATTCCTGATCTGGGTTAGCAACTTGCAGCCCACACCTGCAAAGCCTCCCTAGTCCAGCCTTGTCTATCTGGGCCTGGCTGTACCAAGGCAGCCAAACTACCAATCCAGTTGGGCTTCCCTCTGCCCTGCCCTGCCCCAACTCCCGTCCCCTTCCTTGCAAAGCAGGAAAGGCCACACGGCTTCTGGCTGAAACTGGCTGGCCGCCTGTCTTGCTCCAGATTGCCCCAGGCGCCTGGGACTGTCATGCCGACAACCCCAGAGAGAAACAGAGGGGCTTCCTGCAAGGAAGGGAGAACTAGCAGTCCAGGGCAGGGAGTTTTTTGTGCCCTGGGGCCGTTCACACAAGGCGCCAGGCCAGGGTCACTCATCAAGAGCCCTTTGGACATGCTTCAGACCATGTGCTAAACTCGCGTTCAGCTTGCACGGACTTTCCAGAGTCAGGCACATTCACATAAAACCGACCAATTCATGCTTCAAATATAACGTGCAAATTGTTAATAAAACACCGGGATTGGTAATGTGTTGTGTGAATATATATTATTTATTTGAATTCTGTTTTTTCCTTCGTGGTGGGGTGAAGGATTATAACTCTTATTCACACCTTAATGTAAAAAAAAAAAACAAAAAACACCCAGAATTCAAGCATGCACGCACCCAATAAATAATCTATATATCGGTCAGGCCTCTTATTGGAGAAAAGGTACAAAAAAAAGCAGGAATGGAATAGATGGAAGTCCTCGACTTACGACCACAGTTGAGGCCAAAATTTATGTTGCTGAAAAATTCATCAACTGAGTTTTGCCCCCATTTTAAGACCCTGTGGGCCACGTTTGGTAATCGCTGGAGTTGGTAAGTTAGTAAGACGGTCGTTAAGTGGCTTCCCCATTTACTTTGCTGGTCAGAAGGTCACAAAAGACTCACATCATGTGACCTTGGGACATTGCAACCGTCATAAATGTGAGTCTGTTATCAAGCACCCGAATCACGTCACCGTGGGGACGGTGCCAACAGTCATAAGTGTGGAAAAATGGTCACAAGTCTCTTTTTCCAGTGCCGTTCTAACTTCAAACGGTCACTAAGCAAGCTGTTGTAAGTTGAGGACTATATTATAGGAGAAAGTAACATGGTTTTTTCCTGGCCTTTTTCTTCAGGGTCCCCCTCGTCAAATGCCACACTGCCCTGCATGTGATACAACTGCCAAAGTGTGCAAATATATCACAAGCACGCTTGGTTTCTTTAACCACGACACGAGACTGCTGCTTCACACAACACATCGAATTCTTATCATCCGGAAATACAGGTAGCCTTCCACTTAAAAGTCACAAATGTGAACCCTTGCCAAGCAAGACGGTTGTTAAATGAATCGTACCCAACCTTTTGTGCTATGGTTGTAAAGTGAACCTTTTATTTATTCAAAAATAAAAGTTTGCGTGGAAACAAGCCAATCGCCTTACTCTCTCTGCTGATGGGTCATTGCAACTCCCAGAATTCTCTAGCTAGCCATGCTGGGGAATTCTAGGAGTTGAAGTCCACCTGTTTCCAAGCTGATAAAGTTAATAGAAATAGGAATGGAATGGAATATAGAATAAAATAGAATAGGATAGAAAATAGAATAGAACAGAACAGAGTTGGAAGGGACCTTGGAGGTCTTCTAGTCCAGCTCCCTGCTCAAGCAGGAGAAACCTTTAACATTTCAGAATAATATTTCAGTTAAGAAACACCAGGTTAGGTTCAGACATTAGGCGAAACTTGGGTTTGGGGTTCTCACGGGATTTCAACGGGACACCGTGGTCAATGGTTCCAACCCCCATTGTGAGATCTAAAAGATCTGGAGAGATTGTAAGGCACTGATGATAATCTACTAGACTAGTTCTCAGGCTCCGGGACTTTAAGATGGCTGGACTTCCACTCCCAGAATTCCCCAGCCAGCAGGCTTTAAGATGGGTGGACTTCCACTCCCAGAATTCCCCAGCCAGAATGCTTTGAGATGGCTGGACTTCAACTCCCAGAATTCCCCAGCCAGCATGCCTTAAAATCGGGGGACTTCCACTCCCAGATTTCCCCAGCCAGAATGTTTTGAGATGGGTGGACTTCCACTCCCAGAATTCCCCAGCCAGCATGCTTTGAGATGGCTGGACTTCCTCTCCCAGAATTCCCCAGCCAGCATGCTTTGAGATGGGTGGACTTCCTCTCCCAGAATTCCCCAGCCAGCATGCTTTGAGATGGCTGGACTTCCTCTCCCAGAATTCCCCAGCCAGCATGCTTTGAGATGGGTGGACTTCCACTCCCAGAATTCCCCAGCCAGCATGCTTTGAGATGGACAGAATTCCACTCCCAGAATTCCCCAGCCAGCATGCTTTGAGATGGCTGGGCTTCCTCTCCCAGAATTCCCTAGCCACTGCTTTAAGATGGCTGGACTTCCACTCCCAGAATTCCCCAGCCAGCAGGCTTTAAGATGGCTGGACTTCCACTCCCAGAATTCCCCAGCCAGCAGGCTTTAAGATGGGTGGACTTCCACTCCCAGAATTCCCCAGCCAGCATGCTTTGAGATGGCTGGACTTCCTCTCCCAGAATTCCCCAGCCAGCATGCTTTGAGATGGCTGGACTTCCTCTCCCAGAATTCCCCAGCCAGCATGCTTTGAGATGGACGGAATTCCACTCCCAGAATTCCCCAGCCAGCATGCTTTGAGATGGCTGGGCTTCCTCTCCCAGAATTCCCTAGCCACTGCTTTAAGATGGCTGCATTTCAACTCCCAGAATTCCCCAGCCAGCAGGCTTTAAGATGGCTGCATTTCAACTCCCAGAATTCCCCAGCCAGCTTGTAGTCCACCCATTGTTAAAGTCCCAGAAGTTGGCACTAGTTCACAACTGCACTAGAACAACTCATGGTGTTGATGCCCGTGTCCAGATTTGAACCCTGTTGGAAGGAGCTCCAGACACAAGTAGTCCTCAACTTACAACGGTACGTTTAGTGACCGTTCAAAGTTACAACGGCACCGAACAAGGTGACTTATGACAGTTTTTCACAGTTACGATCATTGCCGCCTCCCCGTGATCGTGTGATCAAAACTCAGAACCTTGACAACAGACTCATATTTTTGACAGTTGTGGCATCCCGGTGTCTGTCTGTGTGTGTGTGTGTGTGTGTGTGTGTGTGTGTGTGTCGCGTGATCTCCTTTTGCGACCTTCTGACAAGCAAAACTCAAAGGGGAAGCCAGATTCACTTAATGACCGGGTTACGAATTTAACTACTACAGGGATTCACTTAACAACCTTGGCATGAAGAAAGGAACAAAATGTCTCAGTGAACAACAGACATTTGCGGCTCGATTGGGGTCGTAAGTCGAGGACTGTACCTGTACTGCATAGGACGCTGCCTTGATAGCCCCACGGCCTTCCTCTAAAATGTAGGCTAGGAGGCCAGGCAGTGGGGTGGGTAACCCACATGGTCATATTGTGGTCTCGTCAGAAAGGGGCAGCCATGAGGTCTTTCAAGGCACAGTGCCCCCATCTTCCAGCAAGATTTCAGATTAGCAGAGTTGGAAGGGACCTTGGAGGTCATCTAGTCCAACCCCCCGCCAGCCCAAGCAGGAGACCTTACACCAGTGTTTCTCAACCTTGGAAGCTTGAAGATGGGTGGACTTCAACTCCCAGAATCCCCCAGCCAGCACTGCTGGCTGGGGGATTCTGGGAGTTGAAGTCCACCCATCTTCAAGCTACCAAGGTTGAGAAACACTGCCTTACACCATTGCTGACCGATGGCTGTCCAGTCTCTTCTTGAAAGCCTCCAGGGATGAAGCTCCCACAACTTCTGAAGGCAACTTCTGTTCCATCGATTGATTGTTCTCCCTGTCAAAAAATTCCTCCTTATTTCCAGGTTGAATCTCTCCTTGATCAGTTTCCATCCATGATTCCTTTCTCTGGCCTTTGGGTGCCTTGGAAAACCGCTTGAGCTCCTTCCTCTTCTCTGGGGCAGCCCCTCAAATATCGGAAGACTGCTATCCTGTCTTCTTTAGTCCTCCTTTTCATTAAACTAACAGAATAGAATAACAGAGTTGGAAGGGACCTTGGAGGTCTTCTAGTCCAACCTTCTGCTCAAGCAAGAGATCCTATACCCATGATGGCGAATCTATGGCACACGTCATGTGCCATGTCACCTGACACGCCAGCTCAGCTCTGGCCAGCTGATTTTCGAGCCTTCTGGGCCCATCAGAAGTAGGGAAACGGGCTGTTTCCTGCCTCCAGAGTGCCTCCAAGGGGGTGGGGAAGGCTGTTTTCGCCCTCCCCAGATGCATAGAGAGGATCTGGAGCCAGGTGAGAAAGAAAAACGGGCCTACTGGACCATCGCGTGCCAGGAGCGGGGGGGAGGGGGGTGGCGCATACATGCACAGGGCGGGGCGTATAGAATTATGGGTGTGGCTACACGCACATGCAAAACCCCCCCTTCCTGGCACGCAATGGCAAAAAGGTTAGCCATCATTGTCCTATACCATTTCAGATAAATGGCTATCCAATCTCTTCTTGAAAGCTTCCAGTGTTGGAGCATCCATAACTTCTGGAGGCAAGTTGTTCCACTGGTTAATTGTTCTAATTTTCAGGAAATTCCTCCTCGATTCTAGATTGCTTCTCTCCTTGATTAGTTTCCATGCGTTGCTCCTTGTCCTGCCTTCAGGGGCTTTGGAGAATAATCTGACCCCCTTCCTCCCCTCTGTGGCAGCCCCTCAAATATTAGAAGACTGCTTTCATGTCACCCCTAGTCCTTTTCTTCACTAGACTAGCCAGGCCCATTTCCTGCAACCGTTTATCATTATGTTTTTAGTCTCCAGTCTAAAACAATGTACCCTCCTGAATTGAACCCCTATCTTCTCACAGCTGCCCTCCAGATCAGAAGGACACGGTTCCAGCTCACAGATGGTCCACCTTCTTCTCCAGAGAGCCCTCCACATGTCCTTGCAGCCCACGAAATGAAACCCAATCCCAGAAACCTTGAGGAGATGTTCCACTCCTGTTCCCCAGGTGGGCCCAAGGCCAGAGGGAAGAAACTTGATTTTATCTGCAAAATGTTTAGTCAACATCATCACCCGTGGCGCAGGGGGGGGGGGGGCGCAGGGAGGTTGTCTCCTCCATCTCTCCCCAAGGAAGGGCTCCAAATTAGGACACCAGGTGTCCTTATACCGAAGGAGAAGGTGCCTCATGTAACCCTGACTTTCCTCCGTCAGAGTTGGCTTTTGAGGGGTGCTGCAGATGTTTTATGACCCAACAAGACAAGATCATCAGTGCAAGAAGGGAGGAGGAGGAGGAGGAGGAGGAGGAGGAGGAGGAGGAGGAGGAGGACAAAGACGGCTGTGGACTCCTTGGTGCTCTCTGAGTTTGGTTGTTTTCTTGCAAACATTTCATGACCCAACTAGGGAACATCATCAGTGCTAGAAGGGAAGGGGGGGTTGCATGCAGAAGGACGAGGGGAGATTATGAAAAGAAGGCAGAGGAGGAGGAGGACTGTGGGGTCCTTGATACTTTCTGGGCTTGATTGTTTTCTTACAGGCATTTCATGACCCAACTAGGGAACATCATCAGTTCTAGAGTGGGGTTTGCAGAGAGGAGGAGGAAGACGGGAGGTTAGGAGGAAGAGAAGGAGAACCGTGGGGTTCTTGGTACATTCTGGTTGTTTTCTTGCAGACATTTCATGACCCAAACAAGGTAACGTCATCAGTGCTACTCACTGAGTTGATTTGTGGGTCCTCCACCTACCAACAATTTGCCGTAGGTGCTACTTCTGGTGCCTACGTAGACCAAGGAGCTGCTTGGCTCAGCAGATAGAGAGGTTGCTCAGAAGAGGTCACAGCGCACAGGTTAGTCACTCCCAAATTCTCAGGACTTAACTAAATATGTGGCTGCTGGATCACAAGGAGACTTTCCAACCAGTAGCACTGATGATGTTACCTAGGTTGGTAATGAAACGTCTGCAGGAAAACAACCAAGCTCAGAGAGCACCAAAGACACTACAATCCTCCTCCTCCTCCTCCTCCTCCTCCTCTCCACACAGCTCCCTCCCTTCCAACACTGATGACATTCCCTAGTTGGGTCATGAAACGTCTACAAGAAAACTACCCAGCTCAGAGAGCACCAAGGACTCTCCAGTCTTCCCAAACCTCACGGGATACCATCCAGATTTCTTTTGACGGGCCATTTTTAAAAGCCCCCGTGCCTCTGCCGAGCTCCCAGTGGGGGCACACACCACATCTCCACCAGCTTGTGGGTCTGACACAACAATGGGCTAAGCACAGCATTCTCTCCTTTCAGATCAGTTGCAAACAGCTCAGATGATTTCAATCCCCGAATCTATTCCTCTGCGTCTACTCCAACATTTCTCTACCTCCAACTCCTAGAATTCCCTCACTAGTCGTGATTCTTAGTGGCTCCTGGGTGCAAACTAGACAGCCTTGGCTCACATCAGCTGATCTACAGGGGCTTGGCTGCATGTCTTAACAGTTCTTCTGTCCTCTGGGAGGGCATGATTTGAACCCAGGGTCTCGTGCACCAACGGCACGAGAGTTGTGGCTGTCAACCCAGAGAGATGCCCCTATCTGTTTATTTGGGAAATATAAAGGCCGCCCTGATCTTTTAAAACTCTGAGCAGCTTACAAAATGCAAAAATAATAATAATACAGGCAGTCCTCGACTTACGACCACAACTGAGCCCAGATTTTCTGTTGTTATTATGAGAGAGACAGATGTTAAGCAAAACTTGTTCCATTTTATGAGCTTTCTTGTCACAGTTGTTAAGTGAATCACTGCAGTAACCTGGTTGTTAAGGGAATCTGGCTCCTCTATTGGCTTTGTTTGTCAGATGGTCGCAAAAGGGGATCACACGACCCCTGGACATTGCGACCGTCATAAATATAAGTCAGTGGCCAAGCGTCTGAATTTTGATCACGTGACCATGGAAAGCTGCAAAACTCGGTAGTGTGAAAAAGTAACTTTTTTAGTGTTGTAACTTCAAATGATCACTAAACGAACTGTCGTAACTTTAGGACTAGTGCAAAAATCAGGAACCATCCAAAGGACTGTTTTTTGCTCCTGCTTTTTTTTTTCTTGCTCTTTATTTATTTTGTTTCTTATTATTCATCTTGCATTGCCTTACATTGCGTTTTATTAATATTGGGAGCTGCCCATAATTATCTGAAGTGGGACAGTGCCTAAGTGAATAGAGATAGTCCAACTGAACCCAAAATTTCTGTTGCTAAAGCGAGACATTTGTTAAGTGTGTTTTTTGCCACTGTTGTTAAGTGAATCATTGAAGTTGTTAAGTGAGTAACCCAGTTGTTAAGTGAATCTGGCTTCCTCATGGACTTTGCTTGTCAGAAGGCTGCAAAAGGGGATCCCGGGACCCCAGCGACCGTCATAAATACGAGACAGTTGCCAAACATCTGAATTTTGATTACGTGATGCAGCCAAAAGTTGGAACTGTGAAAAGCAGTCACTTTTTTCAGTGCCTTTGTAACTTTGAATGGTCACTAAATGAACGGTTGTAAGTCGAGGATTACATGTCCTGGGGCAAAAATATTTAAACAACGAAAACAACATGAAGAGGACCATCTCTCATTTAGACCAAGGTGGGGTCCATTCAAATATAAAGAGAAATTAAAAATAGGATTAAATCATGGGACATATGGTAAGGCCTGCTAAAATTAACTCAATGTAGCTTCCAGGTTAAGAGAGCAGGATTGGATCTACCGGAAGTCCAACTAACAGATTAACAGAGTTGGAAGGGACCTTGTAGGTCATCTAGTCCAACCCCCCACTCAAGCAAGAGCCTTGGTGGTACAGGGGTTTAAGGCACCCTGTTATTAAGCTGGTTATTAAGACCAGCTGCCTGCAATTACTGCAGGGTTCGAATCTCGCCAAGGCTCAAGGTTGACTCAGCCTTCCATCCTTTCTAAGGTAGGTGAAATGAGGACCCAGTTGTGGGGGCAATAAGCTGACTTTGTATAAATATACAAAAGGATGAAGGCTATTGCTTAGCGCATTGTAAGCCGCCCTGAGTCTTCGGAGAAGGGCGGCATATAAATCAAATTAAAAAAAAAAAAAAAAAGCAGGAGACCCTACACCATTTCTGACAGATGGCAGTCCAGTCTCTTCTTGAAATCCTACAGGGATGAAGCTCTCACAACTTCCGAAGGCAGCTTCTGTTCCATAGGTTGATGGTTCTCACTGTCAGAATGTTCCTCCTTATTTCTAGGTTGAATCTCTCCTTGATCAGTTTCCATCCTTGTCTGGCCTTCGGGTACTTTGGAAGAGAGGTTGACCCCCTCCTCTCTGTGGCAGCCCCTCAAGTATTGGAAGATGCTCTCCTGCCTCCCCTGGTCCTTCTCTTCACTAGACTAGCCAGGCCCAGTTCCTGCAACCGTTCATCATATTTTTTAGCCTCCAGTCCCCTCATCATCCTGGTTGCTCTTCTCTGCACTTTTTCTAGAGTCTCAATATCTTTTTTATAGTGTGGTGACCAAAACTGGATGCAATATTCTAAGTGTGGCCTTACTAGGGATTTATAGAGTGGTATTAGAACCTCCCTTGATCTTGATTGAATCCCTCTATTGATGCCATTTAGGATTGCATTGGCTTTTTTAGCTGCCGCTTCACACGGCTGGCTCCTATTTAACTGACTGTCCACTAAGACTCCCAGGTCGCTCTCAGAGTTACTGATATTAAGCATGGTTTCACCCAGTTTATATGTATATTTTGGATTTTTCTTGCCAATGTAACTTTTCTTTACATTGAATTTCATTTTATTAGGTAGGGCCCAGTGTTCCATAAATGCAGATTGGGTTTAATGTACATCACATTTTTTTTTTTAAAAAAAAATCAGGATTTGATTTCCCCACTGCTGTGGTCACTATTTTGACTTTTTGTACCACAACATCCCTGAGATTGGAGGTAGTCTTCAATTTACGACCAAAAGCATGTCACAAGCACGCTTGGTCTCTTAAACGAGACTGCTGGTTCACACAATGCTTCTAATTCTTAACCCAGATCAATGCATCTAGAAATACAGGTAGTCCTTGATTTACAACCGGGTTGTTTAAGGACCGTTCAGAGTTACGACAACACCAGCGGTGGGGATGGGGAAGCTACTTACGACTGATCCTCACACATGCAACTGGATTACAACTGAGGGAAACTGGATTCATTTAATGACTGCGTGCTTCACTTCACAACTGCAGTGTTTTACTTAACAACTTTGGGGACAGGTCACGAAACCAGCTCTGACTCACTTCGTAACTGCCTTGCTTAGCCACAAAAATCCTGAATCCATTTATGGTCGTAAGTCAAGCCCCACCTGCGTTAGTTGGAGACTGGAGCCTCTTTCTAGGTTCGGAGATCTTGTGGAAAGCCCTGGCCATACGTCGAGGACCACCTGAATGGCTGAGCTCAGAATGAGGACTCATCAGCGGAATTTGTTCTATTGCCGTGATAGTGAACCTATGGCACATGTGCCCCGATGGCACCAGAGCCCTCTGTGCGGGCACGCAAGCCATTGCCCCACTCAGCTCCACCATGCATGCATGCACGCCTCCCGCCGGCCAGCTGATTTTTGGGTCTCTGCTGTGCAGAGCACATGCGGGAGACAGGTGCACATGACGGGGCGGGGGGGGGTGTCGCAAATGCATACACGGGGGGGGGGGTAGGGCCCGCAAGGGGGCGCACACACATTGCATTAGGAGTTATGTGCAGGGAGGTCCACTAGGCCCAAAACGGGGCGCAGGGGGTGCAGTATGCTCCCCCTGTGGCCCGTTTTTGCACCCAGGAGGCTGCAGGGAGGCCTAGTAGGCCCAAAATAGGGCACGGGGGGACCACGTGCAGGGGGGACCTACTAGGCCCAAAGCGGGGTGCAGGGGGGCGTGGCCCCCCTTTGGCCCGTTTTTGCTCCCAGGAGGCTGCAGGGAGGCCTACTAGGCCCAAAATAGGGCACGGGGGGACCACGTGCAGGGGGGACCTACTAGGCCCAAAGCGGGGTGCAGGGTGTGTGTGACTCCCCTTTGGCCCATTTTTGCTCCCAGGAGGCTGCAGGGAGGCCTACTAGGCCCAAAATAGGGCATGGGGGGACCATGTGCAGGGAGGAGCTACTAGGCCCAAAGCGGGGTGCGGGGGGGCGTGGTCCCCCTTTGGCCCATTTTTGCTCCCAGGAGGCTGCAGGGAGACCTACTAGGCCCAAAATAGGGCATGGGGGGGGACCGCGTGCATGCGCGGGGGTGGGGAGCGCAGGGAGGCACATTACATTATGGCCGCACTGCAGGTGTGTACACACGCTGTTAGAGGCACGTGCACTTTCGGCACCCGACAACAAAACGGTTAGCCATCTCTGATCTATTGGATCTCAGAGAGGTGAAAAATTCAGAGCCCAACTGCCCCAAACCAGTGCAGCAAAGGCAAAATACAGGTAGTTCTCGAATTACGACCGCAATTGAGCCCAGAATTTATTTATTTTAAAAAATGTTTTCTATTTTATTTTATTTATTTTTTTACAAACCTATCAATGCGTGAACCGTGTGGCCCCTGAGTGTCTTACATTTTAATACGAATAAAATAATATTCATCGTATTTACTACAGTTGACAAGCTTATATAGTTCTGGTAAATAGCACACAGATTTTTGTTGAATTATAATCTTTCATTATTTAGGTATTCAATATTTCAATAGTTTTATGCCGATCACCGTATTCTGAGTGTCATTCCTTTTACTACAAGTAAAATATTAATAATCGTATTTGTTACATTTAACAGACTTATATGGTTCTAATAGTCATACACGTTTATGTTACATTACAATCTTCCATTATTTAATTATTTAATATTTAAGCATGCTATTTTTATGCTAATCACCAGATTGTTCAAACATTCTTAATGCTACCATCATTCAAGTTCTGATTTCCCCCCTTATTATTACTTCACCTTATTATATAAAGATGTGTATTCCATTAATCTCCCTCTCTCTCCTTTCCATCCCCTTCCTAACTTTTAATTATGCCACTATTATACTATTTAAAAATATTCCCTTTCTATCCACACTTTAGTACAAATAAAATAATATTCATCATATTTACTACGTTTGACAAGCTTATATCGTTCTAGTAGTAGTACACATATTTTTGTTGGATTATAATCTAAAGATTATAAAGAGCCCAGAATTTCTGTTGCTCAGCGAGACAGTTATTAAGTGGCTTTTGTTTCATTTTACAACCTTTCTCGCCACATGTGTCAAATGAATCTCTGCGGGGGTTAAGTTAGGAAACCCGGTTGCTAAGTGAATCTGGCTTCCTCACTGACTTTGCTCGTCGCAAAAGGGGGATCACGTGACCGAAGGACATAGCAACCGTCATAAATGTGAGTCAGTGGCCAAACGTTTGAATTTTAATCGCGTGACCATGGGAATGCTGCCAACGGTCGTAAATGTGAAAAACAGTCATAAGTCACTTTTTCCAGTGACATTGTAACTTTGAACGGTCACTAAATGAACCGTTGTAGGTCGAGGACTTCTTGGGTTTTGTGGGCCATTCAGAAACAAGCCACTCCATAAATCTTTTTTTTAAAGTTTTTTTTTTTTTTAAGACAAACAAACATTTAGTACATCATTAATTTCTTCCATGGGACATTTTGGTGTTATCTTCAAAGGATTCTCTACTATCTTCTATCTTCAATCTCACCAAGTCCATTACAAAGATTTTCCACTAATATAATACTCTAGTTACAACATTTTTTTTCCAATCTCTTTTAAAACTTATTTGTATCTCTTTTCTAACCAATAATAAAATTGATTCCATATCTTATAATATTCTGAATCTCCTCTCTCCTTTATCATCATAGTTAATCTGTTCATTTCTGCACAAACTAATTTTTTTTTAATTATTTCTCCCTCCGATGGTATATTCTCTGTTTTCCAATTTTGTGCATAAACAATCCTTGCCGCTGTTATTACATGTATAATCCAATATATATTATCTTTACTAATTTTCTCTGGTAAGATACCCAATAGGAATAACTCTGGTTACCATCCCATAAATCTATATGTCAACAGAGGCTGATTTTAGCTTTTTCCCATCAGAATAGAATAGAATAGAATAGAATAGAATAGAATAGAATAGAATAGAATAGAATAGAATAGAATAGAATAATAGAGTCGGAAGGGACCTTGGAGGTCTTCTAGTCCAACCCCCTGCCCAGGCAGGAAACCCTACACCACTTCAGACAAATGGTGATCCAACATCTTCTTAAAAATTTCCAGTGTTCGAGCATTCACAACTCATTCACAACAGAAAGAAGGAGGAAATTTTAGAATAATGAGTCAGGGTCAGCCATGCCGGGAACCCGGGAAGTGAACAACACACAATTTCCATCCCTGGAAACCACAGACTAAAAACTGGAGCAAACCTGTAGTAAACCTCACCGTAACTCTGAGTGCCGTATCTGACTCCATTATGGCTGCATTCGCACTGGGCCAGATCCACCAATTGCATTAGCAGATCTGACGAATGTTAACATGGTTTTTCTGGAACCTTCTCTGAACGTTGAATGTTACGTTGAACATTCAGTAACCTAGTTAAGTGTTTTAGAATAGAATAGAATAACAAAGGTGGAAGGGACCTTGGAGGTCTTCTAGTCCAACCCCCTGCCCAGGCAGGAAACCCTACACCACTTCAGAGAAATGGTTATCCAACATCTTCTTTAAAACTTCCAGTGTTGGAGCATTCACAACTTCTGGAGGCAAGTTGTTCCACTTATTAATTGTTCTCACTGTCAGGAAATTTCTCCTTACTTCTAAGTTGGATCTCTCCTTGATTAGTTTCCATCCGTTGCTTCTTGTCCTGCCTTCAGGGGCTTTGGAGAATAGTTTAACTCCCTCTTTTTTGTGGCAGCCCCTGAGATATTGGAAGACTGCTATCATGTCTCCCCTAGTCCTTCTTTTCATCAAACTAGACATACCCAGTTCCTGCAACCATTTATCCTGTGTTTTAGCCTCCAGTCCCCTAATCCTCTTTGTTGCTCTTCTCTGCACACTTTCTAGAGTCTCCACAACTTTTTTACATCGTGGCGACCAAAACTGAATGCAGGCTTCCAAGTGTGGCCTTACCAAGGCCTTATAAAGTGGTATTAAGACTTCACGTGATCTTGATTCTATCCCTCTGTTTTTGTTTTTTTTGTTTTTTTTTTAAATTTGATTTATATGCCCCCCTTCTCCGGAGACTCAGGGCGGCTTACAATGTGCTCAGCAATAGCCTTCATACTTTTGTATATTTATACAAAGTCAGCTTATTGCCCCCACAAACTGGGTCCTCATTTCACCTACCTTAGAAAGGATGGAAGGCTGAGTCAACCTTGAGCCTGGCGAGATTTGAACTTGCAGTAATTGCAGGCAGCAGATGTAAATGGATGTTAATTAGTCTGCTGAGCCACCAGAGCTCTGTTGATGCAGCCCAGAACTGGGTTGGCTTTTTTGGCAGCTGCTGCACACGGCTGGCTCATATCTAAATGGTTGTCCACTAGGACTCCAAGATCCCTCTCACAGTTACTACTATTGAGCAAGGTACCACCTATCCTGTACCTGTGCATTTGGTTTTTCTTCCCTAAATGTAGAACCTTGCTTTTTTCACTGTCAAATTTCATTTTGTTAGATAGTGCCCAATGTTCACGTCTGTCCAGATCCTTCTGTATCTTGAGCCTATCTTCCAGAGCGTTGGCTATTTCTGCCAGCTTGGTGTCATCTGCAAATTTGATGAGTTCCCCATCTATCCCCTCGTCCAAATCATTGATGAAGATGTTGAAGAGCACCGGGCTTAAAAGAGAGCCCAGTGCTCTTTTCATTTCCCCATCTTTTGAGTGACTGCAGAAGAATTGCAGCCACTCCATAAGGAAAGTTGACATTTTGTGTTTTTTAAAAATGTTCTTGAAAAAGATGTTCAGACTCTAGAAAGAGGACAGAGAAGAGCAAGCGAGATGATCTGAGGACTGGAGGTTAAAACGTATGAAAAACAGTTGCAGGAATTGCCTATTTCTAACTTAATGAAGAGAAGGAATAGGGGGGACATGATCGCAGTATTTCAGTATTTGAGGGGCTGCCCCAAAGAAGAGGGGGTCAACCTATTTTCCAAAGCCCCTGAAGGCAGGACAAGAAGCAACGGATGGAAACTAATCAAGGAGAGAAGCAACCTGGAATTAAGGAGAAATTTTCTGACTGTGAGAACAATAAACCAGTGGAACTGCTTGCCACCAGAAGTTGTAAATGCTCCATCACTGGAGGTTTTCAGCAAGAAATTAGACAACCATTTGTCTGAAATAGTTTGAGTTTCCTGCTTGAACAGAGGGTTGGACTAGAAGACCTCCAACTAAGTCTAACAATTTACAAACCATACAAGTAGTTTTTCCAGAATCATTGATGTTTCCTGGAAAATCTCCTAATATTTATTTAATTGTTTGTGTATTTGACTTGTTTGCTGTCCATCTCCCCTAGAGACGACTGAGCAACTTGTAAACGTTAAAAGCCAATAAGATATTGAAACATTAAAACTCATAATAATGAGGGAGATGGGAGGATTAGGAATAAATCTATTTATTTAAATTAAACGTTAGTAATAATTTACAGTTAAAAAGTGGGGGAGAAAGGGAGCAGGATTTTTATATTTCCACTTATTTCAAAATATATTTTATTATGTGCTACAAAATATATAATACAATATATTAAAATTGTCATATCTTACCTATTGCATCATCTTATATTCTAAAATTATAAATAGTTTCGGAATATCCTAATATAATACTGGTATATTTTGAAATTATTGTTGTTCGTACTTTTAATTCATCTAATCACCAGCGTGGTCTGTGCCGAGGGCAAAGTAACCTGAAGAAGGTTAATAAAGGAAAACAATTGTTAAAAATCAGAAATATTAACAAGGAGCAGAATTGTAGAAAAATACCAAAGTGACAAAAAAGTAAAATAAATAAAATATAAAAAAATGAAATGAGATAAAATGAAATGAAATATAGAAATAAAATGACAAATAATAATATAATATAATATAATATAATATAATATAATATAATATAATATAATAACATAACATAACATAACAAACATAACATAACAACATAACAACATAACATAACATATAATATATAATATAATATAAGATGTGATGTGATGTAATGTAATATAATATAATATAACATAACATAACATAACATAACATATAAGATGTGATGTGATGTAATGTAATGTAATGTAATGTAATATAATATAATATAATATAATATAATATAATATAATATAATATAATATAATATAATATAATATAATATAATATAATATAATATAATATAATATAATATAATATCGGACGAAGGTGCAATACTTCCAGAGCAACATCTCCCTTCATTTGGGGGGGAGAAGATGTCTGACAACCCAAATTTGGTAGTTACAGAAGAGGGGGGGGCTTTGGGGGGGCTCTGCCCCCCAGGTCAACTCTCCCCATTGCAGCCGAGAAAGACCTGGCCTCCATCAGAGAAGTCCCAGAAGCAAAGACCCCCTTAAGTTAAGGGCCCATCCCAGGACCTTCGGGCAGTCCCTGGGGCATTTCAGCTGCCCAATTCAAAGGAAAGTGGCGGGAGGGGGGGACACACACGCCTCCCCCTTGTATGACCAGTTGAAGGAGGGGCTTCAGATCGACCTGACCCTCTAACGTTCCTGCCTTCCTGTCATCTAGGGGGCTCAGTGGCTAAGACGCTGAGCATATCGATCAGAAAGGTTGGTGGTTCGAATCCCTAGTATAAGTCTCCTGCAGAGGGTTGGACTAAATGACCTCCAAGGCCCCTTCCAACTCTGTTACTCCTTCACTCCATTCTCCATTTTTATTCTAAAAAGTACAAATTCTGTATCATGGCCTCTGGGTTTGTTTGGGTCTATGGAGTGCCCATCAGAGATTTCCTTCCTTCCTTCCTTCCTTCCTTCCTTCCTTCCTTCCTTCCTTCCTTCCTCCTTCTCCCTTTAATGTTTCAGTTGCTTTCCTTCCTTCTTGCCTGATAATTTCAGTAAATTAAAATCAATTTTCCTTCCTTCCTTTTATAAAATCAAACTCTCCTTCCTTCCTTCCTCCCTTCCTCTCTCATCTTCCTCCTCCCTTCCTCCTTCCCTCCTTCTCTGTCTTCTTTTTTCTTTCCTTGCTTCCTTCCATGCTTCCCTTCCTCCTTCCCTCCCTTGCTTCCCCCATCTTTTTCCTTCCTTCCTTCCTCCCTCCCTCCCTTCTTTCCTCCCTCCCTCCCTAGATCAACATTCTCCTCTCCTCTCCTCTCCTCTCCTCCTCTTCTCTTCTTCTTCTTCTCTCCCATCTTCTCTTAAGACCTTAAGATGTGACATGAACATAACCAGAGAGGGCAGACCTATCCAAACAAACAGGTTTTTTTCCCCCTTGAATACTTTTCACTTCTCATCCAGGAAGCTTTCTCAGTTCTAATTTAAAACTTCTCGGATGAGAAGCAAAACATTTTCACGGAAAAATTCCCAAAAGTCCAGTTGCCTTTTGGAAAAGCATCTTTGGAACTCCATACCGCAGAATAGAAGAGCTGGACTTTACAAGCATAATTGAGCCTACAATTTCCGTTGCTAAGTCAGACCGTTGTTAAGTGAGTTTGGCCCCATTGTACGACCGTGCTTGCCAGAGTTGTTAAGTGAATCTGGCTTCCCCCATTTCAGTTGGCTTGTCCGAAGGTCACAAAATAAAATTCCGTTTTGGCATCCCAGATGGAGCACCGGAAGGGCTGAAACGATGCACAGCTCATGAGTTTCTCGCAGCCCTCCTGACCTCTGGGGGTCAAGATCCCACTTGAAAACTCGTGGGGCACCTTCTGTCTGGGTGAGGTCCTGCGGTCCTTCGGCCTACCCCTAGCCTCTTCAGCCCACTCCCCCAGACCCATTTACCTCTCCCTGTTGGCCGCACCAAGGTCCCCGTCACACAAGGAGAGCCATTCTTCTGTTCTACGGTGGGGCTTCATGCCTGCAAGGACCCCCCCCCCCAAAAAACAAAATGTTTCCCAGGGAATATAAAAACTGCCCTGCAGAGGACAATAAAATCAAGGGAACAAAGAAAGTCTCTGGAGGGCCAAGGAACAGAGGGATTCAAGGTAGGCGGGAATGCTGGCCATTAAAAGTTAAGGTTATTTATTTATCAGTTATTTGTTTATTAAATTGATACGCCCCCTCCGTCTTGCTATCCAAAGTTTTGATTCTGTGCTCTGTTTGTGCTTCAATGGCCTCCTACTCTCTTGCCACGGAATGAGACCAAGCGAGAACCAGTTTGGCGTGTTGGCTTAAGGTGCTGGATGAGAGACCAGGAGACGGTGAATTCTAGTTCCATTTTGGGCAGGAAAGTAAACTGGGTGACTTTAAGCCAATCACCAGAAGACTCTGAGTTCTAGTCCCGCCTTCGCCATGAAAGTTGTCTAGGTGACTTCGGGGGAATCATGAAAGCCAGCTAGGTGGCTTTGGGCCAATCACCAGGAGATGGGGAGTTCTAGTCCTGCCTTAGGCATGAAAGCTGGCTGGGTGACTTTGGGCCAATCACCAGGAGACAGTGAGTTCTGGTCCCGCCTTAGGCATGAGTGACTTTGGGCCAATCACCAGGAGACGGTGAGTTCTAGTCCCCCCTTAGGCATAAAAGCTGGCTGGGTGACTTTGGGGCCAATCACCAGGAGATGGGGAATTCTAGTCCCTCTTTAGGCATGAAATTAACCAGTGGAACTGCTTGCCACTAGAAGTTGTGGGTAATCCATCACTGGAGGTTTTTAAAAAGAGACTGGACTGAATTTGTCTGAAATGGCATAGGCTCTCCTGCTTGAGCAGGGGGTTGGACTAGATGACCTCCAAGGTCCCTTCAAACTCTTATTATTTTGTTATTCATCAGATAAAGATCCTGAAAGAAATCGATGCTCTTTCAAAAATCCGAAAGGGACATTTCCACACAGGACGCTGTCTTTGTGGCCCTGAAGGGGCTTTAGTGACTGCCCCCCACATCACCTGATTCTGTGCATCTCTTCAAGGCACAGGAACCCAACTCTTAAACTGTCCGCTTACCTACAAAACCCAGCAGAAACCCCTTCAATGCTCTACAGGTAGTCCTTGACTTACGACCCCCAACGGAGCCCAAAATTTCCGTTGCTAAGTGAAAAAAAAAATTTACACGAATTTTGCCCCCGTCTTACAACCTTCCTTGCCACAGTTGTTAAATGAGTCACTGAAGCTGTCAAATTAGTGACACGGCCGTTAAGCGAATCTGGTTTCCCCCCCCATTGACTTTGCTGGGGAAAAGGTCGCAAAATGAGATCCCATGACCCCTACCGGGGACCCCGCTACTGTCATAAATACGAGTCAGTTGCCAAGCGTCTTGAATTTTGATCAGGTAACCAAGGGAAGGATGCTGCAACGGTTGTACGTGGGAAAAACCTCCCTTTTTCCGAGCACCGTTATAACTTCGGTCACTTAAGGGAACCGTTGTTAAGTCGAGGACCAGTGTCGAAATTCAAAGGTGGCAGCTGTTTTGCAAGCGTTTTTTCCCCCCCTCGTTCATCCTTGGGTTATCCTTCCTTCCTTTTTTTTCTTTCTTTCTTTCTTTCTTCTTTCTTTCTTTCTTTCTTTCTTTCTTTCTTTCTTTCTTTCTTTCTTCCTTCCTTCCTTCCTTCCTTCCTTTTTCTTTCTTTCTTTCTTTCTTTCTTTCTTTCTTTCTTTCTTTCTTTCTTTCTTTCTTTCTTTCTCTCTCCCTCCCTCCCTTCTCTCTCTTTCTTTCTTTCTTTCTTTCTTTCTTTCTTTCTTTCTTTCTTTCTTTCTTTCTTTCTTTCTTTCTTTCTTTCTTTCTTTTTTTCCCCCTCCTAAAAGAGGTCAGATGGGCTCGGAGACTCTCGGCAGGCTGGCCAGGAACGCAACCTGGGTATGAGATTAGCATTCCAGCCGGGCGTTCCCTTGATGATGATAACGGGGTTTCCTAACTAGGTTTTAATTGCTCTTTCCCGGCGTGCATCGATTCACCCTCCCAGGATAGATTTAACACGGCTTCGGTCTGCACACCGGCTACGTGCGTTGTCTGGCTGGGACTGACACACAACGCCATTCGGTGTGGCTCCCCGCCGGGCTACAACCAGGGGTGAAATCCAGCAGGTTCTGACAGGTTCTTACGAACCGGTAGCGGAAATTTTGAGCAATTTGGAGAACCGGCAAATACCACCTCTGGCTGGCCCCAGAGTGAGGTGGGAATGGAGATTTTGCAATATCCTTCCCACAGGAGTGGGATGGGAATGGAGATTTTGCAGTATCCTTCCCCCAGGAGTGGGGAGGGAATGGAGATTTTGCTATATCCTTCCCCCAGGAGTGGGGTGGGAATGGGAATTTTGCAATATCCTTCCCCCAGGAGTGGGGAGGGAATGGGGATTTTGCAGTATCCTTCCCCCAGGAGTGGGGAGGGAATGGAGATTTTGCAGTATCCTTCACCCAGGAGTGGGGTGGGAATGGGGATTTTGCAGTATCCTTCCCCCAGGAGTGGGATGGGAATGGAGATTTTGCAGTATCCTTCCCCCAGGAGTGGGATGGGAATGGAGATTTTGCAGTATCCTTCCCCCGGGAGTGGGGAGGGAATGGGGATTTTGCAATATCCTTCCCCCAGGAGTGGGGTGGGAATGGGGATTTTGCAATATCCTTCCCCCAGGAGTGGGGAGGGAATGGGGATTTTGCAATATCCTTCTCCCAGGAGTGGGGAGGGAATGGGGATTTTGCAGTATCCTTCCCCCAGGAGTGGGATGGGAATGGGGATTTTGCAGTATCCTTCCCCCAGGAGTGGGGAGGGAATGGAGATTTTGCAGTATCCTTCCCCCAGGAGTGGGGAGGGAATGGGGATTTTGCAGTATCCTTCCCCTACCACGGCCACCAAGCCACGCCCACAGAACCGGTAGTAAAAAAAAATTGGATTTCACCACTGGCTACAACACACAACTCCATCCGGCTGGGTAGATGCTGGTGAGGGACTGGCACAAGTTGAAATTTGGGGGAGCTGTATATGCAATTCTGCTCGCCTCCCAGGATTGTGTGGGAGAAGGAAGCAACGGGCCCAAAGTCCTTGGCTCCATCTCACGCACAAAAACAGACACACAGACACACGCAGTTGCCTTGCTGAGAAATGGCTGGCATTTTCCCACTTCACACCTTGCTTAGGTGACGCTGGTGAGTTTTTCTGCTCCCCTCCCAAGGTGGATTTCCAAGGGGAGGAGGGGGAAAAAGGAATATATGCTTTGGATAAAGGGTGCCTATTGAGAAGGGGAGAAAAGGCATCCTCTTGGTGCTGCATTTGGATTTTTCCAGACAAATCAGCAACGAGAAGGAAGCAAGGAGAACTGAAAAATAGTTGTAATCCTTCAGGGATGTCTGGATTGCAAAAACTCCAGTGCTTGTGAACCAAATGACTGGAATAGCCTCCCCACACCCCTGGAGTGGTGGGTGCTCCTCGCTGGAGAGGGTGGGACTATTTATTTATTCATTCATTCATTCATTCATTCATTCATTTATTCATTCATTTATTTTGCCGCATTTCTATGCCGCCCAACTCCCAAGGGACTCTGGGCAGCTTCCCTTCCAGCCCTATGATTCTACGATGTTATGCCAGCACTGATGATATTACCTAGTTTGGTAAGGAAACGTCTGCAAGAAAATAACCAAGCTCAGAAAACACCAAGGACCCCACACGCTGTTTCCTCCTCCTCCTCTTCTCTTCTCTTCTCTCCTCCCCATCCCTCTTCCCCCACTTCTCCTCCTCTTCCTCCTCCCAAAACCGCACTCCCTTCTAGCACTGATTATATTATATAGTAGGGTCATGAAAGGTCTGGAAGAAAAAAACTTGAGCTCAGAGAACATTAAGGAACCCACAAGCATTTTCCTCCTCCTTTCTCTCTCCTTCCTCCCTTTCTTCCCCTCCTCCTCTTCCTCCTCCCCCCAAAACTCCACTCCCTTCTAGCACTGATGATGTTCCCTAGTTGGGTCAGGAAATATCTGCAAGGAAACCACCAAGCTCAGAGAGCACCAAGGACCGCACCATCCTCCTCCTCTCCTCTTCCTCCCATCCTCCTCCTCCTCTCCTCCTTTCCCTCCTCCCCCCTTCTCTTCCTCCTCCTCCCAACCCCCCCTTCTAGCACTGATGATGTTCCCTAGTTGGGTCAGGAAATATCTGCAAGGAAACCACCAAGCTCAGAGAGCACCAAGGACCGCACCATCCTCCTCCTCTCCTCTTCCTCCCATCCTCCTCCTCCTCTCCCTCCTTCCCCCTCCTCTTCCTCCTATCCTCCTCCTCCTCTCCTCCTCTCCCTCCTTCCCCCCTTCCCCCTCCTCTTCCTCCCATCCTCCTCCTCCTCTCCTCCTTTCCCTCCTTCCCCCCTTCTCTTCCTCCTCCTCCCAAACCCCCCTTCTAGCACTGATGATGTTCCCTAGTTGGGTCAGGAAACATCTGCAAGGAAACCACCAAGCTCAGAGAGCACCAAGGACCGCACCATCCTCCTCCTCTCCTCTTCCTCCCATCCTCCTCCTCCTCTCCCTCCTTCCCCCTCCTCTTCCTCCTATCCTCCTCCTCCTCTCCTCCTCTCCCTCCTTCCCCCCTTCCCCCTCCTCTTCCTCCCATCCTCCTCCTCCTCTCCTCCTTTCCCTCCTTCCCCCCTTCTCTTCCTCCTCCTCCCAAACCCCCCTTCTAGCACTGATGATGTTCCCTAGTTGGGTCAGGAAACATCTGCAAGGAAACCACCAAGCTCAGAGAGCACCAAGGACCGCACCATCCTCCTCCTCTCCTCTTCCTCCCATCCTCCTCCTCCTCCTCTCCCTCCTTCCCCCTCCTCTTCCTCCTATCCTCCTCCTCCTCTCCTCCTCTCCCTCCTTCCCCCCTTCCCCCTCCTCTTCCTCCCATCCTCCTCCTCCTCTCCTCCTTTCCCTCCTTCCCCCCTTCTCTTCCTCCTCCTCCCAAACCCCCCTTCTAGCACTGATGATGTTCCCTAGTTGGGTCATGGAACGTCTGCAAGAAAACAACCAAGCCCAGAAAGTACCAGGACCCCACAGTTCTCCTCCTCCCCCCCCCACTTCTCCTAATCTCCCCTCCTCCTCCTGTCTGCAACCCCCCCTTCCCTTCTAGCACTGATGATGTTCCCTAGTTGGGTCAGGAAATGCCTACAAGAACACCCCCCCCCCCCAGGACTCTGCCTGTCAACCCTGAGCTACAAATATTCTCTTCTACCGACTCTTATGATGGGTTGCTCTGTTGGCAAAAACAAGGGCTTCTTTTCCAAATGCCTACCCTTTTTCACACCAGGGTCGGGCCGAGTCGAGGGCTGGCCGTCAGTCTCATCTGGGAGTCCTGGCAAAGGCAGGTGGGCACAGACCCCCCCCCACACACACACCGGTGTTGGATTCCCCGTGCCCGACTGCCTTTCCCGGCACGCCTGCTTTGCCTCGGGACAGAGAATGGCAAGGGTCGCCCTCTGGGTGCCAAGGGAGATGCCTTGGAGATGCCCAGCCTCGAAGAGGTTAATGTTTGCTTGTCTCCTTCTGGCTGGATTGCGGACGCTGGCTGGGACAGAACATGTGTCTGTTGCTATGGTTGCAAGGGGTAGTGTGGAGAAAGATTGCAAGCATCTATCCTGCTGCAGTTTCCAGGCCCCCTCTCTCTCCCCTACCCACCCCCAGCAAGGGGGTGGATGGAGGGCTGCCCAGGGGAGCCAAAGGACCGGCCCCGGCCCCCTGCCCCACAGCCTCTTTCTCCTGTCCGATGGCTTGGCTAGCAATACTAAAGGAAAGCGAAGAACCAGCCCGTCTCTGCTGCCAGCGCCTGGCATTATCAGGACCAGCCCCTGCGTGCCAGCTCAGATTAGCCCACTCGGAGATTAACTCTCTGTCTGCAGGGCTGATTCCTGTAAAGGAAAGGACAGGAGAAATCCTAGAATCCGAGGCCTGGAAGGGACCTCGGAGGTCTTCTAGTCCAACCCCCTGCTCAGGCAGGAAGCCCTATACCATTTCAGACAAATAGTTGTCCAATCTCTTCTTAAAAGCTTCCAGTTTTGGAGCATTCACAATTTCTGGTGGCAAGCAGTTCCACTGGTTAATTGTCCTCACTGTCAGGAAGTTTCTCCTTAATTCCAGGTTGCTTCTCTCCTTGATGAGTTTGCATCCGTTGCTTCTTGTTCAGGGGCTTTGGAGAATAGTTTGACTCCCTCTTCTTTGGGGCAGCCCCTCAAATATTGGAAGACTGCTATCATGTCTTCCCTAGTCCTTCTTTTCATTAGACTAGACACACCCAGTTCCTGCAGCTGTTCTTCCAATATTTTAGACTCCAGTCCCCTAGAACATAGAATAGGACAGGATAGGACGACTAGTCTAGACCAGACCAGAACAGAGCAGAACAGATTAACAGAGTTGGAAGGGACCTTGGAGGTCTTCTAGTCCAACCCCCTGATCAGGCAGGAAGCCCTATATCATTTCAGACAAATAGTTGTCCAATCTCTTCTTAAAAGCTTTCAGTATTGGAGCATTCATAATTTCTGGTGGCAAGCAGTTCCACTGGTTAATTGTCCTGGCAGGAAGCTTCTCCTTAATTCCAGGTTGCTTCTCTCCTTGATTAGTTTCCATCCATTGTTTCTTGTCTGGCCTTCAAGTGCTTTGGAAAATAAATTGACCCCCTCTTCTTTGTAGCAGCCCCTCAAATACTGGAAGATTGCTATCATGTCTCCCCTGGTCCTTCTTTTCTTTAGAGTAGCCAAACCCAAATCCTGCACCCATTCTTGATATGTTTTAGTTTCCAGGCCTTTGCTCATTTTAGTTGCTCTTCTCTGCACTTTTTTCCAAAGTCTCAGCGAATAAGGCTCATCATTGCCTTTATCCGTATTTTTTGAGAGGGTCTCAGAAGGACCCCTGGCAAGACCCAGTCTGGGAAGGAGCCCTAGATAAACTGTGCTGCCCCCCAAAGGGCACCAGATGAGCCTTCCTGTTGGGTCAAGGGTGTGAGCACATTTAATCTGAGTAATTGAGGTTGCAGTCCTTGATTTACAACCGTTCATTTAGTGACCATTGGAAGATACAGCGCTGAAAAAGTGGCTTATGACCATTTTTCACACTAGAGACTGGTGCAAGCCTCCCCAGGAGGGTCAGATGATCAAAATCCAGCTGCTTGGTAGCAATTCAACTCTCCCTTTTAAATTTTTAAATTGTTTAATCTGTTTTACAAATTGGGTGTTTTAAATTTGTTTTCGGCCAAAATATTTAATAATTTTAATGGACTTTTAATGTTTGTATTATCTGTATTTTATCTTGGCTGTTCACCACCCTGAGTTCCTCGGGAGTAGGGCAGTATAGAAATTTGATAAATAAATAAATAAATAAATTCAGCATACTTAATGACGGTTGCCATCTCCCGAGGTCATGTGACGCCCTCTTGCGACCTTCCGACGAGCAAAGTCAACGGGGAATGCAGATTCACTTAACAACTGCGGCAACGAAGGTCATCAAACGGAGCCAAATTCACTCAACGAGCAAAGTCAGCCGGGGAATCCAGATTCCCTTAACAACCGTGTGCTACTAACGTCACAACCGCGGCAATTTTTGTTAACCCCCGGAGATGAGAAAGGACGTAAAAGGGGGCGAAACTCACTTAACAACCGCCATGCTTAAAGCAATGGAAATTTGGGGTTTTCCGTTGAGGTCGTAAGGCGAGGACTGCCTGTAATCCAGCCACAGTGATGGGTCAGCCCAGTCTGTGGCTGTCTCCAGCGTGACTCGGAGGACCGGTCTGGTGGGCTGACGATCGGGGGTGGCAGGTTTTGGGGGGGGGGGGCCTCTGACACAGATGCCCGCCGGTCCTAATCTTTGCCTTTGTGTGCAGCTGAGCAGCCCGGAGACCCTCAAGAGCCAGTCTCCTTCCAGCCCAGCTTTGTATCTGGAGCCTCCACAAATCAGAGGCTGCCCCCTCCTAAAATATGCCCGGCTGGCGTGGCTCCCTTCCTGTTGCTAAGGTGGTGGTGGGGAGAGGAGGAGGAGGAGGAGATGGCTGGAGCTGCCCAGAGGCTCTGCAGGAAAACCCCGGAGAAGGCCAGCTGCTGGCAGCCCCCAGCCTGCCCGCTGGGGGTCTGTCCTGCCCCTTACGAACTCGACTCCTTCCTCCTCCGGCCTGGCTTGAAGAAAACCCGTGCCCCCAAAGGCCCCCCCTCCCTCCCAAGCTGCCAGGTGCTATTTGTGCCCTGGGTCCAAGGAGCAGTTTCTTCGTCCAGGCTCCAGCTATCCCCCTTGCTTAAAAGCACCCCTTGTGCCCATGCCAGGCCCCCACCAGGTTGCAAGAAAGCCCTTGGGCAAAGGAGAAGCTCCTTCCCCGTGCCAACCTCCCAGTTCTTTTGGGGGGGGTCTACTTTTCCCAGCCCGTCTCCCTCCTCTTCCTCCTGGCTGGAAGGAAACCCCTGCTTGAAAACTCTCCCAGGCTACCACCTTGTGCCCATGCCAGCCAACAACTCTCTGGGGATCTGATCTTCCTCTTCCCCACCTTCTTCTTCCAGGCCCCCCAACTCTCTAGCCCTCTTCCTCTTCCCCTGTCCTGGCTGGAAGGAAACCCCTGCCGGTTATCCCTTGTGCCCATGCCAGCCAGCCCCCCCACTTCAAGAAAGTCCCGAGTGCCAGCAGCAGCTCCGTCGCCCCAGTCCTTGCTAACCGCCCCCTCCCCAACATTCTGGGGGGTCTGCTCTCCCCGTTCCCAGCCCTCTCCCTCCTCCTTCGCCCTGGCTGGAAGGAAAAGCGTGCCCCAAAGACCTCCCCCCCAGCCTGCCAGGCGCCGCTGGTGCCCATGTCAGCCCCCATAACCGATGCCCAGCGCCGCGCGCCCCCCCTCCAAGACTCCAGCCGGGCAAACCCCGGGCGGTTGCTATGACGGCGAGCTGCGGGATGAGTTTGGGCGAGCCGCCCGCATCCCGCGCCCGCCCCTCGCCCACCCGGCGCTGCCAGGCCGGTCTCTCTCGGTGGGCAACCCGCAGCGGCAAAGCGGGGAAGGGGACGGGCGGAGGGGCAGCTGGGACCCCCAGAAGAGAGGGAGGGAGGGAGGGAGGGAGGCAGCCGGGTCTTTGTCCCAGAGAGAGGGGCGAGGGGCGAGGGGCGCTGGCCGGGAAGGGAAGGGAAGGGAAGGGGGGCAAGGCGCTCCTCCCCCGCCCCCAGCCCCCTTAATCAGGTTTTCTGCCTGCGGAGCAAAGGTTACTCCGCCACCCACCTTCCAAGGGGGGAGATGGCCCCCTCCCCCCCTCTGCGACCCTCCCCCTCCCTTTGCCACCACGCTTGACGGACCCCAAAGCTGCGGGAAGACGGAGCGCTGCTGGATTCCCTCCGTTGCACAACTCCGGCTCCTTAATCCCAGCATTGATGGAGGGGAGGGGGAGGGGGAGAGGCTGGAAGTGCCAAAGCCGCCCTTGAGGGGGGGAGGGAGGGAGGGAGGGAGGGGGAAGAGGGTTCCTGTCACTCCCCCCCCCGCCCCCAACAGGCAAGGGGGAGACTGCGTGTCCTGGCAGGGGGCTGAGCCGAGGCTACTTCTGCGCGTCCCCCCCTCCCCAGATCCGAGGGGCGAGGGGCGGCTTCGCTGGGCCAGGCGGGGTCCTCCTGGCGGGGTCCGGCGGCTGAGCGGGAGCCAGAGGGCTCCCTCCGGGCGGCGGCTTGGCTGGGAAGCCAGGCGCATCCTCCGAAGGAGGAAGACGCGGAGCTGCCAAGGCCGGCCTGCTGCCAGCCGGGCGGCTTCCCTGCCAGCTGCAAGCAGGCATGAGGAGCTGGGCTGGACGGGGAGGTTGGCGCCCCTCCCTGCCCGGAGGAGATGCTGGAGAGAGGGAGGGAGGGGAGCACACACACACACACACACACAGAGAAGTGGGAGGGAAGGAGAAAGCCAGAGAGAGAGAGGGACAGAGAGGAGGGAGGGAGAAAGAAAGAGGGAGAGGGAGAGGGAGAAAGAGCAAGGGAGAGAAAGGAAAGAGAGAGCGAGAGAGAAGTGGGAGGGAAGGAGAAAGCCAGAGAGAGAGAGGGACAGAGAGGAGGGAGGGAGAGAGACAGAGGGAGAGGGAGAGAAAGACAGAGAGAGAGAGGGACAGAGAGGAGGGAGGGAGAGAGGGGAGGGAGAAAGAAAGAGACAGAGGGAGAGGGAGAGAAAGACAGAGAGAGAGAGGGACAGAGAGGAGGGAGGGAGGGAGAGAGGGAGGGAGAAAGAAAGAGACAGAGGGAGAGGGTGAGAAAGACAGAGAGAGAGGGGGGAGAGAAAGGAGGGAGGGATCAGAACAGAGAGAAAAACAGGGGGTGGGTGGGAGGGAGAGAAAGGTAGGAGGGAGGGAAAGAAAGACAGAGGGAGAGGGGGAGAGAGAAAGAGAGAGAAGTGGGAGAAAGGGAGTGAGGGAGAAAGGCAGAGAGGAAGAAAGAGGAGGGAAGATGAGGGACATAAGAGGGGGAGAGAGAGAGAGAGAAAGAAAGAAGGAAGGAAGGAAGGAAGGAAGGAAGAAAGAAAGAAAGAAAGAAAGAAAGAAAGAAAGAAAGAAAGAAAGAAAGAAAGAAAGAAAGAAAGAAAGAAAGAAAAAGATTGCTGGGATGCTCTTGGAGCAAAGTAGCCTCCCCCCCATTCCTGCAGGCAGGAAATCAAGAGGGCTTCTCCCGTAGGGGGAGGGGCTGGCAAAGGGAGGAAGGGGACCAGGAAGAATTTGTCTCCAGGGGGAGAGCTGCCCTTTGGGGAGACCCACCACATCACCTGTTGCCTTTGAGGCTCAGCCAACAGGTGGGGAGGGGAGGGGAAGGGCAGGGGGGCTCAGAGCCCCAACCTCCCCTCTGAAGTGCCCAGAGCTGCTGAGTCCTTTGGGGTGGGGGTGGGGGTGGGGAGACAACCCTGAGCCTTGGCCCTGGGGCAGCCCTGGGGGGGCAGTCTGCTCAGGACTGGGGAGGGGGGTTGGGGGGGGTGAAGGGAAAGGATGCAGGAGAATGAGAAAGAAGCAGGAGCAGGGGACAGTCAGATCCACATATGTGGGAGGGAAAAAGAAGAGAAGGAAGAAGCCAATGAAAGAAGGAGCAATGGAGGGAGAAGAGAGGGAGGGAGGGAGAGAGGCAGGCAGGCAGGAAGAAATGAATGAAGAAAGAGGGGATAGAGGGAGGGAGAAAGTGAGGGAGAAGGGAAGGAGGGAGGAAGAAAAGGAAGGAAGGAAGGAAGAGGGGGTAGAGGGAGGGAGAAAGTGAGAAGGGAGGGAGGGAAGAAGAAAAGAAGGAAGGAAGAGGGGATTAGAGGGAGGGAGAAGGAAGGGAGGGAGGAAGGAAGGGAGAGGGGGTTAGAGGAAGGGAGAAGGAAGGAAGGAAGAGGGGGTAGAGGGAGGGAGAAAGTGAGAGAGAAGGGAGGGAGGGAGGAAGAAAAGAAGGAAGGAAGAGGGGGTTAGAGGGAGAGAAAAGGAAGTGAGGAAGGAAGGAAGGAAGGAAGGAAGGAAGGAAGGAAGGAAGGAGAGAAGATTGATTTTGATTTTATAGGAAGGGAGGAAGGAAAATTGATTTCAATTTACTGAAACTATCAGGCGGGAAGGAAGAAAGGAGAGCAACGGAGACATTAAAGGGAGAGTCCAGTTGGGAGGCCTTCTTGTTCTGCCTCCTAATGCTGAGCTCCTCATTCCCCCCACTCCCTGGCCATTTCTCTTCATTAGCCTTCCCCAGTTAAGTACTTATGGTTCATTATCAGACGCCAGGCAGCCCCTTCTGTCCTTGGGCCCAGGCGTTTCTCCCCCAAGAACCCCGCTGTCCTCTCCAGGCCCCCTCCCTGGGGAAGAGGCAGAGGGCTCCCGCTTCCCCCGTGTTGCATTATGTAGAGGAATAAAAAGCTTTAACTGGACATTAGCTTCCGTGGCTTAGTTAGTGGAACCTCCATGTTCCACAGCAGTCTCCCTTCAACAATCACCAGGCTTTGCACCTATCTCTCTCCAGATGCGCCAGCCAGTACAGCTGAGGGTGAAGGACAGGGGGGTCTCTTGTGAGGTGGCTTGCCTCAAGGGTCTCCAACTTCGGCAACTTTTAAGCTTTTAAGTGATAGTTAACCTTTTTGCCATCGCGTGCCAAAAGCGGGGGGGGTCGCTCATGTGCGTGCCCACACCTATAATTCTATGCGCCCCCCCCGCATGTGCACGCGACCCCCGCTTTTGGCATGCGATGGCACAGTGGGCCCAGTAGGCCCGTTTTTTTCGCCCTCCCCAGGCTCCAGAAGCTTTCTAGGAGCCTGGGGAGAGCAAAAACAAATGGCCCCGCTTGCCAACTTCTGGTGGGACTGGAAGGCCTGAAAATCAGCTGGCTGGTGCCTGCGTGTGCCCCGGAGCTGAGCTCGCGTGTCCACTGATATGGCTCCGCCATCACGGTCCTCTGGGATCGGATCTCCTGCTCCAGGCTTCCAGTTGGCCTAGAAGACCTCCTTGGTAGTATAATGGTTTAATGGAGCCTTGGTAGTACAGTGGTCTAAAGCACCCTGTTATTAAGAACAGCTGCCTACAATTACTGCAGGTTCGAATCTCTCCAAGGCTCAAGGTTGACTCAGCCTTCCATCCTTTTTAAGGTGGGTAAATTGAGGACCCAGATTGTGGGGGCAATAAGATGACTTTGTATAAAAATATACAAAAGGATGAAGGCTATTGCTTAACGCATTGTAAGCCACCCTGAGTCTCCGGAGAAGGGTGGCATATAAATCAAATAAAAAAAAAAAAAGGTCCCTTCAATCTCTTATTCTATGAAATACAAAATATAAATGTATGTCTAGAAGATTACAGATATAATTTTTTGGCTTCATTGGCCACAGCTAGGGTAATCAGCAAAAATCATAGGCTCCGTTTTGGCACTCTGACCCTATATGTGGGTTAGCTTGTTTTTCGGCCCCACAGACACAATTCGGTGACCGAAACCAGCTTTAGAATTGGCAATGGAGCTATTGAAGCCGTGGAGATCTTCTGCCTCTTAGGATGGACCATCAAGACCAGAGGTGTCCAATCTTGGCCACTTGTAGACCTGTGGACTTCAACTCCCAGAATTCCGAAATCTGCAAGTCTTAAAAGTTGCCAAGGTTGGAGATCCCTGATCAAGAGTCGAGCAACTAGACGTCAAGAAATTTGGCCCAGTGGTTTGACTGGGGTAGACCAGGCTTGGAGAAGCTATGCAGATGCCATGTATGTCAACACCTACAAGAGCAGAACTGTGCAACCCATGATATGTCCTAGGACATTTCATGGAAGTGAAGGTTGGGAAGGAGAAGGAGGAGGAGGAGGAGGAGGAGGAGGAGGAGGAGGAGGAGGAGAAGAAGAAGAGAAGAAGTAGTAGAAGAAGTAGTAGAAGAAGAAGTAGAAGAAGAAGAAGAAGTAGAAGAAGAAGAAGAAGTAGTAGAAGAAGAAGAAGAAGAAGAAGAAGAAGAAGAAGAAGAAGAAGAAGAAGAAGAAAAGAAGAAGAGGAGGAGGAGGAGGAGGAGGAGGAGGAGGAGGAGGAGGACAACGATTAATACAATAACAGGTTGGAAGGGACCTTGTAGGTCTTCTAGTCCAACCTCCTGCTCAAGCAGGAAATCCTATATCAGGGGTCTCCAACCTTGGCAACTTTACGACTTGTGGACTTCAACTCCCAGAATTCCTCAGCCAGCATGCGCTGGCTGAAGAATTCTAGGAGCTGAAGTCCACAAGTCGTAAAGTTGCCAAGGTTGGAGACCCCTGCCTGCCCTATACCATTTCAGACAAATGATTGTCCAATCTCTTCTTTAAAACCTCTTGTGTTGGAGCACCCACAACTTCTGGAGGCAAGTCATTCCATTGAAGGAGAAGGAGAAGGAGAAGGAGAAGGAGAAGGAGAAGGAGAAGGAGAAGGAGAAGGAAGGAAGATGGAGATTGGAGAAGGAGAAGGAGAAGGAGAAGGAAGGAAGATGGAGATTGGAGAAGGAGAAGGAGAAGGAAGGAAGATGGAGATTGGAGAAGGAGAAGGAGAAGGAGAAGGAAGGAAGATGTAGATTGGAGAAGGAGAAGGAGAAGGAGGGAAGATGGAGATTGGAGAAGGAGAAGGAGAAGGAGAAGGAAGGAAGATGGAGATTGGAGAAGGAGAAGGAGAAGAAGGAAGGAAGATGAGACAGGAGGAGAAGAACAAGGAGAAGGAGATGATTGAGGCCTTTTCTGTTGGGGAAGATCCTGAGACTACCATGGATGACCATGAAAATAAACCAATGGGTCATCAAACAAGCCAACCCAGAGTTCTTACTTGAGACACAAAGGATGAGGCTCAAAGGATCTGACTTGGAACGCCTGATCTGCAGTCCCAGCTCTCTGGGGAAGGCTCAGGTGCTGGGAAGGGTGGCAGCAAGGAGAGGAGGGGAGAGTCAGCCTAAGGTAGAGGGACTGAGTTGCTGTGGTGGAGCCACCATGAGAAGACCTGAAGGACCAGGTTAGGTGACAAACAGTGGTGAAATTCCCATTTTTTTACTACCGGTTCTGTGGGTGTGGCTTGGTGGGCGTGGCTTGGTGGTGGGCATGGCAGGGGAAGGATATTGCAAAATCTCCATTCCCTCCCCACTTGGGGGCCAGCCAGAGTTGGCATTGGCTGGTTCTCTGAACTACTCAAAATTTCCGCTACCGGTTCTCCAGAACCTGTCAGATCCTGCTGGATTTCGCCCCTGGCAACAGATCATCATGGAGAAAATCTCTCTGTGTGGTCACTAAGAGAGCCCTGGTGGTGCAGTGGTTAGAATGCAGCATTGCGGGCTAATTCTGCCCACTGCCAGCAGTCCGATTCTCACCGGCTGAAGGTTGACCAGATTGTTGGGGACAAGAGGCTGACTCTGTAAATCGCTTAAAGAGATGTAAATCATTGTGAAGTGCTATATAAGTGCTATTGCTATTCCTTCCTTCCTTTCCTCACTCTCTCCTTCCTTCCTACCTTCCTTCCCTCCCTCCCTCCTTCCTTCCTTTCCTCCTTTCCTCCCTCCCTCCCTCCTTCCTTCCTTTCCTCCTTTCCTCCCTCCGTCCCTTTCCTCCCTCCTTTCTTTCTTCCTTCCTTCTTTCCCTCCCTCCCTCCCTCTCTTCCCTCCCTCCCTCCTTCCTTCCTTTCCTCCTTTCCTCCCTCTCTCCTTCCTTCCCTCCCTCCCTTCCCTCCCTCCTCCTTCCTTCCTTCCTTTCCTCCCTCCTTCCCTCCCTCCCTCCCTCCCTCCTTCCTTCCTTCCCTCCCTCCCTCGTTCCTTCCTTTCCTCCTTTCCTCCTTTCCTCCCTCCCTCCCTTCCCTCTCTCCTTCCTTCCTTTCCTCCTTTCCTCCCTCCCTCCCTCCCTTCCCTCCTTCCCTCCCTAGTACTGCAGGCTAACTTGGCCCACTGCCAGGAGTTCGATCCTGACCAGCTCAAGGTCAACTCAGCCTTCCGTCCTTCCAAGGTCAGTAAAATGAGGAGCCAGATTCTTGGGGGGGGGCAGAGGCTGACTCTGTAAACCGCTTAGAGAGGGCTGGAAAACACTGTGAAGCGGTATAGAAGTCTTAAGTCCTAATGCTAAGACTCAACCATGACTTCATAACCCATCATCAATCTGTCCTTAGCTTTCCTTATGTGCCTAGCCACAGATTGGCCCAGATCTCCCTGTTGACCAGGAATGCTTGGCTGTTTGGTTGCTAGAAGGACAGATCTGTCGCACCATGTGAGTTTGGCAACTGTCTCTTTCCAATAGGGGCACGCAAGGTCTCTTGGGTTAAAAACACACACCCTGTTTTGACTGAATGCATTCCCGAATTGGATTTCTAGCGGGCATCTGACCACATCTTGATTTGCAGCACATTACAGAATAACAGAGTTGGAAGGGACCTTGGAGGTCTTCTAGTCCAACCCCCTGCCTAGGCAGGAAACCCTATACGGTTTCAGATAAATGGTTGTCCAATCTCTTCTTAAAAACTTCCAGAGTTGGAGCATTAGCAACTTCTGGTGGCAAGCTGTTCCACTGATTAATTGTCCTCACTGTTAGGAAGTTTCTCCTTAGTTCTAGGTTGCTTCTCTCCTTGATGAGTTTCCACCCACTGCTTCTTGTCCTGCCTTCCGGGATTTTGGAGAATAGCTGGACTCCAGTGGTGGGTTCCTCCTGGTTCGGCCTGGTTCACAAGAGCCGGTAACGGTGATGATATGACATCACCGAACCGGTTCTCTGTCTTCGGGAGCTGGGCCCTCCCGCCCGCCCTGGCGTTATGCCGATCTTATATGTCGGTTTTTTCGCCCAGAGCGGATTGCCGCACCTCAGCTGGGCAGATTCGCAACACGCTTGTGCGAAGCGCAAGTTTGGTGTCCTGCGAGCGAACCGAGCCTGTGCGTGGCGATCGCGTGCGAAGCGCGCAACCGAAGAGGTGATCGCACGCGAAACGCACACGCGAAGAGAACCGGTAGTAAAGCTGGTTAGAACCCTGCTGGACTCCCTTTTCTTTGTGGAAGCCCCTGAGATATTGGAAGACTGCTATCCTGTCTCCCCCCAGTCCTTCACCAGGGGGCCTGGTGGCTCAGCAGACTAATAGCATTGTGATTAACACCAGCTGTCTGCAATTACTGTAAGTTCAAATCTCACCAGGCTCAAGGTCGACTCAGCCTTCCATCCTTTCTAAGGTAGGTGAAATGAGAACCCGGATTGTGGGGGCAATAAGCTGACTTTGTATAAATATACAAAAGGATGAAGGCTATTGCTTAACGCATTGTAAGCCATCCTGAGTCTCCAGAGAAGGGTGGCATATAAATCAAATTAAAAACAAAAAAATTAACATAATAGAATAACAGAGTTGGGAGCGACCTTGGAGCAGCGGTGAAATCCAGCTGGATCTATCCGGCACGTGCGAACTGGTAGTGCCAGCAGAGGGAGGCTGTGCCCACCCATTAGGCCGTCATTATGTCCCATTTTTGACCCTCTGTGCATGTGCAGAAGAGATGTGTGGACTCCTATTCCCGAACCGGTAGCAAAGGTAAGTGGATTTCACCACTGCCTTGGAGGTCTCTAAGTCAGGGCTGCCTTAACACATGGGCCTGATGGGCACTTGCCTGTGGCCCCCCGAGCGTAGGAGCCCCATACTAATCTGTGTATGTCAACCCTTCAATACACCTTGTATCATATAAATACAGCAACGTATTTATTACATATTTATTTGTTGGACGTGCCAATAAAATAAATATGTTTAATTTTATCGACCGTTTACATTTTTATTCCTGTGAGTGGTTGTCCTAGGGGCCCCAGGACCCTGCTTTGTCCGGGCCCCATAATGCTGTTAAGAAGGCCCTGCTTCTAGTCCAACCCCCTGCTCAAGGAGGAGATCCTAAACCTTTGGATGTCCAATCTCTTCTTAAAAACCTCCAGTGATGGAGCATCCACAACTTCTGGTGGCAAGCTGTTCCACTGACTAATTGTTCTCGCTGTCAGGAAATTTGTCCTTATTTCTAGGTGGCCTCCCACCTTCGTGAGTTTCCATCCATTGTCCTGCCTTCTCAGGTGCTTTGGAGAATAGCTTGACTCCCTCTCCTTTTTTTAAATTTGATTTATATGCCGCCCTTCTCCGGAGACTCAGAGCGGCTTACGATGCGTTAAGCAATAGCCTTCATCCTTTTGTATATTTATACAAAGTCAGCTTATTGCCCCCACAATCCGGGTCCTCATTTCACCTACCTTAGAAAGGATGGAAGGCTGAGTCAACCTTGAGCCTGGTGAGATTTGAACTTACTTTAATTGCAGACAGCTGGAGTTAAATTACAGTGCTCTGTCTGTTGAGCTATCCAGGCTCTTTTGGGGCAGCCCCTCAAATATTAGATCACTCATGTCCCGCCCCCCACCAGTCCTTCTTTTCATCAAGCTGAGTCTTTATTTATTTATTTATTTATTAATCAAATTTCTATACCGCCCTACTCCCGAAGCCTTGGTGGCACAGCAGACTAAAATGCTGTTAACTAGCACCAGCTGCCTGCAATTACTGCAAGTTCGAATCTCACCAGGCTCAAGGTTGACTCAGCCTTCCATCCTTCCGAGGTAGGTAAAATGAGGACCCGGTTTGTGGGGGGCAATAAGCTGACTTTGTATAAAAAAGAACACCGCTTAGAGGGGCCCCGAAAGCCCTACTAAGCAGGTATATACAAAAGTATGAAGGCTATTGCTTAACGCGTTGTAAGCCGCCCTGAGTCTCCGGAGAAGGCCGGCATATAAATCGAACCAATAAATAAATAAACTTCAAACAATCGCTGAACAAATGAGCTCTGGTGGCTCAGCCAACTAACATCCACTTCCATCTGCTGCCTGCAATTACTGCAAGTTCAAATCTCACCAGGCTCAAGGTCGACTCAGCCTTCCATCCTTTCTAAGGTGGGTAAATTGAGGACCCGGATTGTAGGGGCAATAAACTGACTTTGTATAAAAATATACAAAAGTATGAAGGCTATTGCTTAACGCACTGTAAACCGCCCTGAGTCTCCGGAGAAGGGCTGCATATAAATCAAATTTAAAAGAAGAAGAAGAAGAGGAGGAGGAGGAGGAGGAGGAGGAGGATAGGAGCCCTGGTAGCGCAGCAGATTAAAGCACTGTTATTAACACCAGCTGTCTGCAATTAAAGTAAGTTCAAATCTCACCAGGCTCAAGGTCGACTCAGCCTTCCATCCTTTCTAAGGTAGGTAAAATGAGGACCCAGATTATGGGAGCAATAAATTGACTTTGTATAAATGTACAAAAGAATGAAGGCTATTGCTTAACGCATTGTAAGCCGCCCTGAGTCTCCGGAGAAGGGCGGCATATAAATCAATCAAACGAACAAACAAACAAACAAACAAACAAATAAATAAATAAACAAATAAATAAATAAACTAGACATCCCCAATTCCTGCAACCGTTCTTCATATATTTGAGCCTCCAGCCCTTCTTTGTTGCTCTTCTCTGCACGCTTTCCAGAGTCTCAAGATCCCTCAGACTAGTTGTGACGTGGTCTTTCAACATGGATATATTTATCTTCGCTTCCGCCCTCCTGCCGGTCATTGCCGGCAAAGTTTTCTCGGCCAGTGACACATGTTCCAGTTGTTTTCCTCTCTGAGTTTCAGAGAGGGCGATCCTTCAAAAGCCACGGAGCATCCTTGCCCCCTCCCCACTTTCCTTTCGAAGGGTCCAAATTCCATGCGCAGAACTGGGGAAGGGGGGTGACTTCCTAGGCCAGTGTTTCTCAACCTTGGAAGCTTGAAGATGGGTGGACTTCAACTCCCAGAATCCCCCAGCCAGCGCTGCTGGCTGGGGGATTCTGGGAGTTGAAATCCACCCATCTTCAAGCTACCAAGGTTGAGAAACACTGGCCTAGGCTATCTTCTGGCACCCTCTGCAGCCTCCCAATTGCATTGCACGCACGCAACAGTGCGAAAAGGATCCACGTGTGAATTTGGTGTGTTTGTGCGTGTGTGTGCGTGGGTGGGAGATTCAAGGTAAACTTCAGAGAACGGATGTCAGTTGGGAATTGCACAGGGAACTTGAAAGCTCCCATTTGCAGAGAAGCGAGTTTGCAGGAAGAAAGGGGCTCCGTGGCCCTCGTTGATGGAAAAAAAAAGAAAAAATAACCACACACAAAAGTGGTTTTGCAAAGAAAGGGAAAAGGTGCTAGGATGGCATTCAGACACCAGGCTTGCAAAATAAAAAAATAAAATAAAAATGAACCAGTGGTTTTGGAACTCTGGGTCTCTCCAGGAGTCATCGTGGAATGACAATTTTGCGTTAAATTCCCTTCCCACACACAAACAGAGTATATTCCTTCACACACACACACACACACACACTCCAGTTTTCTGTAGGCTATGCATTTCCTCCTTATTTCAATTCAATCGATCAGAATAGAACTGGAAGGGACCTTGGAGGTCTTCTAGTCCAGCCCCCTGCTCAAGCTAGAGACCCTATACCACTTCAGACAAATGGCTGCCCAGTCTCTTCTTAAAATTCTCCAGTGATGAAGCACTCACAACTTTTGGTGGCAAGCAGTTCCACTGGTTAATTGTCCTCACTTGTTAGGAAGTTTCTCTTTAATTCCAGGTTGCTTCTCTCCTTGATAAGTTTCCATCCGTTGCTTCTTCTCCTGCTCTCAGGGGCTTTGGAGAATAGCTTGACCCTCCCTCTTCTTTGGGGCAGCCTCTCAAATATTGCAACACTGCTATCCTGTGCCCCCTAAACAGTTGGTAATCTCACAAGATTCATTTTTCTCACCATGTACATGCATGCATCCAAAATAGACTGTGTTGTTTCTCTGTGTCATATAATACATGCTGGGTATAGGCATAATTTTGTATTTATTTATTTTGTCATGTTCACGTAGTGTATTTTGGAGGTGGTGGCCCTTTGAGAACTGTATGCAGCGAAATTTCATTTTAATGTATGCCGATTAGCGTACAAGTTATTATTCCATTCCATTCCACTTCATTCCATAGACTTCTATTCTATTCTATTCTATTCTATTCTATTCTATTCTATTCTATTCTATTCTATTCTATCCACTCTACTCTATTCTTATTCTACTCTATTCTTATTATATTCATATTCTTATTCTATTCTTATTCTATTCTATTCTGTTATTCTATTGTTATTCTTATTCTACTCTATTCTACTCTATTCTTATTCTATTCTATTCTGTTATTCTATTGTTATTCTTATTCTACTCTGTTCTTATTCTATTCTTATTCTATTCTATTCTGTTATTCTATTGTTATTCTTATTCTACTCTATTCTACTCTATTCTTATTCTATTCTATTCTGTTATTCTATTGTTATTCTTATACTTATTCTACTCTATTCTATTCTATTTCTATTCTATTATACTCTATTCTTATTCTATTCTATTCTATTCTATTCTATTCACTCTATTCTTATTCTACTCTACTCTATTCTATTTCTATTCTATTCTACTCTATTCTTATTCTATTCATATTCTTATTCTATTCTTATTCTATTCTATTATTCTATTGTTATTCTTATACTTATTCTACTCTATTCTATTCTATTCTACTCTATTCTTATTCTATTCTATTCTTATTTTAAATCTTAAGTCAAGCCCTCCTTTTCTTCTAGACTAGCCAAACCCAAATCCTGCAACCATTGTTTCAACAATTAGAAATTGTGTGTTTGTGTGTGTTTGTGTTTTTTTTTAAACTGGGGAGATTGCTGACTTCTGCTGCTTTTGTGCTGATGAGCAGGCCTGGAGTTTTTGAATTTCTTGTCTGGGGTTTTGCTTTTCACTTCCCCATTTCGGGTTACTTGAATTCCCGTCCCCCACTTCCTGTCATGAGGAAACCAACAGCAGCTCCAGACACGGGATAGGAATGAGAACAGGTCCCTCACTCTGTGGCGGGGGTCTTCTAAGCCAGGGGTCTCAAACTTTGACCACTTTAAGACTTGTGGACTTCAACTCCCAGAGTTCCTCAGCCAGCTTTGAGGAACTCTAGGAGTTGAAGTCCACAAGTCTTAAAGTTGCCAAAGTTGGAGACCCCTGTTCTAAGCAGCACGTTGCAGCTAGTCCTCAATTTATAATTTGCAGTCATTCCCTTAGCAACCGTGGCAAGAAAGGTCACAAAATGGGGCAAAACTCATTTAGCAAATGTCTCACATAAAACGACAGGCATTTGGCTGCCGTCATAAGCCGAGGACTTACCTGTTTACCTGCCCCTCACTTTAACCAACGCGAGAGGCTGTCCTGCAGGACGGAGGAGGGGGCTTTGTTGTTGTCACACTCAAAACTGTCCTTGCTTTGTTGCTACACAAGGGTTTCATTGACAGAACGCTAGGTTACAGGTAGTCCTCCACTTACGACGGTTGCTTAGCGACTTTGAAGTTATGACAGGCCTCCAAAAAGCCTGGTTTTTTTTAGTGACATCAAACCCCCTACCACCACGCCAGCATCATTTGGATGCTTGACAACCGACTGTTTGCTACAATCTGCAATCACATGACCTTAATTTACGACGTTTTTGACAAAAAATAAATAAATAATCAGGATTTTTTCCCCCCGGTTTCCCAGCAAAGCAACGGGTCTATTTAAGGACCTTGGTGGTTGCTTAACCACTGCGGGATTTGTTTTATCAACACTGCAAAAACAGATTTGAAATTGGGTCTGGTCACTGGTGACCCGTTTTATGACAGTCATGTCTCAGTTACCGTCATAAGTTGAGGAGTACCTTACAGAGTTCTTCATTTCCTGGGTTCACCCCACAGACCAGTGCTTCTCAATTCTGGGAACTTTTCGCCACCTTGGCAATTGTTAAGATAATGTGGACTTCAACTCCCAGAATTCTCCAGACACCGTAATGTCACCCAGCATGGCTGGCTGGGGAATTCTGGGAGTTGAAGTCCACATTATTTTAGCTTTGCCGATTACTGAGAAACACTGTCATAAACTAAAGCAATTGCTTGCTTTGCCAATACATTGTGCCATAAAAACTTAACTGTTACTATTATTACTATGATTTATTACGGCCACTTACTCCAAAAGGCTCTGGGAAGCTTGTAACATTGAAATATACAAATTAAATCCCGTTAAAAATATAATCAAAAAGCCTATAATTCAGATTAAAAAACTGTCACACCAATCTATTTGCCGTAGCTGGTTGAAACATGGATTGCAGTAATCCTGCTGAGGTCAACAGTAGACAGTTTAAGGTGAAAATTTTGGGGGTTTGGGGAAGAAACCCCAGAGTCAGGGAGTGCATTCCAGGCATTGACCACTCTGTGGCTGAAGTCGTATTTTCTGCAATCGAGTTTGGAACGGTTTACCATGAGTTTGTATCTATTGTGTGCTCTTGTATTGTTGTGGTTGAAGCTGAAGTAGTCATTGACAGGAAGGACATTGTGGCAGATAATTTTATGTACTTTGCTTAGGTCAGACCGAAGTCGGTGTAGTTCTAAGTTGTCTAAACCCAAAATTTGGAGTCTGGTGGCATCAGGTATTTTATTGCGGTTAGAGGAATGGAAGACTCTTCTCGTAAAATATCTCTGAACTCTCTCGATTGTATTTATATCCGATATGCAGTGCGGGTTCCAGACAGATGAGCTGTATTCAAGAATTGGTCTAGCAAAAGTTTTGTATGCCCTAGTTTGCAGTTCAATACTGGTGGCGCAGCAGACTAAAGCGCTGTTAAGTAGCACCAGCTGCCTGCAATTACTGCAAGTTCAAATCTCACCAGGCTCAAGGTTGACTCAGCCTTCCATCCTTCCGAGGTAGGTCAAATGAGGACCCGGATTGTCGGGGCAATAAGTTGACTTTGTGTAAGAAAGAACACCACTTAGGGGGCCCCCCGAAAGCCCTACTAAGCAGGTATATACAAAAGCATAAAGGCTATTGTAAGCCGCCCTGAGTCTCCGTAGAAGGGGTGGCATATAAATCGAACCAATAATTAATTAATTAATTAATTAATTACCGGAGAAGAAGCTATGCGAGATTAGGTTAACAACTCTTAATGCTTTTTTAAGCAATGCTGTTACAGTGAGCTCTGGCACTTAGATCATTTGAGAGGAGTACTCCAATTTGTTTGAAATTGTATAGGATCTTTTGCTTGTGGTGGGGTTGGACTAGAAGACCTCCAAAGTTCCCTTCCAACTCTGGTCATTCTGTTATTCCTGCTCTTTGGCATTCCTATGAGGAAGGGGCTAGGATCAGCAGGCAGCCTTAAAACAAACAAACAAAAAAAAAAAAAACCCTGGATTTTAGGAGCGAAGGAAAGCAATCCTGCCCTTTGAAGTTCTCTTCTGCGAAACTGACCCTTTGCCCTTCCAGGCAGGGATGGCCAATTCTTTGAACTGTCTGTGTTTGGGACAGCTTTCACTTTCGCCCCCCCCACGCCCCCACTGATCCCTTTCTCAGCACAACCAGTAGAACCACTCTGACCTTGGCTACATTAAGGGAGTTTATTTGCACCCGAGCCCCTGAAAACTCCTCTGCAGATGAGCCTTTGTTTGTCCCGGGGGAAGGAATTCCTCCTTAGTTCCAGGTAACTTCTCTCCTCGATGAGTTTCCATCCGTTGTTTCTTCTCCTGCTTTCAGGTGCTTTGGAGATGATCCCGTTCTTTGTGGCAGTCCGTCAAATATTGGAAGACTGCTATCATGTCACCCCTAGTCTTTCTCTTCATTAGATTATTCAATTTGGAATTGAGCTGGAAGGGACTTGGAGGTCTTCTATTCCAAGGGTCTCCAACCTTGGTAACTTTAAGCCTGGAGGACTTCAGCTCCCAGAATTCCCCAGCCAGCAAAGCTGGCTGGGGAATTCTGGGAGCTGAAGTCCTCCAGGCTTAAAGTTACCAAGGTTGGAGACCCCTGTTCTAGTCCAACCCCTGCTCAAAGCAAATTCCTTTTCCAAACAAATGGCTTTCCAATCTCCTCTTAAAAACCTCCAGGGATGGAGCACCCACAATCTCTGGTGGCAAGCAGTTCCACTGGTTAATTGTCCTCACCGTTAGGAAGTTTCTCCTTAATCCCAGGTTGCTTCTCTCTTCGATTATAGTTTCCACCCTTTTTTTTTTTTTAAATTTGATTTATATGTCGCCCTTTTCCGGAGACTCAGGGCGGCTTACAATGCGTTAAGCAATAGCCTTCATACTTTTGTATATTTTTTATACAAAGTCAGCTTATTTCCCCCACAAACTGGGTCCTCAATTTACCTACCTTAGAAAGGATGGAAGGCTGAGTCAACCTTGAGCCTGGTGAGATTCAAACTTACAGTAATTGCAGATAGCTGGTGTTAATCACAATGCTATCAGTCTGCTGAGCCACCAGGCCCGTTTCTTGTCCTGCCTTCAGGTGCTTTGGAAAATAATTTGACACCCCCACTTCCCCTCTTCTTTGTGGCAGCCCCTCAAATAGTGGAAAGTTCCTCCTTTTCATTAAACTAACAGAACGGAACGAGAGTTGGGAAGGGACCTCGGAGGTCCTCTATCCCAACCCCCTATTCAAGCAGAAAACCCTATCCCATTTCAGGCAAGCGGTTATCCAATTTGTTAATGACACAGTGATGTGAATCTGACTTCCCCTCGACTTTGCTTGTCAGAAAGCCGCAAGAGTTGATCACGGGACACAACCGTCACAAGTATGAGTTTTTGATCTCGTGACCTGCAAACGGTCGTAAGCGTGAGAAAACAGTCCCAAGTCCCTGTTTTCAGCGCTGCTCTAACTTCGAACAGTCACTAAACGAACTGTTTTAAGTCGAGAACCACCTCTATTAAGGTCTCCTGCTCGGAGCAGCGGGTTGGACTAGAGGACCTCTGAGGTCCCTTCCCAGCCTTACAATTCTGTTCTGTGTTGCAGGGATAGGAGGGAAAGCCGAGACTGACCAGCAGTCGGTGAAAGGCAAAAGGTTGCCAGAAGAATGCGCCTCCCCCTTTCCCACCCCAGGAAACCGACCCAGGCCGAGACCGCAAAGTTGTGGAGGGTGACACTTTGCAAAGGGCGAGGGGCTTCGCTTTCCCCCCCCACACCCTCCGAGCCTTCTGCTTTCTGGAGATTAGCTCTCGGTTCCCGGAAACGGCAGCTCGGGCTCCTCTTCCTCTGGCTGGGTGCTGTGTGGCTTTGTGTGACTATTATACGCAGGCTAAGTTGTTCAGTTGGGTTTTTACAGTTGTGATTCTGAGAAGACACGACAGGATTGCAGAAACCCGAAAAAAAAAATGTTTTAAGTTTCTCAGGGTGCATTCTAAATTTTCTCTATTTCTCTCCCGCCCTCCCTATTTATTATCTATCATTTCTCTCTCTGTTATGTATTCTCTCTCCATTATCTCTCTCCTCCCTCTCTTATCTCTCATCTATTCTCTGTATCTTCTCTTCTCTTCTCTATTCTATTATGCATATCTATTATCTATTCTCTCTCAATCTATTCTCTATTTTTCCCCTCCCTATCATCTCTCTCATCTATCTATTCTCTCTCATCTATTATTTTTTCTTTTTCCATCCATACATCTCTATCATATCTTTCTCAATCTATACTATTCTTCTTCTCATCTTTCCTATTCCCTATCTCCTCCCACTTATGACTATAATCTTGTTGCTTGTATCTCTACGATTTATATTGGTTTTTCTTTTTTGCTTTAATTTATATGCCGCCCTTCTCCGGAGACTCAGAGCGGTTTACAATGCGTTAAGCAATAGCCTTCATCCTTTTGTATATTTATACAAGTCAGCTTATTGCCCCCCACAATCTGGGTCCTCAATTTACCTACCTTAGAAAGGATGGAAGGCTGAGTCAACCTTGAGCCTGGCGAGATTCGAACCTGCAGTAATTGCAGGCAGCTGGTCTTAATAACAGTGCTTTAGTCTGCTGCGCTACCAGGGCTCCTATCTTCCTCCTCCTCCTCCTCCCCCTCCTCCTCCTCCTCTTCTTCTTCTTTTTTTAAAAATTTGATTTATATGCTGCCCTTCTCCAGAGACTCAGGGGGGCTTACAATGCGTTAAGCAATAGCCTTCATACTTTTGTATATTTATACAAAGTCAGCTTATTGCCCCCACAATCCGGATCCTCATTTTACCTACCTTTGAAAGGATGGAAGGCTGAGTCAACCTTGAGCCTGGTGAGATTCAAACTTGCAGTAATTGCAAGCAGTAGTTCTTAATAACAGTGCTTAGTCCACTGTACTACAGGCTCTTGTTTTGTTTCCTAGTATGATTTGATTGCTTATTTAGTAACCTATGACTATCACTAAGTGTTGTATCTTATGATTCTAGATGAATGTATTTTATTTTTCTTTATGTACACTGAGAGCTTATGCACCAAAGACAAATTCCTTGTGTGTCCAATCACACTTGGCCAATAAATAATTCTATTCTTCTATTCTATTCTGTTCTTATTCTCTTCTCTTCTCTTTTCTTCTCTGCTATGCTATTCTATAATTCTATTCTATTCTATTCTTATTCTATTCTATTTCTATTTAGATTAGATTAGAATTCTTTATTGGCCAAGTGTGATTGGACACACAAGGAATTTGTATTTCTATTCTATTCTATTCTATTCTATTCTATTCTATTCTATTCTATTCTATTCTATTCTATTCTATTCTTCTCTCTCAATTTTTTATTTTTTCTCTTTCTCCCTCCCTATCTACGGTATTATCTATCATCTTTCTCTCTATTCTCACTCTTTCTCAATTTATTTGCTCTCATCTCCTCTCTCTCAAACTATTATCTATTTTTTTTCTTTCTCTCTCCCTATTATCATTTTTTTCACTTTATTCTTTCTCAATATATTCTCTCTCATCTATTCTCTCTCTCAATCTATCATTTATCATCTCTCTCTCTCTCTCTCTGATTAAATTTGTATGCCGCCCATCTCCCCTACAAGGTGACTCTAAGCAAATAAAGAACTAGACTCAAGAGGAACTCACTGCATCCTCTTTCAAATTTGGGCCTAAGAATGGGAGACCACACAGAGATCCCAGGGAATTTTTGACAGCTCTGGTGAAAGAGGGGACTGTTGTCCCATTCTGGTTTAGGGACTCTTTGGACAATTGCTGCCCACCTCAATGGGGAGAAGAAGCCACAGCAGAGGCTTTTGAGATCTGGATGCAACCTTAGAACAATTTTTTACTTCTTGAGGTGCTCTCTGAGCTTGGTTGATTTCTTGCAGATATTTCATGACCCAACGTCAGTGATGGTATCAGCTATTTTGGGTAATGAAATGTTGGCAAGAAAACAGCTTAGAGGGCACCAAGGACTCCCACAGTTCTCCTCCTCCTCCTCCTCTCCATAGACCTCTCTCTCTTCTAGCATTGATAAAGTTACCTAGTTGGGTAATGAAACGTTTACAAAAAGTCACTCAAGTACAGAGAGCACCAAGGACCCTACAATCATCTTCTTCTCCTCCTTCTCCTCGTCTTCCCCCTTCTCCTCTCTACAGACCTCACTTCCTTCTAGCACTAATGATATTATCTAGTTGGGCAATGAAATGTTAATAGTAGCGGCCAAAATTGTAGAAACCTTTTCGGAAAAGTGTATTTTCTAAAACTAGCTTATCGTAATAACACCACTTGTTTTTGGAGTGGTACCATAAAGTTATATATCAATGGAAAGGTAATTTAATCAAGAATGTAATGCAATAACTTTTATGAAGGATTTGCTATTAGAATAGCAGTGACAGTATAGAGAAGAAAAGTGAAACAGGTAGAAAAAACGAGATATACAAAAATGATCCCCATGTCAGTTAATCCTTAGTTGGGTAACCTTTAGAATGAATTATGGCCTTACAACATCTTCCCATGGAATGAACCAAGTCTTTGAGTTCTGCAGCTGTTATAATGTGAAACCAAGATTGAAGGATGGCTTCTATTAACTGGGTTTTATTGCTGGGTCGCTTCTGACTAACAAGTTTCTTGAGTCGGCTCCATAGATTTTCAATTGGGTGAAGATCTGGGCTATTCCCAGGCCATTCCAGCAGTGGAATAGGATGATCTTGAAACTCCAAAAAAAGAAAGTGATGTTATTAACCATCAAACCTCAAAAATATACTTGCCCCAAAAGGTTTCCACAATTTTGGCCAGTACTATACAAAGAGACAACCAAGTACAGAGAGCACCAAGGATTCGACAGTCCTCCTCCTTCTCCTTCCCCCAAACCTTTTAGAATAATAGAATAGAATAGAATAGAATAGGAGTAGAATAGAATTAGAATAGAATAGAATAGAATAGAATAAAAATAGAGTAGAATAGAATTAGAATAGAGTAGAATAGAATAGAATAGAATTAGAATAGAATAGAATTAGAACAGAATTAGAATAAAGTAGAATAGAATTAGAATAGAATAGAATTAGAATAGAATTAGAATAGGAGTAGAATAGAATTAGAATAGAATAGAATAGAATAGAATTAGAATAGAATAGAATAGAACAGAATTAGAATAGAATAGAATAGAATTAGAATAGAATTAGAATAGAGTAGAATAGAATAGAATTAGAAGAGAATTAGAATAGAATAGAATAGAATAGAATAGAAGAGAAGAGAAGAGAAGAGAAGAGAAGAGAAGAGAATAGAATAGAATAAAATAGAACAGAACAGAAACAAGAGTTGGAAGGGACCTTGGAGGTCCTCTAGTCCAACCCCCTGCTCAGGCAGGAAACCCTACACCACTTCAGTTCAGATCAGATCTGATTAGAATAAGTCCACATATTCTAAAATGGCTAAAATTGGGGAACACTGACCCATGCTGACTGGGGAATTCTGGGAGATGAAGTCCACACATCTCAAAATAGTTTTAAGGTTAGGAAAACACTGGCTTAGGTACAAGAGCTGTGCCCAGCCCAGTTGTCTATCGCCTTTTAGCACTGATGATATTACCTAGTTGGGTCATGAAATGTCTGCAAGGAAAAAAATCAAGCTGAGAGCACCAAAGGATTCCCATATTTTAACCCTGTGCTACACACAATTTTCCTTTATTGGTGTTCGTCTTCATGCACTGTGGTGAGAAGGGGGGGGGGGGCAACCGAGGGGCTCCCACTTCCTTGTTTGAAAGGAGAAACTTTTATTTTCCATTTCAGTTTTGCTTCCGCAAATCATTTCCCATCTTGTCCTTTGATGCAAACCGGGACCCTGACAGGTTGTACAAACCATTTTCACCTTGAAACTGTATTTCACCCACTCAATCCAGAATGGATTGCAATTCCCGCCCCCTCCTCAGCGGAAGGAAGGAACGGTCTTGGTCCTGAGGTCCAGATGTCCTGCAGAGTCTGGTGGGCAGGAAAATCAGCTGAGGCTCTCCAGGCTGGTCTTCATCCTTTCCATCTCGTGAAGGAAGCTGTAAAACTGGGGCAGGGTTAATTCTGGAAGGAGAAGGAGCGAAAGGTTCAGGATTAGCTATTCAAGCTTGTCCGAAATGGTACTATAGGGCTTCCTGGCTGAGCAGGGGGTTGGACTAGAAGACCTCCAAGGTCCCTTCCAACTCTCTTATTCTGTTCTGTTCTGTTTTCTGTTCTGTTCTGCTCTGTTCTGTTCTACTCTACTCTACTCTACCCTAATTCATTCTGTTCTATTCTATTCTATTCTATTCTATTCTATTCCATTCCATTCCATTCCATTCCATTCCATCATACTCATTATTTCATTCTCTATTCTATTCTATTCTATTCTATTCTATTCTATTCTATTCTATTCTATTCTATTCTATTCTATTCTATTCTATTCTATTCCATTCCATTCCATTCTATTCCATCATATTCATTATTTCATTCTCTATTCTATTCTATTCTATTCCTTCCATTCCATTCCATCATATTCATCATTTCATTCTCTATTCTATTCTATTCTATTCTTCTATTCTATCTCTATTCTATTTCTATTCTATTCCATTCTATTCTATCATATTCATTATTTCATTCTTTATTCCATTCCATTCCATTCCATTCCATTCCATTTCTATTCTATTCTATTCTATTCTATTCTATTCTATTCTATTCTATTCTATTCTATTCTATTCTATTCTATTCTATTCCATTCCATTCCATTCTATTCCATCATATTTATTATTTCATTCTCTATTCTATTCTATTCTATTCTATTCTATTCTATTCTATTCTATTATTCTATTCTATCTCTATTCTGTTTCTATTCTATTCCATTCTATTCCATCATATTCATTATTTCATTCTCTATTCCATTCCATTCCATTCCATTATTTGAATTCTATTCTATTCTATTCTATTCTATTCTATTCTATTCTATTCTATTCTATTCTATTCCATTCCATTCCATTCCATTCCATTCCATTCCATTCCATTCCATTCCATTCCATTCCATTCCATTCCATTCTCTATTTTAATTTAACTTAAAAAAATTAAGATTTCTTTATCCCATTTTCTTTTTTCTTTCATTTTAACTCAAGGCAGCAAACATACCTAATGTTCTTTCCACTTTCCCCCATCACAACCCTGTGAGATGGATTGAGCTGAGAGAGGGGGGGACTGAGTCACCCAGGGGGCCTTCGTGCCTAAGGCAGGACTAGAACTCACCGTCCCCTCGTGATGGGCCCAAAGTCACCCAGCCAGCTTTTGTGCCTAAGGTATGTCTGCCCCTTGAGTTATTTATCAAAAAATAACAATGAAGGTGTTGTCATTTGACAAAATGAAACAAAAACAGTAAGAACTTGGAAAGCGTTAAAAGCATTCAACATTAAGAATTAAAACATGGCTGTAAACAAACACGGCTCTTATAACTCAGTGCAGGTAATCCTTGATTTACAACCACAACTGCGCCCAACATTTTGGTTGCTAAGCAAGACAGTTGTTCAGAAAATCACGCCCCATTCTACGACATTCTTCACTATATGAAGAAGAATGATGATTATATCATTATATGAATCCATGTTGTTGCTAAGTGAATCCCATGGCCATTAAGCGAATCTAGCTTCCCCACTGAACCTTTGCATGTCGGAAACCAGCTGAGAAGTTCCCAAATGGTGTCGATCATGAAACCCTGGAACACTGCAACAGTCATAAGTCCATGACAGTTGCCAAGCCTTTGAATTCTGATCACGTGACTACGGGGATGCTGCAATGGTCACAAGTTACTTTTTTTCAGTTCTTTTTGTAACTACGAAGGGTCATTAAACGAACAGTTGTAATTCAAGGAATTCCTGTAGCTCAGTGTTTCTCAACCTTGAAAGCTTGAAGATGGGTGGACTTCAACTCCCAGAATCCCCCAGCCAGCAGCGCTGGCTGGGGGATTCTGGGAGTTGAAGTCCACCCATCTTCAAGCTTCCAAGGTTGAGAAACACAGCTCTAGCCAACAAAGCTGGCTGGGGAATTCTGGGAGTTGAAGTCCACCCATCTTCAAGCTTCCAAGGTTGAGAAACACTGCTATAGCTGGTTTAGCTCTCTTTCAATGCCTCTCTCCCTTTACTTGCAGAGTTTTCCCACAGACAATGCTGGCTTACTTACCTAGATATACTGGTTCCAGCCGGCTGCCTTTCTTAACCACCAGTTTCAGCTACAAGGAGATGACAAGTTGTGAAAAGTTGGGTGAGTTTCAGCAAAGGAGGCAGATGTCAGAAACCAAAATGCAACCCTTAGTATCTCCCACCACGGAACACTTGGAAGATACAAAAAGTGAAATTTAAGATTCTCGGATTTCAGAATCACAATCAGAATAGACCTGGAAGGGACCTTCTAGTGCAACAGTGTTGTAGCCCATACACGGCCTGTGCAGCTAGTAGCTGATTCCAACGACAAGGAGGCTGGTGTGGTGCTGCGTCAGCAGCCTGTGCAGCTGGCACTCGAGTCAGACAGTGAGGAGGCTGGAGAAGATGTGGTGCCAGGGGTGGGGATTCCGCCAGGGCCTTCAGAACCTCCAGAAGCTCCCATAAGTGAAGAGGAAGAAGAGGAGGAGGTCTCCTCGAGAGTAAGGCTTGGGGCTAATTGGCCACTCCCTTAGCCTATTTAAGGAGGAACACCAACTGAAGCAATTTGCAGAGAACAACTTCATTCACTCTCCTTCACGTCTTGATCTTAGTTCTCTTATCAGTTTTTCTGCAAATTGCTTCTGGGCTTTCTGCCAACTATAGTAAGATTACGATTATTTATTCTTTAGATTTTTGTAGGCTGTTAAGAAAGTTAATTAACAGCCTTTATTTGATTTAATTTAGTAAACTAAGGTTTGCACAGACTGTGTGTGTGAGGCGTTCTTTGGGGTCCGTAGCTGGGGAAGAACAAACCCCCTGGCCAAGCAGGAGACCCTTACAGAATAACAAGAGTTGGAAGGGACTTTGGAGGTCTTCTAGACCAACCCCCTGCTCAAGCAGGAGATCCCATACTATTTCTATCAAGTGGCTGTCCAGTCACTTCTTAAAAAAACCTCCAGTGATGGAGCACCCACAACTTTTGGTGGCAAGCTGTTCCACTGGTTAATTGTCCTCACTATTAGGAAATTTCTCCTCAATTCTAGGTTGATTTGCTCCTTGATTAGTTTCCATCTGTTGTTTCTTGTCATGCCTTCTGTGCTTTGGACAATAAGTTGAGCCCCTCTTCTTTGGGGCAGCCCCTCAAATATTGGAAGACTGCTATCAGGTCCCACCCAGTCCTTCTTTCTTCTAGGCTAGCCGAAATTTATTCTGTATTTGCTGAATATACAGTTTGAATAATTGTCCATTTTGGGGAAAATATGGAAAGAAAATAGCTTATAGTCAGTCCTCGACTTACGACCACAATCCGAGCCCCAAATTTCCATTGCTAAGCGAGATGGCGGTTAAGTCACTTTGGCCCCATTTTATAGCCTTCCTCGCCACCATCGCTAAGTGAATCTCTGTGGTGGTTAAGTCAGTCACATGGTTGTTAAGTGAATCTGGCTTCCCCGCGCACTTGGCTTTTTGGAAGCTCGCAAAAGGCGAACCGCCCAGTGGTGAAATCCAAATTTTTTTACCACTGGTTCTGTGGGCGTGGCGGGGAAGGCTACTGCAAAATCCCCATTCCCACCCCAGTCTGGGGGAGGGCTACTGCAAAATTCCCATTCCCACCCCAGTCCTGGGGGAAGGATACTGCAAAATCCCCATTCCCACCCCACTCCTGGGGGAAGGATACTGCAAAATCCCCATTCCCTCCCCACTCCTGGGGCCAGCCAGAAGTGGTATTTGCCGGTTCTCCGAACTACTCAAAATTTTCCGCTACCGGTTCTCCAGAACCTGTCAGAACCTACTGGATTTCACCCCTCAGACCACCTGACGCTGCAACCGCCATAAGTCCAGGCCAGTTGCCATGCCTCTGAATTTTGATCACGTGACCACGGGGACAATGCAACAGTTGTAAGTGTGAAAAAAGGACACCAGTCACTTTTTCAGGGTCGCCGTAACTTCGAACGGTCACAAAAAAAAAAAAAAACAGTTGTAAGTCGAGAACTGCCTATATATAAAGGGGAAATCACATGACTCCAGGACACTACAACCCTGTCATAAATTCGAGTCAGTTGCCAAGCGTTTGAAGTTTGATGGTGTGACCACGGTCGTAAATGTGAAAAATGGCCATAAGTTCCTTTTTTTTCCAGTGCCGTTATAACTTTGGTCACTAAATGAGCTGTTATAACTTGAGGACTACCTGTATGAGGTCTCCTCAAGCCCCTCCCCTGAGGCCTGTGCCAATTTCTGACTCTCCCCCCTCTCCTGGTTCTACCTGTCCCTTCCCCAAATGCGTCTTACCTGCAGGAAAATGCTTCCTACTTTCTCCATCTCACTGCTTCCGGCCGTCACTATTGGAGAGAGAAACCAGCAGCAAAAAAGATCGATACGAAGGAATTGGCAAAGGAACCCTCTCTGCCCCACAGCCCCCCAGAAAAGAACTCACCTCCAAATTTCCACTCCATGTCCATTAGCTGATTAACCATCAGCGTCTGCCCCACAGCCAGGCGTGAGAGCGCGGGAGAAGTTTCCTTCCACTGGGACGAAGGCAAAAAAGAGAAGAGTGATAGATTAAGGAATATATTATTTATTCATTTGAAGTACACAGAAATGTTAGAAACCGGATATGTCAAACCATGTCAATTGTTTTTTTAAATTTGAATTATTAATAAAAAACTTTAAAAAAAAAAGACAAGAGTGGAATCAGAATCAGTGATGGTTTTAATACAGTGTCCATGGGGTCCGAAGACTGCAAGGAAATTTCTCCGCAACTGAGTTAAGAGCTGGGACCTAATTTGGCATTTTTGTTTTATTTATTTATTTATTTATTTATTTTATTGAATTTGTATACCTCCCTACTCCCGAAGGACTCAGGGTGGTGAACAGCCATAGAATAAAACATCTAGATACAAAATTTAAAATAGATTAAAACGAATTAAATAATTTGGCTGAACAAATTTAAAACCCCAATAATTTAAAACCAGATTTAAAATTTCCATTTAAAAGGGGAAAGACTTAGGTCAGGCCAGCTTGTTGGAATAGGAATGTCTTAAGCATGCGACGGAAGGTGCGCAGATCTGGGATCCTCCGTATCTCCGGGGGAGCTCGTTCCAGATCGTAGGTGCCCCCACAGAGAAGGCTTTCCCCCTGGGGGCCGCCAGTCGACACTGTTTGACCGACAGCACCCTGAGAAGCCCCTCTCTATGAGAGTGTATTGGCCGGTGGGAGGCTATTGGTGGTAGCAGGCGGTCCCGTAAATAACCAGGTCCTAAGCCATGGAGCGCTCTAAAGGTGATAACCAAAACCTTGAAGCGCACTCAGTTATTTGAATTTATTAACCATTATCGTGTCGTCGCACTTGCAGGCACAATTGTGGAACAGAATAAAAAAAGTTGGAAGGGACCTTGGAGGTCTTCTAGTCCAACCTTCTGTGCAAGCAGGAAACCTTATACTATTTCAGACAAACAGCTGTTCAGTCTCTTCTTAAAAGCTTCCAGTGTTGGAGCAGTCACAACTTCTGGTGGCAAGCTGTTCCACTGATTAATTGTTCTCACTGTCAGGAAGTTTCTCCTTAGTTCTAAGTTGCTTCTCTCCTTGATTAATTTCCATCTGTTGCTTTTTGTCCTGCCTTCTGGTGCTTTGGAGAATAGTTTGACTCTCTCTTTTTTGGGGCAGCCCCTGGGATATTGGAATACTGCTATCCTGTCTGCCCTAATCCTTCTTTTCATCAAACTAGACAAACCCAGTTCCTGCAACTGTTCTTCGTATGTTTTAGCCTCCAGTCCCCTAATCATCTTTGTTGCTCTTCCCTGCACTCTTTCTAGAGTCTCCACATCTTTTTTACATTGTGGTGAATTTACACTGAAACCTGCTGGCTGTGTTCACACAATGCATTAAGTAAAGATGGTTTACAGCACTTAGCTGCAGTTTGAAGAGTTAAGTCAACTGATTGGTTTGATTGAACCAAACCAAAAATTAACTTGCAAAATAACCCTTCACACAATGATCCCACTCACTTGCGCGATTTTTAACCTTAGAATAATGTTTTGCAATCTCAGCAACTTTTAAGAGGAATGGACTGCAACTCCCAGAATTCCCCACCCAGCATGCTTTAAGTTGGATGGACTTCAATTTCCCAGAATTCCCCAGCCAGTATATTTTTAAGATGGGTGGAGTTTGATTCCCAGAATTCCCCACCCAGCATGCTTTAAGTTGGATGGACTTCAATTTCCCAGAATTTCCCACCCAGCATGCTTTAAATTGAATGGACTTCAATTTCCCAGAATTCTCCAGCCAGTATATTTTTAAGAGGGGTGGAGTTCAACTCCTAGAATTCTCTAGAAAGCACTCTTTAAATTGGATGCACTTCAATTCCCAGAATTCTCTATCAAGTATATTTTTAAGATGGGTGGACTTCAATTCCCAGAATTCTCCAGCCAGAGTGCTTTAAGAGGAGTGGACTCCAACCCTCTTAAAGTTCTCACAGCTGAGAGACATGGCCTTAGAAAGCGACCTAAGAATTTTCCAGGGAGAAAAACAACATTTACAGATACTCCTTACAGCAAGAAAATAGGAAAGAATTAAAGTTGCAGGTTTGGAAAAGAGACTTGCATTCCCTCTGCAATTTTGGGGATGGTGGTTTAAATTGCAAAAGGCGATGCTGGCCCACGGAAGAAAGTGCTTACCTGTTCTTCAAAATACCTGGCCTTTTCCTCGCGCAGCCCTGCAGGAGAAATTGGAGGTGGTCAAACAGGAGGAGTGAAGCCAGTGGCCCCCCTGAGAACTAAATGGGGCAGAGTAGGGGAAACCTACCCAGGGTGATAAGATCTGCTCGGACTTGTTCTGCAGACAGGCTCCGCTTTAAGGCACCTGGAATAAACATTGTGTAAAAAAAGGGAGCCCAGTTGACAAAGACACAAATGGAAGATAAGGCAGGGACTGACCTCCCTGACCACAGAGCTAATTTATGGGAGAAAAACAAGCAAAAGCTAACTTCGGCCATTGCCGTGCTTGCAAATCTGCACCCTAAATTTGAAGCTTTTTAAATTTTTATTTTGTTTCTATTGTTTTGTTTTATTATTTGAAGTTTATTTTATTTTATCTTGTTTCTATTTGTTTTATTATTTGAAGTTTATTTTATTTTATCTTGTTTCTATTTGTTTGTTTTATTTTTTCAAATTTATTTTATTTTATTTTGTTTCTATTTTTTTGTTTTATTATTTGAAGTTTATTTTATTTTGTTTCTATTTTTTGTTTTATTACTTTATTTCTATTTTTAATTTTATTGTTATTTTTATTTGATTTCTATTTTTATTTGATTTCTATTTTTTATTTGATATTATTTGATTTCTATTTATTTTACTTAAAACATTTAGATAGCTGCCCATCTTTCAAAGAAATCTGAAGGTTATTTTATGTATTTTATTTCTATTTTATTTTTTACTTGTTTTATTATTATTCCATTGTACACTATATTTTGTTTCATTGCTATTTTTTATTTGGTTATATCTCTTCTTATTTTAATTTATTTGAAAGGTTTATATAGCTGTCTATCTTTCAAAGAACTCAGGGTGAATCCCAATTAAAGATAAAAAGACACATAAAATAAAAATAAAACTATCAAACTAAATCAATTAAAGCAAGAAAGCTAAATTCTGGCCAAACAGGATGCTTGCAATCCAGTCTAAACCTAGTTTATTTTACTTTACTTTTTTTATTTTTATTTTTATTTTTTTAATTTAATTTTATTATTTATTATTTATTTTATTTTTTTATTATTTTATTTTATTATTTTATTATTTTATTTTATTTTATTTTATTTTATTTTATTTTATTTTATTTTATTTTATTTTATTTTATTTTATTTTATTTTATTTTATTTTACTTTACTTTACTTTACTTTACTTTACTTTACTTTACTTTATTTTATTTTATTTTATTTTATTTTATTTTATTTTATTTTTTATTTTTTATTTTTCTTTAGTTTACAGCAGGGGTGAAATCCAGCAGGTTCTGGAGAACCGGTAGCGGAAATTTTGAGCAGTTCAGAGAACCGACAAATACCACCTCTGGCTGGCTCCAGAGTGGGGTGGGAATGGGGATTTTGCAGTATCCTTCCCCTGGAGTGGGGTGGGAATGGGGATTTTGCAGTATCCTTCCCCTGGAGTGGGGTGGGAATGGGGATTTTGCAGTGTTCTTCCCCTGCCACGCCCACCAAACCAAGCCACGCCCACAGAACCAGTAGTAAAAAAAATTGGATTTCACCACTGGTTTACAGTAATAAACAATACCCCAATCAAAGAACTACCAACTTAGACAAACAAACTAACAATAAACCATAGGCTAATCAAAGAACCACCAAAAGGAAAACAACATTCCCATCAACACTGACAGCGAAAGCCACTTGTATATAAACAGAGAGCAAATCCTTCCTTCTAACACTGATGATGTTACTTAGTTGGGTCATGAGACGTCTGCAAAAAAACAATCCAGAGAGCACCAAGGAACGCGCAATTCAACCCTGAGCTACCCATCTTCCCTTCTATCGGTCTTCTTATCTGTAGTTATTTCTTTGCCTCCTATCAGCTCTCTTTTTCTTAGCAGCAAGACTGTTTGCTTCTTCTTATAATGCCTGGTAGATTGCACTGGAGGGTAAGAAATTCCATTACAACCAGAATTTCTTATGACACCTTCTGAATAGAGTGGAAAGAATGGGAGCTACGCACCAGTGGCAAACTGCGACTCAGAAAAACCACCCTGAGTTCATATAATTCAGTTTTAGCTTTGTAAACATTTTATCTTTGATTTTTGCTTTTCGCTTGTCAAAACCGTATTTTATAAACTCTATTCTTAACTGGGCTGTTTAGTACCATTTTATATTACTGTATATTGTGGTTTTTAAAACGCCCAGTTGGGTACGAATGATGGGCAGTGTAGAAATTAGATAGATAGATAGATAGATAGATAGATAGATAGATAGATAGATAGATATAGATGGAGAGACAAATAGACAGATACATAAAGATATAGATCAGGGGTGAAATCCAGCAGGTTCTGACAGGTTCCGGAGAACCAGTAGCGGAAGTTTTGAGTAGTTCAGAGAACCGGCAAATACCACCTCTGGCTGGCTCCAGGAGTGTGGTGGGAATGGAGATTTTGCAGTATCCTTCCCCTACCATGTCCACCAAGCCACGCCCACAGAACTGGTAGTAAAAAAATGTGGATTTCACCACTGATATAGAAGATAGATAAATAATAGATAAATCGATGATTGATAAATGATAGGGAAAGAGAAAGAGAAAGAAAGAAAAAGAAAGAAAGAAAGAAAGAAAGAAAGAAAGAAAGAAAGAAAGAAAGAAAAAAAGGAAGGAAGGAAGGAAGGAAAGAAAGAAAGAAAGAGGAAGGAAGGAAGGAAGGAAGAAAAGAAAGAAAGAAAGAAAGAAAGAAAGAAAGAAAGAAAGAAAGGGAAAATTATTAAGCTGTTTGGTCTTCTGGGAAGTTCTTTGAAGATTAAAGATTTCTGCACTCTGTGTGTGTGTGAGTGAGATTGCTCATCACAACTGACAAAAGCAGAATTGCACTATAAACCCCACCCTTTCGGATGGGCATTGTGTATGCACATACCTAAGGGCAGGGTTTGTGGGGGGGTGTCACGATTACACAATGCCCGTCATTTGGAGAGAAACTTCTGATCTTTCAGAAACCTCTGAACAAGGGGGATGCACCAGACTGAACCCCAAATGTGTTTTCTTTCAGGTGGAGGAGAGATTTTTCCTTACCTTCCCCTCCTCTGCCCCCATTTGTTTATTTATTAGATTTTTTATCCTGCCTTTATTACTTTGTAGGGAACTCAAGACGATGAATGTACCACAACCAGCTTTTGTGCCTAAGGTAGGACTAGAACTCACATTCTCCTGGCTATTGACCCAAAGAACACCCAGCCAGCTTTTATGGCTAAGGCAGGACTAGAACTCACCTTCTCCTGGTGATTGGCCCAAAAGCACCTAGTCAGCTTTCCTGGCTAAGGTAGGACTAGAACTCACCGTCTCCTGGTGGTGACCCTTTGAGAGCTGTATGCAATGAAGTTTCATTTTAATGTATGCCGATTAGTGTACATTCAAAGTGTCAATCAAGTTATTGTAAGTCTAAGTCATTGATCCAAACTCACTTAGGCAGCTTTCGTGCCTAAGGCGGGACTAGAACTCACAGCCACCTGGTCATTGGCCCAAAGTCACCCAGCCAGCTTTCATGCCTAAGGCAGGACTAGAAATCACTGTCTCCTGGTGATTGGTCCAAAATCACCTAGGCAGCTTTCGTGCCTGACTGGACTAGAACTCACAGTCTCCTGGTGATTGGCCAAAGTCACCCAGATGGCTTTCATGTTTATGTTAGAACTAGAACTCACAGTCACCTGGTCATTGGCCCAAAGTCCCCTAGCCAGCTTTCGTGCCTAAGACTGGACTAGAACTCACAGTCACCTGGCCATTGGCCCAAAGTCACCCAGCCAGTTTTTGCGCCTAATGCAGGACTAGAAATCACCATCTCCTGGTGATTGGTCTAAAGTCACCTAGCCAGCTTTCGTGCCTAAGACTGGATTAGAACTCACAGTCACCTGGTCATTGGCCAAAGTCACCCAGATGGCTTTTATGTTTATGTTAGAACTAGAACTCACAGTCACCTGGTCATTGACCCAAAGTCCCCTAGCCAGCTTTCGTGCCTAAGACTGGACTAGAACTCACAATCACCTGGTGATTGGTCCAAAGTCACCTAGCCAACTTTCATACCCAAAACAGGACTAGAACTTCCTGTCTCCGATTTCTAGCCTGGTCCCCTCACTTCCAAGACCACAGTGGCTTTCAGAGTGGTTCTCTCCCCCACACCACCACCCCAGAGACCTACCATAGACCTGCCCCACACTCACCACTGGGCACCAGCAAGAGGCTTTTGACAATACTCTTCAGAGGGCCGAGGCTGATTTTATTCCCCGTTGCGAAGTCAGACAGGTGAGCCAGGAACCTCTCCACCTGCCAGGCACAAGAGCAAAGCGTGCATTGCCCCAGGTTTCTCACACTTCCCTTGCACACGTGTAAAAGTGAGTCTCGGAGGCAGGAGCTGCCCTGCTCAGCACAACTCCATGGTGGGGGAGGAGCTCATAGGTGTCGATGGGTTTTCCAAGGGGGATCCCTTTGAGGCCTCTTCTCTAAATCTCGTTGCCCTCGAGGCAATTTGGAAGAAGGGGTGGGGGGGAAGGAAAAAGTCTAGCTGGCAGAACTGAAAAATACAGGGAGTCCTTGGCTTATGGCCACAGTTGGGCCCCAAGTTTCCGTTGCTAAGTGAGACACTTCTTAAGGGTCTACTGCCCCATTTTACATGCTTTCTTGCCACAGTTGCTAAGTGAATCTGGTTATTAAATGAATCTGGTTTCCTCGCTGACTTTGCTTGTGAGAAGGTTGTAAAAGGGGACATATATATATATATATATATATATATATATATATATATATATATATATATAAACTGTAGACAGACACACACACACACACACATATATATAGATGGATGTGTGTGTGTGTGTGTGTGTGTGTGTGTGTGTGTGTGTGTGTTTTTTCCTCTAGCCAGGTTTTTCCTACGTAACCAAGGTTTTTCTGCAGCCCTAGCTCAGTGGAATCACATCCACTCGATTCTGGGCTTTTTTCTTTCTGGCAGCCAGCAAGTTCTTGCTGCCAGGTGAGCGACTTATATAGATCTATTTCTGGCTCGTTAGCCTTCATCAGTAAGCCACACCCACATCTCATATATCCTCCCTGTAAAGGTACAATATCTATTAATATCTATGATATAGATCTAATATCTATGAAAAACCTGGCTAGAGGAAAAACACACATAAATCCTACGAAGAAGTAAGAATATATATATGTGTGTGTGTGTGTATGTGTATGTGAGCCCTGGTGGTGCAGCAGACTAAAGCACTGTTATTAACATCTGCTGCTTGCAATTACTGCAGGTTTGAATCTTACCAGGCTCAAGGTTGACTCAGCCTTCCATCCTTTCTAAGGCAGGTAAAATGAGGACCCGGATTGTGGGGGCAATAAGCTGACTTTGTATAAATATACAAAAGTATGAAGGCTATTGCTTAACGCATTGTAAGCCGCCCTGAGTCTCCGGAGAAGGGCGGCATATAAATAAATAAATAAAATGTGTGTGTGATCACTTTTTGTGACTCTATACAGGTAGTCTTAGACTTACGATTCATTTAGTGACCATTCTAACTTACGACGGCACTGACAAACGTGACTTATGACCATTTGTCCCACAGCCGTTGCAGCTTCCCCAGGGTCACGTCATCAAAATTCAGATACTTGGAAACTGACTCGTATTTATGACAGTCGCAGTGTCCCCGGGGTCACGTGATTCTTCCTTTTGCAACTTTCAAAGTCAAGCAAAGTCCACGGGGAAGGCAGGTTCACTAAACCACTGTCTTACTAATATAACACCTGCAGAGCTTCCCTTAACAATGGTGGCAGGAAATGTCGTAAAATGGGGCAAAATTCACTTAACACGTTTCTCACTTAGCAACGTAAATGTTAGGCTCAGTGGTGGTCGTAAGTGGAAGACCACCTGTATATAATATACAGTATTATATAAGTACACAGTGTATATAATATATATGTATATAAAATATATATGTATATAATATACATATATATGTGTATGTGTTTGCATATGTGTATGTATACTTTGTGTATGTGTGAATGCACACAAATATACAACTGAAATTCTGCTCCCAATTGTGGTCATAAATCAAGGACTACTTATAATGCTATTATTGAAAACTTTGTTATATAGAAGAAATATTTTCAGCATTGCCTATAAACCGCCTTCACTCACACTTAAAAGAAAACGGGGGGGGGCTTCATCCAAGGGGGGAGGAAACCCTCCTTTTTCGATTCCTCCCCCCTCCCCCTTCCCAAAAGTGGATTACCTCTTTGGGTTCTCGCAGGAATTGGAAAAGCACCTCCACGAGGGTAGAAAATTGCTGGGGAAAAAGAAGAAAGACAGATCGTCATCCAACAGGAAAAGCTTCATGCTTCCTTTCCTCCTTCCTGACTTAAAACAAGCAGCATATAAATTTAATCAACAAAGAAATAAGCGAGACAGAGAGAGAGAGAGAGAGAGAGAGAAATTTGGGACTAAATGCAGGGGCCGTGTCCAAACCTGGCGATTTTAAGCCTGGTGGACTTCAACTCCCAGAATTCCCCAACCATCACAGATTAGAATTAGGGATTTTATAGTTGGCTGGCTGAGGAATTCTGGGAGTTGAAGTCCACGAGGCTTAAAAGTTGGTCAAGTTTGGAGACCCCAGGTCAGCGGTGAAGGTACCAAGGCTAGAAAGCGGGAGGCCACGAGTTCAAATTCCTACCCTAGCCTTCTGGGTGACTTTGCGTTTAATCATCAGGAGGCTGCGAGTTCTAGTCCTGCCTTAGGCAGGAAAATTGGCAGAAAGACTTTGGGTCCATGGAGTCCCAGTCCTGCCTTAGGTACAAAAATTAGCTGGGTGACTTTGGGCCAAACACCAGGAGATGGTGAGTTCTAGTTCCGCCTAAGGCATAAAAGCCTCTCAGCCCAACCCACCTCACAGGATTGTTGTTGCAGGGAAAATAGGAGGAGGAAACTGCGATGGATGTGCTGGCCACCTTGAGCTATTTGTAAAAACAATAAAAGTGAGATATAAACAAACAAAACAAAAAATATTACCCTCTGCTCCCTTTTGTCCCCTGGCAGAATAGAATAGAATAGAGCTGGGAGGGACCTTGGAGGTCTTCTAGTCCAGCCCCCTCTACCATGGTACGTGGTACAGAACGTGGTACAGGTCCGGCAGCCCCTGACGTGAGTCCCCAAAGGACCACAGCATGTTTGTGGGCTGCCCATCATTTTGAGTGTTTCAGAACCGGAGGGGGGGGGGGGTTAAGGGGATTATAGAAAATGGCTGCCTGGTTAGCGGGGAGGGGGTTTGTGCATTTACAAAATGGCTGCCGGGGAGCTGCGACCGGCCCCCAAAACAGCCACGCTGTCAAGAGAGGATGACTCACTCAGACCATTTGCAAAACCGCAAAGTCACAGAATCTGAAGTTAGTGACACTAAGTTCCCGGAAGACAAACTCCATTATTTTTTCCCCCACCAGTTCTTCCTTGCCCCCCCCCACCTCCCCTCCTTGTCTTCTCCCCTCTTTTGGGGAGGGACAGGTGGGCTGGTCATCCAACCCCCAACTCTGGTCTGCAAGCCCACCCACTCCCTAGGAGGCAGCCCACAGAGGTCTGGGGGAATCGGGGATTCTTCCCCCCTCCCCACCATTTTTTTCTTTCAATTTCACGAAAGGCCTCTGAATTTTAAATTTAAAGCCGGACAATTTTTGTAGCTCTGGGTTGAACCATGGGGGGTCCTTAGTGATCTCTGAGCTCGGTCCTAATCCCACTATACAGGTAGTCCTCAACTTACAACAGTTCATTTAGTGGCTGAAGTTACAACGGCACTAAAAAAAGTGACTTATGAGTTATGACCATTGCAGTATCCCTACAGTCATGTGATCAAAATTAAGACACCTGGCAACTGACTCGTATTTATGACTCGGAGGTTGACGTGATCCCCTTTTGCAACCTTCTGATTCACTTAACGACCGGCTTACTAACTTATCAACTACTGCAGCGATTCACTTAGCAACCGTGGCAAGGAAAGTGATAAAATGGGGCCAAAACTCACTGAATCAAATGTTTCACTTAACAACAGAAATTTTGGGCTCAATTGCGGTCGTAAGTCGAAGACTACCTGAATTGGAAGCTTGGAACCAACTTCCAGTGGAGATCCTCTATAACTGAGTTTCAACATACTTGGGACAAGCCCATGTCCATCATCGGACAAAAATTTAAATACATTTTAATACATTTATTTAATAATTTACATTTAATTCAATAATACATTTAAGAATTTTAAATTTTTAATTGATGTTTGTCTTGTGTTTTTAAATAGGCTGTACACCGCCCTGAGTCCTTCGGGAGAAGGGCGGTATAGAAATAAAATTATACTTATACATTTATAATAATAAATTGAATTAAAAAGAAAACACAAAATTCAAAAGGCAAACTGGATGGACCAGTGGGTCTTTTTCTGCTATCGCTTTTCTATATATTTATATTTATTTAAATTTTTGCAGATGTTTCATGACCCAACTAGGTAATATTATCAGGACTAGAAGGAAGGGGATTTTTGCTCTGCAAAAATGTTCCCTAGCTGGGTGGCAAAACATCTGCCAAAAAAAAAAAAAAAAAGTTCAGAGAGCACCAAGGACCCCAGACTCCTCCTCCTCCTCCTCTTCCCCACAGACCCCACACTCCCTTCCATCCAGCACTGATGATGTTCCCTAGCTGGGTCACGAAACGTCTGCAAGAAAAACCACCCGGCTCAGAAAGTCCCATGCCTTAAAAACCCAGCCCGGCACAATAGGCGCCAGACCCATCATCCCCAGATGAAAAACTTGATGCCCTATGGCTGGGGTGGGCAATTGTGGCTCTTTTACAAGCTGTGGACTTCAACTCCCAGAATTCCTGAGACCGTCTCAGGAATTCTGGGAGTTGAAGTCCACAGCTTGTAAAAGAGCCACAAATTGCCCACTCCTGCGACCTATTGCAAAGCAAGGCAAGGCGTTACAATCCCTAGGACCTGCTGGAAGAAACCACCATGGGTTGGCATCGACAGAGGCCAATGAATCGTGGTTTAAGGGGAAATGTCTGAACGCCCTTCTTGCAGGTTGGCACAGTTGCAATTAACCTGGTTCAGTAAATGCAAGAGGTTTTACTTAATTAATTAATTAACAGATGGGCTTTGGCATCCTGCCTTAAACCCTCCCTTGCTGCTTAAAGGAGGGGGGTCTCCAACTTTGGGCACTTTACGACGGGGGGGGACTTCAACTCCCAGAATTCCTCAGCCAGCTTTGCTGAAGTCCCCCCCCGTCGTAAAGTGCCCAAAGTTGGAGACCCCTGGCTTAAACAGCCATGTAAGCCCCTCGGAAGGAAGAAGTCCCCTCCGGGAGGCAGCCCACCCTGCAGGGAGCCCCCTCCCCATTCTCAGAAGGCGGGGGGGACTACATGGCCAAGCGACCCCCTCCAGGCCAGGGGAAGAAGAAGGCAAGCCTGGGAGACCCCCTCCCCCTCCTCTCCTCCTTTCCCCCCGCCCCCTCCCCACCTAACCGGGCTGAAGAGTGGGGGGGGGTGGGTCTCTCCTAAAGCCTCCCCCCCACCCACTCGCCTGGAGGACCCCCCCCTCCCACCCACTGGTCCCCTGCGCCCCGCCACCTGCGCGCTCAGCTGGTTGAGCAGCTGCAGGTCGGCGCTGACCGCCTCCGGCACCGGCTCGCGGGTGAAATTCAGCAGCCCCATAGCCCGGCTCGGCTCGGCTCGGCTCGGCCCCGCTCCGCCTCTCCCCTACTCTCCTCCGCAGCGCTCCGCCCTAGAAGTCCGGCTCAGCTGAGCATCAGCGCCGGCACTTTCGAGCCTCCTCTCCATCCTCCTCCTCCGCCTCTTTGCTTCCCACGCCCCGAGAGGGGGGAGCAATGAGAGAGACCCCCCCACACACACACACACGCACCCCAAAGATGCCCGGCATCGTCCCCCCCGTCCCCCCCATTCTCCAGCAAACACCCCCACCCACCCCCGCGGCTTTGGTGGCCCTTGTGGCTCGTGTGAACGGGCGAGGAGTCTCGTCTTTGGACCGTGGGAACCAGCCGCGTTTGGGGTCCTGCGTTGCTCCGGGGGGGTTGGGGGAGGAGGAGGAGGAGTGTGGGGTCCTTGGTGGTCTCTGACTCAAGTAGGGTTGCCAGGTCTGCTTCCAAAAAATAGCAGACAAGCGTGGGGTGGTGGTGGGGGGGGTGGTGGTTAAGTAGTAAAAAAACAAAAAAAAAATTTTTTTTTTTACAATGAAATTATATTTCAATTTTAAATTGATTTTAAATTGGGTTGTTTTAATTTACGGCCAAATATTTAATTATTTTAATACTGTTTTTAAATTTTGTATGCTCTGTTTTTACCTTGGCTGTGCACCGCCCTGAGTCCTATTTGGAGAAGGGCGGTATAGAAATTTAATTAATAAATAAATAAAAATAAATATATTTTCTTGCAAACATTTTAACCCGTATTAAAATAACCGCTTCAAAACTCTACTTAACGTTCAAGACATCACATGTATTATCATCAGATGCAAAATATGAAATTACCTTTTAATTTCATCATCAAGCTTTTGAATAAGGAAAAAAAAAATGTCCACTATTTTGTGAAAGAAAAAAAGAAAATAGTGAACATCATGGGGAAAAAAAAAAGCAGACTGTCCGCTCAAATGGTGGATACCTGGCAACACTTATCTCTGAGCTGGGTGGTTTTCTTGCAGATGTTTCGTAACCCAGTTAGGGAACATCATCAAGGAAGGAAGGAAGGAAGGAAGGGAGGGAGGGAAGGAAAGGAAGGAGGGAGGGAGGGAAGGGAAGGAAGGAAGGAGGGAGGGAGGGAAGGAAAGGGAAGAGGAAGGGAAGGAAGGAAGGAGGGAGGGAAAGGAAGGAAGGAAGAAGGGAGGGAGGGAAGGGAAGGAAGAAGGGAGGGAAGGAAGGAAAGGAAGGAAGGAGGGAGGGAAGGAAAGGGAAGAGGAAGGGAAGGAGGGAGGGAAGGGAAGGAAGGAAGGAAGAAGAGGGAGGGAGGGAAGGTAGGAAAGGAAGGAAGGAGGGAGGGAGGGAAGGAAAGGAAAGAGGAAGGGAAGGAAGGAAGGAAGGAGGGAGGGAAGGAAGGAAAGGGAGGAGGGAGGGAGGGAGGGAGGGAGGGAGGGAAGGAAGGGGTCCTTGGTGTTCTCTGAGCTGGGTGGTTTCCTTGCAGACATTTCATGGCCCAACTAGGGAACATCATCAGGGAAGGAAGGAAGGGACTGTGGGGTCCTTGGTGCTCTCTGAGCTTGCAGACATTTCATGGCCCAACTAGGGAACATTATCAGTAGTAGAAGGGAGTGGAGTTTGAGGAGGAGGAGGAAAGCAGGAGAGGAGAGGGAGGGGGAGGGGGAGGACTGTGGGGTCCCTGGTGCTTTCTCAGCTGGGAGTTTTAGTGACTGTTCAAAGTTACAACGGAACACAAAAAAGTGACTTATGACTGTTTTTCATACTTACGACTGTTGCAGCCTCCCCAGGGTCACATGATCAAAATTCAGATGCTCGGCAACTGACTCGTTTTTATGACGGTCGCAGAGTCCCGGGGTCCCGTGATCCCCCTTTTGCGACCTTCTGACAAGCCAAGTCACTGGGGAAGCCGGATTCACTTAACGACCCTGTCACTAACTGAATGACTGCAGTGATTCATTTAACAACGGTGGCCAGGAAAGTCGTAAAGTGGGGCAAAATGCCACTTTAACAAATGTCTTGCCTAGTAACATAAAGTTTGGGCTCCATGGTGGTCGTAAGTCGAGGAATACCTGTATTAATTAACTAAGTGTATATATATATTTATTTATTTATTTATTTATATGATTATAGGGGAGATTGGGAATTGATGATAAGCAACCATAAACACTGGGAATTGATTATAGCAGTGTTTCTCAACCTTGGAAGCTTGAAGATGGGTGGATTTCAACTCCCAGAATCCCCCAGCCAGCAGCGCTGGGGGATTCTGGGAGTTGAAGTCCACCCATCTTCAAGCTACCAAGGTTGAGAAACACTGGATTATAGATTATCCGTCATGTCGCTTTTTTCATGCCGTTGCAACTTTGAACTGTCACTTAGGAAACTCTTGTAAAGCGAGGACTTTTGTAATGCGTTAATACTATATAATACTATTTACCAGTGGTCACCAACTGGTGGTCCGTGAGAAAATTTTGGTGGTCCGCAGAAAAATTATTTGCATTTTTTATATTGCACTAAATCCAGGATCCTCAAATTACGGCCCCTGGGACAGATACGTGCAATGAACGTTTGTGTTGTTGCAGAGAGTCTCCCCCTTTGGGGTCTTCTTGTGCGGGTCGGAGGGGGGCAGAAATTCCGACTTGGGGTCTGCTTCGGCCTCCTGGTGGGGGGCTTTGGGCGAAGGCTGGAGGAAGTGCTGCTGGTTGCGAAGAGCCAGAGGACTTTATTCCAGTGGGATTGCATCATGGGCTGGAACTGGCTGACCATCTCAGCCCGCTGAGCCTCCAGGCACCGGTACCTGGCCTTGCACTCCCGCAGGCCTTCCCTCTGCTTGGAAAGCCTATGCTCCTAGTCCTCAGTGAGGTGCTTCTGCTGAGCCTCCTTCTCAGCCAGATCCAATTTGAACTGAGCTGTTTTGGCAACTCTTTCTCATGGTGGCTGCTTAGCTCCAACAACTGCTTCCTGTTGGGGCCCTAAGGAGCCCAGGCGGGCAGGTGAGAAGTGGCTGGGAGGGGAGGGGTGAGTAGAGGTGGGCGAGGCACCCCTCGACATGAGTGACATAGAGTTAGCCATACCCACACAGTCGGTCATTAGGCAGATCATATTAGTGGTCCATGGGATTTAAAATTATGAATTTAGTGGTCCCTGAGGTCCGAAAAGTTGGTGACCCCTGCTATATATTATCCCAGTGGATCAATGCCAGACTGGATCACGAGGAGGGGAGGCAGGACACGGACCAAGAACCAGAATTCTGCTTTGGGATCTCTCCCAGTCAGTGTTGAAAACAGGAGCACATTATCTGAAATTAAAGAATAAAGATCCATGCAGAGTTTAGGGGTGGTCAAGGAACGGAATCAAATCAGACTAAAGCTGGAAGGGGACCTCCGAGGTCTTCTAGTCCAGCCCCCTGCTGAAGCAGGAGACACTTCAGATAGGTGGCTGTCTAGTCTCTTCTTAAAAAGTCTCTGAGGGCCACACCACTAATTTTCAAAGACCAAACACAAATGCACAGGACATGCAGCCACCACCTAAGGCTCTGAGTTCCAGGACCCCAGACCCCCTTTTCTGGCAGCAGCCATCTTGGCCATTCATCAACCCCCATTCCCAAGGCCTGATAGCAACTTCCGGCCTTTGTTTTAAGTGTGAAGATGAAATCAAGAATTCCTTGTGTAACCCGCCTTCCTGTCTCCTATTCCTTGGTGGAGGGTGTGTGTACAGAGCAAGAGAAACAGGGTTTCCTGTGTGGCTGTCTGCGGGGGGTGGGGGGTGGGGATGGGGTGGGGGTCCTTCTGGGGCGACCCCAGGCAATAAAAGGGTGGGGGAGGCTTGGATGGCCAGGAGGGAGGAAGCCTTTTAGAGAACAGAGGATTGCATCAGAAGTGGGAAAAATAAACTGTTTCTGTTTGTGTACACACACACAGAGGACTTGGAAGAGAATTGGGACAGGTGAGAGTGAAGGGTGAATCAGGAGTGGGGGAAATTGTGTGCTTCTTTGTGTGTGTTTGTGTGTCATAGGGGGACTGCATAGGTGAGAGTGAAGGGTGGATCAAAAGAGGGAAAAATGTGTGTTTGTGTGTGTATTTGTGTTAGTGTATATGTGTTAGAGGAATTAGACAGATGGAAATTAAGAGTGGATCAGAAGTGGGAAAAATTGTGTGTCTCTGCTTGTGTTAGTGTGTGTGTTGGGGGGAATTGGATAGGTAAAGGATAGGTAAAGATGGAATTTTTGCACCCAGCTACATGTTTTCCTGGGGAGGAAGGGAGGGGGCTGGCCAAAGACCCCTTCCCCATCAAGCATTGAAATGCAGAAAGGCTGCATACTGTGGAATAATCCCCGCATATTCAAATCTCTTCCTGGGGTGATTCTGCAGGAAATCACTGCCTGAAAGGCCTTTTTGTCATGAAGATCAGCCTGGAGGCAGCCTGGAAAAGAGGAAGGAGAAAGAGAATGAGAAAGAGAAAGAGAAGGGGAGAGGAGAGGAGGAAGAAGGGAAGAAAAAAAGAGGAGAAACAGAAAGAGGACAAGGAAAAGGAGATGGAGAAAGATAAGAGAAAGAGGAGGACAAGGAGGAGAAAGAAGGGAAGGAGGAGAAAGAAAAGGAGAAAGAGAAGGGGAGGAGGAGGAAGAGTATGAGAAAGAAAAAGGGAAAAGGGAAAGGAGGAACAGGAGGATGAGGGGGAAAGGAGAAAGGAGGAGAAAGACGAGGTGGAGAAGGGAAAGGAGAAAGAAAAAAGGGAAGGAGACAGAAGAAAGAATGAAGGGAAAGGAGATAGAGAAGGGGAAAGAAAGAGAAATGAAAGGAGAAAGAGAAGGAGAAAAGGAGAAAGGAGAAAAAGAAGAAAGAAAGGAAAAGAAAAAAGAGGAAGGAGAAAGAAGGGAAAAAAGAAAAAGAAAGGAAAGGAGAAGGAAAAGAAGGAAAAGAAGAAAGAGAAGGAGAAAGAAAGAGAAGGAGAAGGGGTGGGACTTTTTTTTTTTTTTTTGCAAGAGTTAAATCAATCCCAAGTGGGACAAAATCCTTTTTTTTTTGGTCTAGCAAGGAAGAAACCCAAGTAGGACTTTGCCCCCCCTTCCTCCCCCTTTGGAACCTGCCTGATTGCAAGTGGGGGGGGCTAAGTGGGGAGGGGGAGCCCTAATTGGGGGGAAGTGACCTTGAAGGCTGCTTTGTCAGGCAAAAGACCCTCATTAAGTGGGAAAAGCCACCCTTGGGGCTTGCCAGAGTGGGATGAAGGAACACCCCCCCTCCATCCCCTCACCCAAAGGGAGCCTGGGGAGGGGCTGGAGTTGTCCAAAGGCTGGCACAGTTGGCCTTGCAAGGGGCACCACCTCAGGGCCAGGCCAAGCGGCTAATCTCTCCTGCAGGCCCTTTTTATTTATTTGCTGATTAAATGTAAGCACCATCCATCTCCACGTCCTGCAGCGGAAAAGTCTCTTGAGAATTTTAAACATTTGGCTGGCAGGTTCCTGGGTCTTCCATCATCTCTAGGCCTCATTGCTTGTTTCATTTCAACCCTTTCTCCCCTGATCTGTAGAGTATTTTCTTCTTTCTCCTCCTCCTATGCTCTTTCTCCTCTCACTTTTTCTCTCCTTTTTCTTCCCTTTTCGCCTCTCCTTCTGCTGTTCTTCTGTTTTCTTCCTCTTGTCCTTCTCCTCTCATCTTAACATATTAACAGAGTTGGAAGGGACTTTGTAGGTCATCTAGTCCAACCCCCCCGCCCAAGCAGGAGACCCTACACCATTTCTGACAGATGGCAGTCCAGTCTCTTCTTGAAAGCCTCCAGTGATGAAGCTCCCACAATTTCTGGTGGCAAGCAGTTCCATGGGTTAATTGTTCTCACTGTCAGAAAATTTCTCCTTATTTCCAGGTTGAATCTCTCCTTGGTCAGTTTCCATCCATTGTTCCTTGTCTGGCCTTCGGGTGCTTTGGAAAATAGCTTGACCCTCATTCCCATTCTCCTTCCATCATTCTTCTTTCTCTTGTCATTCTTCTCTTCTCCTTTTCCTCTTCCTCCTCTTCTTCTTCCTTCTCACATTCTATTTCTCTCCTCCTTTTTTTCTTATCCTCTGCCTTTTTCTCCTCTCCTTCTCTTTTCCTCTCCTTTTTCCATCTCCTCTCCTCCTCCTCCTGTCCTTTTCCTCTTTTCCTCCACTCCCTTTCCTCTCTTCTTCCTTCTTCTCATTCCCCTCTTCCTCCTGTCTTCCTTGCCCTTCTTCATCTTCTCCTCTTCCTTCCTACTTCCTACGGCATATAAATCGCAATAAATAAATAAATAAATACTTCCCCGCTTTCCTCCTTTTTCACCTCCTCCTTCTCTCCTTCCCCTTTCTCTCCTTCTCCCATTCTCTCCTCCTTCCTTCTTCCCTGCTTTCCTCTTCCTTTTTCACCTCCTCCTTCTCTCCTTCCCCCTCCTCTCCTTCCCATTTCTCTTCTTCTCCCATTCTCCTCCTCTCCTCCTTCCTTCCTTCTCCTTTCCTCCTCCTCCTCCTTTTTCACCTCTCCTCCTTTTGTCCTTTTTCTTCTTTTCCACCCCTCCTTCTCCTCCCCCCTCCTCCTCCTTTAGGCTGGCCTCCCTTACAGAGCTGTTGTGGCAGAGAAGATGCAGAGGAACTGTTTGCAAAGAGAAAGGAATGTGGTTTCAAGAACAGACATGATATGGATTTCTAAAAAGTCTTGTGAATAAAATTTCAAAAGTTGATTATCTTACCTAAATCTTTCTCTGACCATAATCCAGTTCTTTTGGTACTTAGAAAAAAAGATCCTGAATTATAGATGGAGATTAGTTGAAAGGAGATGGTTGTTAAGGACCATAAAAAAAAAAAGGAATTAAACAAATATTTTGATAATAACCTGGATAAAGGGACAAATTTAATGAGTGTTTGGGATGCCAGTAAAGCTGTCACGAGGGCTATTTTATGCAATATTATGATCTAGAGAAGATAAAATCCCAGGAAAAGATGCGAAAGACATTGGATGAAATCAGAAAGAAAGCTGCTAGACTCTCCTATGCCAGTTGCTGGAAAGAGAAAGGATGTCCGGCTGAGGAACAGATAGTCAATAAAGTATTGGACTGTGCAGAAATGTGCAGATTAACGTATGTTTTAAATGGAAAGGAAGACTCAGAATTCTATACGATCTGGGATCTGTGGTATAGGTGGTTGAAAAATAAATGCAAAAGTTAACTCCCATTAGGACAATGTATAATTATTAATTAATCTAGTTATGATTGTTGTATTATGTGTTCAATCTTACAAGGTTTACGTATAAACTGTATAATACCTAGATAATTGATTAGATTCCATATAGGTAAATATACAAGATGACTACACGTTGCCGAACCGTAGAGTTTGAAATGTAATATATTCTTTACTCAATAAAATTTCATTAAAAAAAAAAATGAAATCAGAAAGAAAGAAACAGAATTGCAAAAGGGCACCAATGGATTCTAAAATTTTACATCCAATTAAAACAGTTATCAACAGTCTAGCTCAGTGTTTCTCAACCTTGGTAGCTTGAAGATGGGTGGACTTCAACTCCCAGAATCCCCCAGCCAGCTGTGGGATTCTGGGAGGTTTTTTTTTTTTTTTTAATTTGATTTATATGCCGCCCTTCTCCGAAGACTCAGGGCGGCTTACAATGTGCTCAGCAATAGCCTTCATTCTTTTGTATATTTATACAAAGTCAGCTTATTGCCCCCACAACTGGGTCCTCATTTCACCTACCTTAGAAAGGATGGAAGGCTGAGTCAACCTTGAGCCTTGGTGAGATTCGAACCCTGCAGTAATTGCAGGCAGCTGGTCTTAATAACCAGCTTAATAACAGGGTGCCTTAAACCCCTGTACTACCAAGGCTCTTGGTAAGAAAGGAAAAAAGAGAACAATTACGAATATCCATGGTGAAGGTGACAATGGTAATAAAAGATAATGATCTTATTAAAAAGTCCTGTCACAATTTTTACTCCAGTCTTTTACAAGAAGCGGGAACTTGATATGCATAAAAACAGATGATTATCTGCAAAGACAACATTTATCTAAACTTTCATAAACCCTGTTGATTTGTGAGAAAAGAAGAATCATTGTTCCTCGGGAGGGGGCTATACCTCTAGGTTTTACCTCATGAACCCCCACCCCCAAACATACTACCCTTCTTGTGTGGGTGTCGATGTGTGTTTGGAAAGAATTTTGTTGTGCTACAAAAACCTGCTCTGACGGGCTTTCTTAGCAGCATAACAAGAGTTGGAAGGGACCTTAGAGGTCTTCTAGTCCAGCCCCCTCCCTAGACCCGTGATGGCGAACCTATGGCACACGTGCCACAGGTGGCACGCGGAGTCGTATCTGTGGACACGCGAGCATTGCCCTAGCTCAGCTCCAGCACGCATAATTTTCTGCCCTTCTGGGCCTACCAGAAGTCACCACCTGTTTCCAGCCTCTGGAGGGCCTCCAGGGAGGTGGGGAAGGCAGTTTTCTTCCTCCCCAGACTCCGAGAAAGCCTCTGGAGTTTGGGGAGGGTGAAAAACGGGCCTTCCGGGCCACCAGAAGTCAGGAAATGGGTTGTTTCCAGCTTCTGGAGGGCCTCCGGGGAGGTGGGGAAGGCAGTTTTCATCCTCCCCAGACTCCTAGAAAGCCTCTGGAGTTTGGGGAGGGAGAAAAACGGGCCTTCCGGGCCACCAGAAGTCGGGAAATGGGTTGTTTCCAGCTTCTGGAGGGCCTCCGGGGAGGTGGGGAAGGCAGTTTTTGACCTCCCCAGGCTCCTAGAAAGCCTCTTGAGCCTGGGGAGGGTGAAGAACGGGCCATCCGGGCCACCAGAAGTCGGGAAACGGGTTGTTTTCAGCCTTCAGAGGGCCTCCGGGGAGATGGGGAAGCCGTTTTCACCCTTCTCAGGCTCCAAGAAAACCTCTTGAGCCTGGGGAGGGCGAAAAAACGGGCCTACCGTGCCATTGCATGCCAAAAGTGGGGGGAGCGCCAAGTAGGTCACGCGCACCTGTGCGGGGTGCATTGAATTATGGGTGTGGCCATGGACACGCGCAAACCCCCTGCACTGCCCCCGCTTTTGGCACGTGACGGCAAAAAGGCCGTCCCTGCCCTAGACCATTTCAGACAAGCGGGCTGTCCAGTCTCTTCTTAAAAGCCTCCAGGGATGGAGCCCCCACAATTTCTGGAGGCAAGCAGTTCCAGTTGATGAATTGTTCTCACTGTCAGGAAATTTATTCATAATTCTAGGTTGCTTCTCTCCTTGATAAGTTTCCTTTCTGTTACTGCTTGTCCTGCCTTCAGGTGCTTTGGACAACAGAGCCGAATAAGAGTTGGAGGGGACTTTGGAGGTCATTTAGTGTCTCAAAGCAGGAGACATTATATTATCCTGGTCAAATGGTTGTCTAGTCTATTTTTGAAAACCTCCAGGAACGAGGAGCAGCCACAACTTCTGGTGGCAAGCAGTTCCACTGGTCCTGTCAGGAAATTCCTCCTTAATCCCAGGTTGCTTCTCTCCTTGATTAGTTTCCATCCGTTGCTTCTTGTCCTGCCTTTAGGGGCTTTGGACTATAAGGTGACCCTCTCTTTTCTGTGGCAGCCCCTCAAATATTGAAATACTGCTATCACGTAGGCATTTTCTGAATCAATCATTTAATGAGAATAGAACTGGAAGGGAACCTTGGAGGTCTTCTAGTCCAGCCCCCTGCTCAAGCAGGAGAACCTATATCATTTCAGACAAGTGGCTGTCCAGTTTCTTCTTAAAAACCTCCAGTGTTGGAGCACCCACAACTTCTGGTGGCAAGCAGTTCCACTGGTTTATTGTTCTCACAGTTAGGAAATTCCTCCTTAATTCCAGGTTGCTTCTCTCCTTGATTAGTTTTCATCCGTTGTTTTCTTGTCCTGCCTTCTGGTGCTTTGGAAAATAAGTTCCTTTTTGTGGCAGCCCCTCAAATATTAAAATACTCCTATCATGCCACCCCTATTTTTTTTTTTTTTTGGTGAACTGTGAACTTCTTTTCATTAAACTAGATGTACCCAATTCCTGCAAATGTTCTCCTCCAGACCCCTAATCATCCCAATCCTGAAATGAAATTAATTTACATCAGAAATGGCTTGAGACAAAACACTCACCAGGCAGGACTACATCCTACATGCCATGACATCATCACGGAAACAAAAATGGATTGCATAGCTTGTTTTCATTCCCTTGTCCCCCCCCCACCGCCTTCCAAATATCTGGGGTGGTGGAAAAGTACAGGTAATTTATCGGCTGACAACCAAAATTGTGTCCAAAATTCAGAATTTTTAAAAAATTGACTTTTCATGACACATTTGTTTGTGAATCGCTGCATTTGTTAAATTAGTAATGCAGTTTTTGAGCAAATCTGGTTTCCTCGTGGACTTTGGATAAATGAGGTTTGGGGCAAAAATCGAGTGAATTCCAACGATGTAGATCAGTGTTTCTCAACCTTGGAAGCTTGAAGATGGGTGGACTTCAACTCCCAGAATCCCCCAGCCAGCAGCGCTGGCTGGGGGATTCTGGGAGTTGAAGTCCACCCATCTTCAAGCTACCAAGGTTGAGAAATACTGATGTAGATCAAGCTAAACAAAGGCTGACATGAGGAATCCTGCTTGTTCTCTGAGCTTGTTTTCTTGCAGACATTTCAAGACTCAACTAGGGAACCTCATCAGTGCTAGTAAGAAGTGATGTTTGCCGACGGTTTTATATTCTAGTATAGCACCAAGGGCCCCTCAATGTCAACCCTGAGCTACAAATATTCTCCTTTATTAAAAACTGACACGGTCTTGTAGGAATCAAGAGAGCACCGAAATTTCTGGATTTTAATCAGATTGGTTCCTTGGAGAAGGTGCTGCAGATTCCTAATTCCGGCTTTTTTGCAATCAGCGAGAATCCAGCTGGTCTTTCTTTCCTTGGGCATGTAAACCAGACCTTGCCCTGGGCGATTCCTATCCATTGAGCAACCCCCTCCCCTTTTAGCCCCAGGCGCTAATTGGGAATGTGGAATTTTAAAACCCGGAGGTGCATTTTTATAACCTCCTGCTGGAAGACAAGAAGGGGCCTTTTGCTTCTCAGCCTCACTGGATCTGGAGATCCAAAGAGGATCTCCCACTTGATTGCAGGGGATTGCAGAGAGGGGTAGACTCTCAGGGTCTTTCCCCAGCCTGCAGCCCTCCCCCAGCCTCCATTTCAGCTCCCCCTGGTTATGACTTTCGGTTTCGACTCTGCAACCTGGCAGGCCTAGTTAGGATTAAATCTTTTGGGCGAGGACTTGGTGGGTTTCCATTCTCTCGATTCCTGCAATTTTGGGAGGGCAGGGGGGGGCTTGCCCAAATCTTTGCTTTTTCTGCCCCCTGCCTTGTTAAGGCTCCAGAGCAGAGACCCCCCCCCCAAAAAAATATCTAAGCAGCCAAGGAATGCAACCACTCCTGATTGATCCTGCTTGCAACCTGCACCCCAAAACTTCACCTGAGTTAAAAAAAAAACCTCTCCAAAGTGGGGGGAAGGGGCTGCCTTTTCTGGATTGCAAAGAAACCCCCCGCCCCCCCCGTCCTGCAAGGACCCTCCTTCCCCGGTGGGGGGGGGGCTCTGCCTAGGTCCTGGGGGGAGGGAAGGAGAGGAAGGCCTCCAGGCAAGGATGGGGGGAGTGCCACTTTCTTAATGCAAATCGCCCTTTTGCCTTTACCTAAATCCTGCCTTTCCCCCCCACCTCCAGGCTATTTGGGGGGGAGAAGGGGAGAGGAAGCCTGGCCCGGGCCGGCAGCTCTTTCCTCTCTCTCTCTCTCCCCCCCCCCCACCCCCAGCAGGGAAACGCATTCACCTGGAGATCCGCCTCTTTGTCCTTGCCCCGGACCAGGGAGGATTACGGACTTGGGGGGAGGAGGAGGAGGAGGGAGGTTGGGGAAGGGAAAGGAGGGGAGGGGAAGGGCCGGCGGGGGAGGGGGGGCGTGCTTTGCCCTCCGATCCCCTCCCCCTCCCGCCTGGCCCGAGGGGAGGGGTCGCCCAACCCAACCCATCCTGGCCAAGGCTGGGCTTTCGCGCAGGAGGGCGCAGCGCGCGGAGGGTTAAGTCGGCGCCCAGGTTCGCAGGGCGGGTTTGGGCTTCGCCCGCTTCCGATTCGAAACCCGGGAAAAGGAAAAAAAGAAAAAGAAAGAAAAGAAAAGAAAAAGTCACGCCTGGCAGCGGCGGCGGAGCAGGTAGGGAGAAGCGCCGGGAGCAGCAGGAGAGAAAAGCCCAACCTGGCCGGTAGACGAGAAACTCAGCGCTGCGGAGCAAAAAGGGGAACCAGGAGATCCCCAGCCGGAGCCGGGCAGGGGGAGCTTTCCACCCGGGCTTGCTTTGTCTGGCCGAGGGTGGGGGGGCAAGGACCGGCTTTGGGCGGTGCCAGTTTGGGGGACCCCCCCCGCTGCTCGCCCTCCCCAGGCGCCCCTTTTGATCCGGTGGGCGCCTGCTTGGCTGTGCCCTGCAGAGAGAGAGAGAAAGTGGGGAAGGGGTAGCTGGGCTCTAGGGAGGACCTCTCCCCTCTTCTGCCTGCCTGCCTCCCTTGCACCCACCCCCCGTCTGCAAAACCCCCTCCCCCCCTTTGCCCCCCCTCCTCCTCGAGGCTGCTTTCCCGGGCTGCGAAGGGGCTGAAAAGCACCTGGGCTGCCCGCCCTCCAGCCGGCATCCCGGTCTCCGCTCAGCGCATCCCGGAGGTGGGCATTTGGGGGCTTTGGGTGGGGGTGGGGCGAGCTGGTTCCCGCCCTGCTTGAGCAAAGTTTAGTTTTCCTGGTCGGGAGAGAGAGGGGTGGGGGGTGGGGATCCCCGACAACCCTGCCAGGTAGGTCGCCGGACGTGGGGGAGGGGGGGCTTCCTAGGGGAGGAGGGGGCAATTCCGTGGGCAAGCAGGGTTGAGCACGCTGCGGGACCCTCTGCTCTTCCGGCGTTCCTTGGGTTGTGTTTTTTTTTTTCTCGGCCTTCCCCACCCCCCAGCCCCATTTTCTGCTGGAGACCCCCGGGTGGAGGAGTCAAAGCGTTGACCCCCCCTCGCAGGCGGAAGGGGGGACGCCTGGCCCCCTCCTCCTCCAAGGATGTCTACTGATGATCCATGGCCATAGGTGGGGGTGGGGGGCGCGGCCCGGGTCCTCGAGGGTCCCGCACCCTTCCACGAGTCCAGCTGGCCGAAACTGGACTCGCATCACGTGCTGGCTGCCGGAGGGTGAGAACGTGATCTGAGCCTCGCTTTACGACTTCTCCAAGTCTTCTGCTTTCGCTTGGACTACTCAAAAGATCCGTCGGCCAGGTGGACGGTTGCACTGTTAGCCCCCACCCCCACCCCTGCCGCCCCCAGCCCAGGCAAGAACGATGGGAGTTGTAGTCCAGCACCCAACAAAGAACCCTCGACTTTGGGGAGGATGATGGTTAGTCGTTCCCCAGGGAGCTGGAGGTTGTGTGTTACGTCTGTTGGGCCAGTGTGGCATTTTACCCCTTTGGGCATCGTTTTCTTTTGGCTAGTGGGAAGGGATTGCGGGAGGGGTCATAGGAGCCAGTGCTGTGCGACAGCAGCCAAAAAGGCGAATACAATCCTTGGTTGTGTTAAACAGAGGCGTAAAATCAAAATCACGTGACATGTTAGTACCGTGTTGTAAAGCTTTAGTAAGGCCCTACCTGGACTATTACATCCAGTTTGGGTCACTGCGTTTACAAAGAAGATGTTGAGACTTTGGAAAAGGAGCCTTGGTAGTACAGTGGTCTAAAGCACCCTGTTATTAAGACCAGCTGCCTGCAATTACTGCAGGTTCGAATCACACCAGGCTCAGCCTTCCATCCTTTCTAAGGTAGGTAAAATGAGGACCCAGATTGTGGGGGCAATAAGCTGATCTTGTATAAATATACAAAAGTATGAAGGCTATTGCTTAGCGCATTGTAAGCCGCCCTGAGTCTCCGGAGAAGGGCGGCATAGAAATCAAATAAAAAAAAAAAGTGCAGAGAAGAGCAACTAAGATGATTAAAGGCCTGGAGACTGAAACATACGAAGAATGGCTGCAGGATTTGGGTTTGGCCAGTCTAGAGAAAAGAAGGAGTAGGGGAGACATGATAGCAGTCTTCCAATATTTGAGGGGCTGCTACAAAGAAGAAGGGGTCAAATTATTCCACAAACCACCTGAAGGCAGGACAAGAAGCAACGGATGGAAACTAACCAAGGAGAGAAGCAACTTAGAACTCAGGAGAAATTTCCTAACAGTGATAACAATAAACCAGTGGAACCCCTTGCCACCAGAATTTGTGGTTGCTTCATTATTGGAGGTTTTTAAGAAGAGACTGGAGAGCCATTGGTCTGAAATGGCATAGGTCCGTGATGGCAAACCTATGGCACGCGTGCCGGAAGTGGCACAGAGAGCCATTTTTCCGGGCACGCGAGCTGTCGCCTGACTCAACGGTAGTCACGCCTGTGCGCGCGCCTCAGCTGGTGTTCAGGCCACCAAGTGTGCATGCATGCAATTCAGGGGACCCAGCTGGTCTTCGGAGCTCTCCTGGGCATGCATGGACAGACAGCATTTGTGGGTGTGCATTCTGTGTGTGAAAACCACGTGCATTGTGCAAATAGTGCGATTGGTGGGCAGCGCACGAGGGGGAGCCACGCGAAACCTGTGCACATGTACAGATGGTGGGATTGTGTGCGCAGTGCATGGGGGAGCCACACGAAACATGCGCAGATGGTGGGATTGCGTGTGCAATGCACGGTGCGGGCATGGACAAAAATTCTGCGCATGGGCAGATGGTGCAGTTGGGCGTGCAACGCATGGGGGGGAGCCGCGCATCAGCGCGGATGACATGCGCTCGCGAAGGACGTACCTGTTTGGCACTCGGTGAGTAAAAGGTTCGCCACCACTGGAATAGGTTCTCCTGTTCAAGCAAGGGGCTGGACTAGAAGACCTCTAAGGTCTCTTCCAGCCCTATTCTGATGGATGATTGATGAGGAACAGTGGTGGGCTGTTGCCGGTTTGGTTCCGACAAGCAAAGTCCACGGGGAAGCCGGATTCACTTAACAACCGGGTGACTCACTTAAGAACTACTGTGATTTGCTTAACAACTGTGGCAAAATTCAGACAACTGATTCATACTTACGATGGCGGCAGCGTCCCCTTTGGTGACCTTCATTGACAAGCGAAGTCGGCGGGGAAGCCGGATTCGCTTAACAACCTCATTTAACAACTGCTGTGATTCACTTAACAACCATGGCCACTAAGGCCATAAAATGGGACGAAACTCACTTAAACGAATGTCTCACTTAACAGCAGAAATTTTGGAAGGTGATTCACTTAGCAACTGTGGCAAGAAGGTTGTAAAGTGGGCAAAACACACTTAACTTGTCTCGTTTAGGCGCAGAAATTTTGGGTTCAGTTGTGATTGTAAGCCAAGTCATACCTGTATTTTAGAGGCAGGATGGCTAAGCCATCATAGGAAGTAGGCTTATGCGTTGCACTTACTTAGCTGTGGTTGATGGGTGTGTGTGTGTGTGTGTGTGTGTCACAGGGCATCCTGGGGTCGCTTTAGGCAATTTTTGCCTTTTTATAAAACATTTTAAATACTGGTTTCTCCAAATCTGGTGCCCTAGAAGCAGGGGATTCTGGGAACTGAAGTCCAGACCTGCAAGGGCCATTCAGACTGGAGAAAGCAGCTTCGTATAAACTTCGTTAATTACGACTAATCCTCGACTTACGACAGCAATTGGGATCAGGATTTCTGGTGCTGAGCAACACCGTTGTTAAGAGAGCCACACCCGATTTTATGACCGCTTGGGCCACAGCTGTTAAAGCAACGTGCCGTAGTGATTCGCTTAATGACAGTGGCAAGGAAGGTCGTAAACGGGGGCCAAATACTAAGTGAACAAATGTCTCACTTAACAGCAGAAATGTTGGCCTCCGTTGTGGTCGCAAGTCGAGGATGGACTGTATTTCCTACCCAACCAGCTGCGTTCTGCACCAGTTGAAGTTTCCGAATGCCCTTCAGAGTGGCTCCATTTAGAGCCGATTGCAGCCATCTAAGCAAGAGGTGGCAAGAGGGCAGGAGTGGCAGCGAGCAGGGCCTCCCAGTCCAGAAATGGGCAGATACTGGTGGATTCGCCAGTTTTGGCTCGGTTGGTTCATGGTAGCCTGGCATTTATCCTAAATAGGAGCTCTATTGCAATGAGTGGTACGACCACAGTTGAGTCCAAAGTTTCTCCTGTTGAATGAGACATTGGTTAAAGTGAGTTTTGCCCCATTTTACGGCTTTTCTTGCCACATTTGTTAAGTGAATCGCTACAGTTGTTAAGTTAGGGTTCTCCTCCTCCTCCTCCTTTCTTCCTCCTTTCCCCCTCCTTTCCTCTTCCTTTCCTCCTCCTCTTCCTTGCTTCCTCCTCCTCCTTTTTTCCTCCTTCCTCCTTTCCTCTTCCTTTCCTCCTCCTTTCCTCCTCTTCCTTGCTTCATCCTCCTTTCTTCCTCCTTCCTCCTTTCCTCCTCCTTTCCTCTTCCTTTCCTCCTCCTTTCTTCCTCCTTTCCTCCTCCTCTTCCTTGCTTCCTCCTCCTCCTTTCTTCCTCCTTCCTCCTTTCCTCCTCCTTTCTTTCTCCTTCCTCCTTTCCTCCTTTCTTCCTCCTCCTCCTCCTTTCTTCCTCCTTTCCTCCTCCTCTTCCTTGCTTCCTCTTCCTCCTTTCTTCCTCCTCTTCCTCCTCCCTAGCTTATTCCCGCAGGTGCAGGGTCCGCTTTTTGGTTCATTGAATGAATGCCACTTTGCACAGTCAGCTGCGTCTCTGGGCCGTCTTGCCATCTCTGTTTTAGATGCCCGCAAGGTCCCTGGCCATTGATTTCTAGTTGGTCAGCAGTCTTGGCCTCCATAGTGGAAGGTGCTGCTCTCAGGCCATGTCCATGCCAGCGGAGTCAGCCTTCTCTCATCTTCTCTATAACTGATGCCACATTAAAATGCTGTCATTTGTGATGTGAAGAAAGGAGATGCCCGCTATCCAATGGAGCCTTCGCATTTCCATGGCATGGAGAGAGCTTTCGGTCCCTGTTGTTGCTGTCCAGCATTCAGCGCCTTACAGTGCAACAGGGTGGATGGTTGTCTTGTAAATCTTAGATTTAAGACAGGTTGGCATTTGTCTGTCACATACCACACTAGTGAGTTCTCGCCAATGCATCCAGGCTGCATTCACCCTTGCTAGCCGTAAATACCTACCCACACACATACATAACACACATATACACATATACATACAAATGGAATGGAATGGAATGGAATGGAATGGAATGGACTGGACTGGACTGGACTGGACTAGACTAGACTAGACTAGACTAGACTAGACTAGACTAGACTAGACTAGACTAGACTAGAATAGAATAGAATAGAATAGAATAGAATAGAATAGAATAATGGAATAGAAAATAATACAAAATGGAATGGAGTGGAGTGGAGTGGAGTGGTGTGGCGTGGAATGGAATGGAATGGAATGGAATGGAATGGAATGGAATGGAATGGAATGGAATGGAACGGAACGAGAAGTAGAGAATAGGATAGGACCACACCTAGAATTCTGCATCCAATTTTGGTCACCACACTATAAAAAAGATGTCGAGGCTCTAGAAAAAGTGCAGAGAAGAGCAACCAGGATGATGAGGGGACTGGAGGCTGAAACATACGATGAACGGTTGCAGGAACTGGGCCTGGCTAGTCTAGTGAAGAGAAGGACCAGGGGAGACAGGAGAGCATCTTCCTATATTTGAAGGGCTGCCACAGAGAGGAGGAAGGGGGTCAATCTATTTTCCAAAGCACCAGAAGGCCAGACAAGGAATAATGGATGGAAACTGACCAAGGAGAGATTCAACCTGGAAATAAAGAGGAATTTTCCGAGACTGAGAGCAATCAACCCATGGAACAGAAGTTGCCTTCAGAAGTTGTGGGAGCTTCATCATGGGAGGCTTTCAAGAAAAGATTGGACTGCCATTTGTCACAAATGGTGTAAGGTCTCCTGCTTGGACGGGGGGGGGGGGGGTTGGACTAGATGACCTATAATATCCCTTCCAACTCTGTTAATCTGTTAAAGGACAGGACAGGACAGGAACTTGGAGATCTTCTAGTCCAGCCCCCTGTTCAAGCAGGAGAACCCATACCATTTCAGATAAGTGACTTGTCTAATCTCTTCTTAAAAACCTCCAGTGATACACAAACACACACACACACTTGTAGACCCTGCTCAAACATCGCTTATATGCCATGTCCTGGATAGAAGGGAGTGAATTGCTGATAATCTTTTTCTGCTGTCCTCGCCACTGCCTTCCTGTCCAAACCAGTTAATGCTTCAAAACGAGACAGTAATCATCATCCCTCTATAGCAGAGGTCTTCAAACTTGGCAGCTTTAAGACTTGTGGACTTCCACTCCCAGAATTCTCCAGCCAGCATAGCTGGCTGGAGAATTCTGGGAGTGGAAGTCCACAAGTCTTAAAGCTGCCAAGTTTGAAGACCTCTGCTCTATAGAAAGTGGTAAGGACAGAAGAAGGAAGGTGTACTTTTCTCATGTGACGCAAAAAATGCTGGCTTCACCAGGGTCTTGCTGTTGAGTGACCAAGCCAGCCTACTTCTTAGCTACACACCCAGAAATGTGATGCTGCTAGCCACCTCCACAGGTGAAATATTAATATGCAGAGGTGTGTGGCTTTGCCTGCCTTTTCTGAAACCGACAATGATCTCTTTAGTTTTTCCTACGTTTAAAACGAGGCTGTTTTTTTTTTTTACACCAGTTCACCAAACCCTCTTCAGAGTGGAAATTTAGGGACCAGAAGTGATCCACTCGATCTCTTTCAAGTGGGTGTTGGGGTGAGGAACCATCAGTGAGCATCAAACCATTTACTTAAGTCTTTTTGTCCTCTTTCCATCCCTTATATATATGTCGATTTGTGTGGTTTGTTCACAGACCTTCCTTAGGGTGCCTTTATGCTCTCTGAACTTGGTTATTTTCTTCCAGATGTTTCATTATCCAAACTGGGTAACATCACCAGTGCTGGAAGGGAGGGGGGGGTTGGTGGAGAGGAGGAGGAGGAGTGTGGGGTCCTTTTGTTGTTCTTTGACTGGTGGCTTCTTTGCAGACATTACATGACCCAGGTAGGTAGTGTCATCAGTGCCAGATGGGAGGAGGGGAGTTGCAGAGAGGAGGAGGAGGAGGAGGAGGACTGTGAGGACCTTGGTTCTCTCTGAGCTTGGTGGTTTTCCAGCAGACGTTTCACGACCCATCTAGGGAACGTCATCAGTGCTAGAAGGGAGTGGAGTCTGGAGAAGACGATCAGGAAGAGGAGGGAGGAAGAATTCTGTGGGGTCCTTGGTGCTCTCTTGAGCTGGGTGATTTTCTTGCAGATGTTTCACAGGGAGTGGGGTTTGCAAAGAGGAAGAGGAGGAGGAGGAGGAGCGCGACTCTTGAATTTGGCTGCTTTCTAGCAGATGTTTCATGATCCAGCTTGGGAACATCATCAGTGCTACAAGGAAGGGGGTTTGGAGAGAGGAGGAGGAGGACTATGGCAATGATGGTGAACCTTTTTGGGACTGAGTGCCCAAACCGGAATGTGCGTGCATCAGAGCACCAGAAACCTGAAGACTGGCCAGTGCACACATGCCTGTTTTTTTGGCCATTTTCGGGCTGTTTTTAGGCTGGTTTTTGGACTGTTTTCCAGGCCCAAAAATGGCCCAAAGACCAGCTAGCTGGTGTCGGAAACTAAAACAGCAGCTGGCGACGGGGCGCGTGCCCGCAGAGAGGGTTCTACATGCCACCTCTGGCACGTGTGCCATAGATTCGCCATCGCGGGACTATGGGGTCCTTGGTGCTCTCCTCTTGCAAACATTTCATGACCCAACTAGGTAACATCATCAGTGTAGAAGGGAGTGGGGTTTATTCCCTATTTATATACTAGAGACTTGCCCTGTCCGTCTTGGTGGGAATATTATTGTTTTTAATTTTATTTATTTGCATCTTGCCTTTTATTATTTTTACAAATGACTCAAGGGGGAGCTTTGCATAATGTTTTTTTAACTCTTCTTGGTGGTTTTCTTGTGGACATTTCATAACCAGGCTTTGCCCCAAAGATACTTTTCAAAAGACAATTGGAGTTCCTTGGTTTTCTTTCCTTGAAAAGATTTTACTTCTCATCTGAAGTGCTGAATCTGAAGCTTCTTGGGTCAGAAGCAAAACATTTTCAACGAAAACAAAAAGTCCAATTGCCTCTAGAAACGCAGTTTTGGGACAACATGGTTGAGAATCTACATAGACAGACAAACTAGGCAATATGAACTTTTGCTCCCTTCTAGCACTGATGAAGTTACCTAGTTGGGTGGTGAAATGTTTTCAAGAAAACCACTAGACTCAGCTGCTCAAGTGAATGTATGAATCCAAAGATGGTGGGTCTCACCAAAGGGGTAAAATTCTCTCCCCGCCATCCCAACTTGGCGCTCAAAATCATAATGACATGCCAACAATGTTTTCTCTTGCATTCATCAAGGGACGTGCTCTTAAATACTGTGCATTCTGACATCTTTATTAAAAAGACAGATAACAGAGTTGGAAGGGACCTTCGAGGTCTTCTAGTCCAACCCCCTGCTCATGAAGAAAACCTTATACCATGCCAGCCAAATGGTTGTCCAGTCTCTTCTTAAAAACTTCCAGTGTTGGAGCATTCACAACTTCTGGAGGCAAGTAGTTCCACTGATTAGTTGTTCTCACTGTCAGGAAGTTTCTCCTTCATTCCAGGTTGAATCTCTCCTTGATTAGTTTCCATCCATGATTCCTTGTCTGGCCTTCAGGTGTTTTGGAAAACAGCTGGACCCCCTCCTCTCTATGGCAGCCCCTCAAATATTGGAAGATGCTATCCTGTCTCCCCCTAGACTTTTCACTAGACTAGCCATGCAAACGTTCATCGTATGTTTTAGCCTCCAGTCCCCTCATCATCCTGGTTGCTCTTCTCTGCACTCTTTCTAGAGTTTCAACATCTTTTTTATAGTGTTGTGACCAAAACTGGTTAGACAATGTAATGGGTTAGATAAAGTCACATTAAATTTCTTTTCCCTTCGCTAGTCTGGAGGATATACCCAAATCTAAGCCCGAACTATTGGAAATGTGGTCTAAAACAAGGTACCTTCAATCATACATGGTGGTAGTGCCCTAAAACAAAAAAATACTTGAAGAATTACATAGATGGTTACAGGAATTAACAGGACTTCAGATAGAATATACCCCAGAACTATTTCTCCTAGGGATAGTTAAAGGGAAATATGACAAAACAATAATATATATCATTTATATATAATAACCGCAGCAAGGATAGCTTTCGCGCAATGCTGGAGAAATACAAACTTACCTTCCGAAGGTTTAGTAATTAAAAAAAATATTTGTGCAGAAATGGACAAATTGACAATTGAACTGAAAGGACAAATAGATTCGGAATACTACGCAATAATGGGAGAAGTGGTACGACTGGATTGAGAACCGAAAAATGGAAAAGAAATAGACAGAATAGAAGTAGAACTAAAATGTATAATAAAAATGTATTTGAATTGGAATGTTATGGTATGTAAATGGTCACAGTTATGCACAAGACGTGAGTAAGAGTTGTTTAATTGTAAAAATGCAATAAAAATAAAAAGAAATATCTTTTTCCTCTAACCTGGCCCATTTCCTGAGACTCTGCCACGATCCCTTTAAAGGGGAAGGGTCTTGAGTCAGTGGCAAAGCTGGTGGCAGACGTGAGACCCTTCCTAAGTGAAGGGAAGCCGGAAAACTACTAAGCTGGAAAACAGACGTTTCCTGCTGCAGAACTTCCGCTGATAATGTGGTTTATATCAAGGAAAGGGGGAAGGAAGGCTGGAGGAGGGTGGAGGGAGGGCCAGCCACATCCTTTTTGCTGGAGGAATGGAGTGAAGCATTCTGGGAACTGGGTTTTTTGGGGGGTGGGGAAGAGGGAATCCAGGGAAATGCCCCAAAATTTAGATCTTCCAGTTTTCCAAACCTGGATGTTTATAAGCCTCTTTGATTACAGGCAACTTGCAACTGTTTTGTTTAGGGACCGGTCCTCGCAGTTACGAATTGCAGCAATCCCCGTGGTTATGTAATCAAAATTTGGTTGCTTAGAAACCGACAGGCATTGCAGCATCCTGGCTCATGGGTCGCCATGATTGATGGATTTGCTTTAACGACCACCTGATTCGCTTAACAACCGCAGCGATTCGATTGCCACGCTGTGGCAAAACGGTCGTAGATCCGTGCGGTCGTTAAACAAATCCTCCGTGGATTGTTGGAAGCCGGCTAGGAAGATTGCAAATGGTGGTCATAGGTCTCCAGGATGCTGCGATCGTTGTAAAATTCAGGCCAGTTGCCAAGGCCTGAATTTTGATCATGTGATGCTGCAACGGTCGTAAGTGCGAGAACCGGCCATAAACCATGCTTTTCAGCGCCTTTGCGGCTTTGAATGGTCACAAAATGAATGGTTGGGAGGGCTACTTGTATTTTTACAAGCCCTTCTGTCCTTTATCTGGGTCTCCATCTCAAAAGGTGCAATTCGTCTCACAAAGCTCACTTCGTTTGGTCGCAGAACGAATCACACAGACAGCTGATGTTCACAATGGCACCTACAGGTAGTCCCTGACTTACGACCAGCGCGGAGCCCCAGATTTCCATTGCTTAAGTGAGACACTTGTTAAGTGAGCTTTGCCCCGTTTTACGACTTTTCTTGCCTACGGTTGTTAAGCGAATCAGTGTGGTTGTTCAGTTAACAACGTGGTCGTTAAGTGAATCTGGCTCCCCATTGACTTTGCTTGTTAGAAGGTCACAAAAGGGGGATCATGTGATCCCGGGATGCTGCAACCGTCATAGATATGAGTCACTTGCCAAGCGTCCAAATTTCGATCGCACAATGGTCGTAAGTGTGAAAAAAGTCATAACTCGCTTTTTTTAGTGCTGTTGTAACTTCAAATTGTCACTAAACGAATTGATGTAACTCAAGGACGACCCGTACTGCTAAACCAAGACATTTTGCTCCATTTTGCGACCTTTCTTGGCACAGTTGTTAAGCGAATCACTGATGTTGTTGAGTTAATCCCACCGTTGTTAAGTGAATCTCATTCTCCATTGATGTTGCTTGTCCGAAGTCCCAAAAGGGGATTGCATGACTGCAGGATGCTGCGACAGTCATAAATATGAGTCAGTTGCCAAGCGTCCGAATTTTGATAACGTGACCACGGGGATGTGCTGCAACGGTCGTTAAGTGTGAAAAATGGTCCTAAGTCATTGTTTTCAGTACTGTTGTAACTCCGAACGGTCACTCAATGAATGGTTATAAGTCGAGGACTTCCTGTACTTTTAAGGGTCTGCCAGAACTGCCCATCCAGAATTTGCTTTGATTTGCAATTTTTTTTTAAATTTGATTTATATGCCGCCCTTCTCCGGAGACTCAGGGCGGCTTACAATGCGTTAAGCAATAGCCTTCATCCTTTTGTATATTTATACAAAGTCAGCTTATTGCCCCCACAAACTGGGTCCTCAATTTACCTACCTTAGAAAGGATGGAAGGCTGAGTCGATCTTGAGCCTGGTGGGATTCGAACTTACAGTAATTGCAGACAGCTGGTGTTAATAACAGGGTGCTTCAGACCACTGTACTACCAAGAATTAAAAAGTGAATTTAATTCACTTTTGGCACACAACGTTAGGGAAGATGCGATGCCATCCCAGGCCGGTTTCACCCTTTTGTGATGAAGGTGGCATGCAGGCAGCGCTGCACGGAAATGATTGTGTGTCTCTAGTGTGTGTTGTGTTGTGTTTTCAGCCTGGGGGCCCATAAACAAGAGCCTCTCCCTCTCTCTTTGAATATTCTTTGCTGGAAAACCCATTTTAAAAAGTTTTTTTTTCCTCTTGTCTCTTGCAATTAACCCAAGGGAAGCTCTGCCTACCTGCCTGCCTGGGCAGATCCCTTTTTGATCCCTGCAGGATCAATGCAAACAGCTGGCGGCTTTGTTCCTCCCCCCTCCCTTTCCTTTCCCTTCCCCTCCCCAAAACACACAAGGGCACATTTCCTCCTTCTCCTTTGCCTGGCCTTTGGGGCAAAGATGGCGAGGGACGGGGGGCGCTCTGGGACATCCTGGGACTCAGGAGGGGGTGTCCCCCTTTAAAATAATAAACTAAAGTTTCGTTTTGGAGTGCAGGGGGGACGGGGGGATGGGGCAGCTGAATTAAGCCGGTTTAACTTTTGCAAGAGTTTGGCAGGAAGCCTTTCTTAACTGTAGCAACGTCAAAATGAATGGACTTCAACTCCCAGAATTCCTCAGCCAGCCAGCCAGCCATGCTGACTGGGGAATTCTGGGAGTTGAGGTCCACCCAATTTATAGCTGCTAAATTTGAAAAATACTGACTTAAATACGGACCAATAGGATATAGGTCATAGCTGGGAATTTCCTAGGCAGCCTGCTTTCAGGTGGGTGGACTTCAATTCCCAGAATTCCCCAGCCAGCCATATTTATTTATTTATTTATTTATTTATTTATTTATTTATTTATTTATTTATTATATTTCTATACCGCCTTTCTCCCGTAGGACTCAAGGTGGTGTACAGTCAAGAAAAATATAGATACACAAACATCATAAAATTGCTAATTAAAATTATTATTATAACATAGTTTGGCCCAATTAAATAGAACCTAAAATTAGATAACATTTTAAAAACATTCACAATATGTTGAAGTCCACATGTTTTACAGTGGCCAAAGTTGGAAACACTGGTCTAACTAGGCCCGAAAAAGGAGATTTTTCTGAAGAATTGAAGTCCATCCATCTTAAAGCCTGCTGGCTGGGGAATTATGGGAGTTGAGGTCCACCCATCTTAAAGCATGACGGATGGGGAATTCTGGGAGTTGAAGTCTCCCCATCTTAAGGCATGCTAACTGGGGAATTCTGGGAGTTGAAATTTTGACTCAGCCTGCAAAAAAACTTTTAAAATGGGAACATTGCAACTGTGAGGTAAATCATTTGGGATCCAAGAAAATGGGAGATCTGTTTGCAGAGATGAAGTTTGGTTTGGCTGAAAGTTGCCTCCCTGGGAAATCTCTCCCGCAGGTTAAGATGAAAAGAGAAAAGAACATCCGTTGGACGATGGATCTGACCTTGACCAACGGGGACTGCAGCGACTCGGACCCTGCCCCCGAGGAGAACGATACTGCAGGTATCTTTGCGCCCAGGAGGCCATCAAGTTTGGGGAAGGCTGGAGCCCCTGCTTTGACCCTGGGGTCATCACTCAGGTGCTGGAAAGTGGGTGGGCTTGCCTTGTCTGGGGGCGAAGGGAAGGAAGGGACCCAAAGGGAAGGAAGGGACTTCCAGAAAGTCCAGTTGCCTCTTGAAAAAGCACCTTTGGGACAACCTGGATGACCTGGAGAATCTCCATAGGGGGAGGGAGAAAGGATATAGAAGAGAAGGGAGGGAGGGAAGGAGGACAAAAGGAAGGAAGGGAGGATAAAGAAGGAAGGAGGAAGAAAAGAGAAGGGAAGGAAGGATGGAAGGCAGGAAGGAAGGAGAACAGGGAGGATAAAAAGAGGAAGAAAGGAAGGAGGAGAGAGGGAGAGATGAAGAAGGAAGGAGGGAGGGGAGAGTAAAAAAGAAGGGGAGGGAAGGGAGGAAGGAGAAGCTAGGTGGAATAAAAAGAGAGGGAGGATAAAGAAGGAAGGAGGGAGGAAGAAAAGGGAAGGAGGGATGAAAGGCAGGAAGGAAGGAGCATGGAGGGAGGATAAAAAGAGGAAGAAAGGAAGGAGGAGAGGGAGAGATGAAGGGAGGGGAGAGTAAAAAGGAAGGAGAAGCTAGGGAAAATAAAGAGAGGGAGGAAGAAAGGGAGGGAGGATAAGGAAAGAGGGAGGAAGAAAAGGGAAGGAGGAAGAAGGAAGGAAGGAAAGAGAAGGGACGGAGGATAAAGAGGAAGAAAGAAAGAGAGGGAAGGAAGGAAGGAGGAGGGAGAGTAAAGAGAGAGGAAGGAACAAAAGAAGGAACAAAAGAAGGAAGGAGAAGAGAGAGTTTGGGTGGAACATGTGTTAGAAGAAGCTCCTTGGGTCAAAGAAGGAGACATTTTGATAGTCTCCAGATCTGCTTGGTTAGGAAAGGACCAACCTTGACAACTGAAGTCCACCCATCTTCAAGGTTGAAAAACGCTACTCTTGGAGCCTCCCAGGAATCTCGCCTGGGAAGTAGTCCTTGACATGCGACCACAATCGGGACCAGACCTTTAAGTGAGACAGTTATTATCTGAGTCACACCCAATTTTCACAACCTTTCTTTGCTTAACAACCGCCACATAAAAGGTTATAAAATTGGATGTGACTCAGATAATGACCATTTCACTTAGTGACGGCTGTGGTCGCAAGTCGAGGGCGGCCTGCATTTTGTGAACCCAGGAAAGGCCATTTTTGCTTGGCCAGGTGCCCGCAGAGAGTTGGAGGCACGTGGAGCCTCTGACGGGCTTCAGAAGTAGACGTCTGCACTTGCAGAGAGGAAGAAGAGAAGGATGGGAGACCACCAGGAGATCTTTGGCTGCCGGGCTGGATCTCAGGCAGGCAGTCGTGGGAACTTCCAGCACTGAAATTCTTTTGGAGAAGCCAAATTCGTTGAACGGGCTTAGAAGTGGGAAGCTGTTGGGGATTTCTGCAGAAAGGAAATCCCGGGTGTCAAACCTCAGGCCCAGCTCCCTCTTAGTGACTGATGCTTCCTTTGCGCAGGCGCCAGCCAGGCGGAAAGTGTGACCTCTGGGATAAAGGAGGAGGAGGAAGAGGAGGCTGATGACATCCCCAAGCAAGTCCGAGAGGTGAGCCAAAGACAGGATGTGCTCGTTTAGGCTAGTGGTTAAGGCACCAGGCTAGAGAGCGGGAGATTGTGAGTTCTAGTACTGCCTTAGGGATGAAAGCAGGCTGGGTGACTTTGAGCCTATTGGTAGGAGATGGCGAGTTCTAGTCCTTCCTTATAGGCATATGGTCTGGCTGGTTGAGTCTGGGCCAATCACCAGGAGACAGTGAATTCTAGTCCCGCCTTAGGTGTGAAAGCCAATTGGTTGAATCACCAGGAGATGGTGAGTTCTAGCCTTGCCTTAGTTATGAAAGCCAGCTGGGTGACTTTGGGCCAATCACCCACTGCAGATGGTGAGTTCTAGTCCCGCCTTAGCTGTGAAAGCCAATTGGTTGACTTTGGGTCAATCACCAGGAGATGGTGAGTTCTAGTCTCGCCTTAGGCATGAAAGCCAGCTGGGTGACTTTGGGCCAGTCCCTCTCTCTCTGTCTCTCTCAGCTCAGCCTGTCTCACAGGGTTGTTTTTATGGAGAAAAGAGCAGGAGGAAAGTGTTCACCGCCTTGAATTGTCTGTAAAAATACTAAAGGTGGGGTATAAATTAAATAAATATGTCGATAGTTAATTGATTTGGGGAGCATTGGAAAATGCATTTCTTCCCTGGGAGTGATAGTTTTGGGGTGGGTGGGCTCAATCTTCCTGTTTTTGTTGTGGGAAAGGGTAGCCTTTAAAGCTGGTTTGAGTTCCTGCCCAAGAGCAAGAAAATATTGGACAAAAATACACACATGGCTGGAAAAAAATGATAAATCTACATATAGATCTGAAACCACAGAGATATTTCTGCTGGGCATATTCTACCAGAAAAATATGACAAAAAGACTGCATATTTGATTTTGCACATATTAACTAATGGCAGCCAGATGAGACCCCGTCTCATCAGGAGAATGTAATTAAAAAAAATATTAGACTGTGCAGAAATGGATAGATTAACACTTGCTATTAAGGATAAAGAAGAAACTGAATATTTTTTTGATATGGGACACATTTTATCAATGGCTTGATAATAGAAACAGAAGTTAGAAAGGAAGAGATATAAAGGGAGGAAATGCTATAGAGGAGAGTTGTTAAAGAAGACGATGTTAAATGTTAAGCATTAAGGTTATTATATCATATTATTTTTTTATTTTATTTTTTTAATTTGATTTATATGCCCCCCTTCTCCGGAGACTCAGGGCGGCTTACAATGCGCTAAGCAATAGCCTTCATTCTTTTGTATATTTATACAAAGTCAGCTTATTGCCCCCACAAACCGGGTTCTCATTTTACCCACCTTAGAAAGGATGGAAGGCTGAGTCAACCTTGAGCCTTGGCGAGATTCAAACCTGCAGTAATTGCAGGCATTTGGTCTTAATAACCAGCTAAATAACAGGGTGCCTTAGACCACTGTACTACCAAGGCTCTTATATTATTATATTATTAATACCATGGTGATGACTAAATATAATGAAGATGAATAAATATGACTTATCAAAATATAATTGTACCCAGAATAGACACAGTTTGATGAAAATTGAGTGTTATATAAATAAAAGAAATAAAACGTGGGGGAAAAAAACCCTGATTCGGGGGTCCTTAAGGAAGAATCAGACCCTCGGATCCTGATGTTTTCCTCCCCTCGGGAGTCCCAGGTCCCGGTGCGAGGAAGCGCTGGCTGGGAGAACAGCCTGAGGCAGAAACCGGCTCCCCGGATCGTCTTCCAGGCTGGTCCCGTCTCGCAGGAGAAGAAAGTCAAAGACGATGTGGAAAGCATTGAAGGCTTCAAGGAACGTCACAAAATCAGGGTAAGGAGGTTTTTTTCTGGTTTTGTCTTTTTTTTTAAATTCAAAACTCATTGCAAAAAGCAAAGAAGAAAAATATAGGTAGTCCTCGATTTACGACAGTCCATTTAGCAACTGTTCAGAGTTACAACAGGTACTTAGGGCCGTTTCTCACACTTACGACCGTCGCAGGGTCCCCGTGGTCATGTGATCAAAATTCAGCCGCTAGGCAATTGTCTCATCTTTACGTTGGTCGCAGGGTTCCATGGCCATGTGATCCTCTTTTGCGACCGTCTGACGAGCCAAGCCAACAGGGAAAGCCAGATTTGCTTAACGACCATGTTGCTGTCTTAACAACTGCAGGAATTCACTTAACACCTGTGGTAAGGAACGGTCGTTAACATGGAGCAGAACTCGCTTCACAAATGTCTCGCTTAGCAACATAAATTTTGGGCTCCCTTGTGGTCGTACGTCGAGGACTACCTCAACCTAATAAGATTACCTGCACACACCATGATAAAAGAATGAGAAAAAGTGAAGGAATCGAAGTAGTTTTTCTGAAAACTAAAAAGACAAAAAAAAAAAAAAGAAAAAAAAAGAAAAAAAACACTGGAAGAAAAAGTTGAAGTAGTCCTCGACTTATGACCACTCACTTAGTGACCATTTGAAGTTGTGATAGACTTATTACAAATGGGATTCGAAGTTCCAGCAGTCCTACCTCCCCCCTACTTATGATTACATTTTACAACAGCTTTGCCTAAAAACCAGAAATAAAATCCTGCTCATAGTGGAAAATTGGTCTGCTTAACAACTGTGGGCTTCGCTTAAAAACCGTCACCAAAAAAGGTCATAGAACGTGGTCTGATCATGTCACCAACTTGCTTCCCAACTGCCATGAATTATGACCGTGATCGGCAGGTTGCATTACGGTTGTAAATCGAGGACTACCTGTGTGAGCCAATTACCAGGAGACGGTGAGTTCTAGTCCTACCATAGACACCGAAGCCAGCTGGGTGACTTTGGGCCAGTTCACCAGGAGACGGTGAGTTCTAATTTTAGCATGTCTGGCTGGGGAATTCTGGGAGTTGAAGTCCACAGGGCTCAAAGGTTGGCATTTTCTTGGTATAAGCAAGGACCGTCTGTTTCTTGGTTGAAGTGCCCTCCTTCGCCTCTTTTCTGCATGGGGGACTCAGTTTTCCCTTCCTTTCTAGCACTCGAAAAGGCTTTCTGGGTGTATCCAGAAAAACTACTCGGAAGAGGAGAATTCCCGGCAGCAGGAGAACTCCGAGGTCACAAATGGCTGTGACTACCGAACAGCAAGAAGGACGCCAGAATACCAGGTGGGTGAGGGACTCTGCGTGGGCTTCGGGAGCGATTTTAAAAGTTTTTAAAGGAGACACCCGCATTAAGTTAGTCTGCCCGTGTTATTGCGGGAAATGAGTGTTGAGGGTAAAACTGCCCTCTGCAAAGTAGTGCAATGGACCAGACACCGAATAAATACGATGCTTAGCAAAACACACAGATAGTCACAGACTCTGAACGTTTAAAGAAAAATAAACAGTCTTTACTTGTAGTATAAAAACAAACTTGGCTTCTCAAAACAACTTCTTCAAACAATCACGGTTTTAACACAAAACATAGTTTGCTTACAATTCCAGTTCTCTTCAAACACAGACCCAGTTCCTTCCAGCAGTTCAACTTTCAATAGCAGGAGCAGAAGTGAATGAACTTCCTGCCTTCTTTTATGTCTGCTTAGCACAGCCAATTAGTCATCTTTATAGCAGTTAAAGTTACAGAACATAGTTTTCTATATATTAGCTACCCAACTGTAGGATAAGCATCCAACAATGAGCGCCCTCCAAAACAGTTTCAAGATTTTAAGTTTGAACCCAAAATCCATTCCTTATTTATTTATTTTATTTATTTATTTTGTCGCATTTCTATGCTGCCCAACTCCCAAGGGACTCTGGGAGTTGGGCGGCATAGAAATGGATAAACCATCCTAAACATCCAATTCGAAAATGGAGAACTCATTTGGGCCGGTCTTTTAAGGGTCCTTGCGTCACATTGTTCCAAGGAGAGATTTTAAGATATATTATGTCTGCTGCATTCCCCCAGTCAACTAAATAAGTTACCGGGTTAAAAAAAAATAAGATGGGTTTTGCTCTTGATGAATTTATGTTGCCTTCTATGAATTTCTTCCTCATTTTCAAGGGGATAATCTACTGAAGTCTGTATGGTCTGTTGTAAAATCTTCCCAAGGGTTGCTAAAGAGAATCAGTTTGGGCTATAGGTTTTGGCTAGAAAGTGGGAAATGGTGAGTTCTAGTCCTGCCTTAGGCATGAAAACCGGCTGGGTGACGTTGGGCCAATCACCAGGAGACGGTGAATTCTAGTCCTGCCTTAGGCATGAAAGCCGGCTGGGTGACGTTGGGCCAATCACCAGGAGACGGTGAGTTCTAGTCCTGCCTTAGGCATGAAAGCTGGCTGGGTGACTTTGGCCAGTCTCTCCCTCTCTCAGGCCAACCCACCTCACAGAGTGGTTGTTGTGGGGATAATTGGAAGCAGATGGAATGCATTTGCTTCCTTGAGTTATTTGTAAAAAGAATAAAGGAGGGAACTAAATAAAATAGTTAACAAAATAAATAGCAAACAAGTAACAAAATAAATAACAAACAAGTAGCAAAATAAATAACAATAACAAAATAAACAAGAAATAAAAATAATAAAATAAATTACAAATAAGAAAATAAATAATAAATAACACAGATAATTTGATGCTCTACTCTTCGTCAAGAATGGCCCATGGTTTTTAGCAATGCTGGGGCTGTAAAACAAGACTCCAATCCTTGCTAACCATCTTTGTTGCTCTGGGTCATTTGTTTCTTTTATTCACTGATTAAATTGATATGACACTCATCACACTGTCCAGCGACTCTGGGCAGGTCGACCCTTATTTATTTATTTATTTATTGGTTCGATTTATATATGCTGCCCTTTTCCGGAGACTCAGGGCGGCTTACAATGCGTTAAGCAATAGCCTTCATACTTTTGTATATACCTGCTTAGTAGGGCTTTTGGATCCCCCTAAGTGGTGTTCTTTTTTTTATACAAAGTCAGCTTATTGCCCCCACAATCCGGGTCCTCATTTTACCTACCTCGGAAGGATGAAAGGCTGAGTCAACCTTGAGCTTGGTGAGATTCGAACTCGCAGTAATTGCAGGCAGCTGGCAGCTAAATGCTACTTAACAGCACTTTAGTCCACTGCACCACCAAGGCTCTTGAGTTGCTAATCCGTGGGGTTGCCCCCTAACCTTAACCGACCCCCCTCTTGTTTAACCTTCCCCTTGTTTCTGTTTGACTCGCAGGACGGAAAAGGCTTTGGAATCGGGGAACTGGTCTGGGGGAAGATCAAAGGCTTCTCCTGGTGGCCGGCCATCGTGGTGTCCTGGAAGACGACCTCCAACCGCCAGGCGGCCCCTGGCATGCGCTGGTTGAAATGGTTTGGGGACGGAAAGTTTTCGGAGGTGAGGGGCGTGGAAGGGGAGGGGGGATAGTTGAGAAGACGGTCAGTCCCTTTGTGGCTCTCATATCTTATTCATCTATCATTTTCTTAAGCTGTGGTTTGTGGAATCAAAACACAACTAGCTGGGTTCCGACACTTTAAACCACGAATGATGGTTTACACATCACTGGTTTTTTTTGTAGAGACCAACTGAAAGCAATTTTCCAACTTAGATGTATTTTTAATATATTTTCAAGAAAGCTTGCAGTCAAATTTATTTCCTGGTTTACGATTTGATAATAAATTGCATTTATTTTTATGCTTCCCCGCCAAGTCAGTATGTACAAAATATTATATAAAATATACATGGCCTTTTGAATCTTAAACTTAAAAGTTTGAACAATTAACCAGTGGAACAGCTTGCCACCATGAGCTCCATCACTGGAGGTTTTTAAGAAGAGACTGGACAAACATCTGTCTGGAATGGTATAGGATCTCCTGCTCAAGCAGGGGGCTGGACTAGATGACCTCCAAGGTCCCTTTGAACTCTGTTATTCTGTATTCTGTATGAATACCTCACTTATCACTACAAAAATGAGAATGGGTCTGGAGGCTAAAACATATGAAGAATGGTTGCAAGAAACGGGTATGTCGAGCCTAATGAATTAGGGGTGACTTGACAGGAGTCTTCCAATATTTGAGGGGCTGCTACAGAGAAGAAGGGGCCAATGTATCCTCCAAAGCACCCGAACCCAGAACAAGAAGCAATGGATGGAAACTAATCAAGGAGAGAAGCAACATGGAATTAAGGAGAAATTTCCTGACAGAATAATTGACCAGTGGAACTACTTGCCTCCAGAAATTGTGAGTGCTCCATCACTGGAGGTTTTGAAGGAAGAAACTGGACAGTCATTTGTCTGAAATGGTATAGGTCTCCTGCTTGAGTAGGGGGTTGGACTAGAAGACCTCCAAGGTCCCATCCAATTCTGTTATTCTGTTATTTCCCTTCCTGTAACAGAATAATAGAGTTGAAATTCTTCTAGTCCAAACTGCAGAGGTGGGGATATGAAAGGAGGTCATGGGAATTCACGGTAAAGAAGTCACCAAGGTTGCCTGATTTTAGACACGGTTCACTACTTCACCTGTTCAAGGAGAGCTGCTGAAAGGGACATCAGAGGTCTTCTAGTCCACCCTATGGTCAAGCAGGAGACCTTATATCATTCCAGACGAATGGCTATCCAATCTTTACTTGAAAACCTCCCGTGATGGATCACCCACAACTTTCAAGGACCGGATTTCTTAGTATTGTTTGCAACAGGGTTTCTTAAACTGCCCTGAATTATGTGCCTATCCATCCATCCATCCCACTAGTCCTCAAGAGGGCTCTTTGCGGGAGGTTGGCAATGGGCATGTCTGTGCCTAAACATTTGCAGATGAAACCTGCTTTTTTTTTCCAGTTTTCAAACCCAGTTTAGTTAAAAAAAAAGGATGGCAAAAAACTATTGTTGCTAGGTAATTTATGTATTTGTTAAATTTGTCACCTATCTCGCTGTGGGGCTACTCTAGGTGGCCTACAATGATAAAAAGAAGGGGGGAAAAATGAAAGCTGGCTGGGGAATCCTGGGAGTTGAAGTCCATCCATCTTCAAGTGGTCCCAGAGTTGGGGAGTTGTCAAGTTTTGAGGTCGTCTCAAATAAATTGCATTTCAAACAAAGTCTTTGATGAAAAACTCCCATTTTATTAAGCACGACATTCTAACCCGACTAAGTGTAAGGGCTATTGCTTGTGAAGGAAAGAAAAAGGAAGGAAGGAAGGAAAGAAAGAAAAAAGGAAGGAAAGAAGGAAGGAAGGAAGGAAGGCATGGTGACCCAGTGGTTAGAATGCCATATTGCAAGTTAACTCTGCCGACTGCCAGCAGTTCGATCTTGACTGGCTCAAGGTTGACTCAGCCTTCCGTCCTTCCGGGGTGGTGCAGTGGTTAAGAGTGCGGTACTGCAGCCTAATTCTGCTGACTGCCTGCAATTTGGCAGTTCGAATCTCACCAGGCTCAAGGTTGACTCAGCCTTCCGTCCTTCCGAGATGGGTAAAACGAGGACTCAAATTGTTGGGGGGGTAAGAGGCTGACTCTGTAAACCGCTTAGAGAGGGCTGGAAAGCACTGCAAAGCGGTATATAAGTCTAAGGGCTATTGCTATTGTTGCAGATCTCCGCTGACAAACTGGTGGGTCTGGTGCATTTCCGGGAACATTTCAACCCCGCCACGTTTCAGAAGTTGGTGTCCTACCAACAATCCATTCTCCATGTTTTGGAGGTAAGAAGGGGCTGGGTGGAAAGAAAACAGGAGACCACTAATCATTCCACAGTCGCCCCACCCTGCTCCTCCTCCTCTTCCCTGCAAAACTCCCCTTTCAGAACTGATGATGTTCCCTAGTGGGGTCACGAAACGGCTGCAAGAAAACCACCAAGCTCAGAGACCCCCCAAAACCCCTCAGTCGTTCTCTTCTTCCTCCTCCTCCTCCTCTGCAAACTCCCCTCTCTTCTAGCACTGATGATGTTCCCTAGTTGGGCCATGAAACATCTGCCAGAAAGCATCCAAGCTCAGAGAGCACCAAGGACCCCACAAACCTTAACCCAAAAGCTACAGATGGCTGCAGTAAACTCGCCATTGATTGCCCTTGAACGGACATTCCTCCCCCTTATTTACTGATATATTTTTGTGAGATTTTTTTTGTGTACGCTCCCAAATCCAAACCACTCCAGGTGGGCTACGAAGCAATGCTTCAAAACCCATCCATGCTGGCCCCTTCCTCTTAAAAAAAGAGGCTGGGACCCTTCCCCAAATGGGATTTGGGCAGAATCTTTGCACCGTCAATGGCATGGTGAGTGGGGAGGGGGCTTCTGGGCATTTCCTCCAGCTCAGTGCCCCCCCCCCCAATCTTGCTGTGACCAAACTTCTTGTGGATGGCAGGTTGCGAGTAGCCGAGCTGGGAAGACTTTCTCCACCGTGGCTGGGGAATCTCTGGATGAGAAACTGAAACCTATGCTGGATTGGGCCAACCACGGATTCAAACCCGCTGGAGAGAAGGGGCTAAGGCCCCCCAAGACTTTGGGTAAGACCCCCCCACCGCCCCGGGCTTCACCAGCAAAGGGCAGTGGGGTTTTGGGCTGTGACTGCACGGGCTGGATTTTTTCTTCTTATTATTTTCTTCTTTGAAGACATTTTGCTTCTCATCCAAGAAGCTTCTTCAGCTCGGACAGGACTTCAATTTTGCATGGAATTGAACTTTTGGGGAATCCGATGGTGGCTGTGGTTTAGGGGTGGGTGGGTGGGTCGAGCTGGTCTCTCTTCCTTGCTAATGGCATGGGGGCCTGTTAGATGGGGGTGGGTGGGCTTTGCCAGCGATCCCTCATCTCTGACATCTCCTTTGGGGAAAATGACCTGGACTCTGACCTCTTCTTTCTTTCCCTTCCTTCCTTCCTTCCTTCCTTCCTTCCTTCCTTCCTTTCTTTCTTTCTTTCTCTCCCACCTCCCTCCCTCCTTCCTTCCTTTCTCTTTTTCTTCCTTTCTCTCTCTCTCTCTTTCTTTCTTTATCTCCTACCTACTTCCTTCCTTTCTCTTTCTTTTTCTTTCTTTCTTTCTCTTTCTTTCCTTTCTTTCCCCCTTTCTTTCTTTCTTTCTTTTTTTCTTTCTTTATCTCCCCCCTCCTTTCTTCCATTCTTCCATTCTTTCTTTTTTCTTTCTCTTTCTCTCTTTCTTTCTCTCTCTATCTCCCACCTCCCTCCCTCTCTACTTCCTTCCTTTGTTTCTCTCTCTTTCTCTCTTGCTTTCTCTCTTTCTTTCTCTCCTCTCCTTCCTTCCTTCCTTTCTTTTTCTTTCTTTCTTTCTTTTTCTTTTTCTTTCTTTCCCTCTCTTTTTCTTTGTTTATCTCCCCCTCTGTCCTTCCTTCCGTTCTTTCATTCTTTTTTCTTTCTCTCTCTCTTTATCTCCTCCCTCCCTCCTTGCTTCCTTTTGCTCTTTCTTGCTTTCTCTTTCTTCCTTCCTTCCTTCCTTCCTTCCTTCCTTCCTTCCTTTCTTTCTTTCTTTCTTTCTTTCTTTCTCTTTCTTTCTTTCTCTTTATCTCCCATCTCCTTCCTTCCCTTCCTTCCTTCCTTTCTTATCACCCACCAACCCACCTCCGTCCCTCCCTGTCTCTCTCCCATCCATCTCTCTCTCTAATTTTTGCAGATGTTAAACCGTTTCCCACCATCATCATAGAGGACTCGAGCCCCCCAGATCCTGAGCCCCCACCCAAGCGATCTAAGACCAATGGTACTAGCAGTACCAGCAGTAAGGAGACGCCGGAGAATCGATCCAGAGGTATGTGTGTTTGTGTGTGTCACTTCAACAAGGACCGTGGGGTGGGGAGAGGCTGGGATGGGATGGGGGCCTGGCATTTTTGGGATCTTTGGGGGAAGGATCCCATGTGTGTTACACCCAGAAATTCTGGGGAACTTTTTTAAAGCTGCCCCTTGTGGGGAAGAGTCCTTTCTGTGCATATCTCCCATCAGTTGTTTACAAAACGATTTTTGTGATCCTTTTGCAGAACGGATGGTTTCTGAAGCCAAAAATAACAAAAAGAGCTTAGAAGGTAAGGAGTTTCTTTACCCTTCAAAGAGTACAGTTAGTCCGTCCGCTTGCAACTGTTCTTTGGCGTTGAGTCCTGCCGGCCACATGACCACGGAGACGTCTTCGGACAGCGCTGGCTCTTCGGCTTAGAAACGGAGATGAGTGCCGCCCCCTAGAGTCGGGAACGACTAGCACGTATGTGCGAGGGGAAACTTTACCTTTTATCCTGAACTCTCTTTGCACAGACAGCTGCCTGTCCTGTGGGAAGAAGAACCCGGTGACTGACCATCCGCTGTTTGAAGGAGGACTCTGCAGGACGTGCCAGGTAAAAGTTGGGCACGGGCCGGGCAAGGGCTCTGCTTTCACCTGGCCTCAGGTAAATCCCTTCGCTTGGCCGAGGCAGGGCTGGGATGATTCAACTTTCCTCCCCTGCAGCTCAGCTCAGTAGGATGAGGATGCTTCTTTGGTAGGAAAATTCTAAATAACCAAGAATCCTTTTAGAAGCCCAGGGTATCTGGCATCTTGCAGCTTGTTTGATTGTTATTTCAATCTACTTCGCTGCCCATCTCAAGACTGCTCTGCAGTGCCATGGGTAAACCTGGGCAGAAAATGGCACTCACGTCACATGTGTCTTGTTTGTCTCCTAGGATCGGTTTCTGGAGCTTTTCTACATGTATGATGAAGACGGGTACCAGACGTACTGCACCATCTGCTGTGAAGGAAGCGAGTTACTTCTCTGTGACAGTGCCAGTTGCTTCAGGTGGGCAATTCCTCCACTGGGCAATGGCCATTAAGAAAGAAGATAGGTAGCTGGATAATGGATGGATAGATCGTTGATATGATTTGATAGATAGACAGGCATAGATCGATAGATAGATAGATAGATAGATAGATAGATAGATCGATAGATAGATAGATAGATAGATAGATGGATAAGTAGGTAGGTAGTAGATAGATAGATAAGATAGAAAGATAGATAAATAGTAGATAGATAGGTAGGTAGTTAGATAGATAGATAGATAGATTGAAAGATAGATAGATAGTAGGTAGGTAGGTAGATAGGTAGGTAGATAGATAGATAGGTAGGTAGGTAAATAGTAGATAGATAGATAGATAAGATAGAAAGATAGATAAATAGTAGATAGATAGGTAGACAGGTAGGTAGATAGATAGATTGAAAGATAGATAGATAGATTGATTGAAAGAAAGATAGATAGATAGATAGATTGAAAGATAGATAGATAGATTGAAAGAAAGATAGATAGATAGATTGATTGAAAGAAAGAAAGATAGATAGATAGATTGAAAGATAGATAGATAGATAGATAGATTGAAAGAAAGATAGATAGATAGATAGATAGGTTGAAAGATAGATAGATAGATAGATAGATAGATAGATAGATAGATAGATACCGTGTTTCCCCAAAAATAAGACCCTGTCTTATATTTTTTTGAACCCTGAAATAAATGCTTAGCCTTTTTGCCATGTGCTCAAAACCCTGATTGGGCTTATTATCAGGGGATGTCTTATTTTGGAGGAAACAGGGTAGATAGATAGATAGAGAGGGAGGGAGGGATGGATAGATGATGTGATGATACATATAGATATATATATATAGGGAGAGAGATGAATAGATAGATAATGGATAGATGATAGAGAAAAAGAGATACATGATATAGAATAGGTAGGTAGATGGTCAGACAGACAGACAGACAGATTGATAATAGTTGATAGGAAAGACAGACAGATAGATAGATGGATAGGTGATGTGATGATAGATATACCTTGTTTCCCCGAAAATAAAACATCCCCTGATAATAAGTCCAATCAGGCTTTTGAGCGCATGTGCTAAAATAAGCCCTCACCGAAAATATTTCAATGCATGCGCAGCTGGTCCCCGCCATTTCCTCTGGTTAGGGTTAGGAAGACAGAGCTGGAAAACAGGTAAGATGGCAAGAGGAGCCCCGTCTTGCTCCTTCCACCCCAAAATAATAAGACCTCCCCGAAAATAAGGCCAAGCGCTTATTTCGGGGTTCAAAAAAAATATAAGACAGTCTTATTTTTGGGGAAACACGGGTAGAGATATGGCTATATACATAATGGATAGATAATAGATAGAGAGATAGATAGAGATAGAGAGGTACATTGTATAGAATAGGTAGGTAGATATAGATCAGGGGTGTGAAACTCAAGGCCTGAGGGCCAGATCCGGCCTGCGGGGCCACCCTGGAAACAGCGAAAGACCAGCCCACAATGTCTCTGCCAGTGAAAACAGAACTTGGGAGGACTGCGTGTGGCCTTCCCATGCTCCGTTTTCATGGCAGAGGGTTGCAGGAGGCCGTCGCAGCCAAAAACAGAGCTCGGGAGACCATTTTCGCTATCAGAGCTCTTGGGCGCCCCTGACATGAGTGACGTCGAGTTGGCCACGCCCACCATGCCCCCCCAAGATCAAACACAACCCTGTTTATATATCTTCGGCAGAATGCATTGTGTATTTTTTTTCTTCTTTTTTTGGCATATTTGCAAAATATAATTAGCGTACCTCAGTAGCTAAAAACTAATTGCCTATGCGCTTATCGTCAAAAGTAACAAGCAAGGAAAAAGCCATAAATAAACCATTGTCCTGCTACCAGGTGTCAGGGTGGCAATTAATCCCATTCTGCTTTTGGGTAATTGCACCTTGATTAGAGAATGGATCGTGACCATTTCCTTGAAGTATACTTTAAGAAAATAAACCCGAAGATATATTTTCTAAGAAAAACTCATTTATTTGTTATAAAGAAAATAAAACATCTTACTAGCTAATTAATTACATCTTGGCAAAGCTTTCCGGGCCACCTCTCCTGGCCGGAGAACAAAGAAAGTTAGAAGAAAGTGAAAAGAATGTGGACATGCGCAGTTAGCTTACTGATAAGAACTTGGCAAGCTACGGTAAGTTTGAAAGGTCAAAAATAAGAGCTCATCTGGTAAATACAAAAACGCAGTGACAGCCCTCAATGAAATAAAGTTTGACCCCCCTGATACAGATGGTTGGATAGACAGACAGCTTGATAATTGTTACTGGGATAAGATAGATACACAGACAGACTTTGCTGTTGAAGTTATCTTGGAAACTGGTAATTAAGCTTGCATTTATGACGGTTGCAATGTCCCGGGGTTATGGGATCCCCTTTTGCGACCTCCTGACAAGCCAAGTCAATGGGTGATCTCAGATTCGCTTTGCAAACCATGTTACTCCCTTAACAACTGCCGTGATTCTCTTTTAACGACGGTGGCAAGGGAAGTTGTAAAGCAGGCCAAAGCTCCCTTAACGACCGTCTCCCTCGGCAATGGAGATTGGTGGGCTCAACTGCGGTCATCAGCCAAGGACCGCTGCGGTCGTGCAATTGGGATGGGGGCAGGCTACGACATCATGGCTTCATTGTGGCTTCTAAGATTTGCCCGGTCTTTTGCAGCTGCTTTTGCGTGGACTGTCTGAACACCTTGGTGGGACGGGGCTCGGCGGAAGCTGCCCGGAAGGAAGAGCCCTGGAGCTGTTACATGTGCCGGCCGCAACAGCGTCACGGCGTTCTGCTTCGACGACGGGATTGGAATACACGCCTGAAGGAGTTTTTCACCAGCGAGGAAGGGCAGGAATATGTAAGGAATGGGGTAGGGAGGGGAGATAAGCTCAGCTGCCCCGCTCCAGCCATTGAAAAGAGGCTGTCCTGTCCCCTCCTTCTTGCCAGCTTTTCCAGAATGTCACACAGAAGCTGTTTGTGTTTAAGTGAAAAATGTAACCTACTACTTTTTAAAAAAATTTGATTTATATGCCGCCCTTCTCCGGAGACTCAGGGCGGCTTACAATGCGTTAAGCAATAGCCTTCATCCTTTTGTATATTTATACAAAGTCAGCTTATTGCCCCCACAAACTGGGTCCTCATTTTACCTACCTTAGAAAGGATGGAAGGCTGAGTCAACCTTGAGCCTGGTGAGATTCGAACCTGCAGTAATTGCAAGCAGCAGATGTTAATAACAGTGCTTTAGTCCACTGTACTACAGGCTCTTACTTGATAAGATAGAAAAATGTGGGTTAGACAGCATCAGCAACAGATGGACTCGCAACGCAATTCTAGGCTGCATCAACAGAGGGACAGGATCAAGATCACGTGAAGTGTTAGTACCATTTTATAAGGCCTTGGTAAGGCCACACTTGGAATCCTGCATCCAGTTTTGGTCGCCACGATGTAAAAAAGATGTGGAGACTCTAGAAAGAGTGCAGAGAAGAGCAACAAAGATGATTAGGGGACTGGAGGCTAAAAGATATGAAGAACGGTTGCAAGAATTGAGTATATTAATGTAAAGAAGGACTAGGAGAGACATGATAGCAATCTTCCAATATCTCAGGGGCTGCCCCAAAGAAGAGGGAGTCAAGCTATTCTCCAAAGCACCTGAGAGTAGAACAAGAAGCAACGGGTGGAAACTAATCAAGGAGAGAATCAACTTAGAACTAAGGAGGAATTTCCTGACAGGAAATTAACCAGTGGAACTCCTTGCCACCAGAAGTTGTGAATGTTCCAACACTGGAAGTTTTTAAGAAGATGTTGGACAGCCATTTGTCTGAAGTGGTGTAGGATTTCCTGCCTGGGCAGGGGGTTGGACTAGAAGACCTCCAAGGTCCCTTCCAACTCTGTTATTCTAGGTCCGTCACAAAAATCCATGCAGGGAATCAAAAGGGATCATCTTCACCCAGCCTCCTTAAGAAGAAATCATTGCTTGTTGGAGAGATCTGTACAAAATTAAACCATCTGGCAGCTTTTGGGCTCTCGAGGCTGGTGAAAACTTCTCTCCTGTTTTATTATTTTTTTCCATCAAAAACACAGGAAGTGTATTTGGTTTTTTGCAGCTTTATTTTTCCAGCCTAGCCTGCCTTTTCCTTTTGAAGAGGGGAGCTGCCTGCCCCCCCACTTTCAGCAGGTATAGATAGCCCTTGAGTTATGGCCATTCATTTAGTGACCATTCAAAGTTACAACAGTACTGAAAAAAAAATAACTTATGACCCTGCTTCATACTTATGACCGTTGCAGCATCCCCGGGTTCATAGGATCAAAATTCAGACGCTTGTCATCTGATTCCTATTTATGACGTGGTCACACGATCCCCCTTTTGCGACCTTCTAACCAGCAAAGTCAAGGGGGGGGGGGAGAAAGGCAGATTCACTTAACAACCGCGTGACTCACTTAACAACTGCAGTGAATTCACTTAACAAATGTGGCAGGAATGGTCGCAAAATGGGGCAAAACTCACTAAACCACTGTCTCGCTTAGCAACATACATTTTGGGCACAATTGTGGTCAGTTTTACAACCTGTAGTTCTTATTGCTCTGTGTGCTTCGCGCCACTTAACGACTGCAACAGGGAGTCAGTGGGGATTGTGGTTGTTTGACGGTCGCCTAGGTGCCTGGCCTAATGACTGCAATGCCTTACGATCTAAATTCCAGGCTCAGTTATGTCCGTAAAGCGAGGACTACCCATATTCTATTTCCCCGCTTCCCAAATCAGAGCAGTGTCAGCGAAATGAATAATTTTCCAGACTTACGAGAGGGGCAGAGGCCAACTATGGTGGTACCAAACTCACCTGTCTAACAGTTGCTGGTGTGGCTTTTTGTGTGTCTCACAAATGGTGTTTTTTTTTGGCCTCTCACCCCATCACAGAAGGCACCCAAAATCTACCCTGCTATCCCAGCCGCAAAACGGAAGGCCATCCGAGTGTTGTCTCTCTTCGACGGCATCGCTACAGGTGAGTCCTTGCTCGGGTCTAAGGTATCAAGGGCCCAGGAGGTCATGAAGAGAGAGGCAGGTTAGTGCTCTCCAGGCAGGGAATTCCATTTGATTAAAGCCCTGTGTTCTGCGCCAAAGAACGCAGCACACACAAAGTCCATTCAAACCTTAGTTTACTAAAAAAACCAATATTTTACAACAACGGCTGTTAATTAATTGCATTAACAGCCGCCAAGAATTCAAAGAATAATAACTGAAAGCTTACTATGGTTGGCAGAATGCCAGAAGCAATTTGCAGGAAGCTGATAAGATAAGCAAGACAAGACACGAAGGTATGTGAACGAAGTTGTTCCCTGCAAATTGCTTCAGTCGGCGTTCCTCCTTAAATAGGCTAAGGGAGTGGCCAATTAGCCCCAAGCCTTACTCTCGAAGAGACCTCCTCCTGAGGAGCCACTCCTGCCTTTTGGCAGCTCTGCGCGCCCATGCATCGATAAGAGGTTCCTCCTCTTTGTCCTCTTCACTTATGGGAGGTTCTGGAGGCCCTGGCTGAATCCCCGCCTCTGGCACCGCATCTTCTCCAGCCTCCTCATTGTCCAACTCGAACGCCAGCTGCACAGGCTGCTGGCGCAGCACCACACCAGCCTCCTCGCTGTCGGAATCAGTTACTAGCTGCACAGACCGCTGACGGGCCACAACAGCCTGGGGACAAAAACAAGAAAGGAAGAACGGTTGCAGGATTTGAGTTTGGCCAGTCTAGAGAAAAGAAGGACTGGGGACGGGACGGGACAGGATAGCAGTAGTCCAGTATTTGAGGGGCTGCCCCAAAGAGGAGGGGGTCCACCTATTCTCCAAAGCACCAGAAGGCAAGAGAAGAAGCAACGGATGGAAACTAATCAAGGAGAGAAGCAACCTAGAACTAAGGAGGAACTTTCTGACAATTGGAACAATTAACCAGTGGAACTGCTTGCCTCTGGAAATTGTGGGTGCTCCACCACTGGAGGTCTTTAAGAGACTGGATGGCCATTTTTTTGAAATGATATAGGGCAGGGGTGTCAAACTCGTGTCATGACGGTGGTGTCACGTGACTTTTTTCCCCTTCGCTAAACCTGGTTGGGGGGGGCAGTACATGACACATTTGGCCTGCGGGCCACGAGTATGACAGCCCTGGTATAGGGCTTCCTGCTTGAGTAGGGGGTTGGACTAGAAGACCTCCAAGGTCCCTTCCAATTCTATTATTCTATATTCTATGATTAGGGGGCTGGATACTAAAACATGAAGAATGGTTGCAGGGATTGGGGGTGTCAAGAGAAGGACTAGGTGTGACAGAATAGCAGTCTTCCAGTGTTTGGGGGGCGCTGCCACCAAGAAGGGGGGTTGAATCTATTCTTCAAAGCCCCTGAAGGCAGGACGAGAAGCAAAGCATGGGAACTCATCAAGAAGGGAAACAACCTGGAATTAAGGAGAAACTTCTTGACAGTGAGAATAATCAACCAGTAGAACTTGCCACCAGAAGTTGTGGGTGCCCCATCGCTGGAGGTTTTTAGGAAAAGATTGGACAGCCATTCATCTGAAATGGTATATAGGGACTCCTGTTTGAGCAGGAGGCTGGACTAGAAGACCTCCAAGGTCCCTTCTAACTCTGTTCTGATTGATTGATTGATTGATTGATTGATTGATTGATTGATTGATTGAGGTGGTTGGACTAGAAGACCTCTGAGGTCCCTTTCAACTCTATTCTGATTGATTGATTGACTGACTGACTGATTGATTGATTGATTGAAGTGGTTGGACTACAAGACCTCCAAGGTCCCTTCCAACTCTGTTCTTATTGATTGGTTGGTTGGTTGATTGATTGATTGAAGTGGTTGGACTACAAGACCTCCGAGGTCCCTTCCAACTCTATTCTGATTGATTGATTGATTGATTGATTGAAGGGGTTGGACTACAAGACATCCGAGGTCCCTTCCAACTCTATTCTGATTGATTGATTGATTGATTGAAGGGGTTGGACTAGAAGACTTCCAAGGTCCTTTCCAACTCTATTCTGATTGATTGATTGATTGATTGATTGATTGAAGGGGTTGGACTAGAAGACTTCCAAGGTCCTTTCCAACTCTATTCTGATTGATTGATTGATTGAAGTGGTTGGACTACAAGACCTCTGAGGTCCCTTCCAACTCTATTCTGATTGATTGATTGATTGATTGATTGAAGTGGTTGGACTACAAGACCTCCAAGGTCCCTTCCAACTCTGTTCTTATTGATTGATTGATTGATTGATTGAAGGGGTTGGACTAGAAGACTTCCAAGGTCCCTTCCAACTCTATTCTGATTGATTGATTGGTTGATTGATTGATTGAAGTGGTTGGACTACAAGACCTCCGAGGTCCCTTCCAACTCTATTCTGATTGATTGATTGATTGATTGATTGAAGTGGTTGGACTACAAGACCTCCAAGGTCCCTTCCAACTCTGTTCTTATTGATTGATTGATTGATTGATTGAAGGGGTTGGACTAGAAGACTTCCAAGGTCCCTTTCAACTCTATTCTGATTGATTGATTGGTTGATTGATTGATTGAAGTGGTTGGACTACAAGACCTCCGAGGTCCCTTCCAACTCTATTCTGATTGATTGATTGATTGATTGATTGAAGGGGTTGGACTACAAGACCTCCGAGGTCCCTTCCAACTCTATTCTGATTGATTGATTGATTGATTGAAGGGGTTGGACTAGAAGACTTCCAAGGTCCTTTCCAACTCTATTCTGATTGATTGATTGATTGATTGAAGTGGTTGGACTACAAGACGTCCGAGGTCCCTTCCAACTCTATTCTGATTGATTGATTGATTGATTGAAGGGGTTGGACTAGAAGACTTCCAAGGTCCTTTCCAACTCTATTCTGATTGATTGATTGATTGAAGTGGTTGGACTACAAGACCTCCGAGGTCCCTTCCAACTCTATTCTGATTGATTGATTGATTGATTGATTGAAGGGGTTGGACTACAAGACCTCCGAGGTCCCTTCCAACTCTATTCTGATTGATTGATTGATTGATTGATTGATTGAAGTGGTTGGACTACAAGACCTCTGAGGTCCCTTCCAACTCTATTCTGATTGATTGATTGATAGATTGATTGAAGGGGTTGGACTACAAGACCTCCGAGGTCCCTTCCAACTCTATTCTGATTGATTGATTGAAGGGGTTGGACTACAAGACCTCCGAGGTCCCTTCCAACTCTATTCTGATTGATTGATTGATTGATTGAAGGGGTTGGACTAGAAGACTTCCAAGGTCCTTTCCAACTCTATTCTGATTGATTGATTGATTGATTGAAGTGGTTGGACTACAAGACGTCCGAGGTCCCTTCCAACTCTATTCTGAATGATTGATTGATTGATTGAAGGGGTTGGACTAGAAGACTTCCAAGGTCCTTTCCAACTCTATTCTGATTGATTGATTGATTGAAGTGGTTGGACTACAAGACCTCTGAGGTCCCTTCCAACTCTATTCTGATTGATTGATTGATTGATTGAAGTGGTTGGACTACAAGACCTCCAAGGTCCCTTCCAACTCTGTTCTTATTGATTGATTGATTGATTGATTGATTGAAGGGGTTGGACTAGAAGACTTCCAAGGTCCCTTCCAACTCTATTCTGATTGATTGATTGGTTGATTGATTGATTGAAGTGGTTGGACTACAAGACCTCCGAGGTCCCTTCCAACTCTATTCTGATTGATTGATTGATTGATTGATTGATTGAAGGGGTTGGACTACAAGACCTCCGAGGTCCCTTCCAACTCTATTCTGATTGATTGATTGATTGATTGAAGTGGTTGGACTACAAGACCTCTGAGGTCCCTTCCAACTCTGTTCTGATTGATTGATTGATTGATTGAAATGGTTGGACTAGAAGACCTCCAAGGTCCCTTCCAACTCTGTTCTGATTGATTGATTGATTAATTGATTGATTGATTGAGGTGGTTGGACTACAAGACCTTCGAGGTCCCTTCCAACTCTATTCTGATTGATTGATTGATTGATTGAAGGGGTTGGACTACAAGACCTCCGAGGTCCCTTCCAACTCTATTCTGATTGATTGATTGATTGATTGATTGATTGAAGTGGTTGGACTACAAGACCTCTGAGGTCCCTTCCAACTCTATTCTGATTGATTGATTGATTGATTGATTGAAGGGGTTGGACTACAAGACCTCCGAGGTCCCTTCCAACTCTATTCTGATTGATTGATTGATTGATTGATTGAAGGGGTTGGACTACAAGACCTCCGAGGTCCCTTCCAACTCTATTCTGATTGATTGATTGATTGATTGAAGGGGTTGGACTAGAAGACTTCCAAGGTCCTTTCCAACTCTATTCTGATTGATTGATTGATTGAAGTGGTTGGACTACAAGACCTCTGAGGTCCCTTCCAACTCTATTCTGATTGATTGATTGATTGATTGAAGTGGTTGGACTACAAGACCTCCAAGGTCCCTTCCAACTCTGTTCTGATTGATTGATTGATTAATTGATTGATTGATTGAGGTGGTTGGACTACAAGACCTTCGAGGTCCCTTCCAACTCTATTCTGATTGATTGATTGATTGATTGAAGGGGTTGGACTACAAGACCTCCGAGGTCCCTTCCAACTCTATTCTGATTGATTGATTGATTGATTGATTGATTGAAGTGGTTGGACTACAAGACCTCTGAGGTCCCTTCCAACTCTATTCTGATTGATTGATTGATTGATTGATTGATTGAAGGGGTTGGACTACAAGACCTCCGAGGTCCCTTCCAACTCTATTCTGATTGATTGATTGATTGATTGATTGAAGTGGTTGGACTACAAGACCTCCGAGGTCCCTTCCAACTCTATTCTGATTGATTGATTGATTGATTGAAGGGGTTGGACTAGAAGACTTCCAAGGTCCTTTCCAACTCTATTCTGATTGATTGATTGATTGATTGAAGTGGTTGGACTACAAGACGTCCGAGGTCCCTTCCAACTCTATTCTGAATGATTGATTGATTGATTGAAGGGGTTGGACTAGAAGACTTCCAAGGTCCTTTCCAACTCTATTCTGATTGATTGATTGATTGAAGTGGTTGGACTACAAGACCTCTGAGGTCCCTTCCAACTCTATTCTGATTGATTGATTGATTGATTGAAGTGGTTGGACTACAAGACCTCCAAGGTCCCTTCCAACTCTGTTCTTATTGATTGATTGATTGATTGATTGATTGATTGAAGGGGTTGGACTAGAAGACTTCCAAGGTCCCTTCCAACTCTATTCGGATTGATTGATTGGTTGATTGATTGATTGAAGGGGTTGGACTACAAGACCTCCGAGGTCCCTTCCAACTCTATTCTGATTGATTGATTGATTGATTGAAGTGGTTGGACTACAAGACCTCTGAGGTCCCTTCCAACTCTGTTCTGATTGATTGATTGATTGATTGAAATGGTTGGACTAGAAGACCTCCAAGGTCCCTTCCAACTCTGTTCTGATTGATTGATTGATTAATTGATTGATTGATTGAGGTGGTTGGACTACAAGACCTTCGAGGTCCCTTCCAACTCTATTCTGATTGATTGATTGATTGATTGAAGGGGTTGGACTACAAGACCTCCGAGGTCCCTTCCAACTCTATTCTGATTGATTGATTGATTGATTGATTGATTGAAGTGGTTGGACTACAAGACCTCTGAGGTCCCTTCCAACTCTATTCTGATTGATTGATTGATTGATTGATTGAAGGGGTTGGACTACAAGACCTCCGAGGTCCCTTCCAACTCTATTCTGATTGATTGATTGATTGATTGATTGAAGGGGTTGGACTACAAGACCTCCGAGGTCCCTTCCAACTCTATTCTGATTGATTGATTGATTGATTGAAGGGGTTGGACTAGAAGACTTCCAAGGTCCTTTCCAACTCTATTCTGATTGATTGATTGATTGAAGTGGTTGGACTACAAGACCTCTGAGGTCCCTTCCAACTCTATTCTGATTGATTGATTGATTGATTGAAGTGGTTGGACTACAAGACCTCCAAGGTCCCTTCCAACTCTGTTCTGATTGATTGATTGATTAATTGATTGATTGATTGAGGTGGTTGGACTACAAGACCTTCGAGGTCCCTTCCAACTCTATTCTGATTGATTGATTGATTGATTGAAGGGGTTGGACTACAAGACCTCCGAGGTCCCTTCCAACTCTATTCTGATTGATTGATTGATTGATTGATTGATTGAAGTGGTTGGACTACAAGACCTCTGAGGTCCCTTCCAACTCTATTCTGATTGATTGATTGATTGATTGATTGATTGAAGGGGTTGGACTACAAGACCTCCGAGGTCCCTTCCAACTCTATTCTGATTGATTGATTGATTGATTGATTGAAGTGGTTGGACTACAAGACCTCCGAGGTCCCTTCCAACTCTATTCTGATTGATTGATTGATTGATTGAAGGGGTTGGACTAGAAGACTTCCAAGGTCCTTTCCAACTCTATTCTGATTGATTGATTGATTGATTGAAGTGGTTGGACTACAAGACGTCCGAGGTCCCTTCCAACTCTATTCTGAATGATTGATTGATTGATTGAAGGGGTTGGACTAGAAGACTTCCAAGGTCCTTTCCAACTCTATTCTGATTGATTGATTGATTGAAGTGGTTGGACTACAAGACCTCTGAGGTCCCTTCCAACTCTATTCTGATTGATTGATTGATTGATTGAAGTGGTTGGACTACAAGACCTCCAAGGTCCCTTCCAACTCTGTTCTTATTGATTGATTGATTGATTGATTGATTGATTGAAGGGGTTGGACTAGAAGACTTCCAAGGTCCCTTCCAACTCTATTCGGATTGATTGATTGGTTGATTGATTGATTGAAGTGGTTGGACTACAAGACCTCCGAGGTCCCTTCCAACTCTATTCTGATTGATTGATTGATTGATTGATTGATTGAAGGGGTTGGACTACAAGACCTCCGAGGTCCCTTCCAACTCTGTTCTTATTGATTGATTGATTGATTGATTGATTGAAGGGGTTGGACTAGAAGACTTCCAAGGTCCCTTCCAACTCTATTCTGATTGATTGATTGGTTGATTGATTGATTGAAGTGGTTGGACTACAAGACCTCCGAGGTCCCTTCCAACTCTATTCTGATTGATTGATTGATTGATTGATTGAAGGGGTTGGACTACAAGACCTCCGAGGTCCCTTCCAACTCTATTCTGATTGATTGATTGATTGATTGAAGTGGTTGGACTACAAGACCTCTGAGGTCCCTTCCAACTCTGTTGTGATTGATTGATTGATTGATTGAAATGGTTGGACTAGAAGACCTCCAAGGTCCCTTCCAACTCTGTTCTGATTGATTGATTGATTAATTGATTGATTGATTGAGGTGGTTGGACTAGAAGACCTTCGAGGTCCCTTCCAACTCTGTTCTGATTGAGGCATGTACCAACTATATAATGGCAGCGATTCACTTAACAACGATGAAAAGAAAGGCTGTAGAAGGGAGGCAAAACTTACTTAACAACCGTCTTGTTCAGTCATAGAAATTTCAGGCTCCATTGTGGTTGTACGTCAAGGACCTTTGGTGGATTGGTCAATAAGAGGGAATATTTTCATATCTGCTCATGGAGAATGTGATGGTGATGTGCTGTTTAACATTTTTTTTTTGCTACACGCTAAATAAAGGTCTCCTTAGCAGCGATACCTTCAGGAAACTGGGTTTGTTGCAAAGCACGGAGACATGTACGACTCTACCATGTCAAGCCGCTGTGAGGAAAACGGCAAGGCCCACCGTAATTTCTACCACAATCTTCCTCCACAAAGTTACAGTCTTGGCAGAAAGTTGGGGAGAATCAGTTTCCTTCTTTAAAGCCTGTCTATATATCGTTTCTTCTTCCTCCTCCTTCTTTTATGAAAGACATTTTCTTTCCTGTAACTCACTACGTTCGGTTGTCAATCATTCGGTTCGGTTGTCAAACACACCACCTGGTGTGTTACAGGTAGTCCTCAACTTACAATCGTTCCACTCAATGACCGGGGTGAAATGCTACCGGTTCGGGACGGTTCGCCCAAACCGGTAGGGAAAATGCTACCGGTTCGCCCAAACCGGTTGTAAAAAAATGCTTTAAAAAAATAAAAAAAAAGTTCCAACAATTGTGTGGCACAGCTGATCTTTAGAACTTTTTTTTTTGGCGAATAGGTAGTAAAAAAATGCATTAATTTTTTTTAAAAAAATTCGTTGTTCTGATGATCAGCTGTGATAATCAGCTGTGCCCCATGATTGTTGGAACTTTTTTTTTTTTTTACTTTTTAAAAGATTTCCTTACTACTTATTTGCCTGAACCGGTATTTTTGTGTAAAGTGTGATAGTTTCTTTTTGAGCTCTCTCTGACTCTGTGGGGTTCCTGCTTGATGCAGGGGCCATTTTGTATGAAGTCCAGTTGTTTTTGCATGGTGTGTGAGTCAGTTGTGTAGCTTTTGTGTTATTTTTGGGTAAAGTGTGATAGTTTGTTTTCCCAGTCACATCTTTTTATCTTTATCTTTTATCTTTTATTGGATTTCTATACCACCCTTCTCCCGAAGGACTCAGAGCAGTGAACAGCCACAGAATAAAACACATAAATACAAAATTTAAAAACAGAATAAAACCAAATTAAACAATTTGGCCAAGACAAATTAAAAATACCTAATAATTTTAAAAACAAATTTAAAATTTACATTTTAAAGGGGAAAGATTTAAAGGGGCTTGGTGGCTTAGACCACCAAGCGACGCCCACCCAATCACATGATCACCAAGCCACGCCCACCCAATCACATGATCACAAAGCCACGCCTAGCCAGTAACATGACCACCAAGCCACGCCCACCCAGTCACATGACCACCAAGCCACGCCCACAGAACCGGTAGGAAAATTTTTTGAATTTCACCACTGTTAGTGACCGTTTGATGTTGGCAACTGACTCATATTTATGACGGTGTCCCAGGGTCACGTGATCCCTTTTTGCGACCTTCTGACAAGTAAGGTCAACGGGGAAGCCAGATTTATTTAACAACTGTGTGACTAATTTAACAACCGCAGTGATGGCAAAAAAAAAATAATAATAAAACGGGACAAAGCTCACTTAACAACTGTCTTGTTAGCAGTGGACATTTTGGGCTCAATTGTCGTAAGTCGAGGACTACCTGTATGTCTCCTTCCATCTCCAGGTAGTCCTCGGACTAACAAGGGTTCATTTAGTGACCGTTCAAAGTTACAACAGCACTGAAAAAAAAGCGACTTATGACCGTTTTTCACACTTATGACCATTGCAGCATCCACATGTTCAGAATTCAGGCATTTGGCAACTGACTCACATTTATGACGGATGTAGTGTCCCGTGGTGTGTGTGTGTGTCACGTGATCCGCTTTTGCGACCTTCTGACCAGCAAAGCCAATGGGGGATCCAGATTCACTTAACAACCGGGTAACTAACCTAACCACAGCAGTGATTCGCTTAGCAACTGAAACAAGAAAGGATGTAAAACGGGGACAAAATTCACTTAACAACCATCTCGCTTGGTGACATAAATTTTGGGCTCAATTGTGGTCGTAAACTGAGGACTACCTGCACACTTGTGTACTGGAGAAATCCTTTGATGGCATCTTATGGGCACAAATATTACAGGGTCACCACAAGAATGTGAGGGTTGCACATCCTTTTTTCCCCGCAGCACAAGGTGGATTTTTCCCGGGCTGGGTGCTCCTCCGTAGGTCCTCGCCAACCGCTCCCAAGGGATCCTTTTCTTACCCCAGATCTTCCCGCCTTCCTAGGTTATCTGGTTCTACGGGATCTTGGCATCCAGGTGGAGAAATACATCGCTTCGGAGATCTGCGAAGACTCCATCTCGGTGGGGACCGTGCGGCATGAAGGAAACATCAAATATGTGCATGACGTCAGGAACATCACCAAGAGACATGTAAGGAATCCGGCGTCGGTCACTGGTGGAGTCAAAAGAGGCAGCAGCCTAGAATCCCTTCATAGTCACAAGCAGACTAAGTCAAATCATTCTTGATTTCCACACAGCTTTAATTCCGTGGACCAGTGGTGAAATGTAAAATTGGTTACTACCGGTTCTGTGGGCGTGGCTTGGTGGGTGGTGGGGGTAATGTGACTGAGTGGGCGTGGCCAACTTTAAAAAAAAACTTTTAAAACCATTTTTTCTACAACCTCTGAAGAGGTAAAAAAATGCTTTTAAAAGCCTCTGATGATCCCAGCTGAGCCGCGGAATCACCAGAGGCTTTTTAAAAAAACTTTTAAAAGCATTTTTTCGGCCAAAGTGGTTGTTGAAAAAATGCTTTTAAAAATTAAAAAAAAAGCCTCTGATGATTGCATGGCTCAGCTGGACATCAGGGGGAGGGGGAGCAGGGATTTTTGCTACCGGTTCTCCGAACCACCCGCCGCCATTGCTACCAAATCGGGTGATCCGGTCCGAACCGGGAGCATTTCACCCCTGCTTTGGACCCTTATTTGCACTGATGATGTTACCTACTTTGGTTAATGAAACGTCTGCACGAAAACAAGCTCAGAGAGCTTCAAGAACCTTTAGTTAATTCCAAGCAGTTGCTCACTGTGAGTTGAGAAGATTCCTATGCATAGGCACAGGGAATAATAATAAACCAGTTGACCTTAATATTCTCAAAAATTTCAATGGAATTCTCTCGTGTAGGCAGCAGGAGAAGAGGAGGGTGACTTTGGGTTCCTTGGTGCTCTCTGAGGTAGGCTGTGTTCTTGCAGACGTTGCATGACCAAACTATCTAACATTATCAGTGCTAGAAGGAGTGGGATTTGTGGAGTGGAAAAGGGAGGAGGAGGAAGAGGAGGCAGACTTGGTACCGTCTGAGCTTGGTTTTCTTGTAAACGTTTCATGACCCAGGTAGGAAATATCATCAGTGCTAAAAGGGAGGAGGAGGAGGAGGCCTTGAGCGGTCCTTGATGCTCTCTGAACTTGGTTGTTTTCTCGCAGACGTTTCATGACCCAAGTAGGGAATATCATCAGTGCTAGAAGGGAGGAGAAAAAAAAATGGGATTCTTGGTGCTCTCTGAGCTTGATGACCCAACTAGGTAACATCATCTGTACTAGGAGGGAGTGGAGAAGGGGGAGAACTCTGGGGTCTTCATTGCTCTCAGAGTTTGCTTATTTCCTCACAGTCGTTTCATGACGGAACTGCAGCATCCTGCACTCATGTGACTCTGATTTTATGACTGTTTTGCCAAAACCTGGAACTACCTGTTCTGTCCCCGTCTCACACACGCACACAAACAGACAGCCGGGGCTTAAATAAACTGGCAGACAAACAATTCTTCCGATAGGAGGATTGGCAGCAACCCAGTAGCTGCTTGCCAAGAACGTTACTCATAAACAAGATACACACAGTTCAAGAATTGTCCAGTCCGTAATTAAATCCAAGGCAGATAATGCTGTTTCCAAAGATGCAATGTGACTCGATAGTAGTTAGTTTTGTCCGTCACAGAGTCTGAATGGCCACCTCACCCCCTTTTATACCCTGTGGGGTGTGGTCCAGTGACTCAGCTTAATCTCTGGCACGCCTCTTCTTCTGTTGCGCGCCCTTATCTCTGTGACGCTGCCGAGGATCCAGCCAAGACTCATCTCCCTCATCACTGTCCACCTGTGGCTGCGTGGACGTGCTTGGCCCCGGCCCTATCTCTCGCCCTTCGGCGGACACCGAAGGCATTGCCAGAGAGGAGGGTCCTGGAGAGGGAGGCCTTGCCAACTCCTCTCCTTCACTCTCGGAGTCCTCTCCTGCCGATGACACAGGCTCAGGTAACGGAGCCACAACACTACCTTCCAGTTTTTGACAAAAAAACCAGCCCCTCTCGAACTTGTTCACATAACAACATTGCGTTGGCCCCAAAACAGGTCATAACATTGGGTCGTCTCTATTGGCGACCCAATTTAGATCCCAAAGGCTCACAGCCGTGATATGTAAGCTCGGTTACATTTGCAACATGAGGACTAGTTCCTTAAAAGAAGGAAGCTGGGAACGGAGACCGTGCCATAACGAGGGTCTCTCTTGCAGATTGACAAATGGGGTCCCTTCGATTTGGTGATCGGCGGAAGCCCATGCAACGACCTCTCCATGGTAAATCCCGCCAGAAAAGGTTTGTATGGTAAGCTGAGGAATTTGAGATCCGTTTTGAGTCGGCTTTGATCGGATTCGGGGCGCTGAGCTTTCTCCTTTGACCTCCTTTTCTTTGACCCCTTCTGTTTGGCAGAGGGGACCGGCCGACTTTTCTTTGAGTTCTACCACCTTTTGAATTACACCCGTCCCAAAGTTGGAGAAGACCGCCCATTCTTCTGGCTCTTCGAAAACGTGGTTTCTATGCGGGTCAACGACAAGAGAGACATCTCCCGTTTCCTGGAGGTAAAAACTGCTTTGGGGTCCACGTGGCTCAGAGACCAAGAAACGGGGGGCTTTTAGGGGCTGCCATGAACTCTTTAATTATTTGCAGCCGGGAGACGTCCTTCTGAGACTGGAAACATCAAGCACTGGTTAGTGTAAACCAGGGTTAGCTGGGCAATTTTGGGAGCTGTGGTCCTGGCAGCTTAGGAGTGGCCAGGATGGAGAAAGATGCTTTAGGCCACGGGTGGGGAAATGTGGCTTTTTTGCAACCTGTGGACTTCAACTCCCAGAATTCCTGAGACTGGCTCAGGAATTCTGGGAGTTGAAGTCCACAGGTTGTAAAAGAGCCACATTTCCCCACCCCTTATTAGGCCATCGTGCCCAGCTCTTCCTGCCAATCTTTGTGGCTTTTGTGGGGTCCTTGGTGCTCTTTCATCTTGGTTCTTTTCTTTTAGACATTTCATTACCTAACTAGATAACACCATCAGTGCTAGAAGGAAGGAATAGAATAGAATAGAACGGTGCCCCCTGAGCCGAATAAATTTTCTTGCAGACATTTCATGACCCAAATAGGTAACGTCATCAATGCTTGAACCCCTTTTCTTTTCTCTGCAGTGCAACCCGGTGATGATTGATGCAGTCAAAGTATCTGCTGCTCACAGAGCCAGATATTTTTGGGGCAACCTGCCAGGAATGAACAGGTAAGAAAGAAGTGGACCCGACGGAGCCCTTGGCCTGCCGAAGAAGTTACAAGGGTGAAGAAGCTTTCTGATTTGCAACCCGTGTCACCCATAGCAGATTGGAGAGGCTGGGGGTGTACCGTCGTACAGGCAGTCCTCGACTGAACGACCAAAATTGAGCCCAGAGTTTCTGTCGCTAGGTGAAACATTTGTTCAGTGAGTGAGTTTTGCCCCATTTTATGACTTTCCTTGCTGCTGTTGTTAAACGAATCACGGCAGTCCTTCGGTTTGTGACACGGTTGCTAAGCGCATCCGGGTTCCCCTAGTGACTTGGCTTGTCAGAATGACGCAAAAGGGGAATTGCAGGGGAATCCCGGGGAGCAGTGGTGGGATTCGGCCGAACTGGTAGTTGAATTGCTGGCTGGCCCCTCCCACTCCCACCCCGCCCCTTCCAGGAGTCCCCACATGCCCCAATTTAGTTTGGAGGGGGGGTGCAGTGCATCCCCCGCAACCCGTTTTCTCTGCTAGGAGGCTTCAGGGAAGCCTACTAGGCCCAAAACGGGGCGCGGGGAGGCATGTCATTCCCCCCCCCCCCGCAGCCCGTTTGTGCTCCCAGGGGGGTGCAGGAGGCCGAATGCTGCCTGTCAAACTCCATGGCCACGCCCACCATGGCCACGCCCACCCAGCAGGTCATTAGGGCTTCCGCCACTGCCCGGGACGTTGCAACCATGCTAAGTCCATGCCAGTGGCCGAGCGTCTGGATTTGGACGAGGTGACCCTGGGGATTGCAGCAGCGGTCCTCAAGTGTGAATCACGGTCCTCGGTCACTTTTTTCACTGCTGTTTTAACTTTGAACGGTCACTAAACAGCGGTTGTACGTTGAGGATTACCTGTGATTTGGAGAGAGAGAGAGAGAGAGAGAGAGAGAGCAGGGACCCTTTCAGGAAAGACGGGCCAACGTGGGGAAAGGAGGAGGATTTGCACACTCACAAAATGGCTCCTAAGCTGGGCTCGACCGAAGATGTAGAATATGTCCGCGACGTCTTTTCTAGTACTTCGCCCAGGCAGGGGTGTGTGGATGTGTGGGTGTCTTCCTGTGTCGTTTTTGTTTTAGTGCAAGTGAGAATGCTCCTGATTGAAATGTTAGGTGGAAACGGCTTTCAGTGGTTAACCCCCACACCCACCAAGAAAGGCTGTGAGGTTTTTGGGGAAACAGATGTAATATACTCTCCCTCTGTCTGTCTGTGTCTGTCTGCCTCTCTCCCCCTCCCTCCGTCTCCCTCTATATCTCCCCCCCTCTCTTTCTCTCCCTGTCTCTCTCCCTCTGTCTCTCCCTCTGTCTCTCTCCCTCTGTCTCTCTCCCTCTCTCCTCTCTCCCTCTTTCTCTCCCTCTCTGTCTCTCTCCTCTCTCTCTCCCCCCTCTCTCCCTCCCTCTCTGTCTCTCTGTCTCTCTCCTCTCTGTCTCCCTCTCTCTCTCCCTCTCTTTGTCTCTCTCTGTCTCTCTCCCTCCCTCTCTCTCCCCCCTCTCTCTCCCACCCTCTCTCCCTCTCTGTCTCTCTCCTCTCTCTCTCCCTCTTTCTCTCCCTCTCTGTCTCTCTCCTCTCTCTCTCCCTCTCTCCTCTCTCCCTCTTTCTCTCCCTCTCTGTCTCTCTCCTCTCTCTCTCCCCCCTCTCTCTCCCACCCTCTCTCCCTCTCTGTCTCTCTCCTCTCTCTCTCCCTCCCTCTCTGTCTCTCTGTCTCTCTCCTCTCTGTCTCCCTCTCTCTCTCCCTCTCTTTGTCTCTCTCCTCTCTCTCTCCCCCCTCTCTCTCCCCCCTCTCTCTCCCACCCTCTCTCCCTCTCTGTCTCTCTCCTCTCTCTCTCCCTCTTTCTCTCCCTCTCTGTCTCTCTCCTCTCTCTCTCCCTCTCTCCTCTCTCCCTCTTTCTCTCCCTCTCTGTCTCTCTCCTCTCTCTCTCCCCCCTCTCTCTCCCACCCTCTCTCCCTCTCTGTCTCTCTCCTCTCTCTCTCCCTCCCTCTCTGTCTCTCTGTCTCTCTCCTCTCTGTCTCCCTCTCTCTCTCCCTCTCTTTGTCTCTCTCTGTCTCTCTCCCTCCCTCTCTCCTCTCTCCCTCTTTCTCTCCCTCTCTGTCTCTCTCCTCTCTCTCTCCCTCTTTCTCTCCCTCTCTGTCTCTCTCCTCTCTCTCCCTCTCTCCTCTCTCCCTCTTTCTCTCCCTCTCTGTCTCTCTCCTCTCTCTCTCCCCCCTCTCTCTCCCACCCTCTCTCCCTCTCTGTCTCTCTCCTCTCTCTCTCCCTCCCTTTCTGTCTCTCTGTCTCTCTCCTCTCTGTCTCCCTCTCTCTCCCTCTCTTTGTCTCTCTCTGTCTCTCTCTCTCCCTCTCTGTCTCTCTCCTCTCTCTCTCCCTCTTTCTCTCCCTCTCTGTCTCTCTCCTCTCTCTCTCCCTCTCTCCTCTCTCCCTCTTTCTCTCCCTCTCTGTCTCTCTCCTCTCTCTCTCCCCCTCTCTCTCCCACCCTCTCTCCCTCTCTGTCTCTCTCCTATCTCTCTCCCTCCCTCTCTGTCTCTCTGTCTCTCTCCTCTCTGTCTCCCTCTCTCTCTCCCTCTCTTTGTCTCTCTCTGTCTCTCTCCCTCCCTCTCTCCTCTCTCCCTCTTTCTCTCCCTCTCTGTCTCTCTCCTCTCTCTCTCCCTCTTTCTCTCCCTCTCTGTCTCTCTCCTCTCTCTCCCTCTCTCCTCTCTCCCTCTTTCTCTCCCTCTCTGTCTCTCTCCTCTCTCTCTCCCCCCTCTCTCTCCCACCCTCTCTCCCTCTCTGTCTCTCTCCTCTCTCTCTCCCTCCCTCTCTGTCTCTCTGTCTCTCTCCTCTCTGTCTCCCTCTCTCTCCCTCTCTTTGTCTCTCTCTGTCTCTCTCTCTCCCTCTCTGTCTCTCTCCTCTCTCTCTCCCTCTTTCTCTCCCTCTCTGTCTCTCTCCTCTCTCTCTCCCTCTCTCCTCTCTCCCTCTTTCTCTCCCTCTCTGTCTCTCTCCTCTCTCTCTCCCCCTCTCTCTCCCACCCTCTCTCCCTCTCTGTCTCTCTCCTATCTCTCTCCCTCCCTCTCTGTCTCTCTGTCTCTCTCCTCTCTGTCTCCCTCTCTCTCTCCCTCTCTTTGTCTCTCTCTGTCTCTCTCCCTCCCTCTCTCCTCTCTCCCTCTTTCTCTCCCTCTCTGTCTCTCTCCTCTCTCTCTCCCTCTTTCTCTCCCTCTCTGTCTCTCTCCTCTCTCTCCCTCTCTCCTCTCTCCCTCTTTCTCTCCCTCTCTGTCTCTCTCCTCTCTCTCTCCCCCCTCTCTCTCCCCCCTCTCTCTCCCACCCTCTCTCCCTCTCTGTCTCTCTCCTCTCTCTCTCCCTCCCTCTCTGTCTCTCTGTCTCTCTCCTCTCTGTCTCCCTCTCTCTCTCCCTCTCTTTGTCTCTCTCTGTCTCTCTCCCTCCCTCTCTCCTCTCTCCCTCTTTCTCTCCCTCTCTGTCTCTCTCCTCTCTCTCTCCCCCCCTCTCTCCCTCCCTCTCTGTCTCTCTGTCTCTCTCCTCTCTGTCTCCCTCTCTCTCTCCCTCTCTTTGTCTCTCTCTGTCTCTCTCCCTCCCTCTCTCCTCTCTCCCTCTTTCTCTCCCTCTCTGTCTCTCTCCTCTCTCTCCCTCTTTCTCTCCCTCTCTGTCTCTCTCCTCTCTCTCTCCCTCTCTCCTCTCTCCCTCTTTCTCTCCCTCTCTGTCTCTCTCCTCTCTCTCTCCCCCCTCTCTCTCCCACCCTCTCTCCCTCTCTGTCTCTCTCCTCTCTCTCTCCCTCCCTCTCTGTCTCTCTGTCTCTCTCCTCTCTGTCTCCCTCTCTGTCTCCCTCTCTTTGTCTCTCTCTGTCTCTCTCCCTCCCTCTCTCCTCTCTCCCTCTTTCTCTCCCTCTCTGTCTCTCTCCTCTCTCTCTCCCTCTCTCTCTCCCTCTCTGTCTCTCTCCTCTCTCTCCCTCTCTCCTCTCTCCCTCTTTCTCTCCCTCTCTGTCTCTCTCCTCTCTCTCTCCCCCCTCTCTCTCCCACCCTCTCTCCCTCTCTGTCTCTCTCCTCTCTCTCTCCCTCCCTTTCTGTCTCTCTGTCTCTCTCCTCTCTGTCTCCCTCTCTCTCCCTCTCTTTGTCTCTCTCTGTCTCTCTCTCTCCCTCTCTGTCTCTCTCCTCTCTCTCTCCCTCTTTCTCTCCCTCTCTGTCTCTCTCCTCTCTCTCTCCCTCTCTCCTCTCTCCCTCTTTCTCTCCCTCTCTGTCTCTCTCCTCTCTCTCTCCCCCTCTCTCTCCCACCCTCTCTCCCTCTCTGTCTCTCTCCTATCTCTCTCCCTCCCTCTCTGTCTCTCTGTCTCTCTCCTCTCTGTCTCCCTCTCTCTCTCCCTCTCTTTGTCTCTCTCTGTCTCTCTCCCTCCCTCTCTCCTCTCTCCCTCTTTCTCTCCCTCTCTGTCTCTCTCCTCTCTCTCTCCCTTTCTCTCCCTCTCTGTCTCTCTCCCTCTCTCCTCTCTCCCTCTTTCTCTCCCTCTCTGTCTCTCTCCTCTCTCTCTCCCCCCTCTCTCTCCCACCCTCTCTCCCTCTCTGTCTCTCTCCTCTCTCTCTCCCTCCCTCTCTGTCTCTCTGTCTCTCTCTCTGTCTCCCTCTCTCTCTCCCTCTCTTTGTCTCTCTCTGTCTCTCTCCCTCCCTCTCTCCTCTCTCTCTCCCTCTTTCTCTCCCTCTCTGTCTCTCTCCTCTCTCTCTCCCTCTCTCCTCTCTCCCTCTTGCTCTCCCTCTCTGTCTCTCTCCTCTCTCTCTCCCTCCCTCTCTGTCTCTCTGTCTCTCTCCTCTCTGTCTCTCCTCTTTCTCTCCCCCCCTCTCTCCTCTCTCTCTCCCTCCCTCTCTGTCTCTCTGTCTCTCTCCTCTCTCTCTCCCTCTTTCTCTCCCTCTCTCTCCTCTCTCCCTCTCTCCTCTCTGTCTCTCTGTCTCCCTCCTTCTCTCTCCTCCCCTCCTTCTCTCCCTCTGTGTCTATCTCTCTGTCTCTCTCTCCCTCTCTCCCCCCACTCTTTCTCTCCCCCCCCCACCCACAAAGCAAGGTGGGAAGTAGATTTCTCAGTGGTTTACACCCACCCGCGCCCACACACCATGCCAGAATGCCCGTGAGATGTTTTGGAATACAGATGTGATGTTAGTCTGCGTTTGTGTGTGCTTTGGTCTGAGGGTCCCTGGTGCTCTTTGAATCCGGTGGCTTTCTTGCAGATGTTTCTTTCTTTTTTAAAAAAAGTTTTTTATTAGTAATTCAAAATTAAAAACATTGGACATAGATATGACATCGCTGGTCCCAAGCATCTTCCAACACTTTAAGTTAATTCATAATATACTAATGATGATATAATAATATATTCCTTACACCTTATACGTTATTTAAACATAGTATAATATTAATCATTTATACCTTATTCCTATACAATTATACATATCTATACTTCCATATACCTATCTATACAATTCACATACATATTTATCTATAATAACGTATATAATTCTAGTCTAACACTACACATTTGTCTCGGCTATCCTCCTTTTATCTAACCATTCATAGAATTTTACCCAGATTTTATAGTACAATGTTTCGCTTTTATCCTTGAGTTCCAAGGTGAGTCTATCCATTTCTGCGCAGTTGAAAATTTTTAGTAGTATTTCCTCTTCATTTGGGGCATCTTACTCTTTCCACTTCTGCGCAAAGGCTTTCCCAAAAGGAAAAATTCCGGTTTGACTTCTATGCTTATTAGCAAAATTTCTTCCAACCAACTCTTTATCAGATTCCAATATTCTTTTGCCTTTGGGCATTCCCACCACATATGATAGAAGTTCCCCGGAGTCACCTCGCACTTCCAATATGCCGAAGAATTTCCCTTATTGATTTGTGCTAATCTTGTGGGGGGGAGGTGCCACCTATAATACATCTTAAATAAGTTTTCCTTATATGAAGTTGCCAATGTAATTTTTAAATTTTTTTCCCAGAGAGTCTGCCAATTGTCCAAATCAATACTATGCCCAAAATATTTACTCCAAATTATCATTGTTTCTTTGACTTGTTCCTCAATCATGTCTTGTTCCAATAAATAGCAATATAGTTTACTTATGGCCTTGCCCTCCCTGCTTAATAAAATCTTATCTAATTGTGATAATTCTTTCTTTATACCCCATTCCTTTTTGTCTTTGCTAAATTTAGATTGTATTTGGAGGTATGCCCACCATTCCAATTCGATTCCTTCTTCCTTTAAAATGTTTCTCGCTTTCAATTCTTCTCTCTCATTCAGAATATCTTTATAGGTGACAAGCCCCCCCTAATTTAGTAAAATTTGGATGAGTATACATTTCCAAAGTTGACACCCAGTTGGGAATTTCCATATAATTACTTCTTCTTAATCCAGATATCTAATAGAGCCCTCCTGATATAACGCCTCCAGAAGTACTGATGGACTTTATACTTTTTCTCCCATAAAATAACATGCCATCCTGTTTGTAAATTGTTGCCTTCTAGATGTTTCATGACCCAACTAGATAACATCATCAGTGCTAGAAAGGAGGGTTGTGTGTGAAGAGGAGGAGGGAGGGAGAGGAGGAGGAGGAGAAGGAGGAGAAGCATAGGGAGGACAAAAGATTGCCCAATCCTCTTCCTTCAACCCTCCACCTTTTCTACCGCTAATGACATTATCTAGTTGGGTCACGAAACGTCTGGAAGAAAACCTCCAAGCTCAGAGACCACCAAGGACCCCTTCATTTCAACCCTGAGCCACAAATGCTCTCCTCTATCGGTGTCTTGTGATCTCTTTTCCTGGGGAATGTTTCCTGCACCTTATAAATGAAGCAGCGTGACTTTTGGGAAGGCGTGGGGGTGGGGGCGGATCACAGAGTCTCATCAACCTTTTCTCTTTCCAGGCCCCTGGTGGCCTCCAAGGGAGACAAGCTGGAGCTTCAGGATTGCTTGGAGTACAGTCGGAGGGCCAAGGTAACCCCAGTTGTCCCCCATTATTCTCACCTGGGATAAAGGAGGGTGCAGAACAGCTCCCGTTTCTGCATGGCAGCTTCATCCGGATGTCGTGATTGCAAAATGTATGGAGGGGTGGTTTTGGGGTGGGGGGTTGGCCCTCCCTTCTTTCCAGCCCAGTGTCCTCGGTCATCCCAATGGCCAAAGAAGACAGCAAGAGGCAGTCCTAGACTTACAACGGTTTGTTTAGTGACCGTTTGAAGTTACAAGGACACGGGGAAAAAAGCAACTTAGAACCATTTTTCATACTTGGGACCGTTCCAGCTGGCCGAGAACAAAAACCAGCAGCCCCCACTCCCCGTTAGGAATGCTGCCTGCGCCGATGTCCTTGGTCGGGAATCTGCTGCCTCCCTCCGCCCCTTCCCCCACCCCTTTTCCAAATGATCTTCTTCATTCTCTGCTTTTCTTCTGCAGATGAAAAAAGTTCGGACCATCACGACGAAGAGTAACTCCATTCGGCAGGGGAGGTCCAAGACGCTGCCCGTGTCCATGAATGGGAAGGATGACGATTTATGGTGCACAGAGTTGGAAAGGTGAGGGGTGGGCAGGGCGAGGGAACCCGTGATATGGGGGTGGGGAGGAAGGAAGGGGTGGGAAAACACGTCAGTCCTGGAATGGCTCCCAAAGGGAAGACTCTAGGGCAGCTTTGAGATGGGTGGACTTCCACTCCCAGAATTCCCCAGCCAGAATGCTTTGAGATGCCCAGAATTCCCCAGCCAGAAGGCTTTGAGATGGGTGGACTTCCACTCCCAGAATTCCCCAGCTGGCAGGCTTTGAGATGCCCAGAATTCCCCAGCCAGAAGGCTTTAAGATGGGTGGACTTCCACTCCCAGAATTCCCGAGCCAGAAGGCTTTGAGATGGGTGGACTTCCACTCCCAGAATTCCCCAGCTGGCAGGCTTTGAGATGCCCAGAATTCCCCAGCCAGAAGGCTTTGAGATGGGAGGACTTCAACTCCCAGAATTCCCCAGCTGGCAGGCTTTAAGATGGGAGGACTTCCAGAATCGCCAAGCCAGGGTTGGCTTAATGACAGCAGGGTTTGTTTTATGACCACTGCATTCACTTAATAAAATGGTTGCAAAATCAGCCACGGTCCTGCTTGGTGATCCTCATAACCTGTGAGCGAAATTGCCGCCTCAATGACCGTCATAAGTCCAGGAGTCCTTGTGCCTGTGCCTTGTACTTGGCAAAGAGGATGCATCAATTATTCTGCGTTTATTCTACAAGCTGTAGACTCCAAAAAGCATTTTCCCCAACCCGTTTCTCAGATATATTGGTGTTCATACGTTTTCATGCAGACCTGGGTGTTGTCCTGCTAATTGGGGGTGGGGGGAGGTCAGGCTTCTCTTCCAACCTTATTTAAGGACCCCGGGTTCGAAGAGACCCACTTTGCAATTTTCTCGTCTTGCAAGACCTCCTCTTTCTGCTGTTGTTCTCCCTCTGTCGTGTTCTTGAGATGTTTTGAGTATTTCCTTGGCAATTTCTCGGTGTTGTTTTACAGCTTGCAGAGGGCAACCTGTGACTCTGTGAGTAAATGCTCTCGTTTCCCAGTATGAAATGCCCAAAAAAGATGTGTCCCCTTGAAACATAAGATAACCGTAAAATTCTGGGGTCCTGGGTGCTCTCTGACTTTGGTGATTTTCTTGCAGATGTTTCATGACCCAACTAGGTTACATGATCAGTGCTAGAAGGGTGGGGAGTTTGTGGAGAGGAGGAGGAGGAAGATTATGGTGTCCTGGGTGCTCTCTGACTTTGGTGGCTTTCTTGCAGATGTTTCATGACCCAACTAGATTACATGATCAGTGCTTCCCAGCTGGGTTTGGACAACCAACGTCAATGAGAGAAGCTGGATTCTCTCTTTTTAACGACTGCATGACTCGCTTAATGACTGCAGTGACTTAACCACCGGGGGGGAAGAAGAGGGGAAAAATTGGGCACGATTCATTAACGACTGACTTGTTTAGCAATAGAAACTTTGGTCGTAAGTCGAGGACTAGCTATATTCATCTTTTGGGTTCACTGATGGGATCAAAAAAGGGTCCCCTTCTTTTGTGTGTGTGTGTGGGGTCCTAACCCCTCTCCTTGCGGATTGGGCAGAGGGGCTGAGCTAACGGTCTCTTCTCCCCCCCCCCCCCAGGATCTTTGGCTTCCCTCTCCACTACACCGACGTGTCTAACATGGGTCGCCAGGCACGTCAGAAGCTGCTCGGGAGGTCGTGGAGTGTCCCCGTCATCCGCCACCTCTTTGCCCCCCTGAAGGATTATTTTTCCTGTAATTAGCCTGCAGGGGTCCTGTGGTCTCCCGGGTGGAAGGAGAAGTGCCGAGACCCCCCTCGACATGCCCTCCTTAAAGGAGACCTCCTCCGCAGAAAAACTCTTCCCATCCACGACTTTCTTCCAAGCTCGCCAGATCTTTGCGTTCCCGCTGTGCCAAAAAACAAACAAACAACCAAGCAAACAGATTTTTGGGGGAACTGCAGAGAGGTAGCATTCACCCCTCGTCTTGTGCGGACGGGGAAACTGAGGCTGCTCGAATGAAGAGCCATTTCCCGACCAGCCGCAAGAACCAAAGCGATAACTTGAAAACGGGAAAACTGCAGGATGGAACTCCAAGGACACCCGTCTGTCTGTAGCAATGAGCCAGCTTGCCTTGAGTTTTTTCCCCACTGTTCGCGCTGGGAAAAAAAACAGGAAAATTTTTCTTTTCTTTTTTTTTCTTTTTCAAGTTTTTTTTTTTAAAAGAATGTAAAACTTTGGGGGATGGGGGTGGAGGGGTGGGATTGGGGAGAGACTTTTACAGCCATTTTGCAGCCGGATTTGAAAATTCCTAGAGAGGAATTTGGGCTGGATGCAAACCGGGCGATAATCCTACAACACGGAGCCAAAATGGGAAGGTAAAAAAAAAAAAAGAAGCGTGCCATACGCTGTTATACTTTTAAATTACATGATGCCTTTAATGCATTGGGGGATATTTTAGTGCAAAGAACTCTTCTTCAACCCCGCTTCAATTTTCGCTGGGTGTTTTCTTATTTTTTTAAAGAGCTGTGCGAGAGCATTTGCACAACTGTGGTCCTTTCAGAGGCAGGGAAATTCCCAGCAGACAGCGGAGGAAAACGGGAAACAAAAAAAGACAATCTACAAATGTTTACTGTGGTTTGGCCTTCCCTCTTTGAAGAATCCAACCCCTTGCAGAGAGAAAAAGAGTTTAAAAGCTGCTACATCAAGATTTTCAAACCCTGTAGCTGCCTTTCCGTGCTTGGACCCCAGCGTCCATAGGACCCCCATCCATAGATGCTGCTATTTTCATCCGTTGGATCGTTTTCTTTGACTGTCCGTTCTTCAAACCCTGATTTCAATAGACCAGGATTGGGTGGGATGGACGCCACCCCCCTGGTGGGATAAAGACACCCTGAGATTTTGTAGAGTCTTTCTGCTCACTCGTTTCCTAATCTGAAATTTGCCATGGTTTTTGGTAATCGGCAATCCCACGTTTGCCTTGGTGGGCAAGTGGTTGGGCTACACATCGATCCCTTCCTCTGGACTTTTCCCGGTGTTTGTATGAACCAAACCACGAAAATCATTGCAGGAGACAAGTTAACGATCCTTTGCATTCTCTGCAACCGGGATGCCTGTCCACAATCAGAGATGTCTATATATATATTTTCTCTAGATGAAGCAAAACCTCTTTCGACACATTGGCAAAAATGGGGGTGGGGGGAGAGGTGCCCGTGTTACTCTTGAACCAACTTCCAACTTGCCATCAGAGATTGGGGGGCGGGGGGGGGAGCTTGGCTTGGATGCCAAGTTGCCAAAATCCATCCGGGAACAAAACTTTTGGATTGCAGATGGTCGATCGGTTAGGAAAGTTTTCTCGAGTCATGGGAATATTGTCAAGAGTCATCACTGCTCCAGTTTGGTACATTTTTTCCCTCCTTAGGGCAAACAGGAGCTGTTGGGGTCTCTCCTTCCTTTTCCTTGTCAGTATTTGAGGTTGCCAAAGGAAGGCCACTTCACATTATCCGACGATGCAGCTTCTGCACACTCCAGAAGGCGTTGCATCAATGGGGAAGCGTGCAAAAGGCGTCCGGCTATAATCAGTTCTGTGCCAAGAGGATTGCCCACATCTGGCTCTCTGCCCACCTCTTGGCCAGTCTTTCCTTTGCCCAATGCCCGCTGGCAATCCTCCAGCTGCTGCTGGCATCCCAATGGATCCTACGCCGGTAGGAATGACGAGTCTCAGGGACGGGCAAGTGCCATTGAAAACGGATGCCAGTAATATAAGGCCAGAAGTAGAGATTCCTTGGACGTGTGTGTGTGTATCGCATTCCTGAGCCACTGAAATCCCTGCCCCGAATTAGGTGAAGTGTGTGTCTGTGAATCCGTGGACGTGCGAATGCCGTGGGTGATACCTCCGGGCGTGGGACAATCATTACTGTATTATATGTTTTAGGTGCGTTTGCTGGTTTGTGAACTGAATCCTTGGTCCCGTGAATGAAGCTTGCATGCCACAAGCGAAAGGAATGAGGGTCAACGGGGAATTCTGCAGACCCCCCGACTTGTGGGGCTGTTCAGGGGACGGGGGTGAAAGTGTGGGTGCTTGTAACTAGCCATTTGCTGTACCTTCTGCTTTGACCCCTTTGAAGAGTATAGCAAATCTTTCATCTTTGGTCTCCGGGAAGATTTCTATTGGATCCCTTCTGGTTTGTAAGAGAATATTAAAAATGAATAAAAAAAAAATCTTGCCCTCCCCAAAATAGCATAATAAAACCTCCTTTTTACGGCATTTTAAACATTACAGAAATGACATTTCCAAGATGTTCAAAGATGTTAACGTTGGTGCTATCTTTTTTTATACTTTTCTAACGTCAAAACGGTATGTGTGCTTTTATATACTCTTCTTTTTAAAAAAAAAAATTCTTTTTTTCTTTCCTTTCTTTTTTGGGGGGGACAGAAGCTCAACCCCAAAAAAAGGACGGCTGCAAGTGAGCCTTAGCGGGGGTGGGGGAAATCCTCCCACCCCACAACTTTTTTTCTTCGGTGTTTCTTAGTGCTGGAAACAAAATGGTTTTGACACACATTTGCCTTAAACATTTATCATGGTTTAATTAAAGTCAGTGTTCTTCTATGACAGAGCGTGGCCCGTTGTTTTTATTTGGGGTGTGTCGTGTCTTCGTAAATGGCCCAGCATAATACAGAGGGCGGGTTGTGCAATGGGCATCCACTTTTGAAGATAGATGAGGTCCAAGCCTTCAGGGCAGGAATGAATAAAATGACGGCAACTTTAAGTGCCGTGGACTTCAACTCCCAGAATTCCCAAGGCAGCCATACATGGCTGGCTCAGGAATTCTGGGAGTTGAAGTCCACAACTCATAAAGTTGCCATAGTTATTCATCCCTTTCTTAAGGGAGAGCATTGCCCAATTCTGTCCTTCCTAAATTTGATTTTTTTTTAATTAAAAAGTTTTATAAGAAATACAAACATTTCTCCCCCCCACCCTTTCCCCCTCCCCCCCACCCTCCTCCCTAGACTTCCCAGAACAGGCACAGCGTATAGCGTTCACAAACATAAAGCTAAAATATGCTAACAAATTATTGCATTCATATTCTCCCGAGGTCTTTAACTCCTTATAGCTCAAAAACTATAAACATAAACTACTTAAAAATATTTCATTCATAAGATATTTGAATCTTCTTGTTTGGGTACTTTTTTTGCATATAGTCAATCCATCTTCTCCATTCTGATATGTATCTTTCATTTGAATGGTCTTTAAGATATGATGAAATTTTTGCCATCTCAACCAGATGCACAACCTTTAATGTCCATTTCTCAATGGTAGCTGGATCTTCCTTCTTCCAGTACTGTGCCACCAGTAACCTGGCAGCCGTTATTAAATTCAAAACCAACTTAGTCTCTATTAAAGTACAATCCGTGACTATTCCCAACAAAAAAAAAATGGTGTAAATTTAATTTTTTTCCTTAAAATATTTTGAATAATCCATCATATTTTAATCCAAAAAGCCTTAATTTTTTTTACATGTCCACCATATATGAAAATATGTAGCATCTTCACACTCACATCAATTTATGAGATCTTTATGAAGGTCTACTTTTTCCTTCAGTGGGTGGGAAAGGATGCAATTGGGGTGGGATGAGGTCTTTCCCCATCTGTGAGTTGCAGCTTTGAAGGGCCTCCGGTCCATTTTAGGAGTTTGAGGGGACTGAATTGAATATAAACCCCTGCAGCAGTTTGAGAGGGGCTGCGTGTTGAATATGGAATAGAATATAGCACTGATGGCTAACCTTTTTGCTGCCGCATGCCAAAAGGGGGGGGGAATGCCCACACCCATAATTCAATGTGCCCCCCCAATGCATGCGTGTGTGACCCCCCACCCCCCGGCGCTCTCCCAGCTTTTGGCACATGATGGCACAGTGGGGCCTGGCAGCCCCGTTTTTTTTTGCCCTCCCCAGGCTCCAGAGCCTTTCTAGGAGCCTGGAGAGGGCAAAAACGGCCTCCCCCCACCCCCACCCGGAGGCCCAGCCCATTTGCCAACTTCCGGTGTGCTCAGAAGGCCCGAAAATCAGGTGGCAGAGCTGAGCTAGGGCAACATTCAGTGCCCACCGATATGGCTCTGGGTGCCACCATAGGTTCGCCATCACGGGAATATAGAATATTGACCAAGTGGGATTAGACATACAAGGAAGTTGTTTCCGGTGCATAAGCTGTTTGCAAAAAAACACAGGGTAATTCCACCAGTAGTGGGTTCCACTTAATTTCGCTGCGGGTTCTGAACTGTTGAGTGTCTGGGATGACATCCGGGTGGGCGAGCGGAGCCTCCTACCGCTGCTACCAGTTCTCCCAAACTGGAGTGAACTGGTAGAAATCCACCACTGAATTCCACACTTGGGATACTGCATTTTGGTCACCTTCCAAAAAAGATGTTGAGAGGCTGTTGGTTTGAGCGCCGAGCTTGGCAATATGGTTGCAAACGTTTCGTCACCATTCGAGGAGACATCCTCAGTGTGTTTTGAATTGACAAAACCCAACTCGAGGTGCACTGATGACGTCTCCTCCAACGGTGACGAAACGTTTGCAACCAAATTGCCGAGCTGGGAGCTCAAACCCAACAGCCGAGCTACTAATATTCAAACACATTTCAGATGTTGAGACTTTGGAAAAAGCGTAAAGAAGAGCATGTCAGACTTCGATGCTATCTCAAAATAAATGAATTTCCAAACTGCCAATCTTTAAGGAAATCTTTTCTTTAACTGAGCACAGCCACCGGATCATGACTCAATGCGGACAAGACTGACCTTTTGCCCCCCAATCCCTCCCTTTCCGATCCCCAAATCTCTGCTTCTCACTGGCTATCTTCCAAGTCATTCTTCAGACTTCTTGTCTCGTCATTTCCCAGGAATGTCTCCCCCCTTCATTTCCACGACAACCTGACTTCAAAGGGATTTAGCAGGCAAAAGTTCAGAGCTTATCTCTCTCCTCTGCTGTCTATGCCAGCGTCGAAGTGCTGACAGAGCAGCTAAGATGATTTAAGGGCCTGGGGACTAAAACATGAAGAACGGCTGCAGAATTTGGGAGGGACATGATAGCAATATTCCATTATTCGAGGGGCTGCCCCAAAGAAGAGGGGTGGGGTCCAATTATTCTCCATAGCATCAGAAGACAGGACAAGAAGCAATGGATAGAAACTAATCAAGGAAAGAAGCAACCTGGAATTCAGGAGAAACACTCCTAACGGTGAGGACAATTAACCAATGGAACAGCTGGCCTCCAGAAGTTGTGGCTACTCTTATCACTGGAGGTTTTCAAGAAGAGACTGAGCAGTCACTTGTCTGAAATGGTATAGGACAGTGATGGGTAACCTTTTTGCCGTCGCGTGCCAAAACCGGGGGGAGCACAGGGGGGTGTCACGTGCACATACCCACACCCATGATTCAATGCGCCCTCCCCGCGGATGTGCATGAGACCCTCCGTGCTCCCCCTGCTTTTGGCACGTGATGGCACGGTGGGACTGATAGGCCCGTTTTTCGCCCTCCCCAGGCTCCAGAAGCTTTCTAGGAGCCTGGGGAGGGCAAAAACAGCCTTCCCCACCTCCGGAGGCCCTCTGGAGGCATGAAACAGCCCGTTTCCCAACTTCCGGTGGGCCTGGAAGGCCCAAAAATCAGCTAGCTGGCACGCACATGCACGCTGGAGCTGAGCTAGGGCAGTGCTTGCGTGCCCACAGATATGGCTCCATGTACCACATTTGGCACGCGTGACATAGGTTCGCTGTGGAGATGGTGTTATCTCAGTAATTGGCAAACCGTTGCTGAGTAAACAACGTCAGCACAAAGTCCTAATCTTATCAGAGATGTGAAGACAGAAATGTAAAGACAGGATGTCTGGCAGAGACCCTATATCAAGATATGCAACCCAGCACGTAGCATTGTTTGTCACAGGAATAACATGAGGGAAACACGAGGGATCCAATGTGGAGTTCACGAGCTTTCTGTAGCCAATCAGGATCAGTAAACGTTGATTGATGTTTTGCCATGATAGTTGTAAAATGACAATAAAAGGAAGCCTTCTGGATGGAGTCAGGGTGCCTTCCCCAAGGTACCTCACACCGAGGTGCCTTGATCAAGGGGCCTTCCACCCGAGGGGTCTTCCCGTGAACCCTCATCCTGCCTAAGCATCTTTCTTCATCGAAACAACAGTTCGCCATCACGGGTACAGGATCTCCTGCTTAAGCAGAGGGCTGGACTAGAAGACCTCCAAGGTGCCTTCCAGCTCTATTCTGATTCTGATTCTAATGGTACAGTGCCAATAAGAGAAAGTAGTAGGAAAGATGAGAAGGATAATAGTAATACAGCCCTGCTACATGGGTAAATATCCTTGGGAATAAGACAGTGCGGTGGGAATTAGGTATTCACAGAGTGATGGCACGAGGGAACAAAATTGTTTCTAGTTGTTTTGACGTGCAACGCCCAAGCCATAGATGACACCAAGCTAGTCACGACAGGAAAGAGGAAAAGAATTAGGGGTGGGAGTGAGGAATTCTTTAGCTTGGGGTGTGGGGGGGGGGCAGAGGGTGTGTGTGTACCAGAATCAAAATAAATAAATTGAGGAAGAGCCGCTTTTTGAGTCTTCCAATTGGGATGAATGAATGTGCCATCTTTACTTACTTTACTTTACTTTATTTGATTTATATACCGCCCTACTCCCAAAGGACTCAGGGCGGTCAACAGCCAAACAGTAAAAATACATAGATACAAAATTTAAAAACAAAGTAAAATCGAATTAAACAATTTGGCCCAGACAAATTAAAACACCCCAATCATTTAAAAATCGATTAAAATTTGCATAATTAAAAAGATTAGGCCAGGCCCACCTGGTGGAATAAAAAGGTCTTAAGAGCGCGACGGAAGGTGCGCAGATCCGGGATCCTCTGTATCTCCGGGGGGAGCTCGTTCCAGATCGTAGGTGCCCCCACAGAGAAGGCTCTCCCCCTAGGGGGCGCCAGTCGACATTGTTTGGCCGACGGCACCCGGAGGAGCCCCTCTCTATGATCTGGCTGATATCCTGGGATTCTTCTATGACTGCTTTCCCGAAATTAAGTTATATTACATCTACCGCATTCCCACTTTCTACTAGATAAGTTACACTGCATGAAAAATTGAATCCATGCTGCCGTCTCATCATTACGGCATCATTATGGATCAGGGGTGCTATTCACTCACCTTCGCTAGTGGTTTGCAAATGTGGGCGCACGCACCACTCTGTGCATGGACAAGACCTTCTGCGCCTGAGTGTCAAAAATGGGACGTGATGACGTCCGGGCGGAATGGCAGAGCCTCCCGCAGCTGCCGCTACCAGTTTGCCTGAACCGGATATAACCGGCTGTATACCACCACTGTGTGGAATACCAATCAAGTTAATTAGGATCTTAGGAGTGATGGACAGCTAGGCGAACACACAGAGTTGGGTGGAAAACACAAATTGTGCGGGTGGATAAATGACGCTTCGTACTTTAGAGGCCTGAAGGAGACACCAAGAGAGTAGGATGGTAGAAGGAGCTTCCTTGGGTAGAATAAACACAGTCTGGAAAGTGAAGGGAAGAATAGAATGAATTAGAATTAGGATAGAAGTTGGAAGGGACTTTGGAGGTCTTCTAGTCCAACCCCCTGCTCCAGTGGTGGGTTGCTTCCGGTTCGCACAAACCAGTAGTGAAAATTTGTAGTAGTTCGGAGAACCGGTAATAACATTGGCTGGCCACGCTCCCGAACTGGTCCCTGGCCCGGTCGCCACTCGCTTACCCCACCCACCTCATCATAGCCTTTTTTTTTTAACATTTAAAAGCATTTTTTCTACAACCTCTTCGGCTGAAAAAATGCTTTTAAAAATTAAAAAAAAAGCCACTGACGATCGCGCGACTCAGCTGGGATCGTCAGAGGCTTTTAAAGCATTTTTTCTACACTTCTTCAGCTAAAGAGGTTGTAGGAAAAAAAAATGCCTTTAAAAGCCTTTGGCGATCCCAGCTGAGTTGCCTGATCGTCAGAGGCTTTTAAAAGCATTTTTTTCTGCAACCTCTTAAGGTTGTAGAAAAAATGCTTTTAAAAGTAAAAAAAAAAAAAGTTGACCACGCCCACTCAGTCACATTATCCCCCACCAAGCCACGCCCACAGAACTGGTAGTAAAAATTTTTAGAACTCACCCCTGCCCTGCTCATCACAGAGTGTTAAAAATATTTCTGCCATTATTTGACTCCTCTTCAAAATGCACGGGAGATAACTAGTCTCCACCAATTTCCTCTGTCTGTTCCAGACTTGGGAACGGCTCAGTCTGATGTAGGCATTGACATAACATGCTAAACCAGCACAGATCAAAGCCTCCGAGCTGCATTTTAAATAGGATGCTAAACTTGTGTAATCTGGATCAATTAATTCTGTGGCTTTGTAAGATGCAGCCTCCAGGCCTGTTCGTCTTAGTCTTTGTAGTGCAGTATTTTTCAACTTGGGCAGCTTTTAAAATGTGCGGACTTCTACATATCTTAAAGCCGCCAGGATGAAAAATATTGATGTAGTGTATAAAACCATGCAATTAGCTTTAGTAAAGTTGTGTGATGTTCAAAGCCATTCTAGATTTAATTGCAAAGGAATCCCTCAATTCTCAGATCATGGTTTGCTAAACAAACTGTGGGGAGAAGTATCTCTCTGACTCACTTTCAAACTGGGAGAAAAGCATTGGAAACATGGAGGCTGATTGGAAAGATAGTTCATTGATGAAGCAGAAGCATCAATGTGATTCTGGGCAGCTGACAAAATGGGAGTTGAGAGGGTTTTTTTTTTTCATACAATTTTTTTTAAAAAAGTTTTTTATTTTTTAAACAAACAAACATTTAATACATCAGTTTTCTCTTCCCTGTGACATCTCGGTGTTATCTTCCAAAGTTCTTTCTTCTTCTGTCATTTCTTCTATCTTGATCCTCATCCAGTCCATAATATCAATTCATCACTAACATAATATTCTACTCATCACATATTTATACATATAAATATGTGACAAAATGGGAGTTGTGAGTGGGGTATTTTTTATACCTTCTTTGGGCTCTGTATTTGAGCTTCCTGTTCCAGAACATGTCCTTTAATGTTCTATTGGCTGTTGTCAGATTCCTATGGGGTTATGTAGGATCATAGCTGGGTCTAGAGGCAAAAGAGGAAATGCAAATCCCAGGTGCTTGTCTGAGCTAATCTGGTCAACCTCTGGCTACTTAGGTGTGGGGCTGCTTCTAATGCTACCACTCTGTCTTTGTTCAGACTTTGCTGCAGGGAGTTTCAAAATATCCTGTCTTGAATGGATGGCTGCCTGCAGTCTTTGCTTTGCTTATGAATAGAGCTATCTAGATATTTGTCTTCCTCTTTCAATAAGCTCTTCTCAAGAAAGACCTGGGGGTTGCTTTCTTCCTCAAAAAAACATATTTTTCCTTTTGGGGGTAATATAATATTCTGCCTTTTTAATATTTCCCAAAATATTTCATTTTTTGGGGAGAGGGGGAAGGGCTTCCCACAAAACCCACATGAACTAGTTCATACCTATTACTAAGCCATACATGGAAAAATTCAAAAGAGCTGCGTTTGTTCAACATGCTGAATCTAATCAAAATGAACTTCAAAATTAATTCAAAATAAGGCAATTTCTCCTTATAGAATATTAAGCAAAATCACCCTCTGAAAAAAATTATGCAAAGTTGATTTGGTTTAAATTGCGGGGTTTATTTCCACCCCATGGCCAAAGAGCTTAATATGTGGCAGGAGGATAAAGTAAGAGTGAATCACCAAAGGATTTGGATTTAAAGCCCAGATTTAACCCTCTTGCAAAGCTTTAAAACAGTGTTTCTCAACCTTGGAAGCTTGAAGATGGGTGGACTTCAACTCCCAGAATCCCCCAGTCAGCAGGGCTGGCTGGGGGATTCTGGGAGTTGAAGTCCACCCATCTAAAAGCTTCCAAGGTTGAGAAACACTGCTTTAAAAGTATCTTTGCAATCAAATGGCCTTCCCTGCCCTTTCAGCCTCCAAGAAAATGAGCCGGAGGGAAAGAGCGCCCTGGAAAGCCAAAGCCGCTCTAGTACAGAACTCATTGCCCCGGCAGCGGCAGTCCAGCGGAAGCTCCTAAACCTCGATTGGCTGCTAAGGCCAGGCCGCGCCCACTCCTGCCAGAGCGCCGCCAATGGGGAACGGGAACTGATCAAGCGTTGCCCGGCCTCTTCCGGCCAAAGGGCCGAAATGTGACCAAGACGGGCTGAGGGGCGGCCTAGCGTTAACCTTAATAATAATTTACAGTCATAATACTTTATTTCACTTAATAAATAAAACAGGTTTTTATCATTTTTAATTTTTTTGTATAAATAAATAGAGCGGACGCCTGCATATATTAAAGCGGCTAAGGTCGAGTAAAAAGTGAACTAGGCCTGTTAGAAGCTGGAAGCCATCACCTCAAATTTAGGGGGGCGTGACCTCCTGGGGAGGGGCGTGGCCACCGTCGCCTCAGCCGCAAGGCGGGCTCTTAGCAACGGCGCCGGGCCGAGCCCCGCCCTCCAAGGGGCGTGTCGGGCATCGACGCTTCTTCCCCTTCCGTTTTCCCGCGGGTGACGTCAGCGCGTCTGCCGGCCTGCGCGTGACGTCAGATCCCGGGCGAGGCGGGCGGGGCCGGGCGGAACGGCTGAACCGCTGAGGTAACGGGAGGCGCGGGCGAGGCGGGCGGGAGGCCCCAAACCGAGGTGGCGGCTCCCCGCTCGGCCCTTCTTCCTCTTTCCCCCGCCCAAGGGCTACGGGGGGGTGTTTAATGGCAATTGCGTCCCCCTCCCTTGCGTAGTTGCGGGGGGGGGAGAGAAAAGAGGGTCTATTGGGGGCGGGGTGACGTGGGGGGGGGTCGTGGGGCCTACCCGGCCTGGCTTCCCGCAACCAACCTGGTTACTGTGCCTGGGGGGGGGTATTAGAAAGGCTGGGGAGGGCCCGCCACCCGTTTCCCCCGCCCCACTTTAGCCCCCCAATGCGGGGAAGGGGCTTGCCCCCCCTCCCCCAAATGAGGTGGCTGCCCTTCCCCCTTATGGGTTGGGGGGGGCTGTGTATGGTCCAAAGAAGGGGCTTCTCTCTCCCTCCCCCCCACCCTTTGACCTCTAAGGCGCTGCTTTTGAGGAGTGGTCTGGCCCTCTTCCCCCCCCAAGGCCCTGCTATCCCACCCCTCCTTTCTTGGGGTGGGGTCTGGCCCTGCCTGGGGGAGGGGGCTTCCCTGCCCCCAAAGCTACTTCAGGCTGGGGCCTGTGGGTGGGTGTCACCCAGAGCCCCTTCACCATGTGGGGGGCGGGGGGGGGCTCCTTGCCTGCAGAAAAGGGTGGGGAGGGGGCTACTATATATATGTGTGTGTATATATATATATATATATATATATATATATATATATATATATATATATATATATTAGACTATATTATATTATACTATACTATACTATACTATATACACTATACTATATATATACTATACTATATACTATACTATATATACCTATATAGCCTAGGATAGTGGATGTGATTTCACTGAGCTATGGCTGCAATTTGAAAAACTTGATTTACGTAGGAAAATACCCGGCTGAAGAAAAATACATACTTTTAAACCTACGATAAGAGAAGAAAGCATATATTTATATTTATATTTCATTTATTTTATGAAATTTCCACCCTGCCTTTCAATGACTTTCTCCTCTCCGCAAGTGCAGAGTCCTCTCTGCTTTGGGGGTGGGGGTGGGGGGGGTGAAGGAGGTGCTGCTTTTTTTCTTATTTTATTTTCTTATTTTATTCATTTTTCTTTATTTTATTTCCACTCTTGCCTTTTCAGAGAATTGTTCTGGGCATGTGCAGAGACCTCTCTGCTCTGTGGGCTCCCCACCACCACTCCCCCCCCCACTTTTTCCTATTTTATTTTATTCATAAATTTCCACCCTCCCTTTCTGGGCACGTGCAGAGTTCTCTCTGCTTTGTGTGTGTGTGTGTGTGTGGGGGGGCTTTTTCCTATTTTATTTTATTTTATTTCATAAATTTCTACCCTCTCTTTCAGGGAGTTGCTCTGGGCATGTGCAGAGTGCTCTCTGCTTTTGGTGGGGGTGGGTTTTCTATTTTATTTTATTTTATTCATACATTTCCACTCTGCCTTTCAAGGAGTTGCTCTGGGCATGTGCAGAGATTCCTTGCTGCTTTGGGGCTTGGGGTAGGGGTTGGGGCTGCTTTTTCTTCTTCTGACTTGTTTTATTTTATTTATTTTAGTCTTAGATTTCTTTAACTGACTTGCTCTGGGCATGTGCAGAATCCTCCCTCCTGGGTGGGGTGGTGGCAACTGCTTTTTTTTCCCTTCAGAGTGTTTATTTTTATTTTATTCTTAAATTTTCACTTTGCCTTTCCTCGACTTGCTCCAGGCATGTGCAGAGGCCTTCCTGCTGGTGGGGAAGAAGGGCTGCCTCCCCCCCCCTTCAGATTGTTTTATTCTTAAATTTCCACCCCTGCCTTTTAATGACTTGCTCTGGGCATGTGCAGAGTTCTCCCTCCTCCACTTCCCCTCCCCTCCCCTCCCCTAAGACCACTGAGAGAGAATGCCTGGCTCCCCAAACTCAGCTTGTATTTAGGATTTATTTATTATATTTCATATTTATTATATTCCATTTATTTTTTTCTTCATTTTGGGGTCATTTTTACACCGCCCATTTCTTCTAAGGGACTCTTTGCATCCTCCTTGATACTGCTGGAGGAGGCCATATTTTCTCTCGAGTATTCCCAAAGCGTGCCCCCGAGGTGTGGGTCCCACCTTAGTCTTAATGGCAGAAATGCTCTTTCAGAAGCAGGAAAGCTGGCTCTCCCTGGAAATTGCTGAGTTTGGTTTCCATTTTTTTTTTCTCACCGCTGGCTGGGAGGGGGGCCGTAATCCGGCAGCATTTGGAGGACTGCAGTTGTATGCCCAGTTGTGTGCCTCCCCTCTCCTATAATCTCCTTGCGCAAGGGCTTTTATTTATCTGTTACTATTTATAATAAAATTTATATACTGCCATCTCATTGCTTGGGGCGACTCTAGGAATATCAGTGGGTTTCCTTAGGCTTCGTAACAAGGCATCGTAAAACTGCTTCAGTCGCCAGAATACGGAATCTTTCAAATCCTCTCTGTGCTCTTCTGCACTGTTTTTCAAATTCAGCAACTCGAAAAACGCCTGGACTTCAACATCCAGAATTCCCATGCTTGAGCAAAAGGGGGGGGGGGAGTGTTGGACTAGAAGACCTCCAAGGTCCCTTTCAACTCTGTTATTCTGTTACCACTGAATTGAAGCAAACAGTCTTCAAGCGGCTGAGTGTGAAAAACACCCTGCTTTTAAATCCTTTCTTTTTTTTTATAATATTAATTTGTCACATATCTGAACCGCTCATCTCCCTTGTGTACAGTAAAGTATTACAATACAAAAATATACAGGACGACCACAATGGAGCCCAAAATGTCTGTTGTTAAGACAGTGGTTAAGTGAATTTTGCCCCACTTTTCTTGCCGCCATTAAGTGAATCACTGTTAAGTTAGCCACATGGTTGTTAAGTGAATCTGGCTTCCCCAGTGACTTGGCTTGTCAGAAAGTTGCAAAAAGGGGGAATCACGTGACCCCAGGATGCTGCAACCGTCATAAATACGAATCGGATGCCCAAGTGTCTTTGAGTTTTGATCACGTGACCAAGAGAATGCTGCAACCGTCGTAGGTGTGAAAACTTAAGTCCCTTTTTTTCCTGTGCCGTTGTAACTTTGGTCACTAAATGAAATATCGTAAGTCAAGGACTATGTGTATTAAATATATAGGGAGACAAGGATGTTAAGACAATGTTCAAGCTAATTAAACTTTGAAGGGAGGGCTTTCAGGATACTAAGCAGCTCCTGGCTGGCTGCTTCTCTGAGCTTTCCGTCCAATTCCCGCCTTTCCAGAAGGACAGGAGAGTTGCCTGGCCTGGCCCACCTTTGGGGAGTGAGAGGTGATATTGCCCAGGGCAGGGGCAATAGCAGAGAAGGCCCTCTTCCTGGACTCTTCCCAATTGGGGATCTTTAGCTGATGGGTTCTGCAGCATGCCCTCCCTCTCTGACCAGGTGGGACAACCTGATGTAACGGAAGGAAGACAGTTCCGCAGGTAGCCTGGCCCTTCCCATTCTGATGACAATATCTTCAGCTTCTGCGCCTTGCAGTGTGGTCGATGCTGAAATAATTTCTGTTTCCAATAATCTCTGATTATGAGGGGTCCTTGGTGCTCTCTGAGCTTGGTGGTTTTCTTGCTTTTATAAAAATGAGAGCAAACCCCACTGCCTACTACTGGTAGCACTGATGATGTTACCTAGTTTGGTAATGAAACGTCTGCTAGAAAATCACCAAGCTCAGCCCCAAAGACCCCTCATTTCAACCCTGAGCTTCAAATATTCTCCTCAATCTGTTATTGGCCATCATTGCTTCCTTCATTTTGATCGTCATGCCTTCCGTTCTGCTGAATCTTTCCTTCTTGCGACCCTTTCATCCTATAGTACCTTCAACTGCCTTCTACTATCTCTGACCCCATTAATTTTCTTTTTCCCTCCCCCTTAACTTAAGTTCCTAGTCCTTTGGGTCTAAGGGTGTTAAATTCAGATTTATTTGTCAGTTCCTTTTTGTGTGTGCGTGTGAGAAAACACCTCCTGTCTGGAGTGATTTCTATGCAAGTGAGCAAAGTAGGAGACACCAAATCCCTCATAACAGAAAAGTTATGTGACTCAGTTGCTAATGAGTCTATTTTCCTCATCTTTTCTGGTAGGCCATTATGCCTACAGATTGTGTGTGTGTGTGTAATAGCAATAGCACTTAGATTTACCGATATATTCACAGTTCTTTACAGCCCTCTCTTAAATGGTTTACAGAGTCAGCCTCTTGCCCCCAACAATCAGGGTCCTCAAGGAAGGAAGGACGGATGGAAGGCTGAGTCAACCTGGAGCTGGTCAGGATCGAACTCCTGGCAATGAGCAGAGTCTGCCTGCAATGCTGCATTCTAACCATTACTCTACCACAGCCCTTCCTACCTACCTACCTACCTACCTACCGCACTTAGACTTATATACTACTTCACTGCTTTACAGCTCTCTCTAAGTGGTTTACAGTCAGCATATTGCCCCCAACAATCTGGGTCCTCTAATTATATACATATACATACATACATACATACATACATAAATATGTGTGTGTAATAATAATAATAATAATTTTAATAATAATAATAATAATAATTTTATTTCTATACCGCCCTTCTCCCGAAGGACTCAGGGCGGTGTACAGCCTATTTAAAAACACAGAAACAAAACAACAATTTAAAATTTAAAATAATTAAATAATTAGGCTCCAATTAAAATCCCAGAAATTTAAAATACCCCCAATTTAAAACGTTATGTTAATAGCCCTGCCTGGCGGAACAACAGGGTCTTCAGAGCGCAGCGGAACACCCGGAGGTCGGAGATCCTACGTATTTCGGGGGGCAGTTCATTCCACAGGGCTGGGGCTCCCACAGAGAAGGCCCTCCCCCGGGTGTCGCCAGCCGACATAACTTGGCCGATGGCACCCTGAGGAGACCCTCTCTGTGGGAGCAGACTGGTCGGTGGGAGGCTACTGGTGGCAGAAGTCGGTCTCGAAGGTACCTGGGTCCTATGCCATGGAGCGCTTTAAAGGTGGTAACCAACACCTTGAATCGCACCCGGAAGACCACTGGGAGCCAGTGCAGCTCGCGCAGGAGGGGTGTCACGTGGGCGCAACGAGTTGCACCCATAACCACCCGCGCGGCCGCATTCTGGACCAGTTGGAGCCTCCGAGTGCTCTTCAAGGGGAGCCCCATGTATAATATATATACCCATATATACGAACACTTGTAGAGTGGAGTAAACCTTTTAGCTGAATGTACGCTGGTGGTGAATTCTGGGAATTGGAGAATTGAAGTCCATCCATCTTAAAAGTTGCCATGATTGAGAAAGACTGAGCTACACTCTCTCTGGTAAAGTGAGCTTAAGCGAGTGCCCTAAATTGATGATGACTCAGATGATGTCTAGGAACAAGCTATGGCTCTGAACTCTTGAGTAAAAACCGTGTCCTTTCTCGATCAATTTTTCTCTAGAAAATGGCCGTGAACGTGTATTCCACCTCTGTGACGAGTGATAACTTAAGCCGACATGACATGCTCGCCTGGATCAACGAGTCATTACAACTAACTTTAACCAAGATAGAGCAACTTTGTTCAGGTAAGAGGGACCTCTGAGATCAGAAGACTGTCCGTTCGAGGCCTTTCCTCATGACTATTTCTCCTTTTAAGCAGTTGGAAACGGTAACGGGCTCTCTCTGGTGGGTAGTTGCTTGCCTTCTGACTTAAGTGTAAATTTATGTTATCAAACTTACATCCATCCAGCTCACCAAAGGTGACAGAAGTGTACTGCCTTTGTAGCATTGGCCCAATCTTCTTGAAATTTCTACTTGGAATGCTTACCTTTCCTTCCTGGGGGGGTAGAAGGAGATTCTACCTGCACCACTTTTCGGGCGGTGGGTGTATCTTAAATATGTCTTAAAGTTCTATGCAGTTCTGTGGTGTTAGATGTACCTTGAAATGTCTCATATGGGCAAAATGGTGGAGAGTTGAATAGCAACAGCATTTAGACTTATATGCCGCTTCACCGTGCTTTATTGCCCTCTCTAAGCGGTTTACAGAGTTAGCCTCTGGCCCCCCAACAATCTGGGTCCTCATTTCACCAACCTGGGAAGGATGGAAGGCTGAGTCAATCTTGAGCCAGTCAGGATCGAACTGCTGGCAGTGGGCAGAGTTTGCCTGCTATACTGCATTGTAACCACTGTGCCACTAAGGGAAGAAGGAAAGGAAAGGAAAGGAAAGGAAAGGAAAGGAAAGGAAAGGAAAGGAAAGGAAAGGAAAGGAAGATATTGCAATAGCAATTGAATTTATATGCCGCTTCACAGTGTTTTACAGCCCTCTTTAAGTAGGTTACAGAGTCAGCCTCTTGCCCCCAACAGTCTGGGTCCTCATTTTACTGACCGTGGAAAGATGGAAGGCTGAGTCAACCTTGAGCCAGTCAGGATCGAACTCCTGATAGTTGGCAGAGTTTGTTTGCAATACTTTTAACAGAATAACAGAGTTGGAAGAGAGGTCTCCTTGTCCAACCCTCTGTTCCGGCAGGAAACCCTGTACAATCCCAGACAAATGACTGTCCAACCTCTTTTTAAAAGCCTCCAGGGTTGGAGCGTTCAAAACTTCTGGTGGCAGGCTGTTCCACTGGTTGATTGTCAGAAAAGTTCTCCTTAATTCCAGGTTGCTTCTCTCCTTGATTTATTTCCATCTGTTGTTTCTTGGCTTTCTGGTGCTTTGGAGAATAATTTGACCCCTTCCTCTTTGTGGCAGCCCCTCAAATACTGGACTACTGCTATCCTGTCCCCCCCCAGTCCTTCTTTTTCTCTAGACTGGCCATAAACCAATTCCTGCAACCGTTCTTCATATGTTTTAGCCTTCTTTCTCCAAGTGGAGGCTAAACATCTTTGTTGCTCTTTTCCACACTTCTCATTTCTGTCCTGTATATGAATATTTGGAAATATTTATAAAACACAATATCGAACTACGCGGAAGAAAAGGCTGTGGGAACTGTTGTTTTGCAGTTTAATACCTTCTGGTCCCGGCGGAAGGCCCTTAAGTGTTTGTCACACCGATGGAGACGTCTTCCTTGAGATTAAGCCTCAGAGGAAATGAGTCTGCAGTAGCGACAGTAACCTTGCAGACTTTTAAAATCTATTGTTTTCAAATATAATGCAGATAGGATTACAGGTAGCCCTCGACTTACGACCACAACTGAACCCAAGAAAATCGATTGTTAAATGAGTTTTGCCTGTTGCAAATTCCTGTTACCAAGAGAGACAGTTGATAAGTGAGTTTTGCCCCATTTTACGACTTTTCTTGCCACCTTTGTTAAGCGAATCCCTGCAGCTGTTAAATTAATGGCATGGTCGTTAAGCGAATCCGGCTTCCCCCTCCTTCATTTTGCTCGTCAAAATGTCGCAAAAGGGTCAGTTGTCAATCCCCTGAATTTTGATCACAGGGATGCTGCAACAGTCATAGGTATGAAAAATGGTCATAAGTCACTTTTTCCACTGCCGTTGTTAACTTCAGACGGTCACTAAATGAACGGTTGTAAGTCAAAGACACACCGTAGTCCTATAAGAAAAAAAATCCAGTTTTCAATTTTAGTTTCACCATAAGGAGCTTCTGCAGTGCGACACGAATCGGATCCCAAACATTTCTTGGCTTTATCACAAGTCCGCCAAAAAATTAACCTTCCCAGCTGTGAAGGGTGACTAAATGAATGGTTGTAGGTCAAGGACTCCCTGTAATTCATAGGCGTGTGCAAACTGTGTTGCCTTGAACTCTTTTGAGCACTTCACTTTCAGTGAAGGACCTATGGAGATTCTCGGTCATCCAGATCACGGTTGTCCCCCAAAGGGTGCTTTTTCCAAGAGGCAGCTGGACTTTCTAGGTTTTTCCTTGAAGACGTTTCGCTTCTCATCCCAGAAGCTTCTTCGGTTCTGCCTGAATGGTGGTAGATGGAAGTGTTTATATTCCTTACGGTCATCCGGTCATTAGCCCTTTCTCTGAGGGCTTATCTGTGCCCTAAGGGCCACCTGAATCAGAGTGGAAATGGGCGTGCAACACTTTTCAATGAAGCATCGTCCCTCATTGTGAAACTGGTCTGTCGAGTTCCACACTTGCTATTTCAAGCATTTTGAAAGTGTTTAAGCTAAAAACTCTTCCAACACGCTCTCAAAACAGCCTGATGTGCAAAAAAAAAAAAGATGTTGAGATTCTAGAAAAAGTGCAGAGATGATGAGAGGACTGGAGGCTGAAACATACATGATGAACGGTTGCAGGAACTGGGCCTGGCTGGTCTAGTGAAGAGAAGGACCAGGGGAGACAGGATAGCAGCCTTCCAATATTGGAGGGGCTGCCCCAGAGAGGAGGAAGGGGGTCAAGCTGTTTTTCAAAGCACCCGAAGGCCAGACAAGGAACAATGGATGGAAACTGACCAAGGAGAGGTTCAACCTGGAAATAAGGAGGAATTTTCTGACAGTCAGAACAATCAACCGATGGAACAGAAGTTGTCTTTAGAAGTTGTGGGAGCTTCATCACTGGAGGCTTTCAAGAAGAGACTGGACTACCCTCTGTCAGAAATGGTGTAGGGTCTCCTCCTTAGGCACGGGGTTGGACTAGAAGACCTCCAAGGTCCCTCCCAACTCTGTAATTCAATCTGTCTCAAAGCCCTTTCCAGTTCCTTTCAGCAGTTAAATCTTGAGTGACCAGATCCCTGATCTGCCCTTGTAATCAGCTTCCTTTTAATTAATCATCTTGACTGCTTCAAATCATCTGTTCCATCCCAGGAGCTATTTTTTTTTAAAAAAGACAACCCTTTGCACAAGGCCAAGGACTGACATTTCCTGTCGTAAGGGAAACACAGCAGTATGTTCTCTTAGTACACTGGAAAAACCTAATACAAGTAGTCCTTGAATTACAACAGTTCATTTAGTGACCGCTCAAAGTTACGACATCATTGTAAAAAGCGACTTACGACTGTCACAATGACAACTGTTGCAGCATTCCATATGATCAAAATTCAGATGCTTGACAGCTAATTCACAGACCGTTGCAGTTTCCCAAGGCCATGTGATCCCCTTTTGGGACCTTTTGAGGAGCAAAGTCCATGGGGCAGCCAGATTCACTTAACGTGTTACTCACTTAACACAGTGATTCACTTAACAACCGTGGCAAGAAAGGTCATAAAATGGGGCAAAACTCACCTACCAACTGTCTCTCTCAGCAACAGGAATTTGGGGCTCAATTCAGGCCCTTTGACTTACGACCTCAATTGAGTCCAAAAATTTCGGTACATGTAAGTTCTCGACTTACGACCACAATCGAGCCCGAAATTTCCAGTGTTAAGTAAGACAGTTGTTCAGTGAGTTTTGCTCCATTTTTAAGTGTGAAAAACAGTTACTTTTTTTAGTGCTGTTGTAACTTTGGTCACTAGACAAATGGTTGTGAGTCGAGGACTACCTGTACACCTCAATGCTCTCCAGGGCAGGCTGCGGGATTCTGGGAGTTGAAGTCCACAAGTCTTAAGGTTGCCAAGGTTGGACATAAATGGTTGGACATAAATGTTAGATTTATGCTCTTCAGGGTCTGTTGAGGAAATTGGGATCAGCCAACAGGAATTTCCTTGCTGATCATTGGATGCAGTTGTCAATATTCCAACTGACAAACCCAACCGAAGCAAGTGCGGTTGAGACGATCCAATGTCTGAATGCAAAGCTTTATTGAGTACATCATTCTGACACTGATGAGGGCAAAACCAAATCTAGTTAATTCCCGCGCAAACCCACATAATTAAAATATAGAAGTCTCCCCTTATTAAAGCAGGTCACATGGTCCAATTGAGTCTCTCTGTATTGTTATGAGAAAAACTCTTAGGCTTTGGCAAACACCTGCTGAAGTGTCCTTGGCTCTCATGGCTCAGCTTCTTGATGTCCGGAGCATACTTTCCATCTCAACAACCCCCCCCCACCCCCGGGTGCATTGGCAAGCTGGGAAATGATAATAGTTGCAACAGCAAAAATGTGGTTCTTGTCAGTGTATAAGAGTTCATGAATTGGAATAGACATGGCAACAGATTAGCCAATGGGGACTGTTTGGTGACTCAGACAGTTAGGAGCCTGGGCGTGGCTTAGCTTGATTTATGTATAAAAGAATTGGTTTGTCCTTGCATTATTGCTTCTGTGATTATATTGATTCTGTCCTTCTGTGATTTCTGGTTCTGGCTTCTACTGCATGGGTATTGTATACATGCATCATGCTTTATATAACTGTATATAAAGAAGTTTCTTTTATACATAAATCCTGCTGAATTATTTACTTGTGTGCTGGTTGGATTGCTGCAAACTCTTAACAGTTCAACCACATTTGACAGCAGTTTTGGAGAGAGTTGTATTGGTAGTCTTGTCACCCAGCTGTCCCAACAGATGCAGTGACATTCGAGGAAAAGAGCCATCCAGTGTGGTTGTGGGTGTTTCTGGAGAGCAGGGCCACAAGGTGGATAAAAATTGATTAAAAAAAAAAAATTAAAAAATCAGATTTTTAAAATTTTAATTGGATTCTTTTTATTTAAATCTGATTTTTTTGAATTTTTTATCAAATATATTTTAATAAAATGCTTTTGGAGTAAAAATCTATCTAAAGGTAGTTTTCTATTTAAGATACATGAATAATTTAGTTTATTCAGCATGAAACGGAGCTGAGTTAGGCAGCAAGAGGCTGTATATTCTGCAATATTGGGACTGTCGGTGAGTCAACAGTGGATCAGAGGAGGAGCCACTGCGGGACAGAGATGACAGTTGCTCTTTAAAAATTATGATTTAAATCGAGTTGATTTAAATCAAGCCTTTTTACTAGTGATTTAAATCAACTTGATTTAAATGAAACCCACCCTGCAGAGCCAACAACAGCCTCAGCTGTTAGTTTCAGAAGTTCTTTCTGGGTGACCCATTTAGTTTTCTGGCAAATTTATTTTATCAAGAAAATTTATATAGCCCACTCAACTCACTCATGGTGAATCCAGGCAAGCAATAACCCCCTTACACCCCCCCCATGGTGATGAAAATCGGACCAACCACCTGATGAGCTCCATATTGCTGTGGGGTCCCCAGACCCGCTGGCAAAACCACGTCTTCAGAACCGTTCAAATGAGCGTCAAGGGGAAGGATATCTTATTGGGGATGGATGTTCCACAGGGAGGGAGCCACCACAGAGAAGGTCCTCCTTAAGAGATGGACCTCCTTAATGGAAGGGACTTGTAACATCCTCTGCCTTTCCATTCAGGTGGGACTGGTAGATATAACTGGGAAAAGAGGGTCCTTCAAATAACTGGGAAGGAGCCACCACGGAGAAGGCCCTTCTTTTCGGTCCCAGCAGATGGACCTCCTTAAGAGAGGGGACCCATAATATCCTTTGTCTCCCCACTCAAGTGGGCCTGGTAGATCCTCCTCCTCCTCTTTTAACGACCCCATAATTGCTTGCAGGGTGGAGTCTGGGCAACTGAATGGAGCTGAGTGTTTACTGGCCGGCTGCCCTTCCTGTCGCCAATGAGGCGTTTTGTTCAGCACATATATTCTCAGTGTGTCCAGAGAGAGAAATATCTGCCTCTACCTAAGATCGAACTCACAGCCTCCTGATTGTGAGGCGAGAGCTCCGCCTCTAGGCCACCACACCACCCTCAAGTGGGCCTGGTAGATGGAACTGGGAAAAGAGGGTCCTTCAAATAACTGGGAGGGAGCCACTACGGAGAAGGCCCTTCTTTTCGGTCCCAGCAGATGGACCTCCCTTAAGAGAGGGGTCTCCCCACTCAGGTGGGTGGTAGATGTGGCTGGGAAAAGATGGTCCTGCAAATAACCTTCAACTAGTCCATTCCCTGCTGTGTGAAGAGCAAGGTAGAGAAAAGAACTGTCCGAAGATCTAAAGAAGGAGTGGTATGTCTTCTCCCACCCAACTGTTTGAATCCAGTTCCTCCCACAAAGTTTTCCTGCATTGCAGCCTCCCACAGAAAACAGGATTGGCAGCCACAAAGGAATGCAGGTTTTTCTGATCTTTTACCCTAGATACCTTTGCTAAGATCTAATTTTCACCAAGATGTTTCTCTCTCCCTCCCTCCCTCTCTCTCTCTCTTTCTTGGCCAGGTGCTGCTTATTGTCAGTTTATGGACATGCTCTTCCCAGGTTCGGTCACGCTCAAGAAAGTGAAATTCCAAGCAAAGCTGGAACACGAATACATTCAGAATTTCAAGGTCCTACAAGCAGGTTTTAAGCGAATGGGTGTTGACAAAGTAAGCGCTTCAGTCGTTTCTCAGATGTCATTTTTAGGGAATGTTGCAGCTTGGAGAACTGGCATAATTTGCTCTTTTGGCTGCGGCCTAAGACGTTCACATTGATTGATTTTGAATATTTATTTATTCATTTACTTAGAATATTTGCCAGAGGCTAGCATTCCCCATTCTCAGTTTTCAAATTAATATTCAATCATACTGGAGAGGTTTTTTTCCCCAGGCTTGTTCAATTTAAACCAGATATATTTCTTTTGACAAAACTGGAATCATTTTTCAGCTTTATGATGTACCTTTTCCAGGAAAAGCAGCACTTGGTATTTCGTTTTTTACCATTGTGTAGCTGAGGTGCCAATCACCTGTTAACATACTGCTGAATATAATAAGGTGGGATTTTTATGTTATCAAGTAGGAAGGTATTTTTCTTGTCTTGTCAAGTTGGAGTTTGTGCCATTTCTGCCTGCATTAACTTGTGGCTCAAAACCAGAGAAGTTAAAGTTCCTGATTTGTTTTTGTTTTTTTGGCGGGGGGGGGGAGGTTTTAATCTTTGTCAAGATATGACTAACATAAACCTCATGAAAGACTCTTCTATTCCCAGATATTTTGTTAGAGTTAAGACTCCAGATGCTTCTGTTTGGCTTGTCTCTTTTTCCGTGGAATGATATTTATCTGAATTTTCAGAAGGTTTATAGCATATACATTTAAATTTAGCAGCGTTCAGCTAGGCTTCCTGAATGCTGCTAAAATTTTTTAAAATTTTAAATTTCATGTACTCTTTTTATATTCTCACGTTTTATTGTACACCGCCTAGAGAGTCCTTCTTGAGTGGTTCAAAAATGTGAAATACAAGTCAATAGAAAAACATCTGACCCTTCTCAAATTGTGGGAGTAAAAGAATACTTCTATTGCTGTCCTTGAATTACTGGAAAGGCAGAAGGAATGTGGGTTTTCATATGCTAATTTTCTCATGAATTGTTTTCGACTCACTGCTGCCTTTCAAAATGCAAATCGGGTTTGGGATTTCTGCAAGTCCAGTGCAGTGCTTCTCAAACTTGGCCCCTGGAAGATGGGCAGATTTCAACTCCCAGAATTCCCCAGCCAGGATCTTAGAATTGCCCAAGGTTGAGAAACACCGGTCTGGTCATCAGGATTCAGCGGTGATATTGCCACGTTCAGGTAGTCCACAAATTGAGGCCGGAAATTTCTGTTGGTAAAAAAGACAGTGGTTAAATAAATTCTGCCCTGTTTTATGACCTTCCTTGCCACAGCTGTTAAGTGAATCCTTGCAGTTAAGTTAGTCAGGTGGTTGTTAAGGGAATCTGTCTCCCCCGTTGACTTTTGCTCATCAGAAGGTCGCGAAAGGGGATCACCTGATCGCAGGACACTGCAACCGTCATACGTACATGCCAGTTGCCAAGCCTCTGAATTTTGATCACGTATTCATACAATTCAAGGATGCCGCAGTGGCTGTAGGGGTGAAAAATTGTCCCAAGTCACTAAATGAACTGTTGTAAGTTGAGGACTATCTGTAGAAGCTTTTCTTTCCTAAACCAGGATATCAAAGCTGCAAAAAACTGCAGAATAACATTCTCTTTTATGCTTCTTGACCGTATTGGGATAAAAAGACCAGGGTCATTTAATTCTATATCGGGCGATGTTTTGCCTTCTTTTGTGTGTCTTTTTTTCTCTCTCTCCTGGGAGGAGATTGTCGTTGTGTGGCACAGGTGAGGACCCAAATCAGGTTGATGGTTGAGCTGAAATTGTGGTGTGCTCAGCCGTTGGAGAAGCAGGCTGCTTTCTGAATATCCCACCGTCCCTCTAGCTAAAGAAGAGCAAAGGGGAATATTCAAATCTGCAATTGTCCACCTTCTGAATTTTCTCCAAACATAACTCTGTAGTCCAGGACTGGATCATATTGATCCTGTTCATTGGAAGTTCCACCTTTTGTGTAGGCCTTAAGTCAGTTTTAATAAGCCTTTAAGATGAGTGGACTTGGATTTCCAGAAAGCTGGGGCTTTAAAAGAAAAAAAACAAGGAAGTCCAGTTGCCTCCTGAAAAAGCAACCTGGATGACGGAGAACCTCCATAGACATGTAAGGCCATCATGCCTTTCTTTCATTAGGACCATAGGTGAGTAATTGCCACCATCACCGTGGTGGTCTTATCTCAGGGCATCAAGCCTTACTTGCGTCTCACTTTGGAGAGCAGTTATTTTGTCAACCGACCCGTATCCTACAACCTTTCAGCTGCTCCCGTGAATCTCCTCCTCTTCTCCACTCTTCTCTTCTCCTCTGTGCGGTCAGGCCTCCTCGGTGCTGTTGGGTCAAGTCGCAACTCTGGTAGCTTCCCATTTTTTAGTCTTTTGGCCACCAGGGTCTCAGGGTGGTCGGTAGATCCCCATCCCTACCTCCAGGGGCTTCAGAGATTTCAGCTGCTGGGCTCAATTTCCATTTCTTTAGCCATACAATTTCGGATGAACACCCTTCGAATAGTGTGGGAGTAGGGATGGTTGCAGAGAAAAATGGCAGACTACAGGAACCATTTGCACCACTCAGGTGACCCTGAGGACACAGGTAAACCTCCAAGTGGCTTCAACGTCTCTCAAAAAGGATGCAAATGGCCAGCTATCTGCAAGGAGTATAAATCCTTCCCTTCCCCACCATTCAGTCACAGCGGAAGAAGTTTCTTAGATGAGAAGCAAAAAGTCTTCAAAGAAAAAACAAGAAAGTCCAGTTGCCTCCTGAAAAAGCATCTTTGGGACAACCATGGATGATGGAAAATCTCCATAGATTTTCCCCCATCTTAAAGCTGCCAAGGTTGAGACACGCTGCTTTAAGTGGTGTCTCACTTTATTTCATGGCTACCTGGGAGATGTTACCAAGCAAATAAGCAGCCTTGTAACTGTCTTTCCAAGTTAGTTTGGAAAAAACAAGGATGATGTGAGTTAACCCCCTTGGTTTAGTTGGGCCCAGTTAGTTTGCTCTGAAAGACCAGTGCTTTTGATGCACGCTAATGCAAGATCTTTTATTTTTTTCCCCCAAAAGTAACATGAATTTCTAGCAAATTTCTAAACAAACAAAATGCAGATGACTTCTAGCTGTTTTGCTTTGTAGGAATAACACCCCAAACCGCTTAACAGGCAAGAAACTTTATTTGCACCCAAGAAAAGAATGTGCATGCTTTCACATTCGCAAGGAAGTTTTTGTAGGCTAGATGTTACAAAAAAACGTGTGTGTTTCTAAACAGCAGCTGGCCATCAGTGGATTGCGAGACCTTGGTCTGAGTAAATACAAAGATTAGCTTTCTCAGGAAGTTTGTAGCAATTGAAGATTGAATAAAGTAACAGGAAGTTTGGGCAAACCTTGGAATTTATGCAATGCCTGGGGCTTTTTTTTAATGGTTTTTGTTTTGGTGGTCCTTCCCACAAATACAGATGACAGGGAAAGAAATTGGATAACCATTTGTCTGAAACAAATGGGTTTGTTAGGGGTTTCCTGCTCTAGCAGGGGGCTGGACTAGATGACCTCCAAGGTGCCTTCCAACTCTGTCATTCTCTGTTCAGTTTCCAGTATTTTGACGATTCTCTGAATCGTTTCCAGTATTTTGACACCGTAGGAAATGAAGAAGCCAGATCGTGTAAAGAAAATTACGGAATAAAAGAGTAGGGCCTTAAAACGGCTGAAGTTGAGAAATATTGTCCCATTGAGTTTCCACTAGGTGATCTGGCCTCTACCAAGATCAATCACAGTATAGAGCTGGAAGGGACCCCGGAGGTCCTCTAGTCCAACCCCCTGATGAAGCGGGAAACCCTATGCCATTCCATACTAATGGCTGTCCAGTCTCTTCTTAAAAACTTCCAGCGATGGAGTATTTACAACTTCTTGTGGCAAGCTGTTCCACCGATTAATTGTTCTCAGGAAATTCCTCCTCAATTCCAGGTTGCTTCTCTCCTTGGTTAGTTTCCATCCGTTGCTTCTTGTCCTGCCCTTCAGGGGCTTTGGAGGATAGATCATCATCATCATCCTACCTTTTCTTGGCTAAACAAATGCCAGCGTCCTGAGGGAAGAAATGCAATTTGGTCTTTCAGTGGCGTGTTGTAAAAATTCCCTTTTTTTCTGGAGGAATCTATAATTTCCAAATCATCCACTCTGTTCTGCTTTGGGGAGACCCCACCTCCCTCTGTCTCTGTGTCTCTTCTCTCTCTCTCTCCTTCTCTCTCTCTCTCTCTCTCTCTCTCTCTGGCTAAGGGCAGAGGGGTGGACTAGAAGACCTCCTAGGTCCCTTCCAGCCCCAAATTCTATGCCTATTTCTATCCCACTTAAAATAAGGTTCAGAGAAGGACAGCGAAGACGATCAGAGAATTAAGAACTAAGCTGTAGGAAGAAAGATTAAAAGATTTATCTCAATTTAAGAGAGAGAGGATAGCACTCTTAAATATTGGCAAGGAATTCAAACAGGATTTCAGAACGTTCTTTAGGATCCTGTCATGCGCGGCATAGAAGAATGAATTTTTAAGAATCCGGAAGCTATATAGGTAGTCCTTGACTTAGGACCACATTTAAGGCCAGAATTTCCGTTCCTAAGCGTGATGGTTGTTAAGTGAGTTTTGCCCCATTTGACAGTCTTCCTTGCCCCAGTTGCTAAGTGAATCTAACTTCCCCATTAACTTTGCTTGTCAGAAGATCACAAGGGGTAACAGGTAACAGTAACAGAGTTGTAAGGGACCTTGGAGGTCATCTAGTCCAACCCCCTGCTCACGCGGGAGACCTATACTAGGGATTCGAACCGCCGAACTGCCGGCCTTTCTGATCGACAAGCTTAGTGTCTTAGCCACTGAGCCACCTAGCCAGGCAGGACTCCCGAGTTACTGCAACTGTCATAAATACGAGTCAGTTGCCAAGCGTCCGAAATTCATCACGTGTCCATAGGGATGCTATGACGGCCATGTGAAAAACGACTCGTACCCTTGTCAGCTGCCTTGAGTCGCCCTGTGCGAGTTGGCAGCAATATAAATTTTCTAAATAAATAAATAAAAACGGTCATAAGCCACTTACGGTAACTCACTTTTTCAGTCCCGTTGTAACTTTTTTAATACAATAAATAAATTTACATAATTTATATAAGGCTCCAACTGGTCCAGAATGCGGCCGCGCGGGTGGTTATGGGCGCAACTCGTGCCCACGTGACATTCCTCCTGCGCGAGCTGCACTGGCTCCCGGTGGTCTTCCGGGTGCGATTCAAGGTGTTGGTGACCACCTTTAAAGCGCTCCATGGCATAGGGCCGGGGTATTTACGAGACCGCCTTCTGCCACCAGTAGCCTCCCACCGGCCAGTCCGCTCCCACAGAGAGGGTCTCCTCAGGGTGCCATCGGCCAAGTTATGTTGGCTGGCGACCCCCAGGGGGAGGGCCTTCTCTGTGGGAGCCGCTGCCCTTTGGAATGAACTGCCCCCGGAAATACGTAAGATCTCTGATTTCCGTGTATTTCGCTGTGCCCTCAAAACCTTGTTGTTCTGCCAGGCCGGGCTATCAAGGTAAAGATTTGAATTGGTTTTTAAATATGGGATTTTAAATTTGGGGTTTTTAAAATTGAGCCTATCATTTAATAATTTTAATAATTTTAAATTTTGTTTGTCTTTGTGCTTTTAATCAGGCTGTACACTGCCCTGAGTCCTTTGGGAGAAGAGCGGTTTAGAAATAAAATAAATAAATAAATATTGTATTAAAAAAGTTACAATATATAATTTATATATTATTGTATAACGTTATTCTATAACTCTGTTTATGCAATCCTGGGTTGTATAAATAGAGGCATAGAGCTAAAATCAGGTGAAGTATTAGTACCACTTTATAAAGCCTTAGTAAGGTCACACCAGGAATCCTTCATCCAGTTTTGGTCCCCACATTACAAAAAAGATGTTGAGACTTTGGAAAAAGTGCAGAGAAGAGCAACTAAGATGAGCAAAGGCCTGGAGATTAAAACATAGGGGCTTCAAGAATTGGGTTTGGCCAGTCTAGAGAAAAGAAGGACTAGGGCGGACATGATAGCAGAATTCCAATATTTGAGGGGCTGCCATGAAAAAGAGGGGGTCAACTTTATTTTCCAAAGCCCCTGACGGAAGGACAAGAAGCAATGGATGGAAACGAAACAAGGAGAGAAGAAACGTGGAATTAAGGCGAAACTTCCTGACAGTGAGGATAATTAACCAGTGGAACTGCTTGCCACCAGAAGTCGTGGGTGCTCCATCCCTGGAGGTTTTTAAGAAGGGACTGGACAGCCACCTGTCTGAAATGGCACTATAGGGCCTCCTGCTTGAGCAGAGGGCTGGACTAGGAGACCTCCAAGGCCCCTTCCAGCTCTATTCTGATTGAGGAACTTGAAACGGTCACTAAACGAATGGTGGTAAGTCCAGAACTTAACTGTACATTCCAACAGAACGTTTGGAGAAAAAAAGAGCCCTGCTGATGGTTCAGCAGCAGAATTGTTGCTGCAGTGGCAAAGTTTTTGAGCTGGGTTTGAACAGGCATCTGCCTGCCTGCTTTGCTTTGGATTCCTGCCCTGAGCAGCGGGTGGGTGGGTGCTGGGAGGGCTCGGACATCCACTTCCCACTCTTAAGAGTCTATGAATGACAATGATTCCGCCATATAAATCGTTTTCTGTAAAGCTTTTCTTAATGTTTAAGTTTTAAATAATAAGGCCTGGCAGTAAAGTCTGTAAAAACGAAATACTGACTGTTAAACATTTTGTGCTTCATTTCAAAAGAATAACTTAAACACATCACAATCACATTTTTTTGTGCCGTTTTCTATGTGTGTGTGTGTGGAAAAACCCTCAAATATTTTGTGATGTTTTAAAACCTTCATCTGGGGTAGGGGTGAGGTGGGGATTTGGGGCCAGCTCCCGGTGCCAGGTCAACCAAGCTATTTTAGTGCAGAAATAAAGTAAATACTTAACCCATTTCTGCACGAGCCGAGGAATTTTCTCTAGTCTTCAAGTTATGACAGCAACGGAACCTGCCTATCACGGTTGTTAAGTTTTGTTTACAAAACATACAACGATTTTATGACCTTTTTTTCTGGCCGTTGTTAAACAGACCAGTGTTTTTTGTCACAGTGTGTTTTTGCTGTAAACCTGATTTAAATGCCAGGTTTTTTTGCAAAGCCGTCGTAAAACACACACATGAATGCAGGACGCTGCAAATGAATATAGATGTGGCCCGACATGTGGTCACATGACTGAGGGGGAGACCATAAGCACTTTGAATTTTGGGTCATAAGTACTCTCCCCGGTACATCCGTCGGTGTTTCGAATGGTCACTAAGCAGCCAGTCGTAAGTCGAGGACTAACTCTTTTGCTTTTAGAAACCTCTCTGCTAGAATTCTAGAAGACATTCCTCGTCTGGGCTAAACGTCCTTAACCTCTCTCCTCAGATAATACCTGTGGACAAATTAGTGAAAGGGAAATTCCAAGACAATTTCGAATTCGTTCAGTGGTTCAAGAAATTCTTCGATGCCAATTACGACGGAAAGGACTACGACCCCGTGGCAGCTCGGCAAGGCCAGGAGTCGTGCCCCGCCCCCGCTCTGGTGGTCCCGCTGCTGAACAAACCTAAGAAGAACCTTGGTTCTGGTGGCACAGGTAAGGGAGGCTTTGTGTCAGGTACCATGGGCGCTTGGAAGGTCTAGTGCTCCGTCCTGGGTCAGCTTTGCTGTTTGGGGATGATGGGAGAAGCAGTCCCAACATTGGAGGAGGCCCGGGAAGGGGACACCCCTGTCGGCATAGGCAGCATCTCAGGCCTTCTTTGTGCCTTGGCATGTGTTTGGTGGCGTCCCATGACAGATTTGAAGTTACACTTAACATGGTAAAATGTACAAGGTTAAGCTGGCAGAGGTGAGGTAGTGATTTGATTGAAAGGCTGTCAGACTTGCCACTGCTTAAATCTCTACATCAGTGTTTCTCAACCTTGGAAACTTGAAGATTTTATTTTATTTATTTATTTTTTAAATTTTTATACCGCTCCCTCTCCCGAAGGATTCGGGGCGGTGAACAGCCAAGATTAAAAACACACAATACAAACATTAAAATACTTTAAAACGAAATTAAATTTATATTGGCTTCCCCCAATTTAAAACCCCTTACCCATAAAATTCCCCAATTAAAAGATTTTTAACCCAGCCAGGCTTGCTGAAATAAAAAAGTCTTCAGGGCCCGGCGGAAGGTCTGGAGGTCTGGGATCAGTCGTATTCCTGGGGGTAGCTCGTTCCAGAGGCCGGGTGCCCCCACAGAGAAGGCTCTTCCCCGGGTGGGGGTGGGGGTGCGGTCGCCAGCTGACATTGCCTGACTGACGGCACCCTGAGGAGGCCCTCTTTGTGGGAGCGTATTGGCCGGTGGGAGGTTATGGGAGGCAGAAGGTGGTCTCGTAAATAACTGGGCCCTAAGCCATGGAGCGCTTTGAAGATGAGAACCAATACCTTGAAACGCACCCGGAAGACCACTGGAAGCCAGTGCAGCTCGCGCAGGAGAGGTGTCACGTGGGAGCGCCATGTCGCCCCCATAAGTACCCGCGCGGCTGCATTCTGCACCAGTTGGAGCCTCCGGGTGCTCCTCAAGGGGAGCCCCATGTGGAGAGCGTTGCAATAGTCCAGGCGGGAAGTGACGAGGGCATGAGTGACCGTGCATAAGGAGTCCTGATCCAGAAAGGGGCGCAACTGGCGTATCAGGCGAACCTGATAGAAAGCCCCCCTGGCCACGGCCGTCACATGCTCTTGGCTGGGGGATTCTGGGAGTTGAAGTCCACCCATCTTCAAGCTTCCAAAGTTGAGAAACACTGCTCTACATAGAAATGATCCTTGGCTCCTGTTTGTTGAGAAAGGCCTAGTTTTATCAGAACTCAAGTGTATTGCGGTAACGCATAGCCAGAACTGAGCATCGCCCGCCAAAATCCCTAAATTCAACTTTTCCCTCCCTTAACTGCCTCCTGTTGCTGGCCCCTCCATGCCCAGTCAGATTCAAGTAAGATGTGTTCAGAAGCGTAGCTTGGTATGCAGCTGCCTCCTTCTCCCAGCCGAGTGACCTTGAAGCAGCTTCTTGGGGAGATACAGCAGTTACTTTCGCTTTCCCCAGAGTTCATGGCAAAACTCTCACCGCTACCATGGTAGTGAAGCACGCAAGCAAGCATTAGTTATCGGAGGAATCCTAGAATTAAGACGCCAAGAGAACCCATAGAAGAGAGGGTTGAACTGTGGGGTCCTTGGATCTCTTTGAGCTTGTTGGTTTTCTTGCAGATGTTTCATGACCCAGCTAGGTAATATCATCAGTGCCAGAAGGGAGTGGGGTTTGCTCTTTGTTTATAAACTTGTCAGTGGGAGTGGTCTTGTTCATTCCTTAACATCAATCAAGCTGTGCAGTTCTTTCACAATCTAGCCTTCTTAAAATTCTGGCTGCTTGTAGACCCTTGCCCGATGCTAAGTTTTGCAAGCGTTCACATTTTTCCCCCAAATGGGGGTGGGAGGAAATCGCCTTTTTTTTTTGAAGTTGCCCATTCATTCTGCTCTTTCTCAGCCACGCTGACGGTATGGGGAGGCTTTGCATTTTCAGTGTTTCATCCGAGATCTTGTAATTGAATGGTGCGGTGGCCTAGAGGTGGAGCTCTCATCTCACAATCATGAGGCTGTGAGTTTGATCCTAGGTAGAGGCTGATATTTCTCTCTCTGAGCACACAGAGAATATATCTGCTGAACAAAACTCCGCATTGGCGACAGGAAAGGCATCTGGCCAGTAAAACACTCAGCTCCATTCAGTTGCCCAGACTCCACCCCAATGCAAGGGATGATGGGGTCGTTAAATGATGATGATGGTGATGATCCGAGATCTTGTAATTGCGAAGTGCTTTTGTGTTTGTGTGTCCTAGTTAGAAGAAACCTTCTCTTTTTGTAGATAACAGTTTTGTGGGAACTTCGGACCTGAAGGCAGCAAGAGCAGAGTCTCCTCTTTCCTTAAAGAAAACCGCCGCAATCGGTACTAAGTGGGTGGAAGGAGCAACTCTCGTGCCTTACTCTCGTTCTCTTCTGTTGGGCTTTGTAGCACACCGGGTTGCACGCTTCGGGTGTCGTTCACGTCGGTTGGCAGCGGTGCCGAGGCCCTGCGCCCCACTGCAGAGCATGGCTAACGCGCTTCCTCTCTTACAGCCCCAACGAGGCCCCTGGTTGCACAACGAACAACGGTGGCGAATAAATCCGGCCCTCCAATGATCAAAAAGGCTCCTGGGGGAATCGGAGAGGATGAATCAGCCGAATTGATACAGCAGGTAGGTTTCGGGAGTGCGTGTGGGATGTCCGTCTGCAGCGATAAATTTAATTGAAACAGATTCACAAGAGTTGGGAGGGACCTTGGAGGTCATCTAGTCCAACCCCTCGGCCAGGCAGGAGATCCTATAGGATTTCTGACCGATGGCAGTTCAATCTCTTCTTGAAAACCTCCAGGGATGAAGCTCCCACAACTTCCGAAGGCGACTTCTGTTCCATGGGTGGATTGTGATTTTTTCCTCATGGAAGTTTCGAACCCCTTCATGCTGGATTTAAACCACACAGGGTCTCCAAAGGGGTCCAGGGGGAGTACGCAAATGGAGTGTGTGCGCTTACGTGGGTGCCTGCCACACACACACACACACAAACATCACTTCACTTCCACCTTGCCTGCATTCTAACCCACTGCACCACCAGAGCTCAGAGAAAGGAAAAAGAGGAGAAGAAGGAAGGAAGGAAGGAAGGAAGGAAGGAAGGAAGGAAAATATTTCAATAGCACTTATATGCCCCTTCACAGTGCTTTACAGTACTGGTTTTAAAGAGTCAGCATATCACCCCCAACCATCTAGGTCCTCATTTTACTGTCTTTGGAAGGATGGAAGGCCGAGTCGATCTTGAGCCGGTCAGGATTGAACTGCTGGCAGTGAGCAGAGTTAGCCTGCAATCCTGCATTCTAACCACTGGGAGGGAGGGAGGGAGGGAGGAAGGAAGGAAAGAAGGAAGGAAAGAAGGAAGGAAGGAAGGAAGGAAAGAAGGAAGGAAGGAAGGAATTTCAATAGCAATAGCACTTGCATACCGCTTCACAATGCTTTACAGTACAGTATAAGTGGTAGTCGAACTGCTGGCAGTGAGCAGAGTCAGCCTGCAATCCTGCATTCTAACCACTGGGAGGGAGGGAGGGAGGGAGGGAGGAAGGAAGGAAGGAAGGAAGGAAGAAAAGAAGGAAGGAAGGAAGGAAGGAAGAAAGGAAAGAAGGAAGGAAGAAAGGAAGGAAGGAAGGAAGGAAGAAAGGAAGAAAAAGGAAGGAAGGAAGGAAAGAAGGAAGGAAAGAAGGAAGGAAGGAAGGAAGGAAGGAAAGAAGGAAGGAAGGAAGGAATTTCAATAGCAATAGCACTTGCATACCGCTTCACAATGCTTTACAGTACAGTATAAGTGGTAGTCGAACTGCTGGCAGTGAGCAGAGTCAGCCTGCAATCCTGCATTCTAACCACTGGGAGGGAGGGAGGGAGGAAGGAAGGAAGAAAAGAAGGAAGGAAGGAAGGAAGGAAGAAAGGAAGAAAAGAAGGAAGGAAGGAAGGAAGGAAAGAAGGAAGGAAGGAAGGAAAGAAGGAAGGAAGGAAGGAAGGAATTTCAATAGCAATAGCACTTGCATACCTCTTCACAGTGCTTTACAGTACAGTATAAGTGGTAGTCGAACTGCTGGCAGTGAGCAGAGTCAGCCTGCAATCCTGCATTCTCAGCCCTGCTCCACCAGCGTTCTTTGCAGCAGCCCCACAAAGTCTCTCCAGCGACTTGCTCTGAGATGAGCTATTTTTTTGTCAGATCAATGCATTAAAGATGACTGTGGAAGATTTAGAAAAGGAACGAGATTTCTACTTCGGGAAACTGAGGAACATCGAGCTGATCTGCCAGGAGAACGAAGGCGAAAGTGATCCGGTCCTCCAGAGAATCGTGGAAATACTTTATGCTACAGATGTAAGTAGATGAGATTTGGCAGCGGCGCTCCCCATTTTGGGCTCGGGCATAACTGTGGCTCTAGCTTTTCCTTCTGTGCCCCGTTTCCCAGGATGTTCACCTGCACGAATTGGACTGAACTGAGTTGAGTAACTTTTATGGTCATTTTTCTGTACACACAATTGGCACACATTAAAATGAAATTCTGACACACTTCTCCCGAAAGAGACAAAAAACCCCACCACCCCCAAACAAAGTCACCATCCCAATGATGATGATGATGATAATGTACCAAAAGTGCTTTTTTCAGGAGGCAACTGGACTTTCTTGTTTTTTCTTTGAAGACGTTTCGCTTCTCATCCAAGAAGCTTCTTCAGCTCTGACTGGATGGTGGGGAAGGGAAGGATTTATATTCCTTGCAGACAGCTGGTCATTGGCATCCTTTTAGAGAGTCCTTGATGTCACCTGGAGGTTTACCTGTGTCCTCAGGGTCACCTGAGTGGTGCAAATGGGTGTGGAGCCTTCTTGGAACTACTGAAAGGACCGTGTTGTAGACTGGAAGTAGATGATGTCGTATCCCCTCCCCCCTCTGTTGAGAGAGGGGCTGTTCAATTTGGCCATAGATGGCCTCTTTGACCCCTCTTTCAAACCAGCATCCCTCTCTGTCCAAAATGTGGACTTTGCTGTCGTCAAAAGAGTGGCCTTTGTCTTTTAAATGCAGATGGACTGCTGAATCTTGTCCTGATGCGTTTGTTCTCCTATGTTGTGCCATGGTGGGCAAAGGAAGGATTTATACTCCTTGCAAGACATCTGGTCATTTGCATCCTTTTTAGAAAGAGCCGTAAGAGGGATGCAGTGGCTCAGTGGCTAAGAGGCTGAGCTTGTCGATCGAAAGGTCGGCAGTTCAGCGGTTCAAATCCCTAGTGCCGCCATGTAACGGGGTGAGCCCCCGTGACTTGTCCCAGCTTCTGCAAACCTAGCAGTTCGAAAGCACGTAAAAAAAAATGCAAGTAGAAAAATAGGGTCCACCTTTGGTGGGAAGGGAACAGCGTTCCGTGTGCCTTTGGCGTTGAGTCGTGCCGGCCACATGACCACGGAGATGTCTTTGGACAGCGCTGGCTCTTCGGCTTTGAAACGGAGATGAGCACCGCCCTCTAGAGTCGGGAACGACTAGCACGTATGTGCGAGGGGAACCTTTACCTTAGAACGAGCTGTTGAGGCCACTTGGAGATTTATCTGTGATTTCCCTGAGTGTTGCTCCTGGTTCCTGTTGTCTGCATTTTTTTCCTCTGGAAATCCATTCCTACTCCCACACCATTCAAAGGGTGTTGATCCCAAATTGTAGAGATAAATGTCTGTAGAGATTCTCAAGTCATCCAGGAGTAGGAATGGATTTCCAGAGAAAAAAATTACAGACTACAGGAACGATTTGCACCACTCAGGTGACCCTGAGGACACACAGAAACCTCCAAGTGGCCTCAATGACTCTCTAAAACAGTGTTTCTCAACCTTGGTAGCTTGAAGATAGGTGGACTTCAACTCCCAGAATCCCCCAGCCAGAGTTGAAGTCCACCTATCTTCAAGCTACCAAGGTTGAGAAACACTGCTCTAAAAGGATGCAAATGACCAGCTGTCTGCAAGGAATATCAATCCTTCCATTGGCTGAGAATCTCTATGGAATAATGATAATGATAATCATGATTACAATAATAATAACAATAATAATAATATAACAGCACCAGAAGAACTGAAGAAGGTTCTTGAATGAGAAGCGAAACATTTTCAAGGGAAGAAAAAAAAAATCCTCCAGAAAGTCTGGTTGCCTTTTGGAGAAAAAAGCACCTTTGGGATTCATTCGAGTGATTTTCAGTCACCGTTGGTGACTTGACATTTATTTAGTTTTATTTATTTACTTCTGTTTAATTTTAAAATGTCTGTCTTCTCAAGTCTTTTGCCTTTCATCCCCTTTGCAGCAAAGGCATTTTGTGCACATTTCAGCATGCATTTCCTTTGATGCTTAACAGAATTACCCTTTTCCCCTGAAAATAAGGCCTAACGGGAAAATAAGCCCTAGCATGATTTTTCAGGATGCTTGTAAAATAAGGCCTATCCCCAAAATAAGCCCCAGTTAAGATTGTCAGCCTGACGGACGCATTTCATATTATATTTTCCCAAAAATAAGACCTAACCAGAAAATAACCCCCTAATGCGTCTTTTCGAGCAAAAATTAATATAAGACGTCTTATTTTTGGGGAAACAGGTAGCAGAGTTGGAAGGGACCTTGGAGATCAACCCACTGCTCAAGCAGGAGATCTTTTACCATTTCGGACAAATGGCCCTCCAATGACTTCTTAAAAACCTCCACTGATGAAGCACCCACAACTTCTGGAGGCAAATTGTTCCACTGATTAATTCTTCTAACTGTCAGGAAATTTCTCCTTAGCAACCTAGAACTCAGGAGAAATTTCCTGACAGTGAGAATAATTAACCAGTGGAACAACCTGCCTCCAGAAGTTGTGAATGCTCCAACACTGGAAGTTTTTAAGATGTTGGATCACCATTTGTCTGAAGTGGTATAGGGTTTCCTCCCTGAGCAGGGGATTGGACTCCAAGGCCCTTCCAACTCTGTTTTTCTATTTCTATTTTTCTGTCTCTGTTTCTGTTCCAGTCTATTCCATTCCATTCCATATTTTCCCTTCCCTTCTCATTCTCTCCTCTCCTCTCCTCTCCCATTCCATTCCATTCCATTCCATTCCATTCCATTCCATTCCATTCCATTCCATTCCATTCCATGTTCTATTCTGAATTCTGCATTCCCTTCCCTTCCATATTTTCTCTCCTCTCCTCTCCTCTCCTCTCCTCTCCTCTCCTCTCCTCTCCTCTCCTCTCCTCTCCTCTCCTCTCCTCTCCTCTCCTCTCCCATTCCATTCCATTCCATTCCATTCCATTCCATTCCATTCCATTCCATTCCATTCCATTCCATTCCATTCCATGTTCTATTCTGTATTATATTCTGCATTCCTTCCCTTCCATATTTTCTCTCCTCTCCTCTCCTCTCCTCTCCTCTCCTCTCCTCTCCTCTCCTCTCCTCTCCTCTCCTCTCCTCTCCTCTCCTCTCCTCTCCTCTCCTCTCCTCTCCCATTCCATTCCATTCCATTCCATTCCATTCCATTCCATTCCATTCCATTCCATTCCATTCCATTCCATGTTCTATTCTGAATTCTGCATTCCCTTCCCTTCCATATTTTCTCTCCTCTCCTCTCCTCTCCTCTCCTCTCCTCTCCTCTCCTCTCCTCTCCTCTCCTCTCCTCTCCTCTCCTCTCCTCTCCTCTCCCATTCCATTCCATTCCATTCCATTCCATTCCATTCCATTCCATTCCATTCCATTCCATTCCATTCCATTCCATTCCATTCCATGTTCTATTCTGTATTATATTCTGCATTCCTTCCCTTCCATATTTTCTCTCCTCTCCTCTCCTCTCCTCTCCTCTCCTCTCCTCTGATTATGGCTAGATCCTAACAGTCACAGCTTGTAAAGACGAGTTGTCTGGAAGTCTCTTCTTAAAAGCTTCCAGTGGACGGGGCGCCCACCACTTCTGGAGGGAAACCGTTCCACTGATCGTTTATATGCCATGTTTCCATCCCAAAATTCCACCCTCTTCGGAGAATGTGCAGCTACCCGCATAAGCCCCTCCTGTGCCCCACCGCCCTTCTTAATTTTCCCATCCCGGTTCTGATTCTCTCGTAGGAAGGCTTCGTGATACCCGACGAAGGAGCCCCTCCGGAGGAGCAAGAGGAGTATTAACGGCCCCACCGACATTTACCAGCCGAGCAGCAGAGTCAGAAGTCCGAAAAATCTTTTGCCCCAATCATGTGCTTATCTGTAAAATACTCTTCGTTTTATTCTTAGAGGACTTTAACTGGTTTCTTTTCGAAAGTAAAACAAAACAAAAAAAACAAAAACAAAAAGAGTACCTCTTCAAGTGCACTTTGCGTAAGTTTTACTACTACTTTCCCCACCCCCCACCCTTCCGCTTCCGATGGGTGTGTGTTTTTTTTTTGGTTTCTTTTTTTTTTTTTTTGGAGAGCTCTTTTGTCACTTTTTATAGCGGAACGATATTATCAACATCCGTTTGGTGTCGTTTGGAAGCAGGAGGTCGCCGACTCGGGGTACACGGGGCCCCTTCATTGATGGAGGATTGGCAGTGCGGCGTGTTTGGGGAGAGGGTAGGGTGGGGTAAGCAGAAGAGGCTGCCTACGGAGCGGAAAGGTGGTCTTTCCACCAGGTGCCATGTAGGGAGAGAGGAAGGGGGATGAATTGGGGCGTCGAGAGAACTGGAAAGCGACGGAGGATTTGAGACGCTCGGGGGGGGGTGGGTGGGGGAGGAAAGAGGGATATTAGAATTTTCCTCGCTTAGATTGTTTGGGGCTGCGAGTTTGGGGTGGGGGTGGGGGTCAGGGGCCGTGTGGAATTGGGCCCAACGTGGCTGAGGATGTGGCAGGAGAATGGAGTTTGTAGTAGGCTCGGTTGCAAGGAAGGTGTGAAGCAGGTGCCCGAAATTGGCTTCTATGGTTCGGTGTAACCTCCAATAAAGGTTGTCCATTCTTGGCGACTTTTCCACCCTTGTGGGACTTCAACTCCCAGAATTCATGCGCTGGCTGGGGAATTCTGGGAGTTGAAGTCCCACAAGTCTTAAAAGTTGCAAAAGTTCTGAATAAGATCCTGACTCCTCACCTCAATCTCCTCCTCCCCACTAGCCCCTGCTGCTCCACCTCTGCTCCCCTCAATAGAAGGCCCTTCTCTTCCTCTCTGCCCCCCTCCCTCTGCTTCCAAACTAACCCTGTTATCTTCAACAAACCAACAAACTCTGTTTTGGATGGCAGCCGCCTTCCTTTCCCACCAAGCTAGGATAGGGTTGCTGAAAGGATTGGAGAGGGCACCTGGTTGTAAACACTCCACTCTTGCTCGAACTGGACTTGCTAGTTGGGTTTTTTTTGCGTCGAGAGACGCCTGGGTGGGCGCCACGCCTCCGTTGCAGGGCCTCCCCTCACCCCGCCTCTTGAGTTACCTGCGCAGGTGCTGCAGAGGACTGGTGGGGGCGGGGAAAAAAAAGAAGAGGAGAAAAATTGCGTATTAAATAGGCGAGCCAAGGTTGCCGGAGATAATAAGAGCGTTCCGGTGAATTTTGATTATTGCAGTATTCTGTGTTTGACCTTCTCCCTCCTCCCTTCCCTTCCCTCCCCTCCCCTCCCCAATGGCTGCTCCTTGGGGAGGGGGCTTTCAGAGATTTGGGACTCTCTCCCCCCACCCTTCCCCTCCTCAGCCCCCCTCGCCACAGCAAAGACTAAGCTTCCGGCTTGGTGTGTTCCTTTTGTCCGTTTGCTTCCGGTGGTTGTGTGTCTCGATGTGTGTAGAAAGCAGAGTTACGGTAACTTGTTGTGTAGTGCATGATTTCCTTATGACAATTCGGCCGGAGACCCACGTTTTGGACGAATGCCAAAAAAAAAAAGAAAAGAAAAGAAAAAAGAAAAAACGAAAGAAGGGAAAGAAAGAAAGAAAAAAGAAAGCCATTATTTAAACCATCAGAGGTGCTGTTTCTCTTGTGGCCTTCTAAAATACCTGTTTGCCCTAGAACGATATTCAAAACCAGACTCCTTTTGACAGGGTTTTTTTCTACTTTTAAACAGTTTCTAAATAAAGTTCTGTTATTTCAAGAACGTGGCGTCTTCTGGAGTGTCGTGTCCTTGCAAGTCCTTTACTTTTGACGTCCAAGTTCTCCCTTCATTTCTGTTCTCCGTCATAATTGGTTTGCTTCGCACCATCTGGGTTATAGTTACCATCGGATCTCTGGTCCAGGATCTTTGGGGTGAATTCGAAGCCCCAAGATTCGCCACCAGGCTAGAAAGTGGGAGACGGTGAGTTCTAATCCTGCTGCCTCAGCCCTGAAAGCCAGCTGGGTGACTCGGCCAATCGCCAGGATACTGGGAGTTCTAGTCCTGTCTTAGGCAGGAAAGCCAGCGGGGGAGACTTTGGGCCAATCACCAGGAGATGGTGAGTTCTAGACCTGCTTTAGGCACAAAAAGGCAGCTGTCAGAGACTGGGAGTTCTAGTCCCGCCTTAGGCATGAAAGCTGGCTGGATGACTTTGGGCCAATCACCTGGAGACGGTGAGTTCTAGTCCCGCCTTAGGCATGAAAGCTGGCTGGGTGACTTTGGGCCAATCACCAGGAGACAGTGAGTTCTAGTCCTGCCTTAGGCACGAAAGCTGGCTGGGTGACTTTGGGCCAATCACCAGGAGACGGTGAGTTCTAGTCCCGCCTTAGGCATGAAAGCTGGCTGGGTGACTTTGGGCCAATCACCAGGAGACGGTGAGTTCTAGTCCCACCTTAGGCATAAAAGCTGGCTGGGTGACTTTGGGCCAATCACCAGGAGACGGTGAGTTCTAGTCCCGCCTTAGGCATGAAAGCTGGCTGGGTGACTTTGGGCCAATCACCAGGAGACGGTGAGTTCTAGTCCCGCCTTAGGCATGAAAGCTGGCTGGGTGACTTTGGGCCAATCAGGAGACGGTGAGTTCTAGTCCTGCCTTAGGCATGAAAGCTGGCTGGGTGACTTTGGGCCAATCACCAAGAGATGGTGAGTTCTAGTCCCGCCTTAGGCATGAGAGCAAGTTGGGTGACTTTGGGCCAATCACCAGGAGACAGTGAGTTCTAGTCCCGCCTTAGGCACGAAAGCCAGCTGGTAGAGCCTGGGAGTTCGAATCCCACTTTGGGCCTGTGAGCCAATTGGGTGACTTTGGGCCAGTCACCAGGAGACGGTGAGTTCCAGTCCCACCTTAGGCATGAAAGCTGGCTAGGTCACCTGTTTGGCTGAGTGAGCTCACGATGCTCCAGGGAAGAGTTGATCGTGGTTTTCGCGACTCCTGTGTTGCCTGATCTTCAACCAACATCTGGGACCAACCCATCAAGAGAAAGTTCTGTCTTCTATCTTCACCTGCGTCAGCAGAAGGAAATAGTTAAAAGCCAATGCTGGTCTGGAGGAAGACAAAAATAAACCCGTTACAATTTAGGGCAAGGTCAGTTGTAGAGATCCTCCAGGGACAGGCTCCGAATAATTTAATCCATGTCTTGTATCGCTGATCTATGCACATCAAGATTTGTAATGGCAGCAACGTGTAAATAGGTCAAGCAGAGCCACAGGTAGTCCTCGATTTACGGCCACGATAGAGCCCCAAATTTCTGTTGCTAAGTGAGACAAGTGAATTTTCTCACATTTTACGACCTTTCTTGCCACAGTTATTAACTGAATCATTGCAGTTGGGAAAGTTAGTAACACGCTTGCTAAATGAATCCGATTTTGCTTCTTGGGGGGGGGGGTGACCCCTGGGACACGGCAACCGTCATAAGTACATGCCAGTTGCCATGCCTCCGAATTTTGATCACATGACCATGGGGAAGCTGCAATGGTGTGAAAAACGGCCATAAATCTATTTTTTCAGTGCCGTCACCAGGTTTTGTAAGTCGTCGTACGTGGTGAATTTTTTAAGTATAATGTACACTGAAGATGGCATTTAATTTCATTGTACGAGGTGCGATGACAATAAAGTGAAAAGACAGAGGAGAAACTGGTCTCACGATGGAGAAGGAGGTCCAATGTTCTGATTAATAAACACAAGGAGTTGGAAATGGAAATCGAGACCAGCAACTGAAATCTCTGAAGCCCCTGGAGGTAGGGATGAGGATCTACCAGCCACCCTGAGATCCTGGTGGCCAGATCATACCATCATTTGTGGTGGTCATGTTTAGAAGCAAAAAATTATTGGTCTAGAATACAGAAATGGTTGGAAGAAATATTACATAAATCTATAGAATTAAAACCAGAGTTTTTTTTTTATTGTGTATTCTCTTAGAGATATATAGTAAAGAAGATGTGGATCCCGGATCTACGGACTTTCCGCCGTGCTCTTAAGATTCTTCTATTCCAGCAAGCCGGCCTGGCCTAATTTTCTCCCCTGTTTTAAAATTCTTTTACATCGAAATTTTAATTTGTTTTAAATTTTGGGATTTTTAATTGTCTTGGGCTAAATTATTTAATCTGGTTTTAATTATATCTTTTAATTATATCTTTTAACTAGCTCCCAGTTTGGACCAGATCGCCCGATCCGGTAGTGATGGCGGTGGGTGGTTCAGAGAACCGGTAGCAAAAATCCCTGCCCCCCCCCTGACGATCAGGCAACTCAGCTGGGATCGTCAAAGGCTTTTAAAAGCATTTCGGCTTTTAAAAGCATACCCAGCTCAGCCGCACAATCATCAGAGGCTTTTTTTTAACTTTTAAAAGCATTTTTTCTACAACCTCTTCAGCCAAAAAAATGCATTTAAAAGTTAAAAAAAAAATGGCTCTGATGATCATGTGGCTCAGCTGGGATCATCAGAGGCTTTTAGAAGCATTTTTTCTACAACCTCTGAAGAAATGCTTTTAAAAGCCTTTGACGATCCCAGCTGAGTTGCCTGATCGTCAGAGGCATTTAAAAGAAAGAAAGCTTCTGCCGATCAGGAAACTCAGCTGGGATTGTCAGAGCCTTTTGAAAGCATTTTTTTACAACCTCTTCGCCAAAGAGGTATAAAAAATGGTTTTAAAAGTAAAAAAAAAGAAAAGAAAAGAAATTGGCCATGGCCACCCAGTCACATTACACCCCCCCCGCCCAAGCCATGCCCACAGAACCGGTAGTAACAAATATGGAAAACATATGTAGGATTAATTATGTATAAGAAAATGTACATTTTATGTTATGTGTATAAGAAATAAAGCTGAAAAACTTTAAAATAAAATTAAAAAAAAAGATCCTGGTGGCCAAAAGACTAAAAAATGGACCGCACAGAGGAGAAGAGGAGTGGAGAAGAGGAGGAGATTCACGGGAGCAGCTGAAAGGTTGTAGGATACATGTCGGTTGACAAAATAACTGCTCTCCAAAGTGAGACGCAAGTAAGGCTTGATGCCCTGAGATAAGACCACCACGGTTACTCACCTATGGTCCTAATGAAAGAAAGGCATGATGGCCTTACATGTCTATGGAGGTTCTCCGTCATCCAGGTCCTAAAGATGCTTTTTCAGGAGCCAACTAGACTTTCTTGTTTTTTCCTTTGAAGACGTTTCGCTTCTCATCCAAGAAGCTTCTTCAGCTCTGACTGGATGGTGGGGAAGGGAAGGATTTATATTCCTTGCAGACAGCTAGTCATTTGCATCTTTTTAGAGAGTTCTTGATGTCACCTGGAGGTTTATCTGTGTCCTCAGGGTCACCTGAGTGGTGCAAATGGGTGTGGAGCCTTCTTGGAACTACTGAAAGGACCGTGTTGTAGACAGGAAGTAGATGATGTCGTATCCCCTCCACCCTCTGTTGAGAGAGGGGCTGTTCAATTTGGCCATAGATGGCCTCTTTGACCCGTCTTTCAAACTAGCATTCCTCTCTGTCCAAAATGTGGACTTTGCTGTCGTCAAAAGAGTGGCCTTTGTCTTTTAAATGCAGATGGACTGCTGAATCTCATCCTGATGCGTTTGTTCTCCTATGTTGTGCCATGCGTTTGTGAAATGGCTGTTTTGTTTCCCCAATGTACAGATCTGCACATGTCTCACTGCATTGTACTGCATATACGAGGTTGCTCAGTACAGGGCTTTGGACCAAGTTATTTGAAGGACCATCTTTTCCCAGTCACATCTATTGGACTGTGGACTGTGGGCTTTTCAATTTGGACATAGGACCCCTCTTCCAAACCAGTGGTCCTCTCTGTCCAAAATGTGGATTTTGCTGTCTTCAAAAGAGTGGCCTTTGTCTTTGAAGTGCAGATGGACTGCTGGATCTCGTCCTGATGCGTTTGTTCTCCTATGTTGTGCCATGCGTTTGTGAAATGGCTGTTTTGTTTCCCCAATGTACAGATCTGCACGTGTCTCACTGCATTGTACTGCATATATGAGGTTGCTCAGTACAGGGTTTTGGACCAAGTTATTTGAAGGACCATCTTTTCCCAGTCACATCTATTGGACTGTGGACTGTGGGCTTTTCAATTTGGACATAGGACCCCTCTTCCAAACCAGTGGTCCTCTCTGTCCAAAATGTGGACTTTGCTGTCTTCAAAAGAGTGGCCTTTGTCTTTGAAGTACAGATGGACTGCTGGATCTAGCCCTGATGCATTTGTTCTCCTATGTGGTGCCATGTGTTGTGACATCACCTATCTCCAATCTACAACACAGTCCTTTCAGCAGTTCCACGAAGGCTCCACCCATTTGTAACCCTGAGGACACAAACCTACAAGTGGCTTTGACGACTCTCTAAAAAGGATGCAAATGACCAGGTGTCTTCAAGGAGTATAAACCCTTCCCTTCCCCACCATCCAGTCAGAGCTGAAGAAGCATCTTGGATGAGAAGCAAAATGTCTTCTAAGAAAAACCAGAGGTTCCAGTTGCCTCTTGGGAAAAGAAATTGGGACATGATGGTCCTACATGCTTCTTCTCGCTCCTTCAGAATTAGCCAATTCTCTTCGTTCAACCTAAGAACAGTTGCAGAAGCTCTCCACCCCAGAAGAGGTGAAAGGATTGGGGGGGTCTAGAGATGAGAAACCACTTCATGGAGCTCCATGCCTCCATGTTTTGAGGGTCCTTTCCTTGCTTTCTGCCAAGTTCTGAGAACCATCTCATCCTGGCAAGCACTGGTAGGACTGATGGACCTGGGATACGGATCCTTGGTTAGAGTTGGCTTGCAATGTAGGATGTGGAGAAGGTGTGCCTTGTAAACTAGCCTTCAGTCTTTGGAGCAGGGTTCAGGTTGTCCCAACGGTGGGTTCCCAAAGGAAGAAAAGATGGCCACTGTCCCAAAAGAGGTAGGATGACGATATGAGTGAAAGACCTCATCGCGACTAGAAAACTTGAGTAGGGAAGCCCAGCATCGGGAACTCCAGATGTTCTGGGAAGTGAGATCACAGTTCCAAAGTTTGACATCACAGTTGAGTTTGTGGGGAGCCGAGAAGTGGAGAAAGTTCAGGTTGGACCTCCTGAATCGGTGCCTAAACATGCAACAGGAGTCCTACCCTCGAACCCATGGCTCTTGGTTAGGGAGGAACTTTAACTCTCTCGGGAGTTCGAGGAACGAGTCTCAAATCAGCACTCTAGGAAAGCTGAGTCTCTATGCCTCTGTCACATGGTGAGTGGAGCTCTCTGGGGGTGGTCCTTTTACCAGGGACAGCAGATGAAAAGTCTAGAAAAAGTGCAGAGAAGAGCAACCAAGATGGTTAGGAAACTGGAGGCTAAAACATACGAAGAACGGTTGCAGGAACTGGGCATGGCTGGTCTAGTGAAGAGAAGGACCAGGGGAGACAGGAGAGCAGGATTCCAATCAGTGGTGAAATCTAAAATTTTGTTACTACCAGTTCTGTGGGCGTGGCTTGGTGGGTGGGTGGGATAATGTGGCTGGGAGGGCATGGCCAATTTTTTTTTTAAACTTTTAAAACCATTTTTTTCTACGACGTCTTCGGCGAAGAGGTTGTAAAAAAATGCTTTCAAAAGGCTCTGACGATCCCAGCTGAGTTGCCTGATCGGCAGAGGCTTTTTTTTCTTTTAAATTCCTCTGACGATCCAAGCTGAGTTGCCTGATTGGCAGAGGCTTTTTTTTCTTTTAAATTCCTCTGACGATCCAAGCTGAGTTGCCTGATTGGCAGAGGCTTTTTTTTCTTTTAAATTCCTCTGACGATCCAAGCTGAGTTGCCTGATCGGCAGAGGCTTTTTTTTCTTTTAAATTCCTCTGACGATCCAAGCTGAGTTGCCTGATCGGCAGAGGCTTTTTTTTCTTTTAAATGCCTCTGATAATCCCAGCTGAGTTGCCTGATCGGCAGAGGCATTTAAAAGGAAAAAAAAAGCCTCTGCCTATCGGGCAACTCAGCTGGGATCATCAGAGGCTTTTAAAAGCATCTTTTAACAATCTCTTTGCCAAAGAGGTTGTAGAAAAAATGCTTTTAAAAGCTTTTGACGATCCCAGCTGAGCCGAGCGATCATCAGAGGCTTTTTTTTTTTTTTTTACTTTTAAAAGCATTTTTTGGCCAAAGAGGTTGTAGAAAAAAATGCTTTTAAAAGTAAAAAAAAAAAAGCCTCTGATGATTGCGCGGCTCAGCTGGGCATGGGGGTGGCAGGAGGGGGGAGGGCAGGGATTTTTGCTACCGGTTCTCCGAACCACCTGCCTCCATCGCTTCCAGATCAGGTGATCGGGTCCAAACCGGGAGCATTTCACCCCTGGTTCTACTATCTGGAACAAAGAAGGGGTGGTAGTGTCTACCTATTCTCCAAAGCCCCCGAGGGCAGGACAAGAAGAAATGGATGGAAACTCAGCAATTGCGGTGGGAAGAATGTGTTTGGGGATTGTTATTTATTTTATTTATTATTCATATTTCTATGCCGCCCACTCTCCGAGGACTCTGGGTGGCTTACACCAAAGACAGTCTACTAAATAGCATATTGCCCCCAACAATCTGGGTCCTCATTTTACCCACCTCGGAAGGATGGAAGGCTGAGTCAACCTGGAGCCAGTGAGGTTTGATCTGCTGATCTGCTGAACTAGAAGTCAACTGAAGTAGCTGCAGTACTGCACCCTAACCACTGCACCACCTCGGCTCTTCACCGAGGTGTTATGTGTGTTGGACTTGGTCTTTGGGTGTTAAGTGAATTTCGTTGTATGGGTATACGGTGTATACACGTACAATGACAATAAAGTTATTTATTTATTTTATTTATCAAGGAGAGAAGCTTCCTAACAGTGGAGGACAATTAACCAGTGGGACAACTTGACTCCAGAAGAGATTGGACAGCCACTTGTCTGAAATGTAATAGAGTCCCCTGCCGGAGCAAGGGGTTGGGTTAGAAGACCTCCAAGGTCCCTTCTGTTAAAAAGGAGTAGAAGATTTCCCACCTCTCTGAGGGTTCACTCATTCATTTCTTTAATCCCAGCTTCTTCCATAAATTGCAGTTGGCTTGAGCAACTGCACAAGGCTCCATGGTCAGGAATCCACAACACCTGAAGATGTGAGATGAATGCTACTTTGGTTACATTCACACAATATGTTGTATGGAAGGCTGAAATGAGCTTTGGATAGCTTAGGGGTTCGAGGTGTCGTGGGCATCCAACCAAGTGTTTCTCAACTTGGAAGTTGAGCGGACATCAATTCCCAGAATTCCACAGCCAGCCATGCTGAAGTCCACGTATCTTAATGTTGCTAAGATTGAGAAACTGCTCGAGATTGAGAGTTACGTTCATGGACTCAGCTCCTTTTTAATGATCCCCAAGATTGACTTTGATTGGGGGTGGACCTTTCAAATCAGGGGTCTCCAACCTTGGCAACTTTAAGACCTGTGGACTTCAACTCCCAGCTGGCTGAGGAACACTGGGAGTTGAAGTTCACAGGTCTTAAAGTTGCCAAGGATGGAGACCCCTGTTCCAAATGGTCTTGCATGGAAGTCCACTTTATGTTACCCATGAACAGGGAGGGCGTACGAGGAGTAAGGGTACGCAATTGGTAGATTATCTTGAGGGCTCCTTGGTGCTCTCTGAACTTGGTTGCTTCGTGCACACATTTCAATACCCAAACTAGGTAACTTCATCAGTGCTAGTCACTACTACTGATACTAGTAGTGATGTCCCCTAGTTGGGTCATGAAAGATATACAAGAGAACAACCAAACTCAGAGAGCAACAAGGACCCCACAGCTCTCCTCCTCTTCTTCCTCCACCCCCCCACATCTAGCACTGAAGATGTTCCCTAGTTGGGTCATGAAACATCTGCAAGAAAACAGCTCTGAAAGCACCTCAGACCCCACTGTTCTCCTCCTCCTCCTCCTTTCCACAAACCCCACTCCCTTTTAGTACTGATGATGTTCCTTGGTTGGGTCATGAAATATCTGCAAGAAAACAACTCAGCTCAGAAGGCACCTTGGACCACCTCCTCCTCCTCCTCCTCCTCCTCCTCCTCCTCCTCCTCAACCCAATTCCCTTGTAGCACTGAAGATGTTCCCTAGTTGGGTCATGAAATATCTGCAAGAAAAAAACTCAGCTCAGAAGGCACCTTGGACCTCCTCCTCCTCCTCCTCCTCCTCCTCCTCCTCCTCCTCCTCCTCCTCCTTCTCATCCTCCATCCAAGCACCATCCCCTTCTAACACTGATGATGTTGCCTAGTTCGGTCAGGAAACATTTGCAAGAAAACCACCAAGCTCAGAGAGGATCAGGGACCACCTCCTCTCCCTCCTCCTCCTCCTCTCCACAAACCCCACTCCCTTCTAGTACTGATGATGTTCCCTAGTTGGGTCATGAAACATCTGCAAGAAAACAGCTCAGTTCAGAGAATACCAAGGACTCCACAGTTCTCCTCCTCTTCCTCATACCTCCTCTTCTTCCACCTCACCCCTGTTCTTCTTCTCCTCCTCCTCCTCCTCCTCTTCCTCCTCCCCCTCCTCCTCCTCCTCCTCCTCCTCCGTGCAAGCACCATTCCCTTCTAGCACTGATGATGTTGCCTAGCTGGGTCATGAAAGAACCAAAGACCTGAGAGATCAACCCTGAGCTACAAATCCTTCTCTCCTTTTTTCCGTCCTGGACCAAATCCTGCATCTGGATGGGGACCTTGGGCTCCGCTGACCACAGGCTAGCATTGATGTTGGCTTGTCTCTCTTTTTCCAGGGGTGGTGTGGATTCCGAGGGAGATGTGGCCTTTAAACAAGTAGCACAGGTTCCACCCACTGCAGTAAGTACCTGCTTACCCCTCTGGCTCCCCACAAGTCACAAGGAGCTCCTGGAAAAAAGACCGCACCCCAGTGTTGAGGAGGTCTAGTGGTCATCTCCTCTGCGGTTGCTTTTCTCCTCAAGCTTTGCTCCATATCCAGACCAGCTCCAAGTGCCTGGCTTGGTCTGGGACCTTCCTCCCACACGGAGCCCTGGGTTTTCTTTAAAGATTACAGGTAATCCTCGGCTTTACGACCACAACAGAATTTCTGTTGCTAAGTGAGACCTTTGTTAAGTGAGTTTTGCCCCATTTTCCCGACTTTTCTTGCCACCGTTGTTAAGTGAATCCCTGCAGTGGATAAGTGAGTAAAACGGCCGTTAAGTGAATCTGGCTTCCCCCATTGCCTTTGCTCGTCGGAGGGTTGCAAGTGGGGATCATGGGACTCAGGGACCCTGCGACTGTCATAAATATGGTTCAGTTGCCAAGAGTCTGAATTTGGATCATGTGAGTACGGGGGTTCTGCAACGGTCGTAAGTGTGAAACACTTTTTTCAACTGTTGTAAGTCGAGGACTACCTGTATTCTTCGTTCCCTTCAGCTATACAGGTGGTCCTCGACTTACAACAATTCGTTTAGTGACCGTTCAAAGTTACAACGGCAGTGAAAAGAGTGACTTGTGACCCGTTTTCACACTTACGACAATTGCAGTGTCCCCTTGGTCACATGATCATAATTTAGACGCCTGGCAACTGACTCATGTTTATGATAGTCGCTCCAAACTACATTCGTTCCAGTGCTGACATAAGGAGGAGAAGAGGGGGCAGCTGGCAAGAGGACGCTTGACTTTTCACCTACTTATTTTCCCTGAAGATAATATCCCCTAGGAGATGGGATGGGAGGGGGGACGTTCCTGGGAGCTGAAGTAGTAGATGTGGGGAGAGTGATTTGGAAGATGACCAATGAGATGCAGAGAATTGGGGAAGGGAAAGGGAAGGTTTGGGGTCAGGAAGTCAGTGTTGGCTACGACATAATCGAGGACAGATTGTCATGCTTAATAAATGAAAGATTTCATCAAAGACTATTTGTTTGGAAATGCAATTTATTTGAGACAACACTGAAACCTGACAGTTGCGGTGTGTCCCTGGGGGTGGGTGGGTCACGTGATCCCCTTTCCGCAACCTTCTGACCAGCAAAGTCAATGGGGAAGCCGGTTTCACTTAACAACCGTGTTACTCACTTAACAACTGCAGCAAGGAAGTTGTCAAATGGGCAGTTAACCGATTTTCTCGATTAGCGACAGAAACTTTGGGCACAACATTGTGGTCGTAAGTCGAGGACTGTCTGTAGTCCCAAGGACAAAGGATGTTCTGGTCCTTCACCCAGATGAGGCTTCCGGGAATCCTGAGCAAGGCCGGCCGCCTGTGCTCATCCCACCGGCACATGATGAAGTTTGCAGATTTCTACGATGAAGCCCGTTGCAAACAGCTGGAAGAACAGATCAACTATGACCACTTGCAGAAACTGGAGCGGACGTTCCGAGAAGCAGATGTGGATGGAGAAGGTGAGGAAGGCCCCGGATTCCACTACCACCCTTGCCTGGTGGGTGGAAAGAGTGGGACACAACCTCTTGAGATCCCAAAGGTGCTTTTTTTCAGGAGGCAACTGGACTTTCTTGTTTTTTCTTTGAAGACGTTTCGCTTCTCATCCAAAAAGCTTCTTCCGCTCTGACTGGATGGTGGGGAAGGGAAGGATTGATATTCCTTGCAGTCATATGGTCATTTGCATCCTTTGAGAAAGTCATTGAGGCCACTTGGAGGTTTACCTGTGCCCTCAGGGACACCTGAGTGTGTTGTGGCTCCGTTACCTGAGCCTGTGTCATCGGCAGGAGAGGATTCCGAGAGTGAAGGAGAGGAGTTGGCAAGGCCTTCCTCTCCAGGACCCTCCTCTCTGGCAATGCCTTCGATATTAAGAGATAGGGCTGGGGCCAAGCACATCACATAGCCACAGGTGGACAGTGATGAGGGTAATGAGTCTTGGCTGGATCCACGCCAGCGTCGCAGAGATAAGCGCGCACAACAGAAGAAAAGGCGTGCCAGAGATTAGGCTGAGTCACTGGACCACATCCCACAGGGTATAAAAGGGGGTGAGGTGGCCATTCAGACTCTGTGACGAACAAAGCTGAAAGCTTCCACGCCATTCTGCATTGCCGGACTTTTGGCTATAGACTTTGCTGGATTATCTCTGGACTTGATTGATTCCGTAATTATTGAACATTTTACTTTGATGTACCAGAAGCGGAGAGAAGTTATCTCTTCTCTTCATGAGTAATAAACTCTTGGCAGGCAGCCACTAGGTTGCTGCCAAGTTCTGTTATCATAAGGATAAGGATTTTGTCGGCTGGTTTGGTTTTTAACTCTTGGACGTCTGTTGGTGTGTGTGCGTGTGGGATGGGGACAGAACAGAGTGGTGCAAATGGTTCCTGTAGTAATTTTTCTCCAAATCCATTCAGACTCCCAACACCATTTGAAGTGTATTCTTCAAAGAAAAAACTGGAAAGTCCAGTTGCCTCCTGAAAAAGCACCTTTGGGACAACCATGATCTGAATCTCTACAGATTTTTAGTTATGCAATTTGGGATGAAGATCATTGGAATGGTGTGGGCATAAGGAATGGATTTCCAGAGGAAAAAATTGCAGACTACAGCAACTATTTGCACCATTCAGGTGACCCTGAGGACATAGATAAATCTCCAAGTAGCCTCAACGACCCTCTAAAGGGATGCCAATGACCAGCTGTCTGCAAGGAATATAAATCCTTCCCTTCCCCACCATCCAGTCAGAGCTGAAGAAGCTGCTTGGATGAGAAGCGAAACCTCTTCAAAAGGAAAAAAAAAACCAGAAAGTCCAGTTGCCTTCTGAAAAATCACCTTTGGGACAACTATGACCCGGGTGACTGAGAATCTCTACAGACTTGTAACCATTTGAGATCTTCTCCCAGTCCTGGAAACACAAAGGGAAAAAAACAACAACAAACCATTCTTGGTATCTCCAGGACTGTTGTGGCTCCGTTACCTGAGCCTGTGTCATCGGCAGGAGAGGACTCCGAGAGTGAAGGAGAGGAGTTGGCAAGGCCTCCCTCTCCAGGACCCTCCTCTCTGGCAATGCCTTCGGTGTCCACCGAAGAGCAAGAGATAGGCCCAGGGCCAAGCACATCCACGCAGCCACAGGTGGACAGTAATGAGGGAGATGAGTCTTGGCTGGATCCTTGGCAGCGTCGCAGAGATAAGCGCGCGCAACAGAAGAAGAGGCGTGCCAGAGATTAAGCTGAGTCACTGGACCACACCCCACAGGGTATAAAAGGGGGTGAGGTGGCCATTCAGACTCTGTGACAGACAAAACCAACTACCATTGAGTCACATTGCATCTTTGGAAACAACATTATTGGCCTTGGATTTATTTTACGAACTGGACAATTCTTGACTGTGTGTATCTTGTTTATGAGTAACGTTCTTGGCAAGCAGCTACTGGGTTGCTGCCAATCCTCTTATCGGAAGAATTGGTTGTCTGCCAGTTTATTTAACCCCCGGCTGTCTGTTTGTGTGCGTGTGTGAGACGGGGACAGAACAAGGACCTGGGAGACAATCTCACCACAAATTGGCTTCCCTTTTTGGTTCTTGTTAGGCCTTGACATGGAACGGTTCCGCAAAGCAATCAAGAAGATCCTGGGAGAACTTTCTGATGAAGATGTGGATGTCATTTTCATGAAGGTGGACGCCAACTGTGATGGCTCTGTGGACTGGGTAGGGGGCCTTCTTTTGACTACGAAGCCCCTTCCCCGCTTTTCCCCCAGCCCTTGCAAAGAGGCTGCATCCACGTCTGCTTTCTAATAAAAAGGGATGGACCATCTCAATAGGCTGCCATTATCTCCTCCAAAGGGAGGCCCACCAGGTGTGTTGGACTACAAAGCCCCTCGTCTTGATTTCCGCGTTGTTTCTTGGTTCCATCCTTCATCACTTCCCTCCCGTTTCTCAGGCCCATCTCCCTGCTGGGCTAGGAGTGGTAGCTTGCGGGCTCTTTCCAGTCAAAGATAGTTTTGACTTACTCTTCCCTTGCAAGAGCAGAGGTGGCCTAACCAGAGGGAGCATCTGCTTTGCAGGAGGAGTACTTGAATTACATGCTCCGGGAATATCGTGGGAAGGACGACATGCTGAAGAGCAAGTGGCTTCCAGAGTTCCAGACAAACATGAAAAGCATCTCGGTGTAAGGGACCCCTTGAGGGTGGCCTCCATAAATAACAACAACTCTCCTTCTTCTTCTTCTTCTTCTTCTTCTTCTTCTTCTTCTTCTTCTTCTTCTTCTTCTTCTTCTTCTTCTTCTTCTTCTTCTTCTTCTTCTTCTTCTTCTTCTTCTCCTTCTCCTTCTCCTTCTCCTTCTCCTTCTCCTTCTCCTTCTCCTCCTTCTCCTTCTCCTTCTCTTTCTCCTCCTTCTCCTTCTCCTTCTCCTCGTCCTTCTCCTTCTCCTCCTCCTTCTCCTCCTCCTTCTCCTCCTCCTCCTCCTTCTCCTTCTCTTTCTCCTTCTCCTCCTCCTCCTTCTTCCTCCTCTTCTTCCTCCTCCTCTTCCTCCTCCCCTTCTTGTCTTCTTCTTCCTCTCCCTCTTCCTCCTCTTCCTCCTCTTCTTCTTTGTCTTCCTCCTCCCCTTCTTCTCTTCCTCTTCCTCTTCCTTTTCCTCTCCCTCTCCCTCTTCTTCTTCCTTCTCTTCCTCTTCCTCTTCCTCCTCCTCTTGTTTCTTGTTTCTTGTTTCTTTCCCCCCTCTCCTCCTCCTCCTCCTTCTCCTTCTCCTTCTTCTTCTCCTCCTCCTCCTCTTCTTCCTCTTCCTCCTCCTCTTCCTCCTCCCCTTCTTCTTCTTCCTCTCCCTCTTCCTCCTCTTCCTCTCTTCCTCTTTGTTCTCCTCCTCCCTTCTCCTCCTCCTCCTCCTCCTTCTCCTCCTCCTCCTTCCTCCTCCTCTTCTTCCTCCTCCTCCTCCTCCTCCTCTTCCTCCTCCCCTTCTTCTCTTCTTCTTCCTCTCCCTCTTCCTCCTCTTCCTCTTTGTCCTCCTCCTCCTCCCCTTCTTCTCTTCCTCCTCCTCCTCTTCCTCCTCCTGTTTCTTGTTTCTTGTTTGTTTCTTTCCTCCCCCTCCCCCTCCCCCTCCTCCCCTCCTCCTCCTCCTTTCCCACCTTACTAGCAATGTGGGAATCTTCCTCTAGCTGTCCCTTCCTGCCCCCCAACCTGGCATTCTATGATGACAATTGAAAAGCACCCAAAGAGACGCCCCATTTATGGGCTGCCACCCTCCCCTCCGCACCTTCCTTCCTGTCCTCCCTGCAGGTCCCACTCGGAGGACATTGTCCGGATCCAGTTTTTTCCGAGCCAGACTCGGGGCGTCATGGACCACAGGGACAGATCGTGGAAAAGTAGCAGCCGGCCCCCCTCGGGACGATTCCTGACCGTGAGCAGAGACGGCATCTTGCATTACTGGAGCGATGCCTTTAAGATGCTCCGGACAGTCTATGTAGGTGGCTCAGTTTCTTATGGGGGTCAGTGGGGGGGTGGTATCCAAGATCCCCTTAGGAAGCCCCCCCTTGGCATCCCTTGGCATTTATGGGTGGACACCAACCAAGGAGAGGAGCGGTCTAGACTTAAGGAGAAAATTGCCTGACAGGACAATTAACCAGTGGAACTGCTTGCCACCAGAAGTTGTGGCTGCTCCATCACTGGAGGTTTTTAGGAAGTGGCCATTTGTCTGAAATGGTGTATGGCCTCCTGCTTGAGCAGGGGGTTGGACTAGATGACCTCCCAGGTCCCTTCCAACTCTGTTATACTGTTATTCTGTTTACATGTTCTCCAAAGCACCTGAAGGCAGGTTAAGAGGCAATGGATGGAAACTCATCAAGGAGAGAAACAACCGAGAACTAAGGAGAAATTTCCTGACAGTGAGAACAATAAATCATTGGAACAGCTTGCCTCCAGAAGTTGTGGGGGCTCCATCATGGTTGTCCCAAAGGTGCTTTTTCAAGAGGCAACTGGACTTTTCAGTTTTTCTTTGAAGACGTTTCACTTCTCATCCAAGAAGCTTCTTCAGCTCTGGCTCGATGGTGGGAAATGGAAGGATTTATATTCCTTTCAGATAGCTGTATAAATCCTTCCGTTCTCCACCATCTAGTCAGAGCTGAAGAAGCTTCTTGGATAAGAAGTGAAATGTCTTCAAAGAAAAACCAGAAAGTCCAGTTGCCTCCTGAAAAAGCACCTTTGGGACAATCATGCCCTGGATGATGGAGAATCTCTATAGACATCCATCACTGGAGGTTTTTAAGAAGAGATAGGACAACCATTTGTCCAAAATGATATAGGATCTCCTGCTTGGGCAGGGGCTTGGACTAGAAGACCTCCAAGGTCCCTTCCAACTCTGTTATTCTCTTCTCGTTCCTCACCATAGCTGGACCAGACGAAGCGACGTCACAGTTTGAAGCTCTGGGTGATTGACATGTTATGCCTGCCCAACCTTAACCTCTTGGCGGTTTCCACCACAGACCAGGATATTGGTAAGCTAATTGCCACGATGACCCCTTGATTTGGGTCTCTTGGGTGTGTGTGTGTATGTGTCTCCATGTGCTGAAAATACCAGGCTCTCCCTTTGAAGAATGATGGTGTTTCTTCTAATAGACTACAGGTGTCCAGCCTTGGCAACTTTGAGACTTATGGACCTCAACTCCCAGAATTCCTCAGCCCGCATGGTTGAAGTGGAGTTGAAGTCCACAAGGCTTAAAGTTGCCAAAGTTGGACATCCCTGTAAGTTGGCAATTTTAAGACGGGTGGACTTCAACTCCCAGAATTCCATTTCCTGCAGGTGTGGACTTCAGCTCCCAGAATTCCACTCCCAGAAGTCCAGATTGTGTGGACTTCAACTCCGAATATGCTGGCTGGGGAATTCTTGGCGTTGAAGTTCACCAACCTTAAAGTTGCCACATTTGAAAAAGACTTTGCTAGATGAACAGGCTGTAGGACCATGTAGGACATGTTAGTCTTCTGAAGTGGTCATCCATGTGCTGGTCAGAAACAGGATGTGGTGGGTCAGGCTCCAAGTGGACAGCCTCTAAGAATTCAGGAGAAACTTCTTGACAGTGCGAACAATTAACTGGTGGAATGGCTTGCCTTCAGAAGTTGTGGGTGATCCATCACTGGAGGTGTTTAAGAAGAGATTGGACAACCCTTTGTCTGAAATAGTATAGGTTGGACTAGAAGACCTCCAAAGACCCTTCCAGCTCTATTCTGAATGAATGGTCAATCTGTTTGTTTTTTTTTTGTGGTGGACAACTGAAGTCTCCTAGAGTTGAGTTTCCATCCTTCCTTCCCTTTTACTTCTCAACATGGTCTGTTTGTTGATTCCTGTGAGAAACTTCCAGGTTTCCATGGTTATGAAGCACCTGTAAAGTTTCCTCTTTTGTCAAAAAGACGGCTCATCTTTGAGAGGATTAAATAGGTTTCCTGGAGGCCTTTTGACCCTCCAAACTTGGAGAAGACAACCTTGTGTGTCCCCTTTGTCTTCTAAATGTCCCTTTCCTCTGGACAAATACTTCGAACATTGCAGATTCTCTTTAGCAGGATGCCTACAACTTGTCTTCGCCCAAATCCACAAGGAAGGGAAAATTAGAAATCAGGATGAAATACACCATGATCCAAGGCAGGGGTCTCCAAACTTGGCCATTTTAAGACTTGGGGACTTCAACTCCCAGAATTCCCCAGCCAGCCGTGCAAATGGCTTCCCCCTTGAGTTTTTTTTTTTTTTTTAAATTTGATTTATATGCCGCCCTTCTCCGGAGACTCAGGGCGGCTTACAATGCGTTAAGCAATAGCCTTCATCCTTTTGTATATTTTATACAAAGTCAGCTTATTGCCCCCACAACTGGGTCCTCATTTTACCTACCTTAGAAAGGATGGAAGGCTGAGTCAACCTTGAGCCTGGTGAGATTCGAACTTACTAATTGCAGACAGCTGGAGTTAAATTACAATGCATTAGTCTGCTGAGCTATCCAGGCTCAGTTTGCTCATCTGAAGGTCATAAAAGCAGATCACACGACCCCAGGAGGCTGCAACCGTCATAAATAGGAACCAGTTGCCAAGCGTCTGAATTCCCCCCCCCAATTTTATTTATCCATTTTTCTTTAACATATATAAGTATTTAGTAAACGGTGTATTTTCTGGGTTATTTTACATATATTTATTTTATTTTATGGATTTATTAATTCAATTTGTATGCCGCCCCTTTCCGAAGACTCAGGGCGGCTCACAATGCATTTAAAATCATTATAAAAAACATTATATACATAATTTTAGTAATAATAATAATATTCTTTACTTGTGTATAATAATGTTCTTCCAACTTCCAATTTCTACTTTTATTATCTAACCATTGATAAAACAAATTCCAAGTTAGAAAATGCTCTGTATCTTCTTTGTCCTTTATCTTTAATGTTAATCTATCCATTTCCGCACGATCTAGTATTTTTAAAATTATATTTTCATCTGTAGGAGTTTCCTCATTTTTCCAGTATTGTGCAAATACAATTCTCGCTGCCGTCAAAACATGTAGTATTAAATATACATTCCTTTTGTCGTATTTTTCTGACAATATACCTAACAGAAATATCTCTGGCTTTCAATCTATGTGTTGCTTTATCAATTTCTCTAACACAGAGGTCTTCAAACTTGGCAGCTTTACGACTTGTAGACTTCAACTCCCAGAATTCTCCAGCCAGCATAGCATGGCTGGCTGGGGAATTCTGGGAGTTGAAGTCCATAAGTCTTAAAGCTGCCAAGTTTGAAGACCTCTGCTCTAACATGTATCAGTGGTGAAATCCAAATTTTTTTACTACCAGTTCTGTGGGCGTGGTTTGGTGGGTGTGGCAGAGGAAGGATACTGCAAAATCTCCATTCCCACCTCTGGGGCCAGCCAGAGGTGGTATTTGCCGGTTCTCTGAACTACTCAAAATTTCCGCTACCGGTTCTCCAGAACCTGTCAGAACCTGCTGGATTTCACCCTTGCCATGTATGAATGTATGCATCTAACCAATTTTGATCAGGTGACCATGGGGATATGGCCACGGTCATAAGTGTGAAAATGGTCATGAGTCATTTTTTTCCAGTGCCGTCGTTAACTTCAGATGGTCACTAAATGAATTGTAAGTCAAAGACAATCTGTGGCCCTATTAATATATATATATATATATGTTTTCTCAGGTTTTTGCGGGTGTTTGTATGTAGGTCTTTGGTTATTCGGGTCTTCTCCCACGTAAAATTGGAAGTGTCTTGGCGACGTTTCGACGAAGTCTCATTCGTCATCTTCAGGCTGGTGTTCTCGGCTTCGTGCTCCTGGAAGCACGAAGCCGAGAACACCAGCCTGAAGATGACGAATGAGACTTCGTCGAAACGTCGCCAAGACACTTCCAATTTTACGTGGGAGAAGACCCGAATAACCAAAGACCTACATATATATATATATATATATATATATATATATATATATATATATAATCAATTTTTCAATTTTATCTTCTTCCTAAGAAGCTTCTGCACTACAACACTAGCCAGAGTCCAAATATTTCTTTGCTTTCTCACAAATCCACCCAAAAATTACATTCCTTTTGAGAAAACTTTTATTCATTTTTGACAGTTAAGTCATACGTTTTATAAGTCATAAGTTTTATTTGTCAAGCATATATAAGATAACAGGTAAAAGTATAAACATAATTTGAATACATGAAAAGAGTAAGAGTAAAAAGGAATATTAGGACAGGGACGGAAGGCATGCTGGTGCACTTATGCACGCCCCTTACAGACCTCTTAGGAATGAGGTGAGGTCTACAGTAGACAGTCTAAGGTTAAAGTTTTGGGGGTTTGGGGGAAGAAACCACAGAGTCAGGTAGTGCATTCCAGGCATTGACCACTCTGTTACTGAAGTCGTATTTTCCGCAGTTTAGTTTGGAACGGTTTACCTTGAGTTTGTATTTATTATTTGCTCATGTATTGTGGTTGAAGCTGAAGTAATCATTGACAGGAAGGACATCGTGGCAGATAATTTTATGTACTATGCGTAGGTCAGACTGAAGTCGGCGTAGTTCTAAGTTGTCTTAAGCCCAAAATTTGGAGTCTGGTGGCATCAGGTATTTTATTGCGGTTAGAGGAATGGAGAACTCTTCTCGTAAAATATCTCTGGACTCTCTCGATTGTATTTATGTCCGATATGCAATGCGGGTTCCAGACAGATGAGCTGTATTCAAGAATTGGTCTAGCAAAGGTTTTGTATGCTCTAGTTAGTAGTACAACATTATCAGAGAAGAAGCTACGCAAGATTAGGTTAACAAGATTAGGTTAAATTGTTCAGATGTCAAGGTCCAACAGATACCTCAGTGTTATAAATGTTTTCTTTCAGTTTCTAATTTGGTGTAAATGTTGAAGCATTATATTGCATCCAAAGTTTCTTGCCAGTTGCAATTTTACAGTTTTAAGTTTCTCATATCCTGCTGGGGGCCTTTTGTGGATGGCTTCCCCCCCATTAAGGAAGGCTTAGGAAGGGGGAAATATTGACCCCAAAACAAAAGTCTTCCTCCCAGTAGGGGTGGGGGGCTGGGGGCTAGAGGGGAAGGGGGAGATAGCCTCTTAAGACCCATTTCCCAAGTCAGGGGAGTCAAGGGGAAGTGAGAAATTCTTTTTTTCTTTTAATTGCTAATTCCAGAGAAGAGGAATGCAGCTCCCTCCTCCACCTTGTGGGAAGGATGGGTTAGGTCTGGCATAAATCAGGAAGCTGAGGCTGGAAGGGACCTTGGAGGTCTTCTAGACCAACCCCCTGCCCAAGGCAGAAGACTTTGTATCATCCGGGTTGTCTGGTCTACTTTTGAAACCTCCAGTGATGGAGCATCCACAACTTCTGGAGGAAAGTCATTTCACTGATTAACTGTTCTCTCTGTTATGAAATTTCTCCTTAGTATTAGGTAGATAGGATCTCCCTTTGAGATGCTTCCACCCATTGCCTCTCCTCTCCTTCCTTCCTTCCTTCCCAGCATTTTTCCTCTTTCTACATTAAATCCTTCCTTCCTTCCTTCCTTCCTTCCTTCCTTCCTTCCTTCTCAGTATTTTTCCTCTTTCTACATTAAATCCTTCCTTCCTTCCTTCCTAGTATTTTTCCTGTTTCTACATTAAATCCATCCATCCTTCCTTCCTTCCTTCTTTCTTTCTTTCTTTCTTTCTTTCTTTCTTTCTTTCTTTCTTTCTTTCCTTCCTTCCTTCTATATTTTTCCTCTTTCTACATTAAATCCTTCCTTCCTTCCTTCCTTCTCAGTATTTTTCCTCTTTCTACATTAAATCCTTCCTTCCTTCCCAGTATTTTTCCTCTTTCTACATTAAATCCTTCCTTCCTTCCTTCCTTCTCAGTATTTTTCCTCTTTCTCCATTAAATCCATCCATCCATCCTTCCTTCCTTCCTTCCTTCCTTCCTTCCTTCCTTCCTTCTTTCTTTCTTTCTTTCATTCTTTCTTTCTTTCTTTCCTTCCTTCCTTCCTTCCTTCTGTATTTTTCCTCTTTCTACATTAAATCCTTCCTTCCCAGTATTTTTCCTCTTTCTATATTAAATCCTTCCTTCCTTCCTTCCTTCCTTCCTTCCTTCCTTCCTTCCTTCTCAGTATTTTTCCTCTTTCTACATTAAATCCTTCCTTCCTTTCTTCCCAGTATTTTTCCTCTTTCTACATTAAATCCTTCCTTCTCAGTATTTTTCCTCTTTCTATATTAAATCCTTCCTTCCTTCCTTCCTTCCTTCGTTCCTTCCTTCTCAGTATTTTTCCTCTTTCTACATTAAATCCTTCCTTCCTTCCTTCCTTCCTTCCTTCCTTCCTTCCTTCCTTCCTTCCTTCCTTCTTTCTCAGTATTTTTCCTCTTTCTATATTAAATCCATCTATCCATCCATCCATCCATCCATCCATCCATCCATCCATCCTCTATCTCTTTCTTGGGTGCGTTCTGTTTACAAGTGTGAGGTTGCCACAGCTGCCTTCTCTCTTTCCCCAGAGTTCTTTGACATTGGAGGCAGCAAATGTGACCGCCTGTTTTCCTTGGTCGATCTGGATGGATGCGCCACCGCCATGGACTACTGGTAGGTCCGGTGGGGGGGGGGGTTTGGGGGGGTTGGAAGGCCCAGCTGGGCCATCTCCTCTCGCTGGGGGCATCTGTGGACCGAGAGGAGCCCTTGCTGAAGAACCACTGAGAGCCACGTAAATGTCCTGCTTGTTGGCTCTCTGCTTCTCCGCCGTGGCTTCTTGCCCTTTCCGTGTTGGTGGGAATTGGTGGGCTGGGGGAGGGCGGCTGTTCTCACCCACATTGAGAAGGCAAGCCGTTCTCCTTGTAGCCTGGACTAGATGTTCTCTGAGGTCCCTTTCAACTCCGTGATTCCACAATTGTGGTTCAAGGTTGAAGAGCTTCCACTGATGATGTGATCTACTTGGGTCAGGAAATATCTGCATGAAATCATCCAAGCAGAGAGAGCCCCAGACCCCACAGTCGTCCTCCTCCTCCTCCTCCTCCTCCTCCTCCTCCTCCTCCTCCTCCTCCTCCTCCTCCTCCTCCTCCCAAACTCCCCTTCTTTCTAGCACTGATGATGTTCCCTAGTTGGGTCATGAAACGTCTGCAAGAAAACAACCAAGCTCAGAGAGCACCAGGGACCCCACAGTTCTCCTCCTCCTCCTCCTCCTCCTTCCCTCTCCTCCTCCTCCCCATTCCTTACTAGCACTGATGACAATATCTAGTTTGATAATGAAACATCTTCAAGGAAATGTCCTAGCTCAGAAGACACCAAGGACTCAACAGTCCTCCTCCTGAGTGAAGGCAAATATACACGTCCCAGGATAATGTTACAGGATCCAATCTGGGTCATTCACAGAGTCTTCTTCCTCTTCTTCTTCCTCTTCCTCCTCTTTCCTTTCGCAAACCTCAGTTCCTTCTAACACTGATGATGTTCCCTAGCTGGGCCATGAAACATCTGCAAGAAAACCACCAAGCTCAGAGAACACCAAGGACACCATAGTCCTTTCTCCTCCTTCTCCTTCTCCTTCTCCTTCTCCTTCTCCTTCTCCTCCTCCTCCTCCTCCTTGTCCTCCTCCTCCTCCTCCTCCTCCTCCTCCTTGTCCTTCTCCTTGTCCTTCTCCTTGTCCTCCTCCTCCTTGTCCTCCTCCTCCTCCTCCTTCTCCTTCTCCTCCTCCTTCTCCTTGTCCTTGTCCTTCTCCTCCTCCTCCTCCTCTCCTCCTCTGCAAACCCTACTTCCTTCTAGTACTGATGATGTTCCCTAGCTGGGCCATGAAACATCTGCAAGAAAACCAACAAGCTCAGAGCGCATCAAGGACCTCACAGTCCTTTCTCCTTCTCCTCTTCCTCCCCTTCCTCCCCCTGCCCTGCCCTCCCCTGCCCTCCCCTCTCTCCTCCCCTCCCCTCTCCTCTCCCACTCCTTCCTAGAACGGATGACAATAACTAGTTTGGTAATGAAACATCTTCAAGGAAATGTCCTAGCTCGGAGGCCACCAAGGACCCCATATAGGCCTTCCGCAGGGTGCCAACGAGCTGCCAGTCTCCGTCATGCCTTGCCAGTCTCGGTGCCCATGGCAACATTTTTCTCCTCCCTCCCTCCCTCCCTTTTTGAACTAGGACAGATGGGTGCAAAGGGGTTTTCTGCGTTGGCGACTTGAAGGGCAACGTCCTGATTTTCACCTCCACGGATGTGGTCACCAACGGCCTCTTCAACATCCGTGGCTACATAGGTGAGACGCTGGTTGGGCAGCAGGGAGGGAGAGGAAGCTGGGAACTGGACCAGAGGGCTCCCCCTTGGCTAGTGAGCTGGGCCAGAAAAGTAACTCCACACCCAGGCTACTTTTACAGGCAGTCCTCCACTTACGACGGCTCATTTAGTGACCATTCAAAGTTACAACGGGCCCGAAAAAAGTGACTTATGGCCATTCCTCACACTTATGACCATTGCAACATCCCCAGGGTCACGGGATCAAAATTCCGATGCTTGGCAGCTGACTCGTATTTATGACTGTCTCAGCCCTTTTGCGACCTTCTGACAAGTGAAGCCAATGGGGGAAGCCAGATTCTCTCAATGACTGAATTATTCACTTAACAACGGTGGCAAGAAAGGTCGCGAAATGGGGCAAAACTCATTTAACGGATGTTTCACTTAACGACGGAAATGTTGGGGCTCCATTGTGGTCGTAAGCCGAGGACTACCTGTATTTGGTAGTCTGGGATCAGTTCCCAGGGTGGCTGAATTAGCCAATGCTACACTATTTGGAGCTGGAGAAGGTGGGATCTACTGGCTCACCAACGATTCCCTGGATCTTGTCCTTGCAGGGGGCTTAGGCAGAGTGCCCGTCCATCTGCTGATGAAGGGGAAGACCCTGCTGTACCGAAATTTCACCGTATCAGTGAGTCTCCCTCTCCCTCTCTCTCTGCCTTTCTGTCTCTCTTGTCGTTCTCTCTCTCTCTTTCTATTTCTCCCCCTCTCTTTTTCTCTCCCTCTCCCTCTCTTTGTCATTCTCCCTCTCTTTCTTTCTCTCTCCTTCCCTCTCTTTCGCCCTTTCCCTCTCTTCTCTTTCTCTCCCTCTCCCTCACTTTCTCTCTCCCTCTCTCTCTCCCACTTTCTCTCTCTCCCCCTCTCTTTCTCCCCCTCTTTCTCTCCCTCCCTCTCTCCCCCTTTCTCTCTTTCTCTTTCTCCCCCCTCTTTCTCCCTCTCCCTCTTTCTCTCTCTTTCTCCCTCCCTCCCTTTCTCTCCCCCCTCCCTCCCTCTCCCTCCCTCTGTCTCTTTTTCTCCCTCCCTCTCTCTTTCTCTCCCTCTCCCTCTCTTTGTCATTCTCCCTCTCTTTCTCTCTCCTTCCCTCTCTCTTTCTTCCTTTCCCTCTCTCTTCTCCTCTCTTTCTCTCCCTCTCTCTCTGTCTGTCTCTCCCTCTCCCTCTCTTTCTCTCTCTCCCCCTTTCTTTCTCTCCCTCTCATTCTCCCTCTTTCTCCCTCTCCCTCTTTCTCTCTCTCTCTTTCTCCCTCCTTCCCTCCCTTTCTCTCTCCCCCTCTCTTTCTCTCCCCCCTCTCTCCCTCTCCCTCCCTCTGTCTCTTTTTCTCCCCCCTCTCTCCCTCCCTCTCTCCTGGTCCAGTCTGGAGTTAGGATGAGTATTGTTGGTCTCAAAACCCACAATTCTCTTTACTAAATTCCTAGGAAGAGATAATCCAGCATCAACCAGTCTCTGGAGACCTTACGGTGTCCCTTCTTAACATGGTGGTCCCATCGCGATGGCCAAATTCTGTTCAGAACTTTGCAAAATATTCCCCTTCCAGAAATCAGGGTGGCCCCAATCCTGCTGGGCTTTTATGGGGTCCTAAAGACCAGTTCAGGGGCCCCAACTGTGTTCAGGGACCCGTTTCTTGGTTGTGCAGGTGACAACGAGGTGGGGCAGTTCACGACTCTCTGCTTTTCATTTTTGTGTGCTTCACCATGAATCACTGAAACGACTTGCCTTCAAAAGTTGTGGATGCTCCCTCACTGGAGGCTTTTCAAAAGAGATCGGACAGCCGTTCAGAATAGAATAATAGAATAATAGAATAATAGAATAACAGAATAACAGAATAACAGAATAACAGAATAACAGAATAACAAAATAACAAAATAATAGAATAATAGAATAATAGAATAATAGAATAATAGAATAATAGAATAATAGAATAAACTTTATTGTCACTTTGAATGCAGACTAATCGGCATACATTAAAATGAAATTTTGTTGCATACAGCTCTCAAAGGGTCACACACCTCCAATATACACTACATAACCATGACAGAATAAATGAATACATAAAAATATGAATAGAGTAGAGTAGAGTAAAGTGGAATAGAATAGAATAGAATAGAATAGAATAGAATAGAATAGAATAGAATAGAATAGAATATGGAATGGAATGGAATAGAATAAATATTGGAATGAAGAATGGAATGGAATGGAATGGAATGGAATGGAATGGAATGGAATGGAATAGAATAGAATAGAATAGAGAAGGGAATGAAATGGAATGGAATGGAATAGAATAGAATAGAATAGAATAGAATAGAATAGAATAGAATAGAATATGGAATGGAATGGAATAGAATAAATATTGGAATGAAGAATGGAATGGAATGGAATGGAATAGAATAGAATAGAATAGAATATGGAATGGAATGGGGAATGGAATGGAATAGAATAAATATTGGAATTAAGAATGGAATGGAATGGAATGGAATGGAATAGAATGGAATAGAATAGAATAGAATAGAATAGAATAGAATAGAATATGGAATGGAATAGAATGGAATAGAATAGAATAGAATAGAATAGAATAGAATAGAATAGAACAGAACAGAACAGAACAGAACAGAACAGAACAGAACAGAATAGAATAGAATAGAATAGAATAGAATATGGAATGGAATGGGGAATGGAATGGAATAGAATAAATATTGGAATGAAGAATGGAATGGAATGGAATGGAATGGAATAGAATAGAATAGAGAAGGGAATGGAATGGAATGGAATGGAATGGAATGGAATGGAATGGAATGGAATAGAATAGAATAGAATAGAATAGAATAGAATATGGAATGGAATGGAATAGAATAAATATTGGAATGAAGAATGGAATGGAATGGAATGGAATGGAATGGAATAGAATAGAATAGAATAGAATAGAATAGAATAGAATAGAATAGAATAGAATAGAATAGAATAGAATAGAATATGGAATGGGGAATGGAATGGAATAGAATAAATATTGAAATGAAGAATGGAATGGAATGGAATGGAATGGAATAGAATGGAATAGAATAGAATAGAATAGAATAGAATAGAATATGGAATGGAATGGAATAGAATAGAATAGAATAGAACAGAACAGAACAGAACAGAACAGAACAGAACAGAATAGAACAGAACAGAATAGAATATGGAATGGAATGGGGAATGGAATGGAATAGAATAAATATTGGAATGAAGAATGGAATGGAATGGAATGGAATGGAATAGAATAGAATAGAGAAGGGAATGGAATGGAATGGAATGGAATGGAATGGAATAGAATAGAATGGAATAGAATAGAATAGAATAGAATAGAATAGAATATGGAATGGAATGGGGAATGGAATGGAATAGAATAAATATTGGAATGAAGAATGGAATGGAATGGAATGGAATAGAATAGAATAGAATAGAGAAGGGAATGGAATGGAATGGAATAGAATGGAATAGAATAGAATAGAATAGAATAGAATAGAATAGAATAGAACAGAACAGAACAGAATAGAATAGAATAGAATAGAATAGAATAGAATAGAATAGAATATGGAATGGAATGGGGAATGGAATGGAATAGAATAAATATTGGAATTAAGAATGGAATGGAATGGAATGGAATGGAATGGAATGGAATAGAATAGAATAGAATAGAATAGAATAGAATAGAATAGAATATGGAATGGAATAGAATGGAATAGAATAGAATAGAATAGAATAGAACAGAACAGAACAGAACAGAACAGAACAGAACAGAACAGAACAGAATAGAATAGAATAGAATAGAATATGGAATGGAATGGGGAATGGAATGGAATAGAATAAATATTGGAATGAAGAATGGAATGGAATGGAATGGAATGGAATAGAATAGAATAGAGAAGGGAATGGAATGGAATGGAATGGAATGGAATGGAATGGAATAGAATAGAATAGAATAGAATAGAATAGAATATGGAATGGAATGGAATAGAATAAATATTGGAATGAAGAATGGAATGGAATGGAATGGAATGGAATAGAATAGAATAGAATAGAATAGAATAGAATAGAATAGAATAGAATAGAATAGAATAGAATATGGAATGGAATGGGGAATGGAATGGAATAGAATAAATATTGAAATGAAGAATGGAATGGAATGGAATGGAATGGAATAGAATGGAATAGAATAGAATAGAATAGAATAGAATAGAATAGAATATGGAATGGAATGGAATAGAATAGAATAGAATAGAACAGAACAGAACAGAACAGAACAGAACAGAATAGAACAGAACAGAATAGAATATGGAATGGAATGGGGAATGGAATGGAATAGAATAAATATTGGAATGAAGAATGGAATGGAATGGAATGGAATGGAATAGAATAGAATAGAGAAGGGAATGGAATGGAATGGAATGGAATGGAATGGAATAGAATAGAATGGAATAGAATAGAATAGAATAGAATAGAATAGAATATGGAATGGAATGGGGAATGGAATGGAATAGAATAAATATTGGAATGAAGAATGGAATGGAATGGAATGGAATAGAATAGAATAGAATAGAGAAGGGAATGGAATGGAATGGAATGGAATAGAATGGAATAGAATAGAATAGAATAGAATAGAATAGAATAGAACAGAACAGAACAGAACAGAACAGAACAGAAATGTAATAGAATAGAATAGAATATGGAATGGAATGGGGAATGGAATGGAATAGAATAAATATTGGAATGAAGAATGGAATGGAATGGAATGGAATGGAATGGAATGGAATGGAATGGAATGGAATAGAATAGAATAGAATAGAGAAGGGAATGGAATGGAATGGAATAGAATGGAATGGAATAGAATAGAATAGAACAGAACAGAACAGAACAGAACAGAACAGAACAGAATAGAATAGAATAGAATAGAATATGGAATGGAATGGGGAATGGAATGGAATAGAATAAATATTGGAATGAAGAATGGAATGGAATGGAATGGAATGGAATAGAATGGAATAGAATAGAATAGAATAGAATAGAATAGAATAGAATAGAATAGAATATGGAATGGAATGGGGAATGGAATGGAATAGAATAAATATTGGAATGAAGAATGGAATGGAATGGAATGGAATGGAATAGAATAGAATAGAGAAGGGAATGGAATGGAATGGAATGGAATGGAATGGAATAGAATGGAATAGAATAGAATAGAATAGAATAGAATAGAATATGGAATGGAATGGGGAATGGAATGGAATAGAATAAATATTGGAATGAAGAATGGAATGGAATGGAATGGAATAGAATAGAATAGAATAGAGAAGGGAATGGAATGGAATGGAATGGAATAGAATGGAATAGAATAGAATAGAATAGAATAGAATAGAATAGAATAGAACAGAACAGAACAGAACAGAACAGAACAGAATAGAATAGAATAGAATATGGAATGGAATGGGGAATGGAATGGAAAAGAATAAATATTGGAATGAAGAATGGAATGGAATGGAATGGAATGGAATGGAATGGAATGGAATAGAATGGAATAGAATGGAATAGAATAGAATAGAATAGAATAGAATAGAATAGAATAGAATATGGAATGGAATGGGGAATGGAATGGAATAGAATAGAATAGAATAGAATAGAATAGAGAAGGGAATGGAATGGAATGGAATGGGGAATGGAATGGAATAGAATAAATATTGGAATGAAGAATGGAATAGAATAGAATAGAATAGAATAGAATAGAATAGAATAGAATAGAATAGAATATGGAATGGAATGGGGAATGGAATGGAATAGAATAAATATTGGAATGAAGAATGGAATGGAATGGAATGGAATGGAATAGAATAGAATAGAGAAGGGAATGGAATGGAATGGAATGGAATGGAATGGAATGGAATGGAATGGAATGGAATAGAATAGAATAGAATAGAATAGAATAGAATATGGAATGGAATGGAATAGAATAAATATTGGAATGAAGAATGGAATGGAATGGAATGGAATGGAATGGAATGGAATAGAATAGAATAGAATAGAATAGAATAGAATAGAATAGAATAGAATAGAATAGAATATGGAATGGAATGGGGAATGGAATGGAATAGAATAAATATTGAAATGAAGAATGGAATGGAATGGAATGGAATGGAATAGAATGGAATAGAATAGAATAGAATAGAATAGAATAGAATAGAATAGAATAGAATAGAATATGGAATGGAATGGAATAGAATAGAATAGAATAGAACAGAACAGAACAGAACAGAACAGAACAGAACAGAATAGAACAGAACAGAATAGAATATGGAATGGAATGGGGAATGGAATGGAATAGAATAAATATTGGAATGAAGAATGGAATGGAATGGAATGGAATGGAATAGAATAGAATAGAGAAGGGAATGGAATGGAATGGAATGGAATGGAATGGAATAGAATAGAATGGAATAGAATAGAATAGAATAGAATAGAATAGAATAGAATATGGAATGGAATGGGGAATGGAATGGAATAGAATAAATATTGGAATGAAGAATGGAATGGAATGGAATGGAATAGAATAGAATAGAATAGAGAAGGGAATGGAATGGAATGGAATGGAATAGAATGGAATAGAATAGAATAGAATAGAATAGAATAGAACAGAACAGAACAGAACAGAACAGAACAGAATAGAATAGAATAGAATAGAATATGGAATGGAATGGGGAATGGAATGGAATAGAATAAATATTGGAATGAAGAATGGAATGGAATGGAATGGAATGGAATGGAATGGAATGGAATGGAATGGAATAGAATAGAATAGAATAGAGAAGGGAATGGAATGGAATGGAATAGAATGGAATGGAATAGAATAGAATAGAACAGAACAGAACAGAACAGAACAGAACAGAACAGAACAGAATAGAATAGAATAGAATATGGAATGGAATGGGGAATGGAATGGAATAGAATAAATATTGGAATGAAGAATGGAATGGAATGGAATGGAATGGAATAGAATAGAATAGAGAAGGGAATGGAATGGAATGGAATGGAATAGAATGGAATGGAATAGAATAGAATAGAACAGAACAGAACAGAACAGAACAGAACAGAACAGAATAGAATAGAATAGAATAGAATATGGAATGGAATGGGGAATGGAATGGAATAGAATAAATATTGGAATGAAGAATGGAATGGAATGGAATGGAATGGAATAGAATGGAATAGAATAGAATAGAATAGAATAGAATAGAATAGAATATGGAATGGAATGGGGAATGGAATGGAATAGAATAAATATTGGAATGAAGAATGGAATGGAATGGAATGGAATGGAATGGAATAGAATAGAATAGAGAAGGGAATGGAATGGAATGGAATGGAATGGAATGGAATAGAATAGAATGGAATAGAATAGAATAGAATAGAATAGAATAGAATATGGAATGGAATGGGGAATGGAATGGAATAGAATAAATATTGGAATGAAGAATGGAATGGAATGGAATGGAATAGAATAGAATAGAATAGAGAAGGGAATGGAATGGAATGGAATGGAATGGAATGGAATAGAATAGAATAGAATAGAATAGAATAGAATAGAACAGAACAGAACAGAACAGAACAGAACAGAACAGAATAGAATAGAATAGAATATGGAATGGAATGGGGAATGGAATGGAATAGAATAAATATTGGAATGAAGAATGGAATGGAATAGAATGGAATGGAATGGAATGGAATGGAATGGAATAGAATAGAATAGAGAAGGGAATGGAATGGAATGGAATGGAATAGAATGGAATAGAATAGAATAGAATAGAACAGAACAGAACAGAACAGAACAGAACAGAACAGAATAGAATAGAATAGAATATGGAATGGAATGGGGAATGGAATGGAATAGAATAAATATTGGAATGAAGAATGGAATGGATTGGAATGGAATGGAATAGAATGGAATAGAATAGAATAGAATAGAATAGAATAGAATAGAATAGAATAGAATATGGAATGGAATGGGGAATGGAATGGAATAGAATAAATATTGGAATGAAGAATGGAATGGAATGGAATGGAATAGAATAGAATAGAATAGAGAAGGGAATGGAATGGAATGGAATAGAATGGAATAGAATAGAATAGAATAGAATAGAACAGAACAGAACAGAACAGAACAGAACAGAACAGAACAGAATAGAATAGAATAGAATAGAATAGAATAGAATATGGAATGGAATGGGGAATGGAATGGAATAGAATAAATATTGGAATGAAGAATGGAATGGAATGGAATGGAATGGAATGGAATGGAATGGAATGGAATAGAATAGAATAGAATAGAGAAGGGAATGGAATGGAATGGAATGGAATAGAATGGAATAGAATAGAATAGAACAGAACAGAACAGAACAGAACAGAACAGAACAGAACAGAACAGAATAGAATAGAATAGAATAGAATAGAATATGGAATGGAATGGGGAATGGAATGGAAAAGAATAAATATTGGAATGAAGAATGGAATGGAATGGAATGGAATGGAATGGAATGGAATGGAATAGAATGGAATAGAATGGAATAGAATAGAATAGAATAGAATAGAATAGAATATGGAATGGAATGGGGAATGGAATGGAATAGAATAGAATAGAATAGAATAGAATAGAGAAGGGAATGGAATGGAATGGAATGGGGAATGGAATGGAATAGAATAAATATTGGAATGAAGAATGGAATGGAATAGAATAGAATAGAATAGAATAGAATAGAATAGAATAGAATATGGAATGGAATGGGGAATGGAATGGAATAGAATAAATATTCGAATGAAGAATGGAATAGAATGGAATGGAATGGAATGGAATGGAATAGAATAGAATAGAATAGAGAAGGGAATGGAATGGAATAGAATAAATATTGGAATGAAGAATGGAATGGAATGGAATAGAATAGAATAGAATAGAATAGAATAGAATAGAATAGAGAAGGGAATGGAATGGAATGGAATGGAATGGAATGGAATAGAATAATAACTAATCAGCATACATTGCTCCCAGAGGGGAGCAACAGAAACAGACCGTAAAGTGGGTGTGTGGGGTCTCTAACAAGGCTTTGAGCTCTAAGCACATAGAGCTTGTAAGCAGCATCCTGAGTAACGGGAAGCGAGCTTCATATGTTCCTCTCCACTGTCCTCACCATTCTCTGTAGGGACTTTCTATCTGTGGCGCTGCTGCTGCCAGAAAACCAAACAGGGATGCAGTTGGTTAAAATGCTCTCCGTTGTGCCTCTGTAAAAAGTGGCCAGGACAGAGGGAGAAAAATGTGCTCTCTTTATCCGATGCAGGATGCTGGTTTGCATGCTTCACCAAAGATGACTTGTGGAGAGACAAGTTCAGTGTCAGGTTTCAATGTCATCTCAGATAAATTGCAATCCCAAACAATTAATCTTTGCTGAAATAGTCCATTTATTGAGTATGACAGATCTGGCCCCGACTTCGTCGTAGCCGATACTAACCCTCTGACCCCCAAACCCTTCCCTTTCCGTTCCCCAACTCTCATCTTCTCATTGGCCATCTTCCAAGTCAGTCTCCCCAGTTTCTGACCTCAGCTCACAGGAATGTCCCCCTCCCATCCCATCTCCTAGGGGGATATTATCTACAGAGAAAATAAGTAGGTGAAAAGTCAAGCCTCGTCTTTTTATGGCAGCATCAGAATGCTGACATCCAGATTATTGGTTATCTCCACCCCCAGATACATAATACTGTACACCACTTCTACAGCTGCATCTTTGATACTGAGTGGAATATGACCATGCCGGCTCTTTCTATTTACTGGGATGGATTAAGGTCTCCTGTCTTGGGCATGGGGTTGGACTAGAAGACCTCCAAGGTCCCTTCCAGCTCTAGATTTCTATGATGCTACGAAAACGGACTGCTGTATAATTTGTTGGAGCCCGTTAAATATTCACTGAATTCTCATGCTATCCAGCCCGGATTAAACCTTGTAGTTTGACAGCTGGATTTGGGGTGTTGCTTACTGTCTCTCAATTTATTCTACAGTGGTTTTGTCTCCCATAAAAGAATTTCGCAGGTATTGGTGATACTTCCAAGAACCCGGAAAAATGACAAGATGGCAAAATCACACATTCCATTCCCTTCCAGCACTAATGATGTTCCCTAGTTGGGTCATGAAACATCTGGCAGCAAACAACCAAGCTCAGAGAGCACCAAGGACCCCATGCAGAGGTGGCATTCAACCGGTTCGGGCGAATTGGTGGCAGAAATTTTAACTGGTTCGCCGAACCGGCAAATACCACCTCTGGCTGGCCTCGCCCCCACCCGGTTGCCCGGTTGCTTGCCCACCTGCTTCGTTGACTTGGCCACACCCACTCAGTCATATGACTCCCACCAAGCCACGCCCACCAAGCCACATCCACAGAACCGGTAGTAAAAAATTTTGAATCCCACCACTGACCCCACGGGCTCTGTGAATTGTCCTCCCCAACCTAGACATTGCTGGTGCAAAATTTGTTGTTGTTGTTGTTTTTTGCTTTAATTTATCTTCTCCGGAGACTCAGGGCGGCTTACAATGCGCTAAGCAATAGCCTTCATGCTTTTGTATATTTATACAAAGTCAGCTTATTGCCCCCACAAACTGGGTCCTCATTTCACCTACCTTAGAAAGGATGGAAGGCTGAGTCAACCTTGAGCCTTGGAGAGATTTGAACTTGCAGTAATTGCAGGCAGCAGATGTTAATAACAGTGCATTAGTCCACTGTGCTACAAAGTTGACTCCTCTCTTCTCCCCAACTTCTGCAGGCTGTGCACGGAGACTGGTGTCAACAGGTGATGTACATTCCCCAGCTCAATTTGGTTGCTTCCTGCACACCGGCTGAGAAATCTGCCATGGCGCTGACCTCACTCCCCCTGCATAACATTGGGAAAATCCAGTAAGAGAGGCTATAATTTCTTTTTGCGTGAAGACCGATGCAAAGAACGAGTTGAGCAGCTCTGCTCTCTCCCTACTGCCTGTTACTTCCTTGCCATCTTCTCCCTTTAGTGGACTGTCTGTTTCCTTGACTTTCCCCCCTTGTTATTAATACGTTGAAAGAAACATTTTTTTAAAAACTTATCTTTGGTTCACAAAGCAGAGCTGCGAGTGGGATCTTGGAGTCCTAGTGGACAATCGCTTTAAAAAAAAAAAAAAGCAAGGTTCTACATTTAGGGAAGAAAAACAAAACGCACAGGTACTGTATAGGTGGTACCTTGCTCAATAGTAGTAAATGTGAGAGGGATCTTGGAGTCCTAGTGGACAGCCATTTAAATAGGAGCCAACTGTGAGAAGCAGCTGCCAAAAAAGCCAACTCAGTTCTGGGCTGCGTAAACAGAGGGAGAGAATCAAGATCACGTGAAGTGTTAATACCACTTTATAAGGCCTTGGTAAGGCCACACTTGGAATCCTGCATCCAGTTTTGGTCGCTACGATGTAAAAAAGATGTGGAGACTCTGGAAAGAGTGCAGAGAAGAGCAACAAAGAGGTTTAGGGGACTGGAGGCTAAAACATATGAAGAACGGTTGCAGGAATTGGATAGGTCTAGTTTGGTGAAAAGAAGGACTAGGGGAGACATGATAGAAAGTCTTCCAATATATCAGGGGCTGCCACAAAGAAGAGAGAAGGTATGGTCCAGCTATTCTTCAAAGCTCCTGAGAGTAGAACAAGAAGCAACGGGTGGAAACTAATCAAGGAGAGAAGCAACCTGGAATTAAGGAGAAATTTCCTGACAGTGAGAATAATTAACCAGCGGAACAACCTGCCTCCAGAAGTTGTGAATGCTCCAACACTGGAAGTTTTTAAGAAGAGGTTGGATAACCATTTGTCTGAAGTGGTGTAGGGTTTCCTGCCTGGGCAGGGGGTTGGACTAGAGGCCCTTCAAGGCCCCTTCTAACTCTGTTATTCTGTATTCTTCCACTCTTGATGGAGAAAGTCATCAGCACCACAATGAGCCATTTCCTGAACAGACGTCGCTTGGCCCGGTTTGTCTTTCAGCAGATGTCAGTCAGGGTAATTTAAATCCTTCATCCTGCAATTTCATGCATCTTTGAGAGATCTGGAATTCGGTTTCGGAAGACAGCATCCATGTCTTCTGCTGGAAGTGGAGGGAGCAATAATTGACATCACAAGTAGCAGACCTTTTTCCTCCTAAGATCGTATCTCCCCGGATTCTTACAGCATTGCCAAGTTCATACATTTAGATTAAAAGTTATATTACCAATTGCAAGGATCCCACGTTGCAATATGGGAGATTGGACGGCAGGGGGCAGTGTTGCTTAGTCTATAATTAGAACATGGAGCATGGAATAATAGAACAGCTTTCTTTCTTTCTTTCTTTCTTTCTTTCTTTCTTTCTTTCTTTCTTTCTTTCTTTCTTTCTTTCTTTCTTTCTTTCCTTCCTTCCTTCCCTCCCTCCCTCCCTCCCTCCCCATCTCTTAATTCCTTCCTCCCTCCCTTCCTTCTCTCATCTCTTTCTTGTCCCCCCTTCCTTTCTCCTTTCTTCCTTCTCTCTCATCTCCCTCCCTCCCTCCCTCTCTCCCCCCTCTCTCTCTTTCTTTCTTTCCTTCCTTCCTTCATTCTCTTCCTCCCTCCCTCCCCATCTCTTAATTCCTTCCTCCCTCCCTCCCTTCTCTCATCTCTTTCTCTTCCCCCCTTCCTCCCTCCTTTCTTCCTTCTCTCTCATCTCCCTCCCTCTCTCTCTTTCTTTCTTTCTTTCTTTCTTTCTTTCTTTCTTTCTTTCTTTCTCTTTCTTTCTTTCCTTCCTTCCCTCCCTCCCCATCTCTTAATTCCTTCCTCCCTCCTTCCCTCCTCCCTCCCTCTCTTCTCTCATCTCTTTCTCTTCCTCCCTTCCTCCCTCCTTTCTTCCTTCTCTCTCATCTCCCTCCCTCCCTCCCTCCCTCCCTCCCTCTCCTCTTTCTTTCTTTCTTTCCTTCCTTCCTTCCCTCCCTCCCTCCCTCCCCATCTCTTAATTCCTTCCTCCCTCCCTCCTTCCCTCCTCCCTCCCTCCCTTCTGTCATCTCTTTCTCTTCCCCCCTTCCTCCCTCCTTTCTTCCTTCTCTCTCATCTCCCTCCCTCTCTTTCTTTCTTTCTTTCTTTCTTTCTTTCTTTCTTTCTTTCTTTCTTTCTTTCTTCCTTCCTTCCTTCCTTCCCCTCCCTCCCTCCTTTCCTAATCACTGTTTCTCCTTCCTTTCTCCTTTGTTTTCTTCATTGCTACCTCCCTTATTCCTTCTCTCATCTCTCTCTCCCCTCCCTCCCTCTTTTCCTCCCTCTCTACATCTCTCCCTCCCAACTCTCCTTCCTTCCTTCCTTCCTTCCTTCCTTCCTTCCTTCCTTCCTTCCTTTCCTTCCTTCCTCTTCCCTCCCTTCCATTCCTCCTTTCCTCCTTCTATTATAGAAATAACAGGTGGTTTATCGCAATTTAAAAACCCTAAGATGCCACTAAAGATTGAATTAAATGAAGGCTGCTTCCTGTTTCCCCAGGTCGGCTTTGATTGTCCTGCGGAAGGGGATTCTGTGCTTTGATTACTCTGCCGAAATGAACATTGTGGGTAGGTGTTCCTCAGCCCCTCCTTTGAAAGGCTCACCTGGTGCCTCCCAATGGATGCATTTTGGGTGCATTGAGGTGTTTCTTCTAATCAAACCAAAGACGATTAAAAGGCTGGAGGCTAAAATGTACAAAGAACGGTTGCTGGAATTGGGTAGGTCACGTTTAATGAAAAGAAAGACTAGGGAAGGACAGGATAGCCGTCTTCCAAGATTTGAAGGGCTGCCCCAAAGAAGAGGCAGTCAAGCTCTTCTCCAAAGCACCCAAAGGCAGGACAAGAAGCAACGGATGGAAACTAATCCAAGGAGAGAAGCAACCTAGAACTAAGGAGAGATTTCCTGAGAGTGAGGACAATTAAACAATTCAATTTTTCAGTTTAACAGAGTTGGAAGGAAGGGACCTTGTAGGTCATCTAGTCCAACCCCCCACCCAGGCAGGAGACCCTACACCATTTCTGACAGACGGCAGTCCAGTCTCTTCTTGAAAGCTTTCTGCTGGTTTCTTTTTGAAACCAGTTGGAACTGCTTGCCACTAGAAGTTGTGGGTGCTCCATCACTGGAGGTCTTCAAGAAGAGAGTGGACAGAGGTTTGTCCGGAATGATATTAGAGGAAGGCTATCCAACCTCGGGAACTTTAAGACTTGTGGACTTCAACTCTCAGAATTCCCCAGCCAGCTGGGAGTTGAACTACACAAGTCTTAAAGTTCCCGAGGTTGGACAACCTTGATATAGGTCTGCTTTGAGCAGGGGGCTGGACTAGAAGACCTCCAAGGTCCCTTCCAACTCTGTTCTTCTCTTGAGCCATAGTTTATTTTTTTTATTTTTATTTTTTTAAAATTTGATTTATATGCCGCCTTTCTCCAGAGACTCAGGGCGGCTTACAATGCGTTAAGCAATAGCCTTCATCCGTTTGTATATTTATACAAAGTCAGCTTATTGCCCCCACAAACTGGGTCCTCAATTTACCTACCTTAGAAAGGATGGAAGGCTGAGTCAACCTTGAGCCTGGGGAGATTTGAAATCGCAGTAATTGCAGGCAGCTGGTCTTAATAACAGTGCTTTAGTCTGCTGTGCTACCAGGGCTCCTATCTTCCTCATCCTCCTCCTCTTCCTCCTCCTTCTTCTGCTTCTTCCTCCTCCTCCTCCTCCTCCTCCTCCTCCTCCTCCTCCTCCTCCTCCTCCTCCTCCTCCTCCACTTCTTCTTCTTTTTTAAAATTTGATTTATATGCCGCCCTTCTCCGGAGACTCAGGGCGGCTTACAATGCGTTAAGCAATAGCCTTCATCCTTTTGTATATTTTATACAAAGTCAGCTTATTGCCCCCATAATCTGGGTCCTCATTTCACCTACCTTAGAAAGGATGGAAGGCTGAGTCAACCTTGAGCCTGGCGAGATTCGAACCTGCAGAAATTTCAGGCAGCTGGTGTTAAATTACAGTGTTCTATCTGTTGAGCTATCCAGGCTCCTTATTTTGGTCTTCTCTTGCCAGTGACTGGGGGCTATGATCCCCTGATCCGAATCTGGAATCCGTACGTCACCAACAGTCCCATCACTCAGCTCAAGGGCCACCTGACAGCTGTCACTCACATCATGATCAACGGGCAGAAGAAAACCATCGTCAGCATCTCAAAAGACAAGGTGAGGCAGAGGGAGCGTATAAGGATAGCCCCCGACTTACGATGTTTCGTTTAACGACGGTTCAAAGTTACGATGGGCTTGGGAAAAGTGATTTATGGTCCGTCCTCGCACGTACGACCGTCACAGCAATCTCCTAGTCCCACGATCACAATTTATTTATTATTTATTTATTTATTCATTTTATTTCTATACCGCCCTTCTTCCGAAGGACTCAGGGCGGTGCACAAAGACAGACAAAATTTAAAAATAATTTAAAATTATTAAATAATTGGCTCAATTATAAAACCCCCCAAATTTAAAATCCCATATTTAAAACCGATTAAAATCTTTACATTGATAGCCCAGCCTGGCAGAATTTGGGCAGCTGGCAATCATTATTATTATTATTGACAAATAACGTCAACCAGGGAGACTGGATTCGTTTAGTGACCGTGGTAAAAAATGGTCATGAAATCAGGTCTGGTCATGCAATGACTTGCTTTATGACCGTCCTGACTTACAACAGAAAATCTGGGCCCAATTATGATTGTATATTGAGCAATCCTTGATTTACAACCGCTTTACTTTTCTACCTCAAAAAACTAAATTCCAATCTGGGGGTGACACCGAGTATCAACATTCCCCACAAGAAGTCCTCGGCTTATGGCCACCATGGAGCCCCAAATTCTGCTGCTAAGTGAGAGACTGCTGTTCAGTGAATTTTGCCTCATTTTAGGACCTTTCTTGCCACGGTTGTTAAGTGAACCACTGCCGTTCTTAAATTAATAACACGGTCGTTAAATGAATCTGGCTTTCCCATTGACTTGGCTTTGTCAGATGGTCGTAAAAGGGGGATCATGTGACCCCAGGGGGGTCTGTCATAAACGTGAGTCAGTGTCCAAGCGTCTGAATTTTGATCATGCGACCACGGGGATGTTGCAACCGTCATAAGTGTGAAAAAGTCACTGTAAAAAGTGCCGCTGTAACTTTGAACTTTTAAATGAAATGTAAGTCGAGGATTCTCAACCTTGGAAGCATGATGATGGGTGGACATCAACTCCCAGAATCCCCCAGCGCTGGCTGGGGGATTCTGGGAGTTGAAGTCCACCCATCTTCAAGCTTCCAAGGTTGAGAAACACTGCTCTACTGGATTTTTGGCTGGTGATCCTGGCTTGGGAATGGGATCTGCTTTCCTTCTAGATCTTCTCTTCTTCCCTCTCCAGAATATTCGTGTCTGGGATCTGCTGGATCACTTCTGCCTTCAGTCGATTCATGGCCGGAATGTCCCTCTGGGCAACTGCCCCATCTCCTCCGTCTACTATCACCGGCATCAGAATATTTTGATCTGTGCCACTTACAAGGTCAGAGCTGGCTAGGCGGGGGTGGATGTCGGCTCGTTGGCCTGAGTTGGTCACGGGAAACCACCAAGAACAGCCCCACGGACACTAACAGGGCAAGCCGCTTGTCTATAAGTTGAGGGACCCCACTCCCTTCTAGCACTGATGAGATTACCTAGTTGGGTTATGAAATGTTTGCATGAAAACAACCAAGCTCCGAGAGCACCAAGGAACCCACAGTTCTTTCTCCTTCTCCTTCTCCTTCTCCTTCTCCTTCTCCTTCTCCTTCTCCTTCTCCTTCTCCTCCTCCTCCTCCTTCTCCTTCTCCAATCTCCATCTTCCTTCCTTCTCCTTCTCCTTCTCCTTCTCCAATCTCCATCTTCCTTCCTTCTCCTTCTCCTTCTCCAATCTCCATCTTCCTTCCTTCTCCTTCTCCTTCTCCTTCTCCTTCTCTTTCTCCTTCTCCTTCTCCTTCTCCTCCTCCAATCTCCATCTTCCTTCCTTCTTCTTTCTCCTTCTCCTTTTCCTTCTCCTTCTTCAATCTCATCTTCCTTCCTTCTCCTTCTCCTTCTCCTTCTCCTTCTCCTTCTCCTTCTCCTTCTCCTTCTCCTCCTTCTCCTTCTCCAATCTCCATCTTCCTTCCTTCTCCTTCTCCTTCTCCTTCTCCTTCTCCTTCTCCTTCTCTTTCTCCTTCTCCTTCTCCAATCTCCATCTTCCTTCCTTCTCCTTCTCCTTCTCCTTCTCCTTCTCCTTCTCCTTCTCCATCTCCTTCTCCAATCTCCATCTTCCTTCCTTCTCCTTCTCCTTCTCCTTCTCCAATCTCCATCTTCCTTCCTTCTCCTTCTCCTTCTCCTTCTCTTTCTCCTTCTCCTTCTCCTTCTCCTTCTCCTTCTCCAATCTCCATCTTCCTTCCTTCTCCTTCTCCATCTCCTTCTCCAATCTCCATCTTCCTTCCTTCTCCTTCTCCTTCTCCTTCTCCAATCTCCATCTTCCTTCCTTCTCCTTCTCCTTCTCCGATCTCCATCTTCCTTCCTTCTCCTTCTCCTTCTCCTTCTCCAATCTCCATCTTCCTTCCTTCTCCTTCTCCTTCTCCTTCTCCTTCTCCAATCTCCATCTTCCTTCCTTCTCCTTCTCCTTCTCCTTCTCCCAATCTCCATCTTCCTTCCTTCTCCTTCTCCTTCTCCCCTTCTCCTTCTCCTTCTTCTCCTAATCTCCATCTTCCTTCCTTCTCCTTCTCCTTCTCCTCCTTCTCCTCCTCCTTCTCCTTCTCCAATCTCCATCTTCCTTCCTTCTCCTTCTCCTTCTCCCTTCTCCTTCTCCTTCTCCTTCTCCTTCTCCTTCTCCTTCTCCAATCTCCATCTTCCTTCCTTCTCCTTCTCCTTCTCCAATTTCCATCTTCCTTCCTTCTCCTTCTCCTTCTCCTTCTCCTCCTTCTCCGCTCCTTCTCCTTCTCCTTCTCCAATCTCCATCTTCCTTCCTTCTCCTTCTCCTTCTCCAATCTCCATCTTCCTTCCTTCTCCTTCTCCTTCTCCTTCTCCTTCTCCTTCTCCTTCTCCTTCTCCTTCTCCTTCTCCAATCTCCATCTTCCTTCCTTCTCCTTCTCCTTCTCCTTCTCCTCCTTCTCCTCTCCTTCTCCTTCTCCTTCTCCTTCTCCTTCTCCAATCTCCATCTTCCTTCCTTCTCCTTCTCTCCTCTCCAATCTCCATCTTCCCTCCTTCTCCTTCTCCTTCTTCTCCTTCTCCAATCTCCATCTTCCTCCTCCCTCCTCCTCCTCCTCCTCCTTCTCCAATCTTCATCTTCCTTCCTTCTCCTTCTCCTCCTTCTCCTCTCCTTCTCCTTCTCCTTCTCCTTCTCCTTCTCCTTCTCCTTCTCCTCCTTCTCCAATCTCCATCTTCCTTCCTTCTCCTCCTTCTCCTTCTCCTTCTCCTTCTCCAATCTCCATCTTCCTTCCTTCTCCTTCTCCTTCTCCTTCTCCTTCTCCTTCTCCTTTTCCAATCTCCATCTTCCTTCCTTCTCCTTCTCCTTCTCCAATCTCCATCTTCCTTCCTTCTCCTTCTCCTTCTCCTTCTCCTTCTCCTTCTCCTCCTTCTCCTTCTCCTCCTTCTCCAATCTCCATCTTCCTTCCTTCTCCTTCTCCTTCTCCTTCTCCTTCTCCAATCTCCATCTTCCTTCCTTCTCCTTCTCCTTCTCCTTCTCCTTCTCCTTCTCCTTCTCCTTCTCCTTCTCCTTCTCCAATCTCCATCTTCCCTTCTCCTTCTCCTTCTCCTTCTTCTCCTCTCCTTCTCCTTCTCCTTCTCCTACTCCTTCTCCTTCTCCTTCTCCAATCTCCATCTTCCTTCCTTCTCCTTCTCCTTCTCCTCCTTCTCCTTCTCCTCCTTCTCCTTCTCCTTCTCCTTCTCCTTCTCCTTCTCCTTCTCCTTCTCCTTCTCCTTCTTCTCCTTCTCCAATCTCCATCTTCCTCCTCCCTCCTCCTCCTCCTCCTCCTCCTCCCCCCCACCCCTGCAAATTCTCCCCCCTTCTAGCACTGATGATATTATCTAGCTTGGTCATGAAATGTTGCAAGAAAACCACCAAGCTCAGACAGCACCAAGGAACCCACAATTCCTTCTCCTCCTCCTCCTCCTCCTCCTCCTCCTCCTCCTCCTCCTCCTCCTCCTCCTCCTCCTCCCCCCTCCTCCTCCCTGAAAATCCCACTCCCTTCTAGCACTGATGATGTTACCTACTTGGGTCATGCAATGTCTGCAAGAAAATCACCAAGCTCAGAGGGCACCAAGACCCCCACAGTTCAACCCCGAGCTACAAAGATTCTCTTTTATCAATCCCAAGATGGATGGGGCAGCCACACTCTATGGTATAATCTCTCAGGATATAAACATATACAGTATATATAGCAGGTTAGAAGGTTACAGCTTTAGTCTGGCAAGATTCTGTCCTTTAGATGCAGACTAATTTATTTTATTTATTTTTAAATTTGTATAACCGCCCTTCTCCCTGAGGACTCAGGGCGGTGAACAGCCAAGTAAAAAGATAAACTACAAACATTAAAATACAATTAAAAGGATATATATATAAATTTGGCCCCATGATTAAAAACAATAACAGGCAATTAAAAACATTTTAAAATAAAGAAATTAATAAAGAATTGGACTCCGAGAATGTAGAACATAGAATAATAGGATAGGAAGGGACCTTGGAGGTCTTCTAGTCCATCCCCCTGACTCGATTGGGTCTCGCTGTCTTATCTTTGGGCTTCAGCCTGACACCTGGTCCCATTTTACTCCAGATTGGGTTGTTCTTTGGTGCTGAATTCACCGAGACGGAATTGAAGACCCAAGAACCTCTGCTGTGCTGTGCACTCTACAACAAGATCTTCAAACAGGTGACAAATTTGGCTCAGGTGGATGGTTGCACCCAGCCTTCTTTTTCAAGCAAAGGAGATTTTGAAATGTGGAATCAAAGAACTTGAAGGGATGTCTCAAAGGTGCTTTTTCCACCTTCTTGATTTTTTTTTCTTGGTTTTCTTCTTTCAAAACATTTTGCTTCTCATCCAAGGAGGTTCTTCAGAACCGAAGAAGCTTCTTGGATGAAAAGCGAAATGTTTTCAAAATTAAAATGCTGAGACTCTGGAAAGAGTGCAGAGAAGATCAACAAAGATGATTAAGGGACCGGAGGATAAAACGTATGAAAACAGTAACAATAACAGTAAAAATAAAATGATTATGTTGGGATTAACAGCAAAAAAAAAATAAATAAAAATGATTATGCAGGGTATGACAGCAAAAACAAGGGATAAACAGCAATGAAGATGATTATAATGGGAGCAACAGTTAAAATATTGTTTAAAGGCTTATAATAATTGTAATGATTTATATTTTAAAAATACATTCATCTAAGTAAAAAGAAAAAGAAAAATGAAATGATATTTGGTTAGGATTTAAAGATTTAAGTAATGGGGTTTTGGGATAACGGCATTATTAAATAGATAGAATTTAGGGAAATAATTGAGTAAAATATTAAGTTGGGTTAACTGAAAATTAAGATTTGTCAGTGATTTGTACCAATTTATGACCGGATCAATGCTTCATTTTGAAAAGATGTATTTTATGTTTATGTTTTAAAAAATAAAAACAATTTTATATTAAAAAAAATATGAAAAACGGTTGCAAGAACTGGGTATGTTTAGATTAATGAAGAGGAAGATTAGGGGGACATGATAGCGTCTTCCAATATTCGAGGGGCTGTCCGCCATTTTGTAAGTTACCTCAGACAGCTGGGTTGTTTCACTTAAATATTAAGTATGTAAACGTGGAGTAGTGTTAATGAGAGTGGGTTCCCATTTCACACTTCAGAAGATAATTACAGAATTGGTGCTTTTTCAAGGGGCAACTGGACTTTCTGTTTTTTTTTTAAAGACATTTCACTTCTCATCCAAGAAGCTTCTTCAGCTCTGACTGGATGGTGGGGAAGGGAAGGATTCATCCACCGTTCAGTCAGAACTGAAGAAGCTTCTTGGATGAGAAGAGAAACGCCTTCAAAGAAAAACCAGAAAGTCCAGTTGCTTCTTGAAACAAAAGCACCTTTGGGACAACCTTGACTTGGATGACGGAGAAGCTCCATCAACAACAGAATTGGAAGGCACCTTGGAGGTCTTCTAGTCCAACCCCAATTGGACCATCTGACCCAATTGATTCTGGGACATTTTCCCCCACAGGCAGTCAGCGGTTATTACAACGGGATGGTCACTGTTTGGGATGTCATGACAGGACAGAAGATTATGGAGTTCACCACCACCTCAGACCAAGCCCTGGAGATGACCGCCATGATCTTTGATCCGCCAGAACGACGACTCATCACCGCTCTGAAAAACGGGATGATCAAACTGTGGAACTTCAACAACGGGGCTTGCCTGATGGAGATTCCCTTTGAGGAGAAGACTGAGGTGGGTGGAAGGACCAAGGTTGGTCCCAAGGTCCCAAAGGTGCTTTTTTTCCAAGTGGCGACTGGACTTTCTTGTTTCTTCTTTGAAGACATTTCACTTCTCATCCAAGAAGCTTCTTCAGCTCTGACTGGATGGTGGGGAATGGACGGATTTATATTCCTTGCAGACAGCTGGTCATTTGCATCCTTTTAGAAGGTCGTTGAGGCCACCTGGAGGTTTATCTGTGTCCTCAGGGTCACCTGAGTGGTGCAAATGGGTGTGGAGCCCTCTTGGAACTGCTGAAAGGACCGTGTTGTAGACTGGAGATAGATGATGTTGTATCCCTCCCAATCTGTTGAGGGAGAGCTATGTCAATTTTGACATAGATGGTGTCAACCCTGAAGCTGGCCTGGTTGAAGCCATCTGGGAGCTTCAGTGCTGCCACACTGCAGCTGAGGGATGTGTGTGGGTGGGGGGGGGAGAGATTAGAGATAGTTGGGGATAGTAGGAAGGAGGAGTGATGTCACCTGACCAGCAGACGCTGCCTTGATTGGGTCATGTGACTGATTGGAATTGGGGGCAAAACTTTCCCTTTTAATTAGGTGAAAACCATGGGATCTCTTCAGTGTCAGTTTTCACCAGATATGTGCCAATATGATATTTCCAATAAAACAATACTTTCAGGAATCTAACTGCCTTGGAGTTTTTGCTTGCGATGGATCTAGTACTTGGAACCCTGACAGATGGCCTCTTTGACCCCTCTTCTAAACCAGCATCCCTCTCTGTCCAAAACATGGACTTTGCTGTCTTCAAAAGAGTGGCCTGTGTCTTTTTAAATGAAGATGGACTGCTGGATCTAGTCATGATGCGTTTGTTCTCCTATGTGGTGCCATGGATTTGTGAAGTGGTTGTTTTTTTTCTCCAATGTACAGAACTACACATGGGTCACTGCATTGTGCTACATATATGAGGTCACTCAGTATAGGGTTTTGGACCAAGTTATTTGAGGGACCATTTTTTCCCAGTCACATCTATAGGACTGTGGACCGTGGACTGTTCAGTTTGGACACAGGTGGCCTCTTTTACCCCTCTTTCAAACCAGCCGTCTTCTCTGTCCAAAATGTGAACTTTGCTGTCTTCAAAAGAGTGGCCTTTGTCTTTTTAAATGCAGATGGACTGCTGAATCTCGTCCTGATGTGTTTGTTCTCCTATGTTGTGCCATGCGTTTGTGAAGTGGTTGTTTTGTTTCCCCAATGTTCAGAACTGCAATGTTCACTGCATTGTACTGCTTATACCATGTTGCTTGGTTTGTGTCTGGGTGTTTTATCCTTGGGGCACACAGTATAATGCAGTGAGACATCTGCAGATTTGAAGAAGGTTCCACACCCATTTGCACCACTAGGTGACCCTGAGGACACTAGACAAACCTCCAAGTGGCCTCAACGACTCTCTAAAAAGATGCAAATGACCAGATGTCTGCAAGGAGTATAAATCTTTCTATTCCCCACATCCAGTCAGAGCTGAAGAAGCTTCTTGGATGAGAAGCAAAATGTCTTCAAAGAAAAAACAAGAAAGCCCAGTTGCCTCCTGAAAAAAACATGTTTCCGTTGACCTCTTCCAACTATAATTGCTTTCTCCAGTGAATTTTCCTGCATGACATGACCAAAATAAGTGAAACATAGTTTTCCTTCTGGACACATGGCTATCCAGTCTCTTCTTAAAAACCTCCAGCAATGGAGCGCCCATGATTTCTGGTGGCAAGCTGTTCCACTGGTTAATTGTTCTCACTGTTAGTAAGTTTCTCCTTAATTCCAGGTTGCTTCTCTCCTTGTTTAGTTTCCATCCATTGTTTCTTGTCTTGCCCTCAGGTCCTTTGGAAAATAAGTTGACCTCCTTTTTAAGACGGGACTGGACAACCAGTTGTATGAAACAGTATAGGGTCTCCTGCTTGAGCAGGGGGTTGGACTAGAAGACCTCCAAGGTCCCTTCCAGCCCTCTTCTGATTCATTGATGGATGGTCCATGCAGATTGCTTCCTACTCTCCTTCCTCCTCCTTTTCTTTTCGTTCTCTTTCCAATAGACCAACTGCATCTTTTACATGAACCACAGGATTTTTATCACAGATTGGACCAAGAGAGTGACATGGTACCGGTAAGTCAAAGCCAACCTGGGAGAACTTTTTTGTTTTCAGATGGGGGCGGGGGGGGGGGAGGAGAAACAGTGAGGAAGAGAAGAACGGTTGGGTTGGGTTGGGTGATACGGCCTCTGCTTTTTCACCCAGAGCTCCTGAGGACAAATACTCCAGGAACAGGGTGGGAAGAAGGCACCCAGCTGGGGTCACCATTTAAGATGCAGAACTTGCTTAAGTGGGTTTCCAGGCTTTCTGAGAAGAACTGAGAAGGCCCTGCTCTCTAAACCCTGGAGATGGCTTTCTCTGAACCAGAAAAGACCAACAGAAGACAATATTTGTAACTGAGAGTGGAGTTACGGATATTTCCCAGAGTTGTTCTCTGAGCTTGGTCGTTTTCTTGCAGATGTTCCATGACCCAACTAGGGAACATCATCAGTGCTGGAAGGAAGGAAGGAAGGAAGGAAGGGGGAGGAGGAGGAGAAGGAGAACTGAGGGGTCCCTGGTGCTCTCTGAGCTTGATTGTTTTCTTGCAGATGTTTCATGACCCAACTAGGAAACATCTTCAGTGAGGGAAGGAAGGAAGGAAGAGGAGGAGGAGGAGGAGGAGGAGGAAGAAGAAGAGGGAGGAGGAGGAAGAAGAAGAGGAGGAGGAGGAGGAAGAGAAAGAGGAGGAGGAGGAAGAGAAAGAGGAGGAGGAGGAAGAAGAGGAAGAGGAGGAGGAGGAAGAGGAGGAGGAGGAGAAGGAGGAGGAGGAGAATTGATGGTCTCTGAGCTTATTTGTTTTCTTGCAGACGTTTCCAACTAAGTAACATCATCAGTTGTAGAAGGGAGTGGGGTTTGTGCAGAGGAGGAGGAGGAGGAAGAGAAAGAGGAGGAGGAAGAAGAAGAGGAGGAGGAAGGGACTGTGGGATCCATGGTGCTCTCTGAGTTCAGTTGTTTTCTTGCAGATGTTTCATGACCCAACTAGGGAACATCTTCAGTGAAGGAAGGAAGGAAGGAAGGAAGGAAGGAAGGAAGGAAGGAAGGAGGAGGAGGAGGAGGAGGAGGAGGAGGAGGAGGAGGAGGAGGAGGGGACTGTGGGGTCCTTGGTGCTCTTTGAGCTTGGTTGTTTTCTTGCAGATGTTTCATGACCCAACTAGGGAACATCGTCAGGGCTAGAAGGGAGGGGGGTTTGTGGAGAGGAGGAGGAGAAAGACGAAGTCTGTGGGGGAGGGTAGAAACTGAGAAGAAGGGTTGGGATGGATGGCTCTTCTGTCTTTCTCTTGTGGGGGATGGGGATGGGGAGAGATGCCTGGTCCTTCCCCTTATTTTAACTCTGAGGTTCTTTCCTCCTTTTGGGCAGAGACTCCAAAGACGAGAACAACGTGATTGAATGCAAGCACTGGAAGTCCTACCACGCGGAGGACATCATCTCCATGGATGGGTACGCCAATAAGCTCCTGGTCACCTCCTCCAGCAACGGAGACATTGTCCTCTGGTATGTCAACTCTGGGCAAGCCTTCTGCCGCTTCAACGCCTCCGAGAGTCCTCTGCCACTCGCTCCCAAACGGGTAGGTGCAGAGGGCTTCCATGGTGGTGGTGGTGGTGGGTCCTTTGGCCCCTGCCCAAGAGCTGGACTTCCATGGCTACCTCAAGGGACCCCCTTCCTCCAGAATAAGGTGGAAGCCAATAGGACGGAATATTTTTAGTTTGGGATTGAACTGTGGGGTCTCTGGTGCTCTTGGAATTTGGTGGTTTTCATGATGTTTCATGATCCAACTAGGGAACGTCATCAGTGCTTGAAGGGAGGGGGGTTTGTGGAAAGGAAGAAGAAGAGGAGAAGGAGAGGAGGAGGACATTTATGGGGTCCTTGATGCTCCCTGAGCTTGCTTTTTCCCCTTCCTTCCTTCCTTCCTTCCTTTTCCTTCCACCCTTCCACCCTTTCTTTCTTTCTTTTCCTTCCTTCCTTCCTTTTTTCTTTTCCTTTCTTTCTTTTCATTCCTTTCTTTTCCTTCCACCCTTCCACCCTTCCATCCTTCCACCCTTTCTTTCTTTTCCTTCCTTCCTTTTCCTTCCTTCCTTCCTTTTCCTTCCTTCCTTTCTTTTCCTTCCATCCTTGCATCCTTCCTTTCTTTCTTTTCCTTCCTTCCTTCCTTCCATCCTTCCATCCTTTTTTCTTTTTCTTTCTTCCTTCCTTTTCCTTCCTTCCTTTCTTTTCCTTCCATCCTTGTATCCTTCCTTTCTTTCTTTTCCTTCCTTCCTTCCTTTTTTCTTTTTCTTTTTCTTTCTTTCCTTCCTTTCTTTTCCTTCCTTCCTTTCTTTTCCTTCCATCCTTTCTCTTTCTTTCTTTTCCTTCCTTCCTTCCTTCCCTTTTTTCTTTTTCTTTCTTTTCCTTCCTTCCTTTCTTTTCCTTCCACCTTTCCATCTTTCCATCCTTTCTTTCTTTCTTTCTTTCTTTCTTTCTTTCTTTCTTTCTTTCTTTCTTTCTTTTCCTTCCTTCCTTCCTTCCATCCTTCTCGAGAAGCTGCCTTCAGCTGCTCCTGTGAGGTATTTCCGGTTCCTGTCCTATGTAGATATATACTTATAATGATGGCTTATTGGGTGTCTTTCTTATGATTAAACTTCCTGAAACAGCTGTTGCATCAAATATCTTTTCTGGAGCTTTTATCGGTCTCGGAAATGAGGCCGTCTCGTTTCTCAACTTAGGAGTTCGCCATGAGTGCAGAGCCCCCTCACCAGAGTGCTGAGGCCAAGAAGGTGGAGACCCAGCCGAGTGAGAATGAGAAGACGTACTGGGCCTATCCAAGGTTACAGAACACCTCAACCTCGGCCCACCCTGTGCGGCCCACCAGCGCGAAAACCCTCGTCGCACCTTCTGGTCCCCCCAAGCGCCCCTCTTCAGCTGTGTTTGGAAGCCAGACCACGAAGCCCCAGGTATGAGTGGTTCTGGAAGATCGATGGAGATGGAGATGGAGATGGAGATGGAGGAAGGACCTGGACTTGAGCCTTCCTGGGCTCCTGGCTGACGTTAAAACCAGGAGACCCGTGTGGAGAGCTCTTGGGGTGACTCCTGGAATTCTGTTCAGCTTCTCTCATGTTGCCCCGTTGTGGGTGGGTTTGTGGTTTCTCCTTCCTGGAACGTGGGGCTGAAACGTCTCCCACAATTTGGGTGTGTGTCATAGATTGTGTGGCTCAAGGTTGACTCAGCCTTCCATCCTTCTGAGGTGGGTAAAATGAGGACCCAGATTGTTGGGGGCAATATGCTATTTAGTAGACTGTCTTTGGTGTCAGCCGCCCAGAGTCCTCGGAGAGTGGGCGGCATAGAAATATGAATAATACTGTATATGTAAATTTGTTTCTCAATTGTGAGAATGGTCTTTAATTTCTGTTGGTGCTAATAAGGCAAAAAAATAATAATAAATCCCCTGCTGGGATTGAGGCAGCGAAATGTTCAAAATAAATAAATAAAATAAAATATGAATAATAAATAAATAAATAAATAAATAAATAAATAGATTGAGCGATGAATTAACCCTACAGGAGAGACAGTGAAAGCTTCGTGTTCTTCTCTTCTGCCTAAATTGGACAGGGATTCTTTTTCCAAACACAATTCTTACAGACTAGACTAGACTAGAGAACAGAATGATAGAAGAGAATAAAATAGAACAGAACAGAATGGGAGAACAGAACAGCAGAATAGATTATAAAATAGAATATAATACAGAACAATAGATTATAGAATAAAGTAGAATAGGTTATAGAACGGAACAGAACAACAGAATAGAATAAAACAGAACAGAACAGAACAAGAATAGAATAGAATAGAGCAGAGCAGAGCAGAGCAGAACAGAACAGAACAGAACAGAATAGAATAGAAGAACAGAACAATAGATTACAGAATAAAGTAGACTAGATTATAGAACAGAACAGAACAACAGAATAGATTAGAACAGAATAGAAAAGAAAAAAAATACAGAATAGAATAGATTACAAAACAGAATCGAATAAAAAGCAGAATAGATTACAGAATAAAATAGAATAGATTACAGAACAGAACAATGGATTAGAATAGAACAGGACAGGACAGAACAGAATACATTACAAAATAGAATAGAATTACTAATCACCAAGCAGGTTGCAACGGATATTTTAAATTATGATCTCTTCAATCCACAAAGTAGATGTGGAGGCCGAGAAGAGCAGTGGGTGGGTCTCTGAAGAAGGGGAGGCAAGGGGTATGATACTGCATGTGACGTGGGGTCCTTACAAAGGCAACTGGATTTTCTTGGGTTTTTTTGTTTTCCTTGAAAGTTTCCTTGAAAACTATTCGCTTCTCATTCAAGAAGCTAAAGGTTTTTTAAATTGGGTTTTGATAGGGGTTTTAAAATGATCTTAGTTGGATGTTTTAAATTTGTCCGATTGATTGAATTATTTTAATTAGCTTTTAATTTTTGTTGTACATTCTTTTTACCATGGCTGCTCACCGCCCTGAGTCCCGCGGGAGAAGGGCGGTATACAAATATAATAAAATACAAAATACAAATACAAAATACAAGCTTCTTCAGTTTTGACTGGCTGGAGGGGAATAGAAGGATTTATATTCTTTCCAGTCCGCTGGACTTTAACACTCTCTTTCTGAGAATCATTGAGGCCACTTGGATACAGGATACAGATAAACCCCCAAGTGGTCTCAATGACTCAGAGAGAGCACTAATGACCAGATGATTGCAAAGAATATAAATCCTTCCCTTCCCCTCCATCCAGTCAGAACTGAAGAAGCTTCTTGGATGAGAAGCGAAATGTCTTCAAGGAAAAGCAAAGTCCAATTGCCTCCTGAAAAAAGCACCTTTGGCACAACCAGAGAATCTCCATAAACCTTGGATCTCATGTCTTGACAGGCAGCTTGGAGCTCCAAGGACAAAATGAAGAGTAGCAACCTTCTCCATGCCCCAGCCGTGGTGGAGAGTTCCTTCTTGAGGAGGGAGAGCCTGTCATGGCAAGAAGAGATCAAGGCTTCCCAGCGATCCGTAGAGAAGGTCAGGGTTCAAATTAGGGTCCCCTCAATCCATAGGGTAGATGTGGAGGCCGAGAAAAGCATTGGATGGGTCTTTGAAGAAGGGCAGATGTTGGGTGTCTTTGTGTGATCCTGGGTGAGACCTTTGTTTTCAACCAAGAGTTTGGAAGCATATATACACATATACACTCTACACATACAAATTGGGAGAAACCAGGCTTAATAGCAGTGACTGTGAGAAGGACCTTGGAGTCCTAGTGGACAACCAGCTAAATAGGAGCCAGCCATGTGCAGAAAGCCAATGCAATCCTAAACTGCATTAACAGGGAGATACAATCCAGATCAAGGGAGGTACTAATACCACTCTATGAAGCCTTCGTAAGACCACACCTAGAGTCCTGCATCCAGTTTGGGTCACCACACTATAAAAAAGATGTTGAGACTCTAGAAAGAGTGCAACCAAGAGCAACCAAGATGATGAGGGGACTGGAGGCTAAAACATATGATGAACGGTTGCAGGAACTGGGCCTGGCTGGTCTAGTGAAGAGAAGGACCAGGGGAGACAGGAGAGCATCTTCCAATATTGGAGGGGCTGCCATAGAGAGGAGGAAGGGGTCAAGCTATTCTCCAAAGCACCTTTGAGGGTCAGATGTAGAATAATGGATGGAAGCTGATCAAGGAGAGATTCAACCTGGAAATAAGGAGAAATTTTCTGACAGTGAGAACAATGAACCCATGGAACAGAAGTTGCCTTCAGAAGTTGTGGGAAGCTTCATCACTGGAGGCTTTCAAGAAGAGACTGGACTGCCCTCTGTAAGAAATGATGTAGGGTCTCCCACTTGGGTGGGGGGGTTGGACTAGATGACCTACAAGGTCCCTTCCAACTCTGTTAATCTCTATGTAAGCCTACGGATGGATGAGTGAGCCATAAACCACAGAAAGGTTTTTAGCCTGGTGTCCTTTCTGCTAAAATAGCATCTGAGCTAGAAAGGTAGATTAATATCTTTTTATTTATGCTTAAGTAAGAAGATAGATCTCCCATAGTTGCAAGGTGAGATGATCCTTATTGTCTTTTTATGACCCCGTAATCCCTTACAACGGGGTGGACTCTGGGCAACTGAATGGAGCTGTTTACTGGCCGGATGCCCTTCCTGTCACCAATGCAGAGTTCACAGCAGATATATTCCCATCATGCCCAGAGAGAGAAATATCTGCCGCTATCTAGGATCAAACTCACAGCCTCCTGATTGTGAGGCGAGAGCTCCACCTCTAGGCCACTGCCCCACTGTAAGAAGATCCTTATAAAGGGGAGGAATCATTTTATATGCAGTTCAGTTGGGTTTTGAATGTGTTCTCCAGTTGGCCAACATCACTTGAGTCATCAAGCATCTAGAGAACATGTCCAGAAACTATACATGTACCACAGTGGTGAAATCCAAATTTTTTTTACTACCGGTTCTGTGGGCGTGGCTTGGTGGGCATGGGATGGGAAGGATACTGCAAAATCTCCATTCCCACCCCAATCTGGGGCCAGCCAGAGGTGGCATTTGCCGGTTCTCCGAACTGCTCAAAATTTCCACTACCGGTTCTCCAGAACCTGTCAGAACCTGCTGGATTTCACCTCTGATGCACCATGTAATAATTCGTATCAGGCCATAATTTTCTTAGCATGATCTTGTTAATGCCCAATTACAAATCCAGGAGGTGTGTTTCCCACATTAAGTTGAGTTCCCACCTGGAACTCAAGTTCCAGGTTCAAAAAGGTCAACTTAATAGGCAGTTCTCATCTCTGGTTATTTGGATCCAGTTCTTATCAGAATCTGCATTCTTACTTAGTTAGCTAGAAACATTAATCAAAGGTGCTCCTTGTTACTGAAAACACTTACTCAAAGAGACCCCCTTCTCCTGTTCCCATCAGATCTTCTCAACTTATTCTACCAGCTCCTCAGAGAGTAGTTGACACTGAGAATTGCTACAGGGGTCTTTTTGTTAGTTGCACACAGAATGCTGGACATAGGATGGAAATATGCCATCAGCACTGATGAAGTTACATTGTTTGGTAATGAAACGTCTACAAGGAAACCATCAAGCTCAGAGACCACCAAGGACCCCACAATCCCCCTCCTCTTCCTCTTCCATTTCCTCCTCTTCCTCCTTCTCCTCCTCCTCCTCCCCCCCATTCTCCTTGTCCTCTTCTTCTCTACAAAGCCCGCTCCCTTCTAACACTGATGATGCTACCTAGTTTGGGTAATGAAACGTCTACAAGAAAACCATCAAGCTCAGAAATCACCAAGGACCCCACAACCCTCCTCTCCTCCTCCTTCTCATGGCTGGCTGGGAAATTCTGGGAATTGAAGTCTACACCTCTTGAAGGGACCAACTTAAAAAAACCCCCCACTGATTTACACTAAATCCCAGCTGATGATTGACTCTCAGAACGGTATCTAGGCATAAAAATGACCAGAACCTTACAACTTCTGTTGTTTGCAAGCAAGAAGAAGCCAGCATCTCCTGATTAACCCAGAAAAGTCCAGATTTTTGACATCCCAAAGCAGCAAAATTCAAATCTGGCCATCTTCAAATATGCTTGATTGACTTTTGACTCAGGTTCTTGAAAGTCCATCTGCTGTCAACGCTCCACATCTCAAAAGAAAGAGCCATTTTGTATTTAGAATAGAATAGAATAGAATAGAATAGAATAGAATAGAATAGAATAGAATAGAATAGAATAGAATAACAGAGTTGGAAGGGACCTTGGAGGTCTTCTAGTCCAACCCCCTGCTTAGGCAGGAAACCCTACACCACTTCAGACAAATGGTTATCCAACATCTTCTTAAAAACTTCCAGTGTTGGAGCATTCACAACTTCTGGAGGCAAGTTGTTCCACTGATTCATTGTTCCCCCTGTCAGGAAATTTTGATTAGTTTCCAGCCATTGCTTCTTATCCTGCCCTCAGGGGCTTTGGAGAATAGCTTGACTCCCTCTTCTCTGTGGCAGCCCCTGAGATATGGGAAGACTGCTATCCTGTCTCCCCTAGTCCTTCTTTTCAGTTCCTGCAACCGTTCTTCATAGGTTTTAGCCTCCAGTCCCCTCATCATCTTTGTTGCTCTTCTCTGCACTCTTTCTAAGAGTCTCCACATCTTTTTTACATCGTGGCGACCAAAACTGAATGCAGGATTCCAAGTGTGGCCTTACCAAGGCATTATAAAGTGGTATTAACACTTCACGTGATCTTGATTCTATCCCCTCTGTTGATGCAGCCCTTGTAATTTATAATAGCAATTTTGGATGCTCTGTGTCTTGAAGAGCTACCTCTGCACGTTTCCTCCCTAGCTTAAGATTTTACTTTTGTCCTTTTTGCAAGCTCTCTGGAAAATTAGAGATTAGCAGCATGGCCGTTTTTCATCTCTCCGCTGAAGCACTCGTAAAGATCTATCATTCTTAACTGTAATATCTGGAGTCTTTCTGCATATTTTTTTTTCCACGCAGCTAATCTGTTATCGAAACAGTCATCCAATAATATTGCTCTGGGGGGTAGCAACTTTCTCCAACAAAATGTTGTTTTTTTAAGAGAAACATTTTGTCAAAGAAATTTATTCTCCTCTCCGCAGGGCAATGGCCATTTCAAATGGCTTTTACAGAAGGTTGAGTTGTGTGTCCTACAATTTTACTGGGCTGTTTGACGCATCATTGAAGTCTGGCAGAAGAAGTTGTAACTGTGGGTTTTGATAAAAGCTGACTTGACCAACAACCCAGACAAAAGAAGGATTTTAACAGATTAATAGTTGGAAGGAAGGCACCTTGGAGGTCATCTAGTCCAGCCCCCCGCCCAAGCAGGAGAGACCCTATACCATTTCTGATCCAATCTCTTCTTGAAAGTCTCCAGTGATGAAGCTCCCACAACTTCTGAAGGCAACTTCTGTTCCATCGGCTGATTGTTCTCACTGTCAGAAAATTCCTCCTTATTTCCACGTTGAATCTCTCCTTGATCAGTTTCCATCCGCTGTTCCTTGTCTGGCCCTCAAAGCTGCTTTGGAGAATAGCTTAGCCCCCTCCTCTCTGTGGAAGCCCCTCAAATAAGGAAAATAAATTGAGATGAATGGACTCTGGCCAGAGGGCCTTTGATTGGTGCTTCCTGATACTCAGGGAGTCTTTGCCTTACAACCAGTTTGCTTAGTGACCGTCCAAAGTTACAACAGCATTGAAAAAAGTGACTCAGGACTGTTTTTCACCTTACGATGGTTGCAGCCCGCGGTCATGTGATCAAAATTTGGACGTTTGCCAACTGATTCATATTTATGATGGTTGCAGTGTGTCCCGGAGTTACGTGATCCCCTTTTGCAATCTTCTGACAAGCAAAGCCATTGGGGGGGGGGGGGGAGCCCGATTCACTTAACCACTGTGTGATTAATTTAACAACTGCACTGATTCACTTAACCACGATGGCAAGGAAGGTCGTAAAATGGGGCAAAACCCACTTAACACATTTCTCGCTTAACAACATAAATGTTGGGCTCCATTGTGGTCGTAAGTCGAGGACTATTTGTAGCTCAGGATTGAACTGCAAGGATACCTGGAGCTCTTTGAGCTGGGTTGTTTTCTTGGAGAGATTTCACGACCCAACTAAGTAACATCATCAGTTGTAGAAGGGAGTGGGGTTTGTGCAGAGGAGGAGGAGGAGGAAGAGGAGGAGGAGGAAGAAGAGGAGGTGGTGGAGGAGGACGAGGAGGAAGAAGAAGAGGAGGAGGAGGAAGAGGAAGAAGAGGAGGAGGAGGAAGAAGAGGAAGAGGAGGAAGAGGAAGAAGAGGAGGAGAAGAGGAGGAGGAGGAGGAAGAAGAAGAGGAGGAGGAGGAAGAGGAGGAGGAGGAAGAAGAGGAGGGAGGAGGAGGAAGAAGAAGAAGAGGAGGAGGAGGAGGAAGAGAAAGAGGAGGAGGAGGAAGAAGAAGAGGAGGAGAAAGAGGAAGGAGGAGGAAGAAGAGGAGGAGGAGGAGGAAGAAGAAGAAGAGGAGGAGGAGGAGGAAGAAGAAGAAGAAGAGGAGGAGGAGGAAGAAGAGGAGGAGGAAGAGGAAGAAGAGGAGGAGGAGGAAGAGGAGGAGGAGGAAGAAGAGGAGGAGGAGGAAGAAGAAGAAGAGGAGGAGAAGGAAGAGAAAGAGGAGGAGGAAGAAGAGGAGGAGGAGGAAGAGGAAGGAGGAGGAGGAGGAAGAAGAGGAGGAGGAGGAAGAAGAAGAGGAGGAGGAGGAAGAAGAGGAGGAGGAGGAGGAAGAGGAGGAGGAGGAAGAAGAGGAGGAGGAGGAAGAAGAGGAGGAGGAGGAGGAGGAAGGAGGAGGAGGAGGAAGAAGAGGAGGAGGAAGAGGAAGAAGAGGAGGAAGAAGAGGAAGAGGAGGAGGAGGAGAAGGAGGAGAAGGAGAATTGATGGTCTCTGAGCTTATTTGTTTTCTTGCAGACGTTTCATGACCCAAGTAGGTAACATCATCAAGGCTATAAGGTTGCCTAGAACCTAGTTGGGTCATGAAATATCCGCAAGCTGGAAGAAAACAGCCAAGCCCAGAACCAGGAGAGCATCTTCTTTTCCTTACCCGAGAAGATGAGGGGCCACCCTGGGGCCATGGAGAAGTCTCAGCCATCGTCTTTCGACCTCTGCAGGTCCTCTTCCTGAAGACTCGGGAACGAAAGCCCCACGTGGCCGTTTTGCTCACCAGTTGCATGGACGGCTTCCTTTATGCTTGGTCGGTGGAAAATAAAGGAGGGATGTTGGGCAAATTCCGAGCTAGCCACACCAACGGCCGGGACTCCGTGGTCTGCACCATGTCCACCGATGACAAAGAGTTGATCCTCTTGACTGGAGATTCCTTGGGTTACATCAAGGTCAGTATGATTATTTCTTCTTTTTCTCCTTCTCCTTCTCCTTCTCCTTCTTCTTCTTTTCCTTCTCCTTCTCCTTCTCCTCCCCCTCCCCCTCCTCTTTCCTCCTTCTCCACTTTTTCTTCTCTCCTCTCCTCTCCTCTCCTCTTCTCTTCTCTTCTCTTCTCTTCTCTTCTCTTCTCTTCTCTTCTCTTCTCTTCTCTTCTCCTCTCTTCCCTCTTCCTCCTCCTCTCCTTTTCCCTTCTCTCCTCCTCCTGCTTCTGCTTCTTCGCTTTGTCTCCTCCTCCTCCTGTTTTTCCTCCTCTTCTCCTCCTCCTTCTCCTCCTCCTACCCCCCTTTATGTTTTTTTTAATAAAAAGTTTATTTTTTTAAACAAACAAACACATAATACATCAATCCTTCCGTGTGTCTTCTCGGTATTTCTTCCGTGACTTCGTCTTCTTTTTATTACTCCTCCTATCTTCATTTCTTCCTTGATAATTTTCCATTTCTCTGTTGCAATATTTTCCCCCAAATTACAATACATTTAATATAACATTCTCCTTATTTAATTATCACAATCTTTATCTATATCTCTTTTCTAACCAATCATAAAATTTCCCCCATATCTTATAATAATCCGTATCCTCTCTCTCTTTAATCATCAAAGTTAATCTGTTCATTTCTGCACAATCTAAGATTTTTTTAATTACTTCCCCTTCCAAAGGGATTATCTCTGCTTTCCCACCTTTGCGCAAATGCTATCCTCGCTGCAGTTATTATACGTATAATCAAGTATATATTTTCTTTACTAATTTTCTAAAGCTCAGGTTTTAAATCAATGTGTTGTTGGATCATTTTTTTAAAACCATGTCTTAATTCTGCTCCAATAGTCTCTAGCTTCTGAGCATGTCCACCTCATTTGATAATAAGATCCTAGTATTTGATGGCATTTCCTTCTCTTCCTCCTCCTCCTCCTCCTCCTCCTCCTCCTCTTCTCCCTTCCTTCTCTTCTCTTCCTCTCCTTCTCCTCCTCCTCCTCCCCCTCTTTATGTTTGAAGAGCATGAAAGAGGGATTCGGTCTAAAAACTTCCTCACTTTAATTAAACTGTCCGTGTTGTTTCTGAAAGTGACACCCTGTGAAGTTACATCTTGCCGTTTTGACTCATTTTATGTCCTTGGGAAAGTGGACCATAAATCTGCACCAGCATTAATAAAGAAAGGGTGTTATGTAAAGCTTCCCATTTTCTCACAACCTGCCAAACCATATGAGTAAATACAGGCACTATTACTAGAAAAGCCAATATATCTCAATTTGCTTGTCACTCTTCCAACCGGCAATCTAGGAATTGATGACTATAATGTATTTTTAGGACAAGGAGGTATTATCTACGCATTATATTTACAGACAGGTGCTGATGGATTGCCGAAGTAGATTGAAAAGACATGTTATTCCAGGGAAACTGCCAGCTAAGGCATCAATTTCAATTCTCCCAAAGTCAGAATTGTTCTGAATTGAGAACCAAGAGACAAGACCAAGCAGTTATAGCTAGTCCTACGATCACAATTAACCAGTCGTGGGATTCAGCCGGTTCGGGCCAATTTGAGTGAGTCTGTTGTTAAATTACTGGCCCCGCCCCTCCCCGCCCCTTCCAGGAGTCCCCACGCGTCCGTTTTTGCTCTCAGGAGGCTGCAGGGAGGCCTACTAGGCCCAAAAACGGGGCATGGTGGGGGGCGGTGTGCCTCCCCGCGGCCTGTTTTTGCTCCCAGCGGTATGCAGGAGGCCGAGTGCTGCCTGTCACACCCCCTGGCCACGTCCACCATGGCCACGCCCATCCAGCCGGTCATTAGGGCAGAGAACCGGTTGTTAAATTATTTGAATCCCACCACTGCAGTTGACTCCCACATTTCCTTTTACCAAGCAAGTGAGCGTGGTCTCATTTTACGGCCTTCCTTGCCGCAGTTGTTAAGCGATTAACAGGGCTGTTAATTGAATCCGGCTTCCGCATCGACTTTGCTGGTCAGAAGGTCGCAAAAGGGAATCACCTGACCCCGAAGACACTCTGACCATCATAAATACAAAGCCAGTTGCCAAATGTTCAAATTTGGGATCACGTGACTACGGGGATGCTGCAATGGTCGTAAGCGTGAAAAACGGTCGTAGGTCACTTTTTTCAGCGCTGTGGTCACTTCAAACGGTCACTAAGTGAAATGATTGTAAATCGAGGACTCCCTGTATAATCCTAAAACTGTTCCTTGAGTCTTGACTTCCTTAAGTTGGACCTGGAAATGATTTGGTTTTGACACAGTGCCAAAGATTTGTTTTAATGGAGACAATGCAGTTAATCCTTGACCAGAGCTGGGTTTTTCAGCAGGTTCTGACCAGTTCTGGAGAACCAGTAGCAGAAATTTTGAGTAGTTTGGAGAACCGGTAGTAAAAATTCTGACTGGCCCCACCCCCATCTATTCTCTCCCTCCTGAGTCCCAGCTGATCGGGAGGGAATGGGGATTTTGCAGTATCCTTCCCCTGAAGTGGGGAGGGAATGGAGATTTTGCAGTGTCCTTCCCCTGGAGTGGGGTGGGAATGGAGATTTTGCAATATCCTTCCCCTGGAGTGGGGAGGGAATGGAGATTTTACAATATCCTTCCCCTGGAGTGGGGTGGGAATGGAGATTTTGCAGTATCCTTCCCCTGGAGTGGGGAGGGAATGGAGATTTTGCAGTATCCTTCCCCTGGAGTGGGGAGGGAATGGAGATTTTGCAACATCCTTCCCCTGCCACGCCACCATGCCACGCCCACCAAGCCTCGCCCACAGAACCGGTAGTAAAAATTTTTGAAACCCACCACTGTCCTTGATGTACAGTCATTCGCTTAGCGACGGTTAGAAATTGCAACAGCACTGAAAAAAGTGGCTTAAAAAAGGTCCTCATACTTACAACCATTGTAGCAACCTCAGGGTTATGTAATTAAAATCCAGCAATTGGCAGCCGGCATGGATTTACGACGGTTGTACCATCCCTGGGTCGTGTGATCCCCATTTGCACTGACAAAGTCAACGGGGCAAGCCAGATTCACTTATTGACTGCATGATCCACAGCAAGCAAGGATCGCAAAATCAGGCGTGACTCACTTAACAAGCGCCTGACTTGGCAATGGAAACTCTGCTCCGTTGTAATTTGAGGACTTACCTGTACTGAGTGTGGAAAGCAAAAGTGTGGAAGGAGTTATCTATGGAGATTGTCCATCATCCTGGTTGTCCCAAAGGTCCTTTTTTTCAAGAAGCAACAGGACTTGTTTTTTTCCTTTTAAAGACGTTTCACTTCTCATCCAAGAAGCTTCTTCAGTTCTGGCTGGATGGTGGGGAAGGGAAGGATTTCTACTCCTTGCAGGCAGCTGGTCATTTGCATCCTTTTAGAAGGTCGTTGAGGCCACTTGGAGGTTCATCTGTGTCCTCAGGGTCACCTGAGTGGTGGAAATGGGCATAGAGCCTTCTTCAGATCTGCACATCAGTGGTGGGTTCCTCCCAGTTCCTCCCGGTTCCGCCGAGCCGGTAGTGGTGACGATATGACGTGTTAAAAGGCAGTGTGGTGGTAGACGGGAACCTCCAAAAACAAATGAGTAGACCAGTACAGCTCCGCAAGCAGTTAAAAGCCTGGTAGACCAGTACCTCTGCTAAATCCTAAAGAATTGTCACATGACCACCAAGCCACACCCACAAAATAAGCCACGCCCACAGAACCGGTAGTAAAAAAATTTAGAACCCACCCCTGCTGCACATGTCTCACTGCATTGTACTGTGTACCCCCAAGGATAAAACACCCAGACACAAACTGAGCAACGTGGTATATGCAGTACAATGCAATGAGATATGTGTAGATCTGTATATTGGGGGAAACAAAACAGCCACTTCACAAACGCATGGCAGAACATAAGAGAAAAACCGATCAGAATTAGATTTGGCTGTCCATCTGCATTTAGAAGCCAAAGACCACTCATTTGAAGACAGCAAAGGTCACATTTTGGATAGAGGGGATCGCTGGTTTGGAAGAGGGGTCAAAGAGGCCACCTATGTCCAAATTGAACAGCCCCTCCCACGACATAAGGGGAGGGATATGACATCATCTATCTCAGTAGTGAAATCCAAAGTTTTTTTACTACCGGTTCTGTGGGCATGGCTTGGTGGGCGTGGCATGGGTGTGGCATGGGAAGGATACTGCAAAATCTCCATTCCCACCTCACTCCAGGGGAAGGATACTGCAAAATCCCCATTCCCACCCCACTCTGGGGCCAGCCAGAGGTGGTATTTGCCGGTTCTCTGAACTGCTCAAAATTTCCGCTACCGGTTCTCCAGAACCTGTCAGAACCTGCTGGATTTCAGCCCTGATCTATCTCCAGTCTACAACACAACTCAACAGTTCCAAGAAAGACTTGAATTCATGGTTGGGACAATGCCTGGGAAAATGTAAGGAAGTGAAAAATTGACCAGAATTGAATTTAGCTCCACATCCTGTCCTTTTTTTCCAGATCTGGGACATCATGGATTACTGCACAGGACCGGAAGTACAAGATTCCAGACTAGATCTGGGTGAAGAATTTCTGCCCAAGAGGAACGCCTTCTGTGACTTAATCCCAGATTACTGCAGAATTGCTTCAAGTTTTTCAGACGACAGAGCAATCCAGCAGGTTAGCAGAATAACAGAGGAGTTGGGAGGGACCTTGGAGGTCTTCTAGTCCAACCCCCTGCTCAGGCAGGAAACCCTATACCATTCTAGACAAATGGCTATCCAATCTCTTCTTAAAAACCTCCAGTGTTGAAACACCCATGACTTCTGGTGGCAAGTAGTTCCATTGGTTAATTGTCCTCACTGTTAGGAATTATCTCCTTAATTCCAGGTTGCTTCTGTCCTTGATTTGTTTCCAACCATTGCTTCTTGCTTTCCTTCAGGTGCTTTGGAGAATAGCTTGACTCCCTCTTCTTTGGGGCAGCCCCTGAGATATTGGAACACTGCTATCATGTCACCCCTAGTCCTTCCTTTTATTAAACTAGACACACCCAATTCCTGCAACCATTCTTGATATGTTTTAGGCTCCAGTCCCCTAATCCTCTTTGTTGCAACACCAGTTTTCAGTGCCCAATGAAAAATTGAGCTGCTGTGTACCGGTAGTTCCTGATTTATAAGCATCTATTTAATGACCATTCAAAATTACACTGGTGCTAAAAAACATGACTTTAAACTGGTCCTCGCCCTTACGACCATCACAGCATTCCCACCACCACACAATCAAAACCAGGTGCTTGACAACCGGCCTCTATACAGGCAGATCCTGGACTCGCGACCACAATCGAGCCCAAAATTTCTATTGCTCAGCGAGACAGTGATTAAGTTTCCTTTCCTCCAGTTTACGGCCTTTCTTGCCACGGTTGTTAAGTGAATCCCTGCAGTTGCTGTGAATCACAGCGTGGTTTGTGAAGAGAATCCGGCTTCCCCCATAGACTTTGCTGGTCAGGAAGTCGCAAAAGGAGCCTTGGTAGTACAGTGGTCTAAAGCACCCTGTTATTAAGACCAGCTGCCTGCAATTACTGCTGGTTCGAATCTCTCCAAGGCTCAAGGTTGACTCAGCCTTCCATCCTTTCTAAGGTAGGTGAAATGAGGACCCGGTTTGTGGGGGCAATAAGCTGACTTTGTATAAATATACAAAAGTATGAAGGCTATTGCTTAGCACATTGTAAATCTTCTCCAGAGAAGGGCGGCATATAAATCAAATTTAAAAAAAAAGAAGAAGAAGAGAAGGAGGAGGAGGAGGAGGAGGAGGAGGAAGAGGAGGAGGAGGAGGAGGAGGAGGAGGAGGAGGAGGAGGAAGCAGAAGAAGAAGGAGGAGGAGGAGGAAGGAGGAGGAGGAGGAGGAGGAGGAGGAGGAGGAGGAGGAGGAGGAGGAGGAGGAAGATAGGAGCCCTGGTAGCGCAGCAGACTAAAGCACTATTAACACCAGCTGCCTGCAATTACTGCAGGTTCGAATCTCACCAGGCTCAAGGTTGACTCAGCCTTCCATCCTTTCTAAGGTAGGTAAATTGAGGACCCAGTTTGTGGGGGCAATAAGCTGACTTTGTATAAATATACAAAAGGATGAAGGCTGTTGCTTAGCACATTGTAAACTGCCCTGAGTCTCCGGAGAAGGGCGGCATATAAGTCAAATTAAAAAAAAAAAAAAAGGGGGGGGATCTCGTGACCGCTGCAACTGACATAAGTACCTGCCAGTTGCCAAGCCTCTGAACTGTGAACCACGGAGAGGCTGGAACAGTTGTAAGTGTGCAAAACAGTCAGAAGTCACTTTTTTCAGTGCTGTTGCAACTTCTTTTTTTTTTAAAAAATATTATTTATGCATTTTTCTTTAACTATATAAATATTTAATAGACAGTGTATTGTCTGGGTCATTTTATATATACACAATAGTAGTAGTAATAATAATATTCTTTAAAAGGTAAAGGTAAAGGTTCCCCTCGCACCTCTGTGCTAGTTGTTCCCGACTCTAGGGGGCGGTGCTCATCTCCGTTTCAAAGCCGAGGAGCCAGCGCTGTCCAAAGACGTCTCCGTGGTCATGTGGCCGGCATGACTCAACGCCAAAGGTGCACGGAATGCTGTTCCCTTCCCGCCAAAGGTGGTCCCTATTTTTCTACTCACATTTTTTTACGTGCTTTCGAACTGCTAGGTTGGCAGAAGCTGGGACAAGTCACGGGAGCTCACCCCATTACATGGCACCAGGGATTCGAACCGCTGAACTGCTGACCTTTCGATCGACAAGATCAGCGTCTTAACCACTGAGCCACTACTTTACTTTTTCTTTACTTGTGTACAATAGTATACTTCCAACTTCTTTCTACCTTTATTATCTAAGCATTGATAAAACAAATCCCAAGTTAGAAACTGTTCTGTGTCTTCTTTGCCCTTTATCTTTAATGTTAACCTATCCATTTCTGCACAGTCTAATATTTTTTTTTTTATTATATTTTCCCCTGAAGGGAGTTTCCTCATTTTTCCAATGTTGTGCAAATACAATTCTCGCTGCCGTCAAAACATGTAATATTAAATATACATTCCCTCTATTATATTTTTCAGGCAAAATACCTAACAAAAATATTTCTGGCTTTCAATCTTTATGTTGCTTTATCATTTTTTTTTCTAACCACGTGTATATTTTTGCCCAAATATTTTTTTTGCCTTTGGGCAGTTCCACCACATGTGATAGTAAGAACCCGGTATCTGGTTGCATTTCCAGCATTTGGCAGACGTGTTTTTGAACTTCTTTGCTAGCCTTGAGCGCTGTTGCAACTTCCAATGGCCACTAAGCGAACCATCGTAAGTTGAGGAGGGACCGGTATTGACGACGGATGCATCGTCTCATATTTTTTTCTCCTTTCGTCCAAGGTTTCCTGGATGGTTCTGCTTTCCCACAATGCCTTCCGGCTTCTCTCTTTCCCCCGCAGGAATACAAAGGCTGGGTCACCAACCTGATCCCTCCCGTCTGCCTGAGTTCTTGGCGGGGGTCACCTAAAAAATGTGATCAGCCTCCGATACGTGGAAAAGTTCAAAGCTGTCCTCACAGCCAGCCAAGACTGCACCATTAAACTCTGGCTCTTGACCGGAAGACACATGGGTAAGGAAGGCATTTTCATGGGTCTTGGATGGGAAGCGGGGGAGCTAGCTCGGGTGGGCCGGGGGAGGGGTGAGAAAAGGGGTTCCCCCCACCCCCAAGGAGCATTCTCCTAGCTGGTGCATCTTGGCTGGGTTGCTGTTAGTAAGTCCTCGGCACTACCTATCATTAAATGTGTTATGTATTGCTGTTATGTGTTATGTATTGCTTCCTCCTCCTCCTCCTCCTCCTCCTCCTCCTCCTCCTCCTCCTCCTCCTCCTCCTCTTCTTCTTCTTCTTCTTCTTCTTCTTCTTCTTCTTCTCCTCCTCCTCCTCCTCCTTCCTCTTCCTCTCCTCCTTCTCCTTCTTATTATTCTCCTCCTCCTCCTCCTCCTCCTCCTCCTCCTCCTCCTCCTCCTCTCCTCCTCTTCTTCTTCTTCTCCTCCTCCTCCTTCTCCTCCTCCTCCTCCTCCTCCTCCTCCTCCCCTCCTCCTCCTCCCCCCCTCCTTCCCCTCCCCCCTCCTCCTCCCTATAAACACCAATCCTTCTCAAACTGATGATGTTGCCTAGTTGGGACATGAAATGTCAACAAGGAAAACAATCACACTCAGAGAGCACCCAAGATCCACATTGGTCTCCTCCTCCTCCTCCTCCTCTTCCACCTCCTCTCTGCAAACCCCACTCTCTTCTAACACTGATGATGTTCCCTAGTTGGGTCATGAAACATCTGCAAGAAAAGCACCAAGCTCAGAGACCACTAAGGACTCAACAGTCCCTCCTCCTGAATGAAGGCAAATATACACGTCCCAGGATAATGTTACAGGATCCAATATGGGTCATTCACAGAGTCTTCCTCCTCTTCCTCCTCTTTCCTTCTGCAAACCTCAGTTCCTTCTAGCACCAATGATGTTCCCTAGTTGGGCCATGAAACATCTGCAAGAAAAACAACAAGCTGCCATCTGTCAGGAATGGTGTAAGGTCTTCTGCTTGGGCGAGGTAGGGGGATTGGGGTTAGACTAGATGACCTACAAGGTCCCTTTTAATCTGTAAGAGTAAAGAAGAGTGGACATGCGATAAAGCAAAATAAATAAATAAATTGGAGTATGATTCATATTTTAATACAAAAAATTTTTGAACATGGAGATAAAAATGAAACCAGAACTTTTCCTTTTGGGCTCGATGAAAAAAGAACTGGAGAAAAAAATTTGGCATTTCGTTATTTTATATGTTGACGGCAGCCAAGGCTGATGCATGCCCCAAAATGGAAGGAGACTTCGATTCCTACCACGGACGAATGGCTGCAGAAGCTGATGGAGTCGGCTGAAATGGCAAAATGGACTCCTTTGATTAAAGAAAAGAATATAAAAGTACTTTTGTTTCCATTTGGTGCTTGAAGTGGAAAAGAATGAAAGTTTGATTTTGGGTTTTACCGAGTAGATTGATAGACCTTTACAGAAACGGCTGATTCATATTATTATGAAAAAGCAAAAAGTTGTGATTTGATGGTAATGCCTTAGTTTACTGCAACAGAGAGAGTCGGAAGTCAGTGATTTTTTTTGTTAAAAAAAATTTGATTTATATGCCGCCCTTCTCCGGAGACTCAGGGCGGCTTACAATGCGTTAAGCAATAGCCTTCATACTTTTGTATATTTATACAAAGTCAGCTTATTGCCCCCACAATCTGGATCCTCATTTCACCTACCTTAGAAAGGATGGAAGGCTGAGTCAACCTTGAGCCTTGGCGAGATTCGAACCTGCAGTAATTGCAGGCAGCTGGTGTTAATAACAGTGCTTTAGTCTGCTGAGCTATCCAGGCTCCTTTTCTTCTTTCCTTCTCCTCCCTCACTTCTCTTCCCCCTTTTCCTCCCCACCCTTTTCCAATTTATTTGTGTATTTATTTATATATTATTTATATTGTGTATCTTATTTTATTTTATAACCCAATAAAAATATTAAATATTAAACTCAAAAAAAAAAAGTTTATTTCTGGGTTGACTCTTAGGGACCTTCGGACAGTCGTTATGGAATCTGGGAATATCACACTTAATTCCAGCAGAGGTCCCCGAGGAAATCCGTCACGTGGCATCTCTACACACCCTCAAAGTTCTCAATGAGGGCCGGCAACCTCACTGGGAGTGAGTAAATGGACTACTTGGCCCATAATGCACAAGTATAAAATGTAGAAGTATAGAATAGGTGGTACCTTGCTCACTAGTAGTAACTGTGAGAGGGATCTTGGAGTCCTAGTGGACAACCATTTAGATATGAGCCAGCCGTGTGCAGCAGCTGCCAAAAAAGCCAACACAGTTCTGGGCTGCATCAACAGACAGATAGAATCAAGATCATGTGAAGTGTTAATACCACTTTCTAAGGCCTTGGTGAGGCCACACTTGGAATATTGCATCCAGTTTTGGTTGCCACGATGTAAAAAAGATGTGGAGACTCTAGAAAGAGTGCAGAGAAGAGCAACCAAGAGGATTTAGGGGACTGGAGACTAAAACATATGAAGAACGGTTGCAGGAACTGGGTAGGTCTAGTTTAATGAAGGACCAGGGGGAGATATGATAGCATCTTCCAATATCTCAGGGGCTGCCCCAAAGAAGAGGGAGTCAAGCTACTCTCCAAAGGACCTGAAGGCAGGATAAGAAGCAATGGGTGGAAACTAATCTAGGAGAGAAGCAACTTAGAACTCAGGAGAAATTTCCTGACAGTGAGAACAATTAACCAGTGGAACAACTTGCCTCCAACACTGGAGGCTTTCAAGAAGAGATTGGACTGCCATTTATCAGAAATGGTGTAGGGTTTCTTGCTTGGGTGGGGGGGTTGGACTAGATGATCTCCATGGTACCTTCGAACTCTGTTATTCTGATATTCAGTTATTCTGTTATTCAGTGGAACCTCCAGAAATTGTGGGTGCTCCAACATTGGAGGTTTTCAAGAAGAGATTGGACAACCATTTGTCCAAGGTAGTATGGCATCTCCTGCTTGAGCAGCGGGTTGGACTAGATTCTAGAAGACCTCCAAGTCTTCTAGAATCTCTTCCAAGTCTGTTATTCAGTGGAATGCCTTGCCTCCAGAAGTTGTGGGTGCTCCATCATTGGAGGTTTTAAAGAAGAGATTGGACCACCAAATGACCGGGATGTTATAATGTCTCCTGCCTTGAGCAGAGACCCACCTCCCAACCTCTTGAGGTGAGATGGAGTTACTCGGAGTTGGGGTTTTCTGGAACGCTGACACCGAGAGGTTGGATTAGAAGACCTCTGAGGTCCCTTCTGGCCCTAGGATTCAATGTTCTAAATTCTATGGGACCTTCTTGAGGTGCTCATGGCACATTCCTCCCTCCTTCTTGGTCTCCCCCAGGAGCACCCGCAAAATTGTGAAGACCCTGAGCCAGCAGAGGAGACAGCAGTCCCTTCTGATGGACTTGGTGAGTCCCAAGTCCTCCCTCAGCATCGAGGCTGTGGAGAAGATGCAGGACCTCATCCAGAAAGAGACGTGGATGACCCGGTATAACGACGAGCAAATCGAGGCTTCCTTTCAGAGATGGGAGGAGTCTGGGAAGGTGAGTTTATCGCTCTATCTCTGTCTCTCTGTCTCTGTCTCTGTCTCTCTCTCTGTCTCTGTCTCTGTCTCTGTCTCTGTCTCTGTCTCTCTTTGTCTAACTATATTTGTCTGTCTGTCTGTCTGTCTCCTCTCCTCTCCCCTCCCCTCCCCTCCCCTTCCCTTCCCTTCCCTTCCCTTCCCTTCCCTTCCCTTCCCTTCCCTTCCCTTCCCTTCCCTTCCCTTCCCTTCACTTCTCTTCTCTTCTCTTCTCCTCTCCTCTCCTCTCCTCTTCCCTTCCCTTCCCTTCCTTTCCTTTCCCTTCCCTTCCCTTCCCTTCCCTTCACTTCTCTTCTCTTCTCCTCTCCTCTCCTCTCCTCTTCCCTTCCCTTCCCTTCCTTTCCCTCCCCTCCCCTCCCCTCCCCTTCCCTTCCCTTCCCTTCCCTTCTCTTCTCCTCTCCTCTCCCCTCCCCTCCCCTCCCCTCCCCTTCCCTTCCCTTCCCTTCCCTTCTCTTCTCTTCTCTTCTCTTCTCTTCTCTTCTCTTCTCTTCTCTTCTCTTCTCTTCTCTTCTCTTCTCCTCTCCTCTTCCCTTCCCTTCCTTTCCCTTTCATTTCCTATTCCATTGCATTCCCTCTCTCTATTCTATTCTATTCTATTCTATTCTATTCTATTCTATTCTATTCTATTCTATTCTCCATTTAATTCCATTCCATTGCGTTCCATTCCATGTTTCCTCTCCTCTCCTCTCCTCTCCTCTCCTCTCCTCTCCTCTCCTCTCCTCTCCTCTCCTCTGTTCCATTCCAGACAAATGGCTGTCCAATCTCTTCTTAAAAGCCTCCAATGATGGAGCACCCACAACTTCTGAAGACAACTTCTGTTTCACGGGTTAATTGTCCTCACTCTTAGAAAAGTTTCTGCTTAGTTCCAAATTGCTTCTCTCCTCGGTTAGTTTCCATCCATTGCTTCTTGTCCTAGCGTCTGATGCTTTGGAGAATAGGTTGACCCCCTCTTCTTTGGAGGAGCCCCCTCAAATGTTGGAAGTGTGCTATCATGTCATCCCTAGTCCTTCTTTTTTTTCTAGACTGGCCATACACAATTCCTGGAACCGTTCTTCATACATTTTAGTCCTCCAGGCTTTTAATCCTCTTAGCTGCTCTTCTCTGCACTTTTTCCAAAGTCTCGACATCTTTTTTTGTAATGTGGTAAGCCATGAGTAACATATCCTGGTTTGTTTGTCCACCTGCAGAAAAGCGACATTCTGGGCCATGCCTACAAGCAGAAGTCCCGCCGGCCTTTGCTGAAGCAGCTTCCGGAGGTGAAGGCCTCGGTGGCCAACAAGGACCAGGTGAGCAGAGAAAAGGGAGCTTTGAATGAAGGTGGAGACTTCGGAACTTCTCTTTGAGGGCCCACAGCTCACATGAGCCAACTTCTGGAGTGGGCCGGGAGTTCACCCATGTTCCTGGTCCCACCATCTGCTGAAGCTTCCAGAGATCATTTCTGGTTCAAGGTTTACAGTTTTCTGTTGTGTTGTCACTGAATGGAAGGTTTGTGATAGGATTTTGGAATCCTTGGTGCTCTCTGATCTTGGTTGGGTTTTGTTTTATTTACACGACTGTGAATTCCTTTCATTCACAGTCAGCAAGGCCTGTCCAAACAGTCTTTCAGAGGAATATGTATCAACACAGTCCTTATCTCGCTTGGCAGGCTGCCACGTAACTTGTTTCCAAATGCAGTGCAAGGCAAAACTTGGCACAGAGTCTCTCAGAGTCACGGAACGAACAAATTGTTTCCTGCAACAGCCCACTCCCTGTCCGCTCCTCTTTTGTTTCCTATGGGAGGGACGATCACCTCCAAGGTGTGGCTTTACTCCCGAGTCGGCCCTGCTTTCTGAGTTGTTCTTGTCTTCTGGCAGCTCTGCGCATGCACACACTAGGGACAGGCTCCAGCTGTTCCTGTGCCTCTCTGTGCCTCCAACGCAGAGCCCTTGTCTAAGCTTTCCCCAGCCCCCAGGACTGGCCCAAGTTCCTCTCCAACTGTTCTGCCCCAGCTACGGACCCCAAAGAACGCAGCATACACAAAATCTGTTCAAACCTCAGTTTACTAAATAAACCAATCTTTTACAACAACAGCTGTTAATTAATTGCATTAACAGCTGCCAAGAATTCAAAGAATAACAACAGAAAGCTTACTATGGTTGGCAGAATGCCCAGAAGCAATTTGCAGGAAGTTGATAAGATAAGCAAGACAAGACACAAAAATATGTGAACTAAGTTGTTCCCTGCAAATTGCTTCAGTCGGTGTTCCTCCTTAAATAGGCTAAGGAAGTGGCCAATTAGCCCCAAGCCTTACTCTCGAGGAGACTTCCTCCTGAGGAGCCACTCCTGCCTTTTGGCAGCACTGCGTGCCCGTGTATCGAGAAGAGGCTCCTCTTTTTCCTCTTCACTTATGGGAGCTTCTGGAGCTTCTGAAGGCCCTGGCTGAATCCCTGCCTCTGGCACCACATCTTCTCCATCCTCCTCACTGTCCGACTCGAGTGCCAGCTGCACAGGCTGCTGGCGCAGCACCACATCAGCCTCCTCGCTGTCCGACTCTGCTGCCAGCTCTACTGGCTACCCGTAGGGCACAACAGGATGGCCGAATCTAGCCCTATGTAGTCCTAGTTCTCCTATGTTGTGCCATGCGTTTGTGAAGTGGCTGTTTTGTTTCCCCAATGTACAGATTTGCACATGTCTCACTGCATTGTACTGCATATACCAGGTTGCTCAGTACAGAGCTTTGGACCAAGTGATTTGAAGGACCATCTTTTCCCAGTCTCATCTATTGGACTGTGGACTGTTCAATTTGGAGACAGATGGCCTCTTTGACCTGTCTTTCAAACCAGCATTCCTCTGTGTCCAAAATGTGGACTTCGCTGTCTTCAAAAGAGGGGCCTTTGTCTTCTAAATGCAGAAGGACAGCTGAATTTAGTCCTGATGGACTGGAAGTATAAGTCCTTCCCTTCCCTACCATCCGATCAGAGCTGAAGAAACTTCTTGGACGAGAAGCGAAACATTGTTAAGGATATTGTTGTGTTAACCAACCAGCAGAGTGTTGAGCGCAGGGAAACGGTGCTGAGAGCGATGAATAAAATACATACCAACTGGTTTATCAAAGTTTTTTACTTTGTAGTGAAAAACAATCTCATAGTCTTTAATCAATCCAAGTCTTAGCCATGCAAATCAGTCCAGTGATACAAGAGTCTTCTTACCATACAAAACAGCAGTAGGTAATAAACAGCAGCACATTCACGCTGGTAACAGATCACGATGGTAGCATATCCACCCACGATGATAGCATATCCACACACAATGGTAGCATATCCACCCACGATGATAGCATATCCACACACAATGGTAGCATATCCACACACAATGGTAGCATATCATCAATGACTACATTTCAGCTCCCTTCTTAAATACAGTTACAACAGAGCTTATCCAATCAGGATACAATGACTCAACATTACAATGACTCAGCAGTACTTCTTAAAGTCATAGAATACATATTCATGTTAAAGTCATAGAACATATATTGCCTGGACAACCTGTTAGACATACACCATATCCTAACAAACATCTTCCAAGAAAAAACAGAAAGTCCATTTGTTGCCTCTTGAAAAAAAAAAAAAGCTCCTTTGGCTTTAGAGGTTTAAGTTGCAGCAGGTGTGACCACACAGGTGTAACCACGTTTTCTTTCCTCAGCCACGGATCTACCACTGTATCCAGTACACGGACCTTCACCCGTTGATCAGTCCTCAAATCCCCGATGTTTTGGCGGAAGCCCAACAGATGCAGGCTTTGGCTGACATCAAAGGTCTCCGGAAGGGAAAACGATGGATGGCCTTGACTGGCGTGATGAAGCCCACTGTGAAGAACATGATGGTACGCAGGAACGCCCTCGTGGCCAAGGAGTGATTCCCCAACCCAAATGTTCAGGAGCTCAAACTTGCAACTCTTTCCAGACCCTATCCGGTCCCGTCTCCAAATCCCTGCGGAAGATTTTTTGCAAAAGGGTTTTAAGTGGCCGAAGGTTGAAAATAAAGAGAAGTAGTGAAAGTTCCATGGCTTGGGATGGTCTCTCTGGCCCAAAGGAGGGTGGAGGAGGGTCCCCGCTGGAGAAGGACATTTGGGGCTGATGCATAAGGTACCCCCTTCAGAGCCGGAGAGTCAAGAGCAGGTTTTTAGAGGGAGGGGCTTATGATCCATTCCGAAGGGAAAAATGGGCTGATCGATTTTCTCCGTGGTTTCAGAGGGTTTTTTTTATTTATAACACAACACAATATAACAAACACAAAACACAGAACATAGTATACGTTCCCTTTTTACAACTGTTTCGTAACGGTAATCTTCTAATATTTACATTTCCCCCCAATTCCCCTTATACTATTCATTTCGTTCTTGTCCCTTTTTCTCTTATTTACGGTATAATTCCTAACAATCATAATATCAATTTTATCAATTTTATACATTATCCTATAAACATTTTACATTTATAATTTCTCCCCTGTCATTATTGTTGGTTTTAAAATTTTATTAGTTTATCAGAATATAAAATATAGATAGTCCTCAGAGTGACACAGTTGGAATGGACCTTAGAGGTCTTCTAGTCCATCCTTCCCTCTCCCCTCACCCTCCCCTCCCCTCCCCTCCTCCCCTCCCCTCCCCTCCCCTCCTCTTCTCTTCTCTTCTCTTCTCTTCTCTTCTCTTCTCTTCTCTTCTCTTCTCTTCCCTTCTCTTTTCTTCTCTTCTCTTCTCTACTCTGCACTTCTCTTCTCTTCTCTTCTCTACTCTGCACTTCTCTTTTCTTCTCTTCTCTGCACTTCTCTTTTCTTCTCTTCTCTTCTCTTCTCTACTCTTCTCTGCTCTGCTCTGCTCTTCTCTTCTCTGCACTTCTCTTTTCTTCTCTACCCTTTTCTTCTCTTCTCTTCTCTACTCTTCTCTACTCTTCTCTGCACTTCTCTTTTCTTCTCTACCCTTCTCTTCTCTTCTCTTTTCTACTCTATTCTACTCTACTCTGCACTTCTCTTTTCTTCTCTACCCTTCTCTTCTCTTCTCTTCTCTTCTCTTCTCTTCTCTTCTCTTCTCTTCTCTTCTCTTCTCTTCTCCTCTCCTCTCCTCTCCTCTCCTCTCCTCTCCTCTCCTCTCCTCTCCTCTCTTCTCCTCTCCTCTTCCTTCTCTGATTATGGCTAGATCCTAACAGTCACAGCTTGTAAAGACGGGTTGTCCATTCTCAGGTGTGTTCAAATAATGCCTGGACAGCCATCTATCTGGGCTATTTAAACTCCCACCCAGGGCAAGGGATTGGATTGAGTAACTTCAGTGGCCCTTGGGTGAGAAAAAAAGAGTCAGTAAAGCCTGCAAGTGAAGCTTTGGGTGGTTTTTACAAAGGCCAGGCCATTTCTTGGGTGTGGGGCAACCTGCCCTCTATTTGGCTTCCACATGCCAGGATCTACCTGGCTGTCAGGCTGGGGTGCCCCTAATGGCATTGACTGACCTCAATTGCGTCCTCGTCTCGTCAAGCTGACGTCCGTCCCGGTCCTGTGCGGCACCGGCTGGCTTTTCATTAGCCACCGTTGTTCCTGACTTTGATCTTCTGAGTGGGCTTGGCAACGGGTGGCATAGAGTTGGTGATGGATATCAGGGCTTTAGTAAGGCCACACCTGGAATCCTGCATCCAGTTTTGGACACCACATTACAAAAAAGAGGTTGAGACTTTGGAAAAAGTGCAAAGAAGAGCAACTGAGATGATTAGAGGGCTGGAGACAAAAAAAATACGAAGAACGTATGCAGGAACTGGGTATGTCTAGTCTGATGAAAAGAAGGACTAGGGGTGACATGACAGCAGTCTTCCAGTATTTGAGGGGCTGCCACAAAGAAGACGGGGGTCGATTTATTTTCCAAAGCACCAGAAGGCAGGACAAGAAACAACAGATGGAAACTAACCAAGGAGAGAAACAACTGGGAATCAAGGAGAAACTTCCTGACAGCGAGAACAATTAACCAGTGGAACTGCTTGCCACCAGAAGTTGTGGGTGTTTTATCACTGGAAGTTTTAAACAAATGGTTGGGACAGCCATTTGTCTGAAATGGTATATAGCAGGGATCACCAACCTTTCGGACCTCAGGGACCACTAAATTCATAATTTTAAATCCCGTGGACCACTAATGTGATCTGCCTAATGACTTGCTGGGTGGGCGTGGCCAGGTGGTCATGTGACTGGGTGGGCGTGGCCAACTAAATGTCACTCACATCGAGGGATGCCTCGCCAGCCTCTACTCGCCCCTCCCGTCCCAGCCACTCCTCACCTGCCCTCCTGGTTGAGGAAGCCCATCAAGTGGAGACGCTATCCAGAAAAAAAGGTCAGAAATCTAACTTCACCCTATTTCTATGGAGATTCTCCATCATCATGGTTTTCCTCTGAAGACGTTTTGCTTCTCATCCAAGAAGCTTCTTCAGCTCTGACTGGATGGAGGGGAATGGAAGGATTTATACTCCTTGCAGACAACAGCTGTATAAATCCTTCCATTCCCCAGCATCCAGTCAGAGATGAAGAAGCTTCTTGGATGAGAAGCGAAATGCCTTCAGCCTTGATGCCTCTTGAAATTGCACCTTTAAGGTTAACTTCACCATGCTTGTCCTCCAGTGGGGGCAATTCTCAACTTCCCAAATGATGGACCTGTCCTTTCCTGGTGGTCTCCCATCCAAATGCTTTTTTTAGTTTCTAGCAAGTCTACACGGGTAAACCTATGAAGTCAAGAGGATTTAAGTTTTTTTTTTTTATTGCAAAAGTTTTACAATTACATTTTCACCCCCTTTTCCCCCCCCACTACCCCCCCAAACTTCCCAACCTCCCCAGCCCACCCTAACCCTCCCCTCCCCCCAGACTTCCTAGTATGCTCATGTCAGATAAAAGGAAAAAAACCCTCCTTTGTATATAAAACTTGAACCCCTCCCTCCCCCTTACAAATTTTCATCTTCATTACATTAACCTATTTCTATCTTGGTATATCATTTTCAGATAAATTTTCATCCTGATTACCTTAAAAATATTTCTATCATAATGTAACATTTTCTAACAAATTTTCATCCTTAACCTTAAAATATTTCTATCTTAATATAACATTCTCTAACAAATTTTTATCCTCAACCCTAAAATGTTTCTATCTTATATAACATTTTTAAATAAAGGCTATTTGATACTTCCTAGTTTGATATTTATGCTGAACATAATTTATCCACTTCTTCCATTCCCATTCATAAGTCTCTTGAGAACAATCTTTTAAATATGCTGAAATCTTCGCCATCTCCGCAAAACTGGCCATCTTCAAAGTCCATTCCTCAATCGAAGGCAGCGCTTCATTTTTCCAGTATTTACCTATCAACAATCTTGCTGCAGTTATCATGTACAATATCATTTTTGTTTCCCCCAATGTAAAACCCTTAACTATACCCAATAAAAACAGTTGTGGAGAAAATTGAATTTTTCTCTTCAAAACATTCTGCATGACCCACCAAATTTTTACCCAAAAAGCCTTAACTTTCTTACAGGTCCACCAAACATGATAATATGTAGCGTCTAAGCAGTCACATCTCCAACATTTAGGCTGGGCACTAGGGTACATACACGACAATTTTTTTGGATCTAAATGCCATCTATAAAACATTTTATAGAAATTTTCCCGCAGATTCTGCGACTGTGTAAATTTAACATTCTGAACCCAAATTTTTTCCCATGTTTCCAACATCACTGGTTCCTCAAAATTTTGTGCCCACTTAACCATGCAGTCTTTAACTAGTTCAGTTTCTGAATCCCTTTCTAACAAAACATTATAAAAGAGGATTTAAGTTTGACTGGAAAGAGACTTCACCTGAGAAAAAGATTGGGAACAAGAGATCCCTCATCCCATCCAGGTCGAAGTGGAAGCTATGACCACTTCTGGATTACTCTCCACCCAGGTCCTGCAAGAAGGGTGGAAAAAATGGGAGAAGAAGCCCATTCAGGACAACCTTCTTGTGAAAATGATCATCTGCCCAACATGTTTTTCTAAGAGAAACTGGGCTGCCGGCCTCCAAATCTTGCTTCATCTTGGCTTAGACCCAAAATGAAAAGCAGAAAAGAAAGGAGAGGTCCCATCTCACTCCACAGGTGTTGAGAGATGTTACTCAACCTCAACCTGTTCTCCAAAGCACCTGAAAGCAAAATAAGAAGCAACGGATGGAAACTGATCAAGGAGAGAAGCAACCTGGAACTGAGGAGGAATTTCCTGACAGAACAATAAACCTGTGGAACTGCTTGCCTCCAGAAGTTGTGGGTGATCCATCCCTGGAGGTTTTCAAGCCAATTGGACGGCCATTTGTCCAGAACGGTACAGGATCTCCTGCTTGAGCAAGGGGTCAGACTAGAAGACCTCCAAGGCCCCTTCCCACTCTGTTATTCCATTCTGATCTTCTCTGCAGTAAGGCTCTGTCATCCCCACATGAGAGAGGGCTTCTCTTAGGCACACCTTCTGCATTGTTGGCTCCGTTCTCCGGCTCCTTTGTGTTATATAAGGTCACTTCGTTCCCGGCTGGGCGAGATCTGGGGAAGGCAGCCGCCGATGGTCAGATCAAGATCAAACAGATCTGCAAGAGGTAAGGTGCAAGGAAGGGGTGGAGAGGGGATCTCTGGAAGTAGAACACCCCAATCGACACTTTCAAACCCCAAGGTTGAACCAATAGATAGATAATAGATAATAGAATTCTTTATTGGCCAAATGTGATTGGCCATAGAAGGAATTTGTCTTGGTGCATACGCTCTCAGTGTACATAAAAGAAAAGATACGTTCATCGAGAATCATAAGGTACAACACTTAATGATAGTCATAGGGTACAAATTAAGAAACAGTCTATATAAATCATAAGGATACAAGCAACGAAATTACAGTCATACAGTCATAAGTGGGAGGAGATGGGTGGTGGGAACGATGAGAAGATTAATAGTAGTGCGGACTTAGTGAATAGTTTGACAGTGTTGAGGGAATTAGTTGTTTAGCAGAGTGATGGCGTTGGGGAAAAAACTTGTGTCTAGTTGTTCTGGTGTGCAGTGCTCTATAGCGTCGTTTTGAGGGTAGGAGTTGAAACAGTTTATGTCCAGGATGCGAGGGGTCTGTAGATATTTTCACAGCCCTCTTTTTGACAGTATACAGGTCCTCCATGGAAGGCAGGTTGGTAGCCCTTGTTTTTTCTGCAGTTCTAACTATCCGTTGAAGTCTGTGTCTGTCTTGTTGGGTTGCAGAGCCAAACCAGACAGTTATGGAGGTGCAGATGACAGACTCCATAATTCCTCTGTAGAACTGGATCAGCAGCTCCTTGGGCAGTTTGAGCTTTCTGAGTTGGCGCAGAAAGAACATTCTTTGTTGTGCTTTTTTGATGAGGTTTTTGATGTTGGGTGTCCATTTAGATCTTGTGATATGGTAGAATCTAGAAATTTGAAGGTCTCTACTGTTGATACAGTGTTGTCTAGTATTGTGAGAGGTGGTAGTATGGGAGGGTTTCTCCTAAAGTCCACCACCATTTCTACGGTTTTGAATGTGTTCACTTCCAGATTGTTTGGTTGCACCACGAGGCTAGTTGTTCAACCTCCCATCTGAGCTGAAGGTCCTGCCTGCCCCACATGATGTGGACGATGGCTCCCTCTTGACTTAGAAGGGGTGATGCTGCCCACCCCTTCCCTATTTCTCATCACTTGAGACTTTCAAGAAGAGACTGGACTGCCATTTATCAGAAATGGTATAGGGTCTCCTGCTTGGGCGGGGGGGTTGGACTAGATGACCTACAAGGTCCCTTCCAACTCTGTTAATCTGTTAATCATTTCTTTCAGAGGCTTCCTCTTCTAATCTGTGTGTGTGTGTGTGTGGTGGGTCTGCAGGATATTTATTTATTTGTACAGATAATTCTCAATTTACAACAGTTGGTTTAGTGATCCACTTACAACAGCTCATTTAGTGACCGTTTGAAGTTACAACACCCCTGGAAAAAGTGACTTTTGATTGTTTTTCACCCTTACAACTGTTGCCGCGACCCCGTGGTCATGTGATCAAAATTCGGACACTTGGTAATGGACTCATATTTATGATGGTCGCAATGTCCTGGGGTCACGTGATTCCCTTTTGTGACCGTCTGACCAGCCAAGTAAATGGGGGTCAAATTCACGTAACAACTGTGCTACTACTTTAGTGGTTCATTTAACAGTGATGGCAAGAAAAGTCATAAAATGGGACAAAACTCCCCAAACCAATGTATCGCTTAGTAACAGAAATGTTGGGCTGGATTGTGGTTGTAAGCCGAGGACTAGCTCTATCCCACCTTTATTAGAGTCAACGGGAGTGAGAGAGGCGGCGCATAAATTTAATGAATGATTTTTACAAACAACTCAAAGCAGCAAACGTATCCTACTCCTATTTTACCTACAACACCCACACTGTGAGTATGGCCGAAAGGAATCAAAATCATGGTTACGACAGGTTAATCAAACTTCCATCTGTCCCTCATCAAAAACAGGCAGTTTTAGACAGAAACTCCAAATATAGAATGAATGCTCTGTTTGTGTAATTTTATCTTGTATTGCCCACAGCTTACAAAGGAGCTTTTTTAAAGGAGGAAAGTCTTTGTCCAGTTAAGTTGACCCAGTATCTTAGCAATGAAGAATAGAAGATAAGATTTCTAGACACCGGGCACTTGCTATCACATATGGTGGACGTGTGTGAAAGCAAAGAATTACTGGATAAAAATACATACTATATTTTTCAGAGTATAAGATGCACCTTAGTTTTTTGGGAGGAAAATAAGAAAAAAGCTGATTGGCGGTGGATCGGAATACCCCCAATCAGCTGTTTCCAGAGGTGAATTTTAGCAACAGGTTCCTTGGTTGTGAGCTCTGTGCCTTGCTTTTTCCCCCTTTTTTTCTGCCTCTGAATCTTCTGAAACTCTGTTTCAGAAAAAAGTTTTTTTTCTGCCTCTGAAAGCCTCCGAAACAGCTTCAGAAAAAAAGCCTCTGAAGCTCTATTTCTGAGGCTTTTTTTCTGAAGCTTTTTTTCTGAGGCTTTTTTCAGCCTCTGAAACCTCTGTTTGAGAGGCTGGGTGGGGCTACATTCGGAGTATAAGACACACCCAGATTTTCACCCTCTTTTTTTGGGGAAAAAGGTCTGTCTTATACTCCAAAAAATACAGTACATGGTTAGAAAAAATGTTAAAGATGCATATAGATTATACGCCAGGAATATTTTTGTTAGGTATAATACCAGAAAAATATAATAAGGGGAATTTGTGTTTAATATTGCATGTTTTGACGGCAACAAGAATTGTATTTGCACAGTATTGGGAAAATGAAGAAATACCGAGAGAAGGAGATGTAATTAAAAAAAAAATTAGATTGCTCAGATAGACTGACGTTAAAGATAAAAGAAAAGGAAGATGCAGAGTATTTTCAAATATGGGATTTGTTTTATATATGGTTAGATAATAGAGGCAGAAATTAGGAGCAGGGAAAACATTATTATGTAAGCAAATTGACCCAGACAATATACTGTTCATAAAGCAGAATAGAATGAATGAGCTTGAAGGGACATTAGAGGTCTTCTAGTCCAGCCCCCTGCTTAAGCAGAAGAACCATTTATGTATGTTAAATGAAAATGCACAACTAAACTATTAAGTCTAAAAAAAAAAGGAGATAAGATTTCGAGCTGCATCGCCTCTCCATCTGAAAGTCTAGAGAGAAGACCAGATACGTTCTAAGAATTAAAGAGAGTAGAGATCAGAATGAACCAAGAAAGATTACAGTAGAAAAGGAAAGTTTGGGAGAAAATTGTGTTGGACTTCCATAGCAGATGACACTTTGACTTCTTTTGACCACGCAGTGCTGTGTACCCGATGGCCTGAAGGTCTCTTCTTCTGCACCCACTTTCCTTTTGGACCTCCATCCTTGGAGGCCACCTGAAATAATCCAGGTCTTTCTTCTGTCTCCAGGTTCCTCCACCATGGCCATTCTTCTCCTTCTGAGTGTCCTGGTCACTTGTGTCTCCTTTCATGGGACGTCGGCCAACACTGGATGTATCCTCTCCAGTGTCGCGTTGGATAATTGTAAGGGGGCTCAGATACAAGGTTGACTTCTGCTCCTTTATTGATGGATTTTGGCTTTGTCTCAGTGGGGTGTTCCTTTCTCTCCTCAACGATCTCCACAGTGGACCTAATAGGATAACGGAGTTGAAAGGGGCCTTGGAGGTCTTCTAGTCCAGTGGTCACCATCTGGTGGTCCGTGGACCACTGGTGGCCCACGAGAAAATTTTGGTGGTCCACAGAAAAATTACTTGCATTTTTTATATTGCACTAGATCAGGGGTCTTCAAACTATGGCCCCTGGGCTGGATACGTGCAATGAACGTTTGTGTTGCTGCAGAGAGTCTCCCCCTTCGGGGTCTTTTTGTGTGGGTTGGAGGGAGGAGAAATTCTGACTGGGGGTCTGCTTCTGATGTGGGGCTTTGGGCGAAGGCTGGAGGAAAGTGCCGCTGGTGGCGAAGTGCCGGAGGGCCTCGTTCCAGTGGGACTGCATCATGGCCTGGAACTGGTTGACCATCTCAGCCTGCTGAAGGTCAAAGAAGGTGTCAGCTGTTCCCTCTCAACTCCACTTTTGATGAAGTTGGCTAAGACGTTGCTGATTATGCTCTGGCTTTCTTTTCCTTTTCAGTTTACCAGTTTTCCAGAGAATCTTTGCAATCAGAACTGGAAGTTTACCTGAAGGCTTTGGCTCCCTTTCCCGTGTCTGCACACTTCATTGAGTGAGTACCACCCTGCCCACCCCCGCTCTCAACTAAAAAGGGGAAGACCAAAGGTCAAAGGGCATTTCCCCGTGGGGCGAATTTTGAAGTGGGCAGGATTGAATGGACACAAAAGTTATAACTTGGGTAAGCTTTATATAGTGTGAAACTAATTTGATTCCAGGGTGGATAAAAATCAATGACTTTTTTTAAAAAATAAAAAAAAATCAGATTTTTTTTATTTAAATCGGATTTTTTTTTTATTTTTATCGAAGTTATTTTAATAAAAAACTTTTGGGGTAAAAATCTATCGTAAGATAGTTTTCTTTTTAAGATACATAAATAATTTAGCTTATTCAGCATGAAATGGAGCTTAGTTATGTAGCAGGAGGCTGTATGTTCTGCAACACTGGGACTATCGGTGAGTCAACAGTGGCGATGCAGAGATGACAGTTGCTCTTTAAAAATTATGATTTAAATCGAGTGGATTTAAATCAAGCCTTTTTACTAGGGATTTAAATCATGATTTAAATTGTGATTTAAATCAACTCGATTTAAATCAAATCCACTCTGTTTGATTTTATTGATCACGTTTATATGCTGCCCCTCTCTCACTATCTTTTGGAGCGGCTTTTGGTGACGTAACCAGAAGTTGAAAACGACAATTTAAATCTTTTATTTATTATATTTGTTATTGTAATTTCATTTTCAGACATTTCATGACCCAACTAGGTAACGTCATCTGGGCTGGAAAGGAATGACGTTTGCTCTCTTTATAGACAAGTAGCTTATCCTAATGGTATTGGTGGGCGCGATCTTGATAGTTCCTTGATGAGGCTGTTGTTTACTGTTTGACTGTGTGTCTAAATTGGTAGTTCCTTGATTGCGGTATTATTTACTAGCATCAATTAAGGATTGTTGGTCTGGAGCAGTGTTTCTCAACCTTAGTAGTTTGAAGATGGGTGGACTTCAACTCCCAGAATCCCCCTGGGGGGATTCTGGGAGTTGAAGTCCACCCATCTTCAAGCTTCCAAGGTGGAGAAACACTGTTCTAGGGCTAATCTTGGTGTTAATCTCCGGCATGGAGGTTGTTCTGATCTTTTTGTTTCCCTCTTGATTGTTTCTTTTGAATGGTATGTCACTATTGTTTATCTCCGTGTGCCCGTTGATGGCTGGTTTCTCCGAGTGGCAGGCTTCCAGGAATTCTCTAGCGTTTTTGTACTTGGTTTAGGATACTCACCGTTCGAACTGTGATGTAGTCACAGTTGTGTTGTGCAATTGAGGATTTTTCAGCGTGTCTTTTGACTGCTATCACTCATCACTCTCACCAGAGGTGGGAATCAGCCGGTTCAGACCAGTTTTGAACGAACCGGTAATGGCGACCTGCAGTCGGGCCTGTCCACCCGCCCGGGCGCAATCCAGTCCTATATTGCTGTGTTTTTGATGCCACATGCATGTGTGGATGTCATGTGTGAGCGAATTGCCGTGTTTTGTGATGCCGCACACATGCTCGGATGGCGTACGCACACATTTCCAGTGTTAGGCGAACTGGTAGCTACAGTATGTGAAGCCCAATGCTGACTCTCACCAATGTTGACAGGGCTAACTACCATATTGAAACAGAGAGCAAACCCCTTTCCTTTCTTGCACTGATGATGTTACCTAGTTGGGTCATGAAATGTCTACAAGAAGACAAACAGGTTCAGTGAGCACCAAGTGCTAGAAGGGAGAAGGGTTTATGGAGTGGGGAAGGAGGAGGAAGGAAGGGGGAGGAGGAGGAGGAGGGGGAGGAGGAGAGAGAGGAGGAGGAGGAGGAGGAGTTGAATTAAATAACTCCTCCTCCTTCTCCCCTCCTCCTCCTTCCCCTCCTCCTCCCCCCTTCCCCCTTCCTGCTTCCCCACTCCTCATACCCCTCTCCCTTCTATAAGGTGACCAGATGTCCCGCTTTTGGCGGGACAGTCCCGCTTTTGAGCAATTTGTCCCGCGTCCCGTGGCGTTTTAAAAAAGTCCCGATTTTTCATTCTGCCTCCTGAATCCCCGCTGATGGCTAGAGGGAAAAAAAACTCTTTAAACTCTTGCCGCGGGGCTTCAAAGGGCCAACCTACAGCTGATCAGTGTTAAAAAAAAAATGAATAGACCCCTGCCTGCAAAAATAGAAAAAACAGCCCCTGTTAACAGCTTCTGCTAGGTTAATTAGCTGCAAAAAGCTGCAAAAAGTTCCTGGAGCAGATTTCCCCCCCCCCCCCCCCCCCAGCTATACTGAAAACAAAGGCGAAAGCGAAACTAAACCTGCAACATGACAAAATGAGGCAGAGAGAGATTTCTTTCTTTTTCTTTTTCCTCACCAAAAAAGGTAGGTACAAAACTGCAAACAATGGGAAATTTTGGGCAAAAGAGGAGAGTTCAAGATTTTAAAACACAAAAGAAAAAAAGCTCTATTTAACTAGGGAATTGTAATAATTGAGATACTATTAATAATTGTATATTGTGTTGAAAGCAGAAATGGTTAAGTTGTGGTTTGGAGGAATATATGGGGGAAATTATTTGGCTTATTATTATTGGTAAATATAATTAATTGATTTGTAAGAAATTGGATTGCATGGAAATAATTGGAATATTCATGTTCATATTGATTAATATACAAAAAAGATAGTTATATAACTAATTGATTTATATTAAAATGTTGAATTTGTATTAAACAACTGTATTACATAATTACATAATTAACCAATGTGAGGATGGATATAAAAATAGATGACAATGGGAAGGGGTATAATATAGAATAGAAGGGAAAAATTGAATTTGATTAAGATTAGAGATGAGGATGAAGGGTAATATTGTTTTTTTAAAAAAATAGATGAGGAATAAATATGGCAAAAAGGAAATATAGAAATTGTAAATTTAATTGAAATGACTAAACGCTGTTTAAATTTGTGAACCAGCCAAATATTCTGTTCAAAGAAAATACATTGCATGTTTGTATGTGTGTTTCTAATTATTGCTATTTATTCATATTTGTTCTCTTTTATTCTTTAAAGTTTAACAATTCATTCTTAATCTTAATATCTTTATATTTGCTTGGGGTTGGCTTTCTTCCCTTTCATCTTTTTTATTGTACAGCAATCTTTCTCCTCAAACCTACCACCACTCTCTTTTCTTTCCTTCTTACTTTCTCTTCCCCCACCCTCTTTTTCTCCTCCCTACTTCCTCTTCCTTTCTCCTTCTCCTCCTCTCTTCCTCCCTCTCTTACCCTCACTCCTACTCTAATTTCCATTCCTTCATCCCTCTCTATTGCTGTATCCTTTAATGCATATGGACTACTCAGAGGGCTGAAAAAGTTATTTTTGACTGGTCCTCACACTTTTGACCAGTCCTCGAATTTATGACTGTCCTCACATTTTACATTTTTGCCCTATCTTGTCATCATGGTGAAGAGAAGCAGTTGTGAAATGAGTGACATGGTTGTTAAGAATACTACACGGGCATAAATGTGAGGATGGTCATAAGTGTGAGGACCAGTCAAAAGTGTGAGGACCTGTCAGAAATGACTTTTTTCAGCCCTCTGGTTAGTCCTTTTGTGCATATGGACTACTCAGAGGGCTGAAAAAATTATTTTTGACTGGTCCTCACACTTTTGACCAGTCCTCGAACTTACGACTGTCCTCACATTTTACGTTTTTGCCCTATCTTGTCACCATGGTGAAGAGAAGCAGTTGTGAAATGAGTGACATGGTTGTTAAGAATACTACACAGGCATAAATGTGAGGATGGTCATAAGTGTGAGGACCAGTCAAAAGTGTGAGGACCTGTCAGAAATGACTTTTCAGCCCTCTGAGTAGTCCCTATACACATAGCCATGGCCACCCGGTCACATGGCCTCCAAGCCACGCCCACACAATAAGTCACGCCCACAATGGTGTCCTTCTTACCAATGTTAAAATCTGTTCACCTTACCCTATACGCATAGCCATGGCCACCCGGTCACATGACCAGCTAGCCACGCCCACCCAGTCACATGACCAGCTAGCCACGCCCACAAAATAAGCCACGCCCACAATGTCCCTCTTTACCAATGTTAAAATCTGGTCACCTTACCCTTCTAGCACTGATGATGTTACCTATGAAATGTCTACAAGAAGACAACCAAGTTCAGTGAGCACCGAGGACCCTTTAATTCAACTCCTCCTCTTCCTCCTCCTCCTCCTCCCCTCCTCCCCCTTCCCCACTCCACAAACCCCTCTCCCTTCTAGCATTGATGATGTTACCCAGTTGGGTCATGAAATGTTTGCAAGAAAACAACCAATCTCAGTGAGCACCAAGTGCTAGAAGGGAGAAGGGTTTATGGAGTGGGGAAGGGGGAGGAGGAGGAGGAGGAGGGGGAGGAGTAGAGAGAGGAGGAGGAGGAGTAGTTGAATTAAATAACTCATCCTCCTCCTACCCTCCTCTTCCTCCTCCTCTCCTCCTCCTCCTCCCCCTTTTCCTCACCCCCTTCCCTCTTCCGCCTTCCCCACTCCACAAACCCCTCTCCCTTCTAGCACTGATGTTGTGATCTAGCTGGGTCATGAAACATCTGCAAGAAAACAACCAACTTCAGAGACCACCAAGGACCCCCCCCCCATCATCCCATTCCGAACCACAAAACGTTCTCTTTGGGTCAGACATGCCTTCTTCAAAGCTCTCCTTTGTTCCCCAGAACTAAGCTGGGGATCCCCAGTGCTGAGTTGGCAGTCAGCCGATGGGGATGAGGAAGGGAAGGGAAGGGAGGGACGGAGGATGCTGAAAAAGAGGTTTGATTTTGAACTCCCATCTTCCACTTCTGCAGGGTCACCATCGTCGCTGTGGTCGTGACCAAAGTGGAACTGACCGTGGTACCTGGCTTGGGCCTGGACATTTTCATTTGTGCATCGATTCATCTCCGTTGTGCGACGTGTGTATCCTTGCCAGTCTTTGTGGTGTGGGTCCTGCACAGCCTGGGTTTGGGACCAACGTGGACCCCTGTGCAACATTGACCTGCAAGCTGGGGGAGGGGTGTCTGCTGGGTGTGGACAGCAACATTGTGGTGGCCATCCGTGTGTGGTTGAACTTCCATCTAACAGACTAACAGCATTGGAAGGGACCTTGGAGATCCTCTAGTCCAACCCCCTGCTCAACCTACACCATTCCAGACAAATGTCTTCATAAAAACCTCCAGTGATGAAGCACCCACAGCTTCTGGAGGAAAGCCATTCCACTCATGAATTGTAACAGACTAACAGAGTAGGAAAGGACTTTCAAGAAGAGACCGGACTGCCATCTCTCAGAAATGGTGTAGGGACTCCTGCTTAGGAACGGGGTTGGACTAGAAGACCTCCAAGGTCCCTTCCAACTCTGCGAATCTGTATAAATCTGTATAAAGTTCGTGGCGGTTCAAAACTGCAATCTTGGATCAAAGTGGGTGGGTGGGTTAACTCTGGCTCCTGTACTCTTGTTTGTTGGTTTGTTTATTTATTTAATTTATGTATTGTCTCTTCTCTCCCCCCTGAACGCAGGCTGGCCTCGTTGAGAGCGACTTTGATCGCCAACGTCTGTGGCACTCTCCGGCTGAGAGTCACCTCTCTGGAGCTGGTCGTTGATGACTGCAGCACTGTTTTTGGAGAAATTCGATTCGATCTCTTGAGGTGGAGGCCGTGTTTTCTTGTTCCCTGGGCGGTAGAGGAGGGCCCGGTCACCTGGGGTCATCTCTCTCTCTCTCTCTCTCTCTCCCTCCCTCCCTCCCTTTCTCTCTCTCTCTTTCTCTCTCTCTCTCTCCCTCCCTCCCTCCCTTTCTCTCTCTCTCTCTCTCCCTGCCTCCCTCCCTTTCTCTCTCTCTCTCTCCCTCCCTCCCTTTCTCTCTCTCTCCCTCCCTCCCTCCCTTTCTCTCTCTCTCTCTCCCTCCCTCCCTTTCTCTCTCTCTCTCCCTCCCTCCCTCCCTTTCTCTCTCTCTCTCTCCCTCCCTCCCTCCCTTTCTCTCTCTCTCTCTCCCTCCCTCCCTTTCTCTCTCTCTCTCTCCCTCCCTCCCTCCCTTTCTCTCTCTCTCTCTCTCCCTCCCTCCCTCCCTCCCTCCCTTTCTCTCCCTCTCCCCCCCTCTCTCTTTCTTTCTTTCTCTCTCTCTCTCTCTTTCTCTCCGATGCCTCTGTACCTGCCATTGGGTGGGAAACCACAGTACGGCACGGAGTCCTAGAGAGAGTCCTGCAAATGGCTGAAGGTTGGGAAGGATGCGCGAACTGTCCTGGTGGACCATCACTGGACTCCCCTGAATGCGAAAGGAGGGATGGACCACACTTAGAATCCAGCATCCAGTTTTGGTCACCACACTATAAAAAAGATGTGGAGACTCTAGGAAAAGTGCAGAGAAGAGCAACAAAGAGGATGAGGGGACTGAAGGTTAAAACATACGAAGAACGGTTGCAAGAGCCTTGATAGTACAGTGGTTTAATGCACCCTGTTATTAACACAGCTGCCTGCAATTTCTGCTGGTTCGAATCTCTCCAAGGCTCAAGGTTGACTCAGCCTTCCATCCTTTCTAAGGTAGGTAAATTGAGGACCCAGTTTGTGGGGGCAATAAGCTGCCTTTGTATAAATATACAAAAGAATGAAGGTTATTGCTTAGCACATTGTAAGCCGCCCTGAGTCTCCGGAGAAGGGCGGCATATAAATCAAATTTTAAAAAAAAATTAAAAAAAAAAAATTAAAAGAACTGGGCCTGGCTAGTCTAGTGATGAGAAGGTGTTTTGGAGAATAGGTTGACCTCCCCCTCTTCTCTGGGGCAGCCCCTCAAATATTGGAACACTGCTCTCATGTAACCCTTAGCCCTTCTTTTCGTTAATCTAGATATACCCAATTCCTGTAACTACTCATTGTAGAATTTAAACCTCCAGACCCATTCCTTATCTTTGTAGAAGAAGCCTGGTGTTTTATGGAGGGTACAGAATAACCGAGTTGGAGGAAGGGATCTTCGAATCCAACCCAGTGCTCAAGCAGGAGACCCTAGACCCGTGATGGTGAACCAATGGCACGCGTTCCAGAGGTGGCACGTGGAGTCATATCTGTGGGCACGCGAGTGTTGCTGTAGCTTGGGTCTAGTGCACATGTGTGCATGTGCACGCCGGCCAGCTGATTTTTGGGCCGTCCGGGCCCACTGGAAGTTGGGAAACGTGCCGTTTCCGGCCTCCGGAGGGCCTCTGGAGGGTGGGGAAGGCTGTTTTTTGCCCTCCCCAGGCTCCAAGAATGCCCCTGGAGCCTGGGGAGGGCGAAAAAAAACGGGTCTACCAGGCCCACTGGTAACCTTTTTGCTATCGCGTGCCCAAAGTGGGGGGGGATCACGGGGGCATTGAATTATAGGTGTGGGCATGCACGCGCGCAAGCCCCCCTGTGTAACCCCCCACTTTTGGCACGTGACGGCAAAAAGGTTAGCCATCATTGCCCTAGACCAGTGTTTCTCAACCTTGGAAGCTTGAAGATGGGTGGACTTCAACTCCCAGAGTCCCCCAGCCAGCACTGCTGGCTGGGGGATTCTGGGAGTTGAAGTCCACCCATCTTCAAGCTACCAAGGTTGAGAAACACTGCCCTAGACCATTCCAGATGGTCTAATGTCTTCTTAAAAGCCTCCAGTGATGAAGCATCCACAACATCCGGATTAAGTGTTTTCACTGTCAGGAAATTCCTCCTCCGTTCTAAGTTGCTTCTCTCCTTGGTTAGTTCCCATCCGTTGCTTCTCGTCCTGCCTTCAGGTGCTTTGGAGAATAGGCTGACCCCCTCTTCTTTGAGGCAGCCCCTCAAACATTGGAAGACTGCCATCAGGTCACCCTTTGTCCTTCTTTTCATTAAACTAGACCTACCCAACTCTTGCAACCGTTTTTCATAGGTTTTAGTCTCGCAGTTCGAAAGCACGCACATTGCAAGTAGATAAACAGGTAGCATCGTTCCTTGGGCCTCGGCATACAGTCATGCTGGCCACATGGCCAGGGAAATATATTTGGACAATGATGGCTCCCTTGGCTAAGGAATTATGATGAGCACGGGAATGGGACAACTCACCACAGCTAACTTGCTGCGGCCAACTCATTGCGGGACAATTTACCATTTCTGTTTAATTATTTCAAGTACATAAACATTATTTTAATTTTGGCCATTCCCATCTCATTCTGTCCCTCCTTTTTGCATCCTTTCTTTAGTGATTCTATTCTACCATTTCTCTGATATTAGTGCAACTCTTGTCCTGCAGCGAGTTGGTCATGGCAAGCTGGCTGCAGCGAATTTATCAGATTAATAGAGTTGGAAAGAAGGTCATCTAGTCCAACCCCCCTTCCCAAGCAGGAGACTCTACACCATTTCTGACAAATGGCAGTCCAATCTGAACCAGGTGTGACAATCCGAATTGTCATAGACCCAATGAGCACTGACCCCTAGAATCGGACACGACTGGACAGGCGAAATCTTTACCTGTATTGTTAGCTCGGGATTTGCTCACCATAAAGTTAGCTGAAAGTTGGGTGTCCCAACATTGAGCATCGGGGACCCCGGTTCCTCCGTGTCCCTCCCGGAGACACCGTCTCAGGTCTCATCCGTGTCTCTCTTTCCTTCCAGCATATCGATTCAGGTGCCCAGAGTTGCCCTGATTGCTGTTTTAGGCGGTCCGGTGAGTGTTGCTGAGGATTTCCACTTTCTATTGCAATGTTTCTCAATTTTAACCACCATGAGGCAGGTGGACTACAACTCCCAGAATTCCCCAGCCAGCCGCATTATGAAATGGCTGCCTGGAATTTTCTGGAATAAAATCAAAACCTTTGATTTTTAGCTTTTGATGAGTGGAAGGATTTTCGTAATAGGCTCATACCCTGGCATGCATAGACCCTAATAGTCCTCGACTTATGACAGTTCATTTAGTGACCGAAGTCACGACAGCACTGAAAAAAAAAAGTGACTTAGGATCGTTTTTCACACTTATGACCATCGCAGCAGTCCCGTTTCAAGCTCCGAATTATTTACATTCGGAGGCTTGATAACTGACTCACATTTTTGACAGTCAGAGTTTCCCGGAGTCATCTTTTTGTGACCTTCTGACCAGCAAAAGTCAATGGGGAAAGCCAAATTCACTTAACGACCCCTTAACCCTTATATCAATATAAGGGTTAAGGTTGAGAAACACTGATTTAAATATTTAAATCAGTGTTTCTCAACCTTGGAAGCTTGAAGATGGGTGGACTTCAACTCCCAGAATCCCCCAGCCAGCGGTGCTGATTTAAATCAACTTCATGGAAAGTTGGCATAAAAATTTAGGAAGCTAATGAGGGGGAAAAAAAACCCCTCATAAGGTTGTTTAGAGTCCGCAAAGGGACAAACCAGGTGCCAATTTAACACTCACAGGTATTTATCAAGGGACAACAATACTACAAAGTCCATGTTGTGTGGCTTTCAAATGAGACAACCAGCCTGAAAGATTATGAAGCATAATGTAAAGGTTGAAAGTGATATTATTTTGATAATCAACTGCAACTGAAGCAAGTTCATAATCAAAATCATAAGTTTTATTTGTCAAGCATATATAAGATAACAGGTAAAAGTATAAACATAATTTGAATACATGAAAAGAGTAAGTAAAAAGGAATAGTAGGACATGGATGATAGGCACGCTGGTACTCTTATGCACACCCCTTACAGACCTTTTAGGAATGGGGTGAGGTCTACAGTAGACAGTCTAAGATGAAAGTTTTGGGGGTTTGGGGGAAGAAACCACAGAGTCAGGTAGTGCATTCCAGGCATTAACAACTCTGTTACTGTCGTATTTTCCGCAGTTTAGTTTGGAACGGTTTACCTTGAGTTTGTATCTATTGTGTGCTCTTGTATTGTTGTGGTTGAAGCTGAAGTAATCATTGACAGGAAGGACATCGTGGCAGATAATTTTATGTACTGCGCTTAGGTCAGACTGAAGTCGGCGTAGTTCTAAGTTGTCTTAAGCCCAAAATTTGGAGTCTGGTGGCATCAGGTATTTTATTGCGGTTAGAGGAATGGAAGACTCTTCTCGTAAAATATCTCTGGACTCTCTCGATTGTATTTATGTCCGATATGCAATGCGGGTTCCAGACAGATGAGCTGTATTCAAGAATTGGTCTAGCAAATGTATTGTATGCTCCAGTTAGTAGTACAACATTACCAGAGAAGAAGCTACGCAAGATTAGGTTAACAACTCTTAATGCCTTTTTGGCAATGTTGTTACAGTGGGCTCGGGCACTTAGATCTTTAGAAATGAGGACTCCAAGGTCCTTGACAGTTAGAAGCCTTTTTTTTTTTAACTTCTCTGTTTGAACATGGCTCTCCCCCCCTTTCCCCCCTAACATTCCTTTCTTTAATAAGCATTGAATAAGCGTTGTTATATTTTGCAAACAAGAGCTCATCGTGTCACTCGGTTTGGCTTCTCTTGCAGATTTGCCAGGCATATACTGTGGTGTGTAGGAGGCTGAATTTCCCGCTCGTGGTTGACTTGGGTAAGCAATCCTCGTTTGCCTCCAGACAAGCATTTATAGCTAACCACGAAGCTGGGCTGCATTTTCTATTATCCTTCTCATCTTTCCTACTACCTGTTCCCATTGGTACCTTACGAACCTCCCCTTGTTAGCATCAAATACAGCTAACCTGTTTAAAAAATGATTGAGCAGGTTTTCCACATTTTTTTTTTAAAAAGAGGGGATATAATTGAAATAAACATCTATTCTATTCTATTCTATTCTATTCTATTCTATTCTATTCTATTCTATTCTATGCTATGCTATGCTATGCTATGCTATGCTACTCTACTCTACTCTACTCTACTCTACTCTACTCTACTCTACTCTACTCTACTCTACTCTATTCTATTCCATATAAAAAAAACCCATAAATCTTGGTCCCACCACCAAGGGGAAGGAAGTACACATTCACACAATGTACTGGATCCCTCTTGGAAGAGTTGAGAAAAAAGAGGGAAAGCTTTCGGAGATCTGGATACCTTGTTGGAATCCCAGAATTCCCTAGCCATTATGCTTTAAGACAGGTGGACTTCAACTCATGAGCTGGGGAATTCTGGGAGTTGAAGTCCACCCATCTTAAAGCACGCTGGATGGGGAATTCTGGGCATTGAGATCCACACAACTTATAATTGCCAAGGTAAAGAAATTTTGCATAAAGCATCAACTGCCCAGGTTCCCACGCACAGCCTCTGTGGTTAGTTTATAGCTCAGTTTCCCATGCAAACCCAGAACATCAGCTTAATTGTTATTTTAACATTTCTGCATTTATGATTTTGCGCTATTGTCAGCTGCCAGGGGTCGCTTTGGAAAAAAGGAGGTGGGTGTCATAAATGTAATAAATAACTAAAACAAAGAATTGAGTCAATCCTGGTAAAGATTAATTGCAGGCTAGCCTTGTGAAGGAACCCTTCTGCTTTTGTTAAGAATGGATGGAAGTTTTTTATTTGGTGTAGGGCAGTGGTGGAATTCAAATTTTTTTACCACCGGTTCTGTGGGCGTGGCATAGTGGGCGTGGTGTGGCATGGTGGATGTGGCTTGGTGGGCACGGCAGGGGAAGGATACTGCAAAGTCCCCATTCCCACCCCATTCCAGGGGAAGGATACTGCAAAATCCCCATTCCCACCCCACTCTTGGGGGAAGGATACTGCAAAATCCCCATTCCCACCCCACAACTGGGGGAAGGATATTGCAAATTCTCCATTCCCAGCCCACTTTGGGGCCAGCCAGAGATGGTATTTGCCGGTTCTCCGAACTGCTCAAAATTTCTGCTACCGGTTCTCCAGAACTTGTTAGGATCTGCTGAATAGCATCCCTGTTGTAGGGTTTCGTGCCTAAGCAGGGGGTTGGACCAGAAGATTTCCAAGGTCCTTCCAACTCTGTTATTCTATTCTATTCTGCTTGGCCAGTGCAGATTCTGGTTTGTTTTAAACCAGGTTGCCACCATTATTTGCATTTAGTTTTGTTGGTTTGCTTTGCAGCTCCAATTTCCTTGCCGGCGGGCTGCAGGTATGATCCGTTGCCTCCCAAGATCACCGCTTCGTTGCTCGAGTTGCCTTTTGTCGTGAGTGACTTGCCGTTTTTTTGAGGGATGGGGCAGGACTGGTCTCCATCCAGGGGTTCCTCTTTGCTGTGTGCAAAAGCCTGGAGCTTCTGCAGCTGTTAGGCCCACATACGTGTGTATGTTGTGTGAGCAACGATGGAACTCTGCAACTAGTGGACTTCAACTCCCAGAATTCCTGAGCCAGCTGGCTCAGGAATTCTGGGAGTTGAAGTCCACCAGTTGCAAAATTGCCATCGTTGTACATCCTTCTGCTTGATGGGATGCCGTGTTATCCTCTGCACGGACAGTGGTGGGGTTCCCCACCCCAGTGCCTTTCTTGCGTGCACGCCATGTACACGCATGTGTTAGAAAGGCTGCAGCACACTGACCCAACTTTGCCACAGATGGATGGAGCACCGTTTGCTTGGCAAGTCTGCAGACCGTGGCGGTTTCCAGGCCTTGCCCCGTTGTATCTTGCAGGCCGTCTGCGCGGGGGTCTCCAAACAACAGCCCCCTGTTCTCAGTTGCGGCCACTTGTACCCCGGACCCCTGGACAACAACGTTGTGTATTACACCAGTGCAGAGGACTTGACTTGTTTGTTCACTGCTCTGTTGAACACAAAAGCCTTTGACGAGGAGATCACCCTGGTGAGTAGCAATAGTAGTATGTAGCAGTAGTAAGTAGTAAGTAGCAGTAAGTAAGAAGTAAGTAAGTAGTAGTAAGTAAGTAGTAACTAGCAGTAGTAGTATGTGTCTGTGGGGTCTTGCCTGTGTAATATTTTTAATTGTAAATGGATTCTAGTAGGGGTGTTTTAAACTTATTGGGCCAAAATTTTGTTTAATTCTTTTTAAAATTTAACATTTTGTATGTGATGTTTTTATACTTGGCTGTTCACCGCCCTGAGTCCTGTGGGAGAAGGGCGGTATAAAAATCTAATTAAATAAATAAATAAACAATCCAAAGATGGAATATTTGGTCCAATTCGGTGAAAGAGGTGGGTTGCATACTTTGAGGGAAGCCCTCTGTTAGAAGGAACCACGAAACATTTGTTTACGGAGATTCTCCATCATCCGGATCACGGTTGTCCCAAAAGTTCTTTTCCAAGAAGCAACTGGACTCTCTTTGTTTTTCCTTGAAGACATTTTGCTTCTCATCCAAGAAGCTTCTTCAGTTCAAAATGTTTTCAAGGCAAAAAAAAAAAAAAAAAAACCCCAAGAAAGTCCAGGTGCCTTTGGAAAAACACCAGCAAAAGCTCACTGGAAAATTGCTTTCCCCCGTGTTCTCCTGGTTTTATTCTTTGGTGGGCCAGATCTCTTGATGGACTCTTGCAACCGAGCCCAGAAGACGGGCACCAAAATAAGGACCATGGTCTTCTCTTTGCAGACGACTGTGACCACCACCACCATCTTGGAGAACTTCCCACAGGTACGTCCTCCTTCGAAGCCTTCGCGGGTTGGTTAGATGTTCCATCTTGGGAAGCAATCGATGGATGCCTCCTGAGATCGGCAGCGTCAGGTTCCTCCCAGTGACGGAAAAGGGGAAGGGTCTTCTTCTCCTTCTGAGGTGAGCCAAGGGGCCCCCTTTGGAAAGGCTCTGTCCTATGGAGCAGAAATAAATTTTATGTTTCCGAAGACAAATTATGAAGAGTCAGATTCAGATGAGAATTTGGATAAAGGGGTCGATTGATGTCAAGATAGACATGGGCAATCCTTCCCAAAGATCTGTAGATTTCAACTCCCATAATCCTCCAGCCAGGGTGGATTTCAATGCCCATAATTCCCCAGCCAGGATGGACTTCAACTCTCAGAATTATTCAGCTATGGTGGACTTCAATTCCCATAATCCCACAGCCAGGGTGGACTTCAATGCCCATAATTCCCCAGCCAGGTTGGACAACTCCCATAATCCCCCAGCCAGGGTGGACTTCAATGCCCATAATTCCTCAGCCAGGGTGGATGTCAACTCCCAGAATTACTCAGCTATGGTGGACTTCAACTCCCATAATTCCCCAGCCAGGGTGGACTTCAACTCCCATAATTCCCCAGCCAGGGTGGACTTCAGCTCTCAGAATTCCCCATCCAGGAATGACTTCAATTCCCAGAATTCCTCAGCTAGGGTGGATGTCAACTCCCATAATTCCCCAACCAGGGTGGATGTCAACTCCCATAATTCCCCAGCCAGGGTGGATGTCAACTCCCAGAATCCCCAGCCAGGGTGGACTTCAATTCCCAGAATTCCCCATCCAGGATGGACTTCAGTTCCCAGAATTCCTTAGTCATGGTGGACTTCAATTCCCAGAATTCCTCAGCTAGGGTGAATTCTGGGAGTTGAAGTCCATCCACCTTAAAGTGCCCAAGGTTGAGAGACACAGCTTGGACCCCCTTGGGTGAGATTCTCATCCCATTGTCTGAGGATAAACTATGAATAAACCCTCATAACAATGGAGCCAACCAAACCAAGCATACAAATTCCATCCTGAGGAAATGAATGATTGAGTGATTGATAGCAAGGGAGTCAAAAAAATCATGATATTACTCGTGGCCTCTCGGTGCCACCATCCTTCCAAATCCCATTTTCTTATCATTTTCTGGCAGGAAATGCATGGAAACCGTTCCACAGGTGGTCCTTGACTTATGACCACAATTAAGCCCAAGATTTGCATTGCTAAGCAAGGCAGTTGTGAAGTGAATTTTGTCCCATTGTACGACCTTGTTTGCTAAGCGAATCACTGATGTTGTTAAGCGAGTGACATGGTTGTTAAATGAATCTGGCCTCCCCATGGACTTTGCTCATCAGAAGGTCACAAAAGGGAATCACGTGACCCCCCTCCCCCCAGGACACTGTGACCGTCATAAGTATGAATCAGTTGCCAAGCACCTGAATTATGCTCACGATGCTTCAAAGGTCATAACTGTGAAAAGTGGTCGTAAGCCACTTTTTTCAGTGCTACTGTAACATTGACCAGTCACTAAACAAACCGTTGTAAGTCAAGGACTAGCTGTAATAGTTTCCCCCCTTGCAAAGCAGGTCCAAAATTTACAAGCTTCCACATCTATCAGCAACCCAGTTGACCTATCATACGTAGGAAAGAAAAAAAAATAGATAACAGGTTAGATAAAAATTTATAAACGCCCATCATCCTTAGAATGAAATAACAATAAAACAATATTTGTGGTTAACACCAGATTGGACTCCCCAGAGTCCTGGGGCAAACTGATCACATCTCTTGCATACACACAAACACCACTAATTGGGTGGGGTTTTGGTTTTGAAGTGGTGTAGGGTTTCCTGCCTATACAGGGGGTTGGACTAGAAGACCTCCAAGGTCCCTTCCAACTCTGTTATTGTTGTGACCTCGGCTTCCTGAGTCATAAAAACACACGAGTAGTCCCAAAAACCTGTTTTATTGCAACAGCTGTGAATTACGTTCATTCACAGCTGAGTCCCAATTAGTTGCAAAAAGTCCTTCGGGATAATCACCAACCTTTATCTCCCTTGACACTCTGCCAAAGACCTACTTGGCAAAGCCACAAGGAGTCCAGAATCAAAGACAGATGCCGACTGGGAACAGAATTAACAATGTTGCTTTCCTGCAAAGGGCCCACGTGCCTTTGCTCCTCTTTTAAGCCTTATTGAAGGAGCGAATCATCTCCAGGCCTTACTCCAGAGTCGTCCCTTTTGTTTTAACTGTTCTTCCCTTCTGGCAGCTCTGTGCACGCGTGCACTAGGAACAGGCTTCTCCTGTTCCTCTGCCTCTCTGCTGTCCGACTCTGGAGGCTCCGGAGTCTGCACATCACTCCCAGATGGCCCTGGCCCCATCTCTGCCTCCGACGCAGAGCCTTCGTCCGGGACTTCCCCAGACTCCAGAACTGGCCCAAGTTCCTCCCCAGCCTCCTCACTGTCCGACTCCACTGCCAGCTCTGCAGGCTGCTGGCGGACCACAACAATTATTCTATTTCTATTTCTAATTTCGCAATCTCCATGAGCAGGTGAAGGTAACTTCTCTTTAACTTCTGCAGGTCAGCTGCCCAAGGGGTTTGCCTGTCGTTGTTCGGATCGTGTGTACAAGCCTTAAAGCTGAGATCAGGACATCTAGTATCTATATTGTTTTCAACTTCGGGATCACAATTGGATATGCCTCGCCAGGGGGAAGATATGTCCCCGTTCTGCATTTTGTTGTGGTAAGCAGCACAACTGTCCAGCCAACTCTGGGAAAGTCTAGCCTTAATCCATGGCAGATTTATCTGGCTGGTAACTCAGTCATAGTAACTGTGAGAGGGATCTCAGTGTCCTTGTGGACGATCACTTAAGTGACCCCTGATTTAAATGATTAAACCACATCATCTCGAGGGTGCTGCTGTCCAAAATCTAAATGAGCTAGCCAGGGGTGGGCTCCTGGGGGTTCGGCAGGGTTTGGGTAATCCTTTAGCCAAGGATCTCCGGGATTCAGCGAACCCTCAAATGCCACCCCTGGCTGGCCATGCCCACCCTGCCCCTCCCCTCCCCTCCCACTCCGCCCCTCCCAGGAGACTCCACACGGCCCGTTTATCATTCCAGGTAAGTGCAGGGGCCACACGGAGGGTCTGGGAGAGCAAAAAAAATGGGCCTACCAGAGATTCCGGAAGTCTGGAAACAGGCCTGTTTCCGGCCTCCGGAGAGCCTCCAGACCCCAGGGGAAGCTGTTTTCACCTTCCCAGAGGCTCGAGAAAAGCCTCCGGAGCCTGGGGAGGGTGAAAAAACAGGCTTCCCGGAAGTTCCAGAAGTCTGGAAACGGGCCTGTTTCTGACCTTTGGAGGGCCTCCGGACCCCGGGAAGCTCGAGGAAAGCCTCCAGAGCCTGCAGAGGGCAAAAAACACCCCCCCCTGCTGTGGTGCAGGTGGCCGACTAGGCCACGCCCACCATGGCCACTCCCACCCAGCAACGGAGCAGCAAACCCATTGCTAAAGGATCTGAGGCCCATCCCTGGATCTAGCTATTTGGCTGTAGGCTTAATCAGTCTAATAACAGCTCATCCATATTTTAAGTTTTACATAAATTAATTTTATTCATACGTCAATTTATCATTCGTATGGCGTGTTTTTTAAATAATTCAATGTCCTGGTGTTTTATGTTTTGATACACATTTTATACACATATTTGATACACACCGTGGGGCGCGATGGCTCAGGAATTAAAGACCTGGAATCTTGTCACCTGGAGAGCTGGCAGCCCGGGTTTGAGCTCCGCGTGACAGGGTGAGCTCCTGCTTTCCTTGCCTAAGTTCCTGCCCACCTAGCAGTTCAAGAGCATGCAAATGCGAGTAGATTAAGAGGTACCACTTGGGTGTGAAGGTAACCACATCCCGTGTGCTTCAGCTTATAGTCATGCTGGCCACATGGCCACAGAAAATGTTTTTGGACAATGCTGGCTTCCTCAGCCAAAAATTGGAGATGAACATTGCACCCTAGAATTAGACGTTACTGGACAAGGGAATTTTTTACTTTTTTTTTTTTTTACACATTTTATATCTTGTTTTTGTGAGTTTTATGCATTAATGTATTTATGCTGTATTCTGTTATACCATACTAAATAACTAAATAACTAAGTAGCTAACTAAGTAACTAAATAACTAAATAATTAAGCAACTAAATACCCACAGTAAATTACATAACTAGGGTAACTAAATACCTAAATAACTAAGTCACTAAATAGCTAAATACCCAAATACCTAAATAACTACCATGTTTCTCCGAAAACAAGACCTTGTCTTATATTTTTTTGAACCCTGAAATAAGCGCTTGGCCTTATTGCCATGTGCTCAAAAGCCCAATTGGGCTTATTATCAGGGGACGTCTTATTTTGGGGGAAACAGGGTAAGTAGTTAAATAACTAGTAACTAAATAACTAGTAACCAAATACCTAAATAACTAAGTAACTAAATAGCTAAATACCTAACTAACTAAATAGCTAAATACCCAAATACCTAAATAACTACCGTGTTTTCCTGAAAATAAGACCTTGTCTTATATTTTATTGAACCCTGAAATAAGCGCTTGGCCTTATTGCCATGTGCTCAAAAGCCCGATTGGGCTTAATATCAGGGTATGTCTTATTTTGGGGGAAACAGGGTAAGTAGTTAAATAACTAAGTAACTAAATAACTAGTAACTAAATACCTAAATAACTAAGTCACTAAATACCTAAATACCTAAGTAACTAAATAACACATAACTTAAATAACTAAATTTCCTGATGCTTGACACACCAAATGGACTTTGACCATATTTGGTAGAATTCTTGATACTCTTTTCTTCCCCATTTGTAGACAGGAACGTTTGGTATCCGGGCTAACATTAATTGTCCAAGGAGATTGGTCTTACTCACAGTGACTACATTAAGGTAATGGATCCAAACTTGAATGGTAAGGATTGGATTGGATTATCTGGAAGTTGGAGGCAAGAAGACGTTTGAGTCGGGAAGGGGGGCGATATAAGGGTACGTGAGAAAGACCTTGAGAAACAGTGTAGAAATGCTGCATAAGGGACAGTTAGAAAAAAGATGCCTTAGCCCTCAGCTTTATAACAGGTGGAGAGAGTCACTCAGACGAGACCCTCCCTAGTTTCTCAGGCTGTAAAGGTGACAGTGAGAGAATTGTACTTTCAGACTTGCAAGGTTTTTGCTATAGGTGGGAATGACCTTGGGAGACGAGGAAAAGAGACACAGCCAAGGAAATGGTCAGATAACAGTCAGCTGAGCCTGCAGCTGGATAATGGGTGGAGAAAAGACACTCAGACGAGACCCTCCCTAGTTTCTCAGGCTGTAAAGGTGACAGTGAGAAAATTGTACTTTCAGACTTGCAAGGTTTTTGCTATAGGTGGGAATGACCTTGGGAGACGAGGAAAAGAGACACAGCCAAGGAAATGGTCAGATAACAGTCAGCTGAGCCTGCAGCTGGATAATGGGTGGAGAAAAGACACTCAGAAGGGACCCTGCCTAGTTTCTCAGGCTGTAAAGGTGACAGTGAGAGAATTGTACATTCAGACTTGCAAGGTTTTTGCTATAGGTGGGAATGACCTTGGGAGACGAGGAAAAGAGACACAGCCAAGGAAATGGTCAGATAACAGTCAGCTGAGCCTGCAGCTGGATAATGGGTGGAGAAAAGACACTCAGAAGGGACCCTGCCTAGTTTCTCAGGCTGTAAAGGTGACAGTGAGAGAATTGTACATTCAGACTTGCAAGGTTTTTGCAATAGATGGGAAAGACCTTGGGAGACTAGGAAAAGAGACACAGCCAAGGAAATGGTCAGATAACAGTCAGCTGAGCCTGCAGCTGGATAATGGGTGGAGAAAGCACACTTAGAAGGAACCCTCCCTAGTTTCTCAGGCTGTAAAGGTGACAGTGGGAGATTTCTACTTTCAGACTTCCAAGATTCCATTAATGTCACTCTACAATCAAGTAGAATTAGCTCGCCTCATTGTGTTCCCTGTCCGGATTCCCTGAGAAGGCTGCCAATGAAGAGAGATTTAGCTAATTTTTCGAGAAGGCCTGGCGCAGTGGTGGGATTCAGCCAGTTCGCACCACTTCGGGAGAACCGGTTGTTAACTTTCTGAGCAGTTTGGTGACCTGGTTGTTGGAAGAAATCATTAGGGCAGAGAAACGGTTGTTAAATTATTTGAATCCCACCACTGGCCTGGGGTAGAGAGCTAGATAATAAATTAGGCAGGAGAGTGGTTACAATCATTCTCTGTGAAAGGCTGGGAACTGGCTTAAGATTGGAGGAGGGTCTGGATAAGATGCTGATTACATCTTGGGTCATGATGGTTTGTTTCTCCCCCCCCACCCAGTACGTTCAACATTGTGGGATCCTGCGCAACTGGCTCGTGCGTCATTGATGTGAGTACGTGGCAAGGAGTACAGGAGGACAAGGGCAGGAGGTCTGAAGTCCCGTTTTTAAATATCAATAAATATCTCTTTCTCCCTCCCTAGAGAATCAAAGGACTGTAGAATTGGTTCAGCTGAGATCTTGATTTCTGCTAAGAGCCAGTTTAGTATAGTGGTTATGTTCTGCCCCAGCTACGGACCCCAAAGAACACAGCACACACAAAGTCTGTACAAAACTTAAATTTACGAAAATAACTCAGTCTTTTTCAAAACAAAGGCTGTTAATAAACTTTCTTAACAGCCTACAAGAATTCTAAGATAAGGTAATCACAGTCTTACTAGGGTTGGCAGAAAGCCCAGAAGCAATTTGCAGAGAATCCAGACGTGAAGGAGAATGAACTAAAGTTGTTCCCTACAAATTGCTTCAGTCGGTGTTCCTCCTTAAATAGGCTAAGGGAGTGGCCAATTAGCCCCGAGCCTTACTCTCGAGGAGACCTCTTCCTGAGGAGCCACTCCTGCCTTTTGGCAGCTCTGCGTGCCCGTGCATCGAGAAGAGGCTCCTCCTCTTCTTCTTCTTCACCCATGGAAGCTTCTGGAGGTTCTGAAGGCCCTGGCTGGATCCCTGCATCTGGCACCACATCTTCTCCAGCCTCCTCATTGTCCGACTCGAGTGCCAGCTGCACAGGCTGCTGGCGCAGCACCACACCAGCCTCCTCGCTGTCAGAATCAGCTACAATTTGCACAGGCCGCTGACGGGTCACAACAGGTTAAGGTGCTGGCTTAGAAACAGGAGATTAAGAGATAAATAGAGTCAAGATTACGTGAAGGGTTAGTACTGCTTTATAAGGCCTTGGTAAGGGCACACTTGAAATTCTGCATCCAGTTTTGGTCATCACAATATAAAGAAGATGTTGAGACTCTGAAAAGAGTGCAGAGAAGAGCAACCAGGATGATGAGGGGACTGGAGGCTCAAACATATGAAGAACGGTTGCAGGAACTGGGTATGGGTAGTTTAGTGAAGAGAAGGACCAGGGGAGACAGGAGAGCATCTTCCAATATTTGAGGGGTTGCCCCAGAGAGGAGGAAGGGGGTCCAGCTATTCTCCAAAGCACCTGAAGGCAGGACAAGAAGCAACGGGTGGAAACTAATCAAGGAGAGAAGCAACTTAGAACTAAGGAGAAATTTCCTGACAGTTAGAACAATGAATCAGTGGAAGGGCCTTCAGAAGTTGTGGGAGCTTCACCCACTGGAGGCTTCCAAGAAGAGATTGGACTGCCATTTATCAGAAATGGTGTAGGATCTCCTGCTTGGGCGGAGGGTTGGACTAGATGACCTGCAAGGTCCCTTCCAACTCAGTTATTCTTTGTCTTCTTCCTTTTGCAGAGTCTTGTCGCGGAAAGAGTCTTCCCTCTGGGAACATGGTGTAGACATATATTGAGTGGTGAGTATTGCTGGCAGCCACCTTTGGTTCCAGCCACTGGTAGAATTATATTCTCTGGAAGGAAGATAGGATCATTAGTTCTGGAACTGGTTGGTCCCACTGATCACCTGCAAAGGTAGATAAATACCTGTGGAGTTTCTCCCTTCTTTGTTTTCTGGAGGAAGGAGATGATGGCTTACAAGGGGCACCATCTTTGTAGACCCTCTGGGTCCATGGAGTCCCAGGAGCAGCAATGGTTTGGGGGGTGAGGGGGAAATTTAGGAAAACAGGAGGCACCTTTAGTAGTTCCCTGTAAGAGAAGAGCAGGTGGGGCTGGGGTGGTGGTGGAGTTGAACGGATTCATGTCAGGTGCAAAGAACCAGGACCAATGGTTAGATTACAGCATAGAAGATTTATTAAAGCTTATGCAGGGAGTCCTCGACGTACGACCGCAGCTGAGCCCAAAATTCCTGTTGCTAAGTGAGACATTTGTTAAGGGCTGTGGTGGCCCAATGGTTAGGATACAGCACTGCAGTTTACTTCCGCTGAGTGCCGGCTGCCAGCAGTTTGGCAGTTCAATCCTGACCGGCTCAGGGTTGACTCATCCTTCTGTCCTTGCGAGGTCGGTAAAATGAGGACCCAGATTGTTGGGGGCAAGAGGCTGACTCAGTAAACCGCTTAGAGAGGGCTGTGAAGCACTGTGAAGTGGTATATAAGTGCTATTGCTATATTTTCCTTCCTCCCTCCCTCCCTCCCTCCCTCCCTCCCTTCCTTCCTTCCTTTCCCTTTTCCTTTTCCTTTTCCTTCTTTTTCCTTCCTCTCTTTTTCCTTCCTTTCTGGTAGCATAGTGGTTAGAAGACAATATTGCAGGCTGACTCTGCCCCCAGCCTGGCGTTCGAATCTCTTCAGGCTCAAGGTTGACTCAGCCTTCCGTCCTTGCGAGGTCGGTCATATGAGGATCCAGATTGTTGGGGGCAAGAGGCTGACTTAGTAAACCGCTTAGAGAGGGCTGTGAAGCACGGTGAAGTGGTATATAAGTCTAAGGGCTATTGCTAAGTGAGTTTTTCTTGACTTGATGACTGTTCTTGCCACTGTTGTTAAGTGAATCACTCCATTTGTTAAGTCAGTATCACGGTTGTTAAGTGAGTCTGGCTTCCTCAGGGATCAGAAGGTCGCAAAAGGGGATCACATGTCCCCAGTAAACTGAGACCGTCATAAATGTGAACCAGTTTCCAAGTGTCTGAATTTTGATCGATGGGGATGCTGCAACGGTCGTAAGTGTGAAAAACTTTTTTTCCACTGCCGTCATAACTTCAAACGGTCACTAAACAAATGGTTGTAAGTCGAGAACTTCCTGCACATGTGTTTGTAGTTGTTTGCGTCTGACAGTGGAAGACGACGCAGGATAAAAATCTCTTCCGTTCTTT